>CM029546.1:8771334-9971334 GCA_017141385.1 Sogatella furcifera
TAAAAATATCAATATACAAAATCCAAATCATGTAACAAATGAAAATTATGGTTCATCACCTCTTTAAGCATGAAGCTTGTGCTGAGGGATGAGCATTGTTACAGGGGATGCTATTGACATAGTTGGCGCAGTGGGCTGGGGCGTCTCAACCTTCAGTTCACTAGCACTGCCAGGTCTGGGTTCGAGTCCCAGTAGGCATGGGTGGTTTTCACCTCATCAATCACCTTCGCATTCAATATCCATTTCCCACGCACAAGCTAAAATGCTTATGTGGGCATCATACGCAATTTAAAAAAATGACTTGACTGTCATGTTGACATGAAATGCATAACAAGGATAATGCAGCAAAGCAAGGATTGCACTAGACATAACAGGCAGCACATCACGATAAGGAACAATATTCCTATCCAATTGAATTAGAAATCACGCAGCATTTTTGCAATTTCCTATTTAATCATTCCTATGCTGCATCTTGCATCTCATTTCAAGATGTCAAGTCATCTGTTTCAATCATGAACATAGCAACAATTCCAATTATATTTACTATATTTCCAATCGCATATGAAAACACACATAATTTATTTTATTTCTATTTCAATCCTTTCTTTGCTGCATATTGGATCTCATGTAAACCTGACAGTCAAGTCATCTCATTGTCATTCAATTCTTCTTATAGCATCCTCTGTACCAATGAAATGATCATGGGTTTGACCTTTTTAATAATATGTCTACATAATTGAATAAGAAAAGTAGATTGATAGTGTTGGTGAAAGAGAAAGTTAGAGAAAAAGAAGGATACCAATCAGCTGATTTATAGAGCTGTGTATGGCAGTGCTCGCTTACTCTTATTACTCAGGTGTAACCTTGGCTTGAGGAAAGACAGTGCCATAATACAGAGTGGCGCAGAGAAACTGTAAATTTTTAAATAACCATAATAAACCAACGAATATTTTACAAAACATTTTTAATGCTGAAAATGTGTTTTCAGCATTACATATTTCCTGCATTAAAAATGATTTGTAAAATATTCGTTGGTTTATTATGGTTATTTCAAAATTTCCCGTTTCTCTGCGCCACCCTGTATTTATATTTTTAGATGAGTAAATCACAAGTTCAAAAGCCCCTGAAATATAAGTGGGAGAAGATTGTCCTCAAACTCGTTGAACAAAGCTAAGCTACAAAATCCATTCTGTATTCATATTAGCATGTGGATGTATTTGGTAATATTGTGGATGGATGAATATTGGTAATGACCGAAGGTCAGTCGTTACCTAAGTTAGAAGACAAACACAATTTCTAATGAGGAGAAACATTGTGAAAGTTCATTCAAATTTCATTTAATGTATTTCCGCTACTGATGCTTTTCTTTATATCATTCTAGATATTTTATAAAGATATGAAAATGTTATATTGATCAAATCATTTGTGATCATTTAATGAATTTATGCCCCAATGTGAGCTTAGAAATAGACCATGGTGTGAGGAGAATACTATTATTTCTCTGTGATATCCGTCATTTCATAGCATTAATTTTAATCGAGCAATTGTTTTTGCAGTAACCTTGATGTATTGGCTCTCCTAAGAAACCCTAGTAAGGTCCCCTAATGTTGACATTCCTATTATATTATACTGTGTTTTTTATGCCTCTGATCGAACTCATATTGGTGCCGTTTTCAGGAATGCTTTGATACCAAAATAAATAACTCGCAGAAACTTGCAGATCCATTTCTGTAAGTTCTGTAACTTGCAGATCCATTTCTGTAAGTTAACAAGGTTTAATTTCAAGATATTTATAAACTTCTGTTTGTTGATTGAAATCCTTGCATCTCATAACAACAATCAATCACTAGAACTATTTAATCACTATTTATTATATAGGGCAAAATCCTTTTAATTATGTGAATATTTAAAAAAATAATTAGTCAATAACCAATATAGAAGACTAAACCAGTGGGTCATACCTTCTTCAATAACTCGTTTCAATTGAAAAAATAATGATTGAAAAACTATAATTTTATTTCACAGTAAATCCACGATTTTATTTTTGTGATGATGTTGATGATGCCTACATGAGGACTAAAGACTGAACCTCATTCGCTATGGCTTTAGACAAAGTGAACAAACTCACAAAGTAAACAAATAGGGCTACTGCCGTTGCGTTGACAAACCATCGCTACGACACAGTCCCGGCGAGAAAAATCAGACACACACGCACACATACGCATTGCCAATGCTATGACGTGTTTACGTCGTCTATTGATTATGGTTTGTCGTGGCTAAGGTAGACACCCCATACTTACACGCACATTCACGCAAAAACTTTGTTCATTTCGTCTCAAGTCATCGTGAATAGGGTATAGTACGTGATTATAATCCATAATCCATTCCTAGTTCTGAAGTATCCTCATATCAGCATCTTATTATCATTATCTAATCAAATATTATTTCCTTTTTTGCAGCATTCAAAGCTGAATTAAACGCTGTGCTCGGGAAACGCGGTATTTCTGAAACCTATGCCGAGTCAACGGAGGAGTCCTCTCAAATGGTCGTGAGCGAAGTAAGTCGAACTCCTTCACTCGATTACCAAATGAGTGAATATTATTAATTTTATCTAGTTTCAAAGTGGTATAGTCTGTCCAAGCAGAGAAGACATTCTGGCAAGATGGGAAAATAAATCCAGCTCTGTCAATATTGGTTAAAAACTTTTAAATTTGGTCTCAAATCGTACAGCATAATGTTTTACACAATTTGATAAAAAAATTATTGTTTATGAACGAATATTGACCGAGTTAGAGTCATTTTTCCATCTTAACACAATGTTTTCTTTGCTTGGACAGACTATACCAAATCCGGCCGGACTCGACAAAAACTGACAACAAAAATGCACTGCTTATGTACAAAATGTCCGGTGTGAGAGTGTGACATTGTCGTTTGAGCGGTAATTGTGTCATTTCGTGTCCGGCTGGGTGTGACACAACCCTTACTGAGTCATGCTGAGAAGACCTGCCAATATGAATAAATAAATGAATATGTCTACTTTTCAATGCTGCTTGCATTCGGGAGGCAATTAGAGGCACAGACCTTCTGTCATTTATATTTGTATATCTTTTTACCTATTGTATATTTTATAACTTATTGCGATATCATACTAAATATCTATATTTCAACCAAAACAACTTCATCCATTGTAGATTATCTTGATTATGAATCAAATAAGAAAATCAAAGATTTGCGCATGCGTAGTCAAGTACTCTCACAATAAGTGGATTAATGCCTTTTCAGCCCGACATGATAATAATAACAACTATAGTCCATTCACGATGGCTTGAGACGAGATAAACAAAAGCTCTGCATGTGTGTGTGTGTGTGTGTGTGTGTGTGTGTGCGATGTGTGTCAAAACTTGACTTTGCTTCATATCGCTCAATTACTGTTAATTTTCATAAAATCAATTATAATTATCAATTGAAAACTAATAGAATCACTCAGTAAATTGTTAATCTAAATCGAGATCAATATCTCAGCAAGAAAACGTCGTCCAACGGCCTGCGCGCGGCGGCGCGAAATGAGCGAACTTTCAAAATTTACCGCTCGATTGGTTTCTTGTTAGTTCCAAACGTTGTCAAGAGATAGCAGCACTAGTTGTTTACAGGAGGGTATTTTTGTGCGTTCGCGGTCACTTTCAAGGCAGGTATTTAATCAAATAGTAGAAAGTAGATTGAATAAGATTTAACAATTCCCCGGTAACTAAGAGTAATCAGTTTGAGTCACTTCATAATTTTGTATTATTAGAGTCAATTTTACATTGGACATAGTGTCGTGGTGCTGCTTAGTGTATTTGACTTGAATTTTGAAAACTTTAGCTAAAAATTATTAAAGTCTTTAAATAAGAATTTAGTAGTCAGTCTTCTTTGATAAATAATCTTGTAAAATTGATAAATTCATCAACAATGAGGATGTTTTTATCTACTTGAAAATTGGTTTCCATTTTGTATTCTGGTCTTCATGTTGTCTCTTGTCTTCTGGTTGAATTATAATTTATACATCCCGTATCAATCATTATCAGCCGATTGTACGTACAAAAGGCAGTCGAATTTACCGTTGTACATGTCTTCTGAAGATAGCAATACAACCTAATTTCTACTCAGCTCCTCGATATTAAAAGTTGGGTGGTTCCATTAGCTCCTTGTGCGCATCAACACCTAATGTTTAATTAGATTCTGTAATTCAGCTAGATTATGTTTTTGAAGTTATCTATTGATGATAGTAGGTTACATCATGTACAAGAGACAGACGAAATCACCTAAATTCTTGGCGTCAGCTATGAAAAATCATAAAACTAACATTCAGACATATCATTAAACAATTGAATTCGATAATCTTGTATCAGGAACCTTCCTTTCTTCCTTCCTATATTTTATAATCCTTGCATCAAATTTGTGGACTTCTTTATATTATTGTCCTATTTCATATTTGTGTTATTCTTCAACATACATGTTTAAATAATATAATGTTTATAATAGGTTTTTTTCATACATATTAGACATGCGATGAATGATTCGAGTACATATAGAATAATATAGTTTATTTTGTTATTAGGACTAGTATAATAAGTTTTTTAACGTTACAATGGGAGGAATATAGTTTATTGCCAAGAAGCATACAAGTGTAACATAAAAATAGTATCCAGAAACATAATAAATAGTAGTCAATACTGTCATAACAATAAATCAATCAATTCCTAGACATCATATGATGATTCTGTATTACAAGTGATGAATATTGGAGCGAAATGGGAGTGAAGTTACATGAAGATGAGACGTGTAAAAACCGAACATTCGCTTTGATTTAGCGATTGCAGGTGGGCAATAATAATTTCCGTTGAAATATTGTCAGCGTAAAACGTGTGTCGAAGGGTGGCCGTCACCTGAGCCCGACCACTGTGCGAAAATGAAATTCTGCTGCCAAAAAAACTCCTGGCAAAAATAGATTTTCCGACACAGTTTGCGTTTTGTTTTGGCCGCTGGAATAGACAACTGCCACTAGTTGATGAACGGTCCTCTGTGTTTGTGTCAGCGGATTGTAAATCAACTCGGTCACCGAATGAAGGTAGAAGAGTATAGTCCGTCCAAGTCAAGAAGACATTCTGGCAAGGTGGGTAAATGACTTCTGCTTGGTCAATATTGATTTTAAAATTATATATTTGGTTTCAAATTGTAGGAAATATTCTGATTTACAATTTGAGACCAAATTTATCATTTTCAAATCAATATTATCAAATCAACTATTTTGGGAGTAATTTTCCCATCTTGCCAGAATGTCTTCTTTGCTTGGACAGACTATAAATGTAATCGTAGTTAGGTGCTCTGGGCTCATTCTTCAATAAAAAGTGGTCTCGAGTAATTGAAGGATTAATTCATTCTCTTCTATGCAACCATTTCTAATACTTGGAAGGATAATAAGGAAACTTAAAGATGTGGAAGGAGACTAAAATATTTAGAACACTTTATTATCCGTCAATAAAACTCATATCTATTTTACTGGAGGCTGGAGTGGATTGTGTTCAGCCAATAATATTGTAAAAATTGCAAAATAATATTGTAAATGTTTTCAAAACATGGATGGGTCGTGGGTTATGACATGGAATCGATGAATTTATCTCCTTTGTATCAAAAATATATAATAGTGAAATGTAGTCGAACAATAGTTGGTAAAGATAGCCGGAAATTGCCGATTTTCCGAAAAAAAAAAATATATTTGAGGCCCAGTCGGAAGAGACGTGTTGAAGATATTATAGTCAACTGTAGGCTAAGAAAGCGAATGGTCCAAAGCACACGTAAATCAATTGTTTTGTGTGCATTGGACTTTGTTTTTGCGTACAGTCGCGACGTCTATTTTGTTTAAATTGAACCCTATCTATGTTTTAGATGCCTTCTCAATATTATTCTGCTGATGTTTCTATCGACTTGAAATTTAAACATCCATCATCAAAAGGTTTTCCTGTTTCGAATACCAGTTTTAAATAAAATTCAAATTCCATGAAGTAGTTGTTTGAACTTTGAGAAATCTTCTAGCTTTTCCATTTATTATGTAGAGACTTAATTACCGCATACTACGTTAATTCCAATCAATTTATTGTTCTACAATTTTTAGATGTGTTGAGAAAATTTATTTAATCATATTGGTTTGGATACTGCAAGTTATCAACCCTAGGAATTTGAATTTTTCCACCCCATTTTCAAATATCAGTAAAGATAAATATTGGAACTCAATAAATTCGAACTTTGCCATTTTCAATGTGATAGCAGAGAAATCTCTTTGCCACAACTTTATCTTTCTGTGCTATATTTTCTGAGAGCTTCCTCATGGTTTCTGGCTCAATTCCATGTGATTCTTTTGTCGTAAATATGTATGCTTTTCAAAAGCTGTTTGCTACCCAAGAAATATTCCGACCTTCTATTTTCCCACGCTCTTAAAACCACTCATCAGTTCCAGTTGAGATGCGGTCAACAGCCAGGCACCTCCCGCTAGTCACACATTAATAAGTTCTAGCCAAACATGAATGAATCACTCTTTGTAAATAAACTTTGGAAATGAAATATTCTAGAAGTTGGTCCAAAAGCGCTGTGAGTGGTTTCGGTGTAAAGTCAATAAGATTACATGCAAGTCAAGTGCTGCAACATTGAAATACTGAAGTGTAGGTGAATTTCATAGGGAGTATAATTATAATATTCTGAATCGTCGGTGAATTCGAATCAGTATATCTTATTTTGTTTTGGTTGAATAGACATTACAGTCAAAGCTTTGATATTTGAGAAAAATGTAAAATTAATTTATTCTATTCTGAAACAATTCATGTTCTTATATCCCAAATTATTCTAATTTATTTCAATTTGATTATGTGTCCGTATCTTTGAATAAATTGAATGATATGTTGTTGCATCTCATGTATTTACCAAAATAATTCAAACATAATTTTCATAAAAAACGTATTTTTTAGATTAGGGCGTGAACTAGATTTCAATACAAAATACAAAACCTAAAATACTTGATAATTATTAAAAAAAAAAATGAAATTCCTGAACAGTACTTAAGTTCATTCACAATTACAGGGCCTCTCAAAAACCTATTCGATTGGATAGAATACTTTTGAACTAACAAATCTTTCATGTGCGAACTATATTATTTTGTTTCGTGTATCGGGGCTGTTACTTTAGTAAAATTAAGACTCTTCTGGTGTCTAAACTATTTATTTGTGATGAGTAAGTCAATACCTCGGACACGAGTCAAGTTGGCTTCACTGGCGGCACGTACCCACGAAACAGGTGAAGTGCTGTACAGTAAAAGATACGCGCACTTCACTTGTTTCGTGGGTACGAGCCGCCAGTGGCTGGCATGATTAAGTAGCAGATGCTTGGATGCATTTAATTCAATGGTAAAGTTGGTCCACACGCTGAAAGTAGAAAAGACTTAAATCTTGTATCCAAGGAATAAGAGGGAAACAACAAAATAAGCTTAAAACCATGGTGTAAAGACAATTAATATAGTGTGATTATCTTCCAATCTAATCAATCCAATAATGACTTCTGAAAAACTGTGTTATAAATTAATAGACTACACTACAGCTAGAGAAAATCTTTTTCTGAACAAATAAACTTTGAGGAATCAAAAATATAGAACCATACAACTTTTATAAAATTCAGTGGAACGTTTGCGACATTTTGGGAGTGTAAAGCGTGAATTAAATGTAACGCCATACGAATTTGTATACGATGTTGATAGATCGTGGCAATTAATAAGCTAGTCACCGGCCTTCCTCCAACTCACGTCCTCCCTTCTCAATTTGTTTGTGTACTAGAGTTCGCTATTTTAATAGAATGAAAAACTGTCCTGCAATGCCAACATTTTCTATACGGAAACGTGCTAAATATCTACTATTAATATTAATCTAATCCAACGACACATCAAGTAGTGCTAAAATCTTTGATAATACAGTAAACAATACAAAATATACTTGGCTTGTTTAAAAGTGAGTTACAGGCTCGTTTCAATTCAGAAATCAAAAGTTTCGCATTTAATTGAATATGATTTAAAATTTAATATGAATCTAATTATGATGATGATTATATTGATCATTTATTATATTGATTCAATCCAATCAAAGCTCTATAAAGAGTCTTTATAGAGTCCCAAATCCAATGGCTTATTGTTTAATAAAATTTTTAACACTTTCTTGTAACTATTTAATATGATAAAAAGTGATTATCTTTGGTTTAGACTCGGCTCTGGTATAAAATGATGATAAACCGTTTTGTGTTGATGATAAAATTTTGTTAGAAAAACAGAAATATGATAAAGTATTTATAAAAAATAGTAAAAACTTGGAAAATATTATTGTGTCCACATACCTCTTACTAATTCTCCTGATATTCACATTATTTCAATTTGAAATTTCGTTGCTTTTGTATTAAAGTTTTCACCCTTCGAGAAATTATGAAAGGAAAGAATAGTAATAATAAGATTAAGATTGTTGAATAGAATTGACAATAAGTAGCGTAAATAATAAGGTGTTGTGACCTTTTTAAAGCATTCTTGAAGTTTTTTCCAGATGTTGATGCCCACTTGAACTCTTAGGTTTGTTGAGATGGTGATGATGAGAGATGATGAAAGATGACGACTCCTTTTTAGGCAATCGGGACCGACGGCTTATCTTCTCCTCCGTAAGACGGGGTGGCCGTATCTATGTGATTGTGTTGGGGTCAGAGAATTGTGCCCCGGTCAAGAATCGAACCCGGGTCCTTTAATCAGACCGGCGCGTTATCACATACTTCAACTTGCCACACAAAGTAAATTTGATTAGATTGATTATAGTCCAGGCATTATAGGATTTAACCTCCCAATGAGAGCAGCTAAGCTAAATTTTGGCACAAACCACTATAATGGCATTATAAAGGAGGATTCAAAAGTATAATACTGTATCACGTTTGCAAATTTTTTGTATTCGAGGTCAAAGGTCACGAAAAACAGTTTTCTGCGAATAACTCGTTTCCTGTTCAAGTTATGTTCTTAGAAGTTATTATAAAAATTGTAGTGCTCAGAAATCCCTACAAAATTGGTTATGTGCATTTTTCTCGAAAAACTAAAGGTTTCGAGATACAGCGCGGAGAAGGGGGAGCGCGCACTTCATCAAGGGATAATGCCATAACATACGAAGTAGAATTTTCAATTCGCTGTGAAAGATTGTTTTTGCTACCAAATTCCATCAAGGTAGCATTTCTAAGCGACGGCTTGGGCTGTGCATCTCTAGCTGCAGGGCTGTAGCTGCGCGTCCCTAGCTGCGCGGCTTTAGCAGCGCGTCTCGAGCCGTCGCAGCTCTAGACTTAAATAGATATAGATAGAATAGATATCATAAAAATTAAATTTCTATCAAGTTAGTTACGAAATTAATGTATTAGATTGATACAGAATGACTAGGATAGTCTTTATGGTATTCATATCATCATATTCTCTACGAAGTTTGAGGAACCCCGTGTTTGTAATAGTATATTTTGTACTCGGATCTTCTGTAATTGGATCTTTTTTTTGTATTTACATCATCATGTTTTCTACATTCGAGAAAACTCTTGAATGTAATAGTTCGTTTGGTACTCTACTCCTCTTTTATCTATCTTGTCACCGTTGTTCACTTTTCACACAGTTATAAGTGTAACATAGGTTATGTCGTGCCGAACACATCCGCGGCAAAATTGACTGCCTTGTAAAATAACTCTATGGGATATGACAAATGAACCGGCCACTAAAAACAGACTGAGGGTTCATCGCTCTCATAATACACATTTGTATTGGTTGTTTCTCTCTCTTTCTCCAAATTATTATCGGATGAGGGAGAGAAAGTGATGGAAGAGAAAACTAATAAAACAGAGTGAGAGATTCAGTGGCCAGTTTGAGTGAGTGTGTGGGTATTGAGTATTACTCAGCCACTACTAAAGCGGTTACTGGTTTTAAAATTCGCATAAATAAAGCTTGTCGAATGTATTACTTCCATTCTTTATGCCGATTTGCATGTGGCGTAATTATTTGTGTGTGAAGTATAGCTTAATTCAGTAAGCATGAGCCGTTAAACTGCTACATTGTTTGTTCTAATGCAGTTTATTGTTTTTAAAGCTACAATAACTGAAGTGAGTTTCAATGTATACGTTTCTGAAATGCAGATTATTATGTTAATGTTGAAGAACGGTTTTTGATTACATCAATTTACGTCAATTTATATCAATGTATGTTTCGAGGGTTTTGTTATACTGTGATACATAATAATTGATAATTCTCAGAAGAAGCCGAAGGTAATATTTTATTCACTTTTCTGTAACCGGTAGTCCATAACGTTTATTTAGGAAGACATTCAGGTCTACATTTATTTTAGGAAGAGTATTTTCTTATATTAATAATTATGTAATAAGTCTGAGACTTCCAATTCTCTCTGTAATAAGTGGTTCTGACATAATCCATGCTTGTTATCGATACCGTAAGTATTTGACCTGAGCGGTTTATGATGAAGATGTGTTTTTTATTTTAAATCACCAACATTTATATCAACATTAAGTCTACAAATTTAATTATAGTTATTTTTAAACTGTCATTCTGTAGGTATGTAGAGGGAATTGAAAAAATGTATGGCGGTGTAACAAACAGATTCAAAAGTCCGATACTGATGAATTTTTTTCCATTGAGTAGATTCCTGAAAGATGATTTTGAACTCCGTGGAAACGATGAGTTATGGAGGCTAAAATAATAATAAAATTTCTCAACGCTCAATAAACTTCACAAAATTTGAAAAGTACTCAAGATTCTAGTTTTTTAATCTTCATTTCTTTCAACAGTAATTATTGCATCGCTTTTCACAAGCATGATTTATCGTTAGTCACACATTCTATGACCTTTCATCACTGTTTAAGTGTCCAAGAACGTAATTCCACGCAATATTATAAGTTGACATGGGGTCTGTAGAAAGAAATAAGAAGAAGGCTAGGTACGTTCGCTAGCTGCTGTGGTATCTTGGCGTTGTTTTGAAAATGACGAATGCGTTCTTATTTTTAACCTGCAAGTCGAACTTAAGCAGCGCTTCTGCAAACGAGTCAAGTTATTTCAGTTACCTCTTTGCAGGGTTGGTGCTTGATTTGGGAACAACAAGCCGAAAGTACGGAAGCAGCTTTGTGTTCGAAAAATTGTTTTCAGAATATTGAGATTTTAATTGTATTAATAACAATATTGAGATTTATTGAGGTCGTAGCATAGAAATATAGAAAATTAAACTTCACACTTTGGGCTATTTCAAAATTGATATACAAATATACAAAGATTTTCATTTCATCCATAATAGAAATATAGGTATAGTACTACGGCATCATAGTAGTACAGAACTATAGGCATCATAGGTACGGTATAGTAATTGGTAATTGGATTATTATTAAAATTATCTTCATTTATTATTTTGTCGCCATTCAATTTTTTCCCCTTGTATATTTGAAATTCTTCTTTTACATTCAATTTCATATTTTTGTTTCCAAAGTTCAATATTATCATATTCGTTTTTATATCTCTGTAGCAATGACTTGAATCCAAAAGACGTTCAGCGAAGGCTGATTTTTGTGTGGTATTTCTGGCTTTTAAAGCTTGAACATGTTCACGAAATCTAGTATGAAAACTTCTTCCCGTTTGACCCATATAATTTTAAAGTTTTTAAAAGGGTATTTGATTTCATTCATTTTTCAATTATTTTAAATAGCCCTAAGTTTTAAAGTTCACTATTTAATGAGTTATTTGAGAAGTGGCAGGGCTCTTCCATTTTAGTACAGTAGAATAATATTCTTCGATTGTTGAAGGAAAGTTGAACTCTTGAACGTTGGAAGATTTGAAACTAATTTCAGTTGTGGAAATGAAACGGAACCCTCAAATAAGAGGAAATAGAAACGGAAAAGATAGTTCATGTGTCCTATTTGTCAATGATGGTCTTATTTTTTCTTTATAATTTAGAATCCAAATGTCAAATTAATATGACCCATACAAATTGCCATCATACATTCTTATTATAGAATATGATGAAATCCAAGCGTTTTTGGTGGAAAAAGGTTAAAAATTGATAAATTCAAATTTCTGTTATGTGGAAATGAATCCCGAACTGTTTCAAAATATGTTTTCTCATTTAGTTGTTTTGTGTGAGTTGACTCACAAACATGTTATAATATTTTTCAAAATTTAGGACAAAATTACATGTTTTTGTATTTTCACAAGTATTTTTTAAAACTTATTAGATATTGAGTTAGTTACTCATTAATGATAATGATAAACAAACTCAGATAATGAGGACAAAATTATGTTTTATTTTGTAATTTAGTTACCTAATGCATCATGAACGTGAGGTGGATTTCAAATTCAGTTCCAATTCAAGGAAACATATTTTTTTCAACCTCATAGGCCTACTAAATAAATTCAAATACAGGGTAGAGTTTTAATTTGTCCGAGAAGATTCTGTATTGGTTTAGTAGAGCAGCCTTAGGCTTCAGTGTAGTGGACAAATTTACTACACTGTTTACATTGAAAAAGAGTAACGGTCAATAAATAAGCCATCAGGCTGCCAAAGAAAAGCATTCAACTGCAGTCTTGTGCTATTGAGTTCTCTGTTGCTTGACACTATGTGGTGCAACTTTGTCCAGAATTTTCAAGGATTATTCTAAATATTTTTCCCCTAATTCATACAAATTACTCGATTATTTGCCATCCACATGATAAGGATGGCATTCAATTTCTGTTAATTGCATCTTTTAAACACACTTATCATTATATAATCTTATATATTATGTAACCTATTGTATCAAAGTTATTAACAATTGTGTAATCTCATATATTATATAACTTATTGTATCAAAGTTATTAACAATTGTGTAACGTGGCTTTAACAAAACACCAAAAGGAAAAAATTATAAATGTAAAAACAAGAAAGGTTGTTATAATGTTAATTTTAACATTTTAAAATTGAAAATACTCCCAAATATTAATTCAAATTTTCAAATCTTGAACCAAAACATTATTATAATGTAGAGAAGTCATAAGCTTCAAATATGTAATACAATAGAATATCATTATAATTACAAATGTTATAACCTTATCTCTATGCTGTGGACAGACACTGCAAATAATGACAATAAATTATTAAAGTTTCAACGATTTTTGTGGAGTTTGAGTGAGGATGATGAATATTGTGGCACTGACATTCTGTCATTCTACTGCCGAATTCATTTTTCTGTGGCGACCTCGCGTCTGTGGCCATTGCCCTAGTTGATATTGCAGTTAGTTTTCGCGGAAACAGACGTTGACAAACTCTTGGGATTATGTCTTACTCCGTGACTGACTTTCAATTTAAGTTTCCAAACTGAATGTCGTTGCTCCCTGACTGTTGGGCCAAACTGATAGTTTTTAAGTCAGGGATTTCAACTAGATTCACATAGATATTTCCTTCCTCAATTTGTAGTTTATGAAGTAGTCCATGGAAACGTACAGTATATGTGTGTGCTAGTATTGATTATCGTTGTTTTTTTTTTTTTAATTTGAGTATAAGCTGTTTGTTTAAGCTGTTGTCCTTTCACTTGTATCATTCACTTGTATCATAACCCCCTCTAATAAAAGGCTCAGGCCTAATAAAATGGCAACATTGCTTCTCGGGTACAATTCACCCATGTGGTAGCATCGAGTGTAGTTTCAAATCATGCACATTGAATTAGTTTTTCTCTCTAACAATTTTTTCATGAAATATGATCATGAAACTTTTCTTATTGTATTCTCTTGTGTTTTCTGTTCTAGATTATGGTAGAAATTGGAATAAAATATTCATAATAACAATTATTATGTCTTGAGATTGCTATGATATATAGCAATTCAAATGTGAGAAGACACACAGGAAACAGTTGAAACAGCTGGTTCAAAAATGATTTCAATGCTTTTAAATTGACCGATTTTCCTATTGTACATAGCTGCTACTTCCAAGGACATGTCTTTATATTAAAGGGGACATGACCTATGCTAGTGCACATTGAAATTTCTCCGAATCTGATCACCCTATTTTCAAAAAAAAAAAAAAAAAAAAAATTATGAATAGAGTTCTGTTGAGATTGTCCAATTGTGTGTTACTTGTTACTCATTTTACTATTTATGAGGAGTCTATGACATATGAGTGTGAATTCATGCAAAAAAATTCTACTGATGAATTCCTGATTACAAAATATACTCATAATATAGATAGATATAGATGTAAAGTGTTTTATTAATAAAAACCAATAATGTTCAAGAAATATAATACAAAAATACATTACACAAACTATACATTTTTTATAATCCACAGCTTGGTTCATGACCGTCAGCCGGGAAATATTGTGCTAAGATAGCTAAATAGCTAAGATAAGTAGGTAGAATTATCTTCCTTAGATAGGCTACTATAAATAAGTTTCAAAGTGTAGGCTACATAGGCCTAGCACTCAAGTTGGAATTGCGTTCACAGAGGATTTGTCTCAAATAAGACATGGATGCGTGCAATGCATCAACTCGAGCAGCTAGGACACTCAGTTACAACTTGCGAGAGACTATTTTTTTTCGTCGGTTTCTTTTTTCGTTCGCCTCAGTCGATGAGTGAGCCGGTGGTCCGCAAATAGAGACGGTTCCACTAATTCGAGTGGAGTGGTGTCACGTTGGCTGGCAAGCCAACAATGAAGTGACGGTCGCTGGTCGCCGCGATAACGTGATAAGGACCATCAGATGGAGAAGCAGGCAGGGTGGGGGAGGGGGTTTGCAGCTCCCTTTCACGTCCGCAGCGTGGCTGGTCTTTCAGTCTGCGTTCTACTATCGTGCCGTTTAGGCCGGCTCGCGTTTTACATTCCAGTGTGAAGCTCTCCTTTGCTGCTTCTAAGTCCTCTGTTTTTATCAGCTTTCGGCGATCACCTTATCACACAAATATATTCAATAGTTTTCTGAATAATCACCAATAAAATAGTGTTGTTTTAAAACGATTTTTATACTGAGACAAACAAATTTTAGTGACTAGTTTTGAAGTTGTTTTCTAACGTTTTATTTATTTCGCGTATACAAGCATTGTGTTAGGTGAAACTTCTTGACAGTGAACGTTCAAATTTACACCAAGGTTCGGCCCCTGTTTGCCGTTGTCAGTTGCCAACAATTTTTTGCCGGCCAGCTTCTTCTAGAGTTAGCTAGAGAATTTCTGCCTATCTATCCAATCACAGACAGCGCATCCAATAATATTAAGTGATGTTTGAACGCATTGTGCCAGCCTTATTGGATTGCATCCAGGGACAAATCACATGACTGACATCTTCACTTCACTTATTCTGTTATCAGTTGTTTGTTACAGCCAGTCAAGCAGCATTAAGTGCGTGTTTTTTATTGTTGATTCGTATGTGATTGAAAATAGTGAAGGATCATGTCTACGTTCTGTAGGATAACGGGCAGGAGTCGCGGCCTGCCGAAGCCCAACTACTTCCCACTGCTTCCGCCCATCTCGCCGGCGGACGCCAAACGTTTTTGTCGGATTACAGGAAAAGCGTATGGACTTCCAACCCATCACTTTATCCCTGTGCTTGTAGGACGTCCAAAACGAAAGTCGAAATCGCACAGTGTTCCTTCTCAAAGAATTGAAGGACAATGTTTACCTCACGGCAAACGGCACATACTACTCTCCGATTTTCGTTATGTTTCGCCGTCGTTCAAGGACGCCAAAGAACTAAACCAGCTGTTAACTTCAAAGAACGTCGAATGCAACGACAAGTTTGTTTACACTGTCGACGAAAGTCGTTGCAATCTCGTTTTTCCGGCCAAACTTGAAGCCTGTGTGAGAGATGGCGATGTGCGCGAAATAATGTTGGCTAAAGACTTGGAAACAGTTCTTTTGAAATTGAAACATGGCATCAATGTGTCATTGGACATTGACGACATCGACGTGACTGGACTGGTGTTATGGGAAGGTGATGGCCCTAGTGAAGAAGTCATAAGAAATAGAATGAAACGAAAACGAACGGGAAGCACTGATGTGGTACGAAAAATATTTGAAGACAAGGAGCGTGCTGCTGAAGTTTTGTTAGAAGAAACAGAGAAAAAGCGACCACGTGTCAAGAGTGAGAGGATGGCGAAAAATAAACAAGCAAAATTAGAAAAGCAGGCATGGAACAATTTCAAGGAAGAAACTGTATCTTCTATTGTTGACTCCAATGTTGAAAAAATTCTAAAAGTAGTACTTGCTGGAAAAGATTGGGAACAATTGGATAAGGATATTGATCAACCACAATTACTCATCTCCTCTCTCCCAACACCATTAAATATTGAATCTGATAATGTGGATTTGGGGCTCTCAACACCAGGTATAATTCAACAACCTTTTATGACTGAAAATTTTGTTGGTTTTGAACCTATTGTAGCTGTTTCACCTGTAAGTCCTCTCCTGTCTGGTCCAGATAAAGAAGTTTTAAATTTAATAAAAACAGTGAAGCATGACGAATTATTCAAGACAGCTGAGGTAGATAAAGTTTTTAATAGTACAACAGAGTCATTTGAACTATTACCTACAATTAATGAAATTCCTGAGGTGATGGCCCATTTGAAAGATGGGGAAAAGGCTGTTCAAGAACATATTATCTCTCGTAATTTTGTGAATGAAGTACATGGACTGAAAGTAAATATTGAGGCTGGACAGAGGTTTGTGATAGGCCTGACAATTGATTCTCCAAAGGGCCCTGTTTTTGTTCCAGGACAAACTGTTAACTTCCCGATTGGGGACACATTTGTTCCAGGAATAACAGTGCAGACACCTGAAAAGCAGGCCTGTCTATTGCCTGGGTTGCCAGTTAAAATTAAAGATGAAAAAAATTCAGAAACTGAAATTTTTGTAGCTGGTCAGAATGTGGTGACTAGAGATGGAGAGAAATTTGTTCAAGGCCAGACTATCATGACTATTAATGGTATGAAATTTGTTCCTGGACAAACAGTATTCACTGGCAATGCTCCCCGCTTTATTCCTGGACAAATAATGCCTGGAGAGAAATTGGAAAATTATAGGTTTATTCCAGGACAGACAGAATCAACTCAGCATGAAGCAAAATTTATACCAGGTCAAACAGTGCTATTGCCAAATGGTGCTACTCAGTTTATTGCAGGACAATGTGTCGAAGAAAAAGATGGATGGGATTTTGTGCCAGGTAAAAGTGTTTGTCGTGCTGAGGGTGGTTTGAAATTCCTGCCAGGTAGAGAAGTCAGAACACAGGACTCATGTGTGTTTGTACCTGGTCAGTATGCAGCTGGAGATGATGGTGAAAACCAATTCATCCCAGGAACTTCTTTGATAAGTGATTATGGAGATTTACAGTTTATCCTTGATTCAAATATCTGTACTCCAAGAGGTGAACAATTTGTTAAAAGAATATCAATTGTTCCAGAAGCGGTCAATCTTGGTAAATCTGTTCCAGGAATAATTGAACAACCAAAGTTTATGGAAAATATTGTTGGATTTGAAACAGTTTTTCATGCTGCTCTTATAGCTCCCAATATGAATGAACCAGACCCTGATATCCTCAATTCAATTAAAATGCTCCATCATGATGAACTATTCAAAACTGCTGATATTGATAAAGTATTTAATTTGTCCACAAAGTCATTTGAGCTACTTCCAAAAATTTCTGATATCCCAGAAATAATGGAAAATATAAAGAATGGTCAAAAAGGAATACAAGATGAGGTCATAACTAGAAATTTTGTGAATGAAGTTCATGGATTAAGAGTAAAAACAAAGTCAGGTGAGAAATTTGTCATTGGTCACATGGTTGATACCCCTTCCGGACAAACATTTGTTCCAGGACAAACTTTGAAATCACCAACTGGAGATACTTTTGTGCCAGGAATTATTGTTCAAACTTCTGACAGCCGTGTTTGTCTCTTGCCTGGTCTGCCAATAAAAACAAGAAATGAAAAGGGGGTTGAAATAGAAAATTTTGTTGCTGGCCAGAATGTTATGACACCCAAAGGAGAGAAATTTGTTCAAGGTCAAATACTTCTCACAAGTGAAGGTAAAAAATTTGTTGCTGGACAAACTTTGATGATTGATAATATCCCACACTTTGTGCCTGGTCAGTGTCTGATGAAAAAAGGAATAGAAGATAGCCGGTTTGTTCCTGGACTCACTGAGACAACACACCATGGAACTAATTTCATTCCAGGTCAAATCATGGCTATGTCAAATGGTGAATCAGAGTTTGTTCCTGGTCAAAGCATACATGGTGACAATGGCTGGGTATTTGTACCAGGGAAAACTGTACAAACTGCTGAGGGTATATCACGATTCTTGCCTGGAAAGGAAACAAGAACAGAGGATGGAATCACTTTTCAACCTGGGCACTATGTAATGGCAGATGATGGTAGTGTTCAATTTGTTCTTGGATTGTCTGTGATAAAGAGCTATGGTGATATGCAGTTTGTGCCTACTGATGCATTGAACTCTCTAAAAAAAGAAGTAAAAAGTATAATACCTGAGAATGTTAATCTTTGTCAGTGTCTCCCTGGATCAATCAATCAACCTTCAATAAATGGAAACTTTACGGGTCTTGAAACAGCATTTGTACCCAAGCCTATCACTCCAATCATGAATGAACCAGACAAAAACATTCCAAATGCATTGAAAAATCTACATCATGAGGAATTGTTCAAAACAGCAGATGTTGATAAAGTTTTCAACAGCACCACAAAGTCTTTTGAGCTGGTTCCATCAATTAAAGAAATACCAGATGTTATAGCCAATTTGAAATGTGGCCAAAAATCTGTTCAAGAACAAGTATTGACTAGAAACTTTGTGAATGAGGTTCATGGCTTGAGAATTGAAACCAAATCAGGTCAGAAGTTTGTTGTTGGCCTGACAGTTGACTTACCTGGTGGAACAGCATTCATCCCTGGTCAAACATTGAAGACTCCAAAAGGGGATAAGTTTATTCCTGGATTGATTGTCAAGACACTGGACAATGAAGCTAGTTTTTTGCCTGGTTTACCAATTAAAGTTAAGGATAATAATGGTGATGAAGTTGACTACTTTGTGGCAGGTCAATATGTAACAATCAATGATGCAGAAAAATTCATTCAGGGGCAGATTCTTGATACAAATGAAGGTGCCAAGTTTGTTGCTGGACAAACTGTGAGTGTTGGTGATGTACCACACTTTGTTCCTGGGCAAATCCTGCCTAAACTTAAATTAGAAAATAGTAGGTTCATTCCAGGATTAACTGAAACATCACAGCAAGGAGAAAAATTTGTACCTGGTCAAATGCTTACAATGCTTAGTGGTGAAGTTGGGTTTGTTCCAGGCCAGAGTGTCAATAGTACAAGTGGCTGGGTATTTGTTCCTGGAAAAACAGTTCTCACTGAAGAAGGAGGTTCAAAATTTTTACCTGGTCAGGATATGAAAACAAAAGGAGAATTCTCTCAGCAATCAGGCCATTATGTTCTAGGAAATGATGGTAGCACTCAGTTTTTACCTGGAATGCCTGATGTAAGAAATTATGGAGATATGAAATTTGTATCCACTGTTACTATGAACACTATTGTAGAAGAGCAGTTTGTTGAAGGAATTTCTGTTGTATCTGAAAAAGTGAATCTCAGTCAGTCTTTGCCTGGCCTTGTTCAACAACCCATGCTCTCTGAGAAGTTTGTTGGATTTGATCCAATTCTTGCTGCTAAACCTATAACTCCTTTTTTGGCAGAGCCTGACAATAATGTATTGAGCACAATTAACAAACTCACTCATGAGGAATTGTTCAAAACAGCAGAAATTGAAAAAGTATTCAATAGCACCACTGAATCTTTTGGCCTCCTTCCAAGAGTTGAAGAAATACCAGAAATAGTATCACAATTGAGGAATGGACATAGAGCAGTCCAAGAGCATGCTCTGACAAGAAATTTTGTGAATGAAGTTCATGGAATGAGAGTGGAAATTGATGGTGGAAAGAGATTTGTTGTGGGACAGACTGTTGATACTCAGTCTGGGCAAGTATTTATTCCAGGGCAAACTGTAAAAATGCCCACTGGTGATACATTTGTCCCAGGAATTTCAGTTAGAACACCTAGTAATGAAGTAAGCTTACTACCAGGATTACCTATAAAAATGAAGAATGAGAGAAACTATGAAGTTGAAGTTTTTGTAGCAGGGCAGGTTGCAATAACTCGAGATGGGGAGAAATTTGTTCAAGGACAAGCACTCCAGACAAGTGAAGGAGTGAAGTTTGTTCCTGGACAAACTGTGATAGTTGGTGATGCTCCTCACTTTGTTGCTGGACAAACAGTGCCTGGAGTCACTTTAGAAGATAGCCGCTTTATCCCTGGTCAAACTGAAACATCTCAACATGGAACTAAATTTGTACCAGGCCAAACAGTCATTTCATCAGGAGAAGTGGAATTCATTCCTGGCCAGAGTGTATGTGGGGCAAATGGTTGGGTGTTTGTGCCAGGCAAGAGTGTCTGTACTATGGGTGGAGGCACTAAGTTCCTCCCTGGTAAAGATATCAAAACAGAAGATGGTGTTACATTTGTTTCAGGCCAATATTTAACTGGTGAGGATGGCAAGGTTGATTTCATTCCAGGAACCTTTGTTATGAAAGACCCTGAAGATATTAAATTTTTACCTGGGGCAAGCATGAGCACACCAGAAGGTGAAAAGTTTGTTGAAGGACAAATTGTGAAAAATAAGCAAGGAGATTTCAAGTTTCTACCAGGAAAGTCATCACTATCAGAAAGTGGCAAACTTGAATTTGCTCCTGCTCATAAGATTGAGGAAGTGATTTTCCATAATAAAATCTCTCTTGGCATATTCTCAAATGAGTACAGTATCTATGCAGAGATGAAAACCAATGGTTTGTATGGACACATGGTTCAAACTGAGCAAGGTGTAGAATTCTTCCCTGGAAATGCTACAGGTCTACCAGCAGGAAAAGTTATTCCTGGAAAATTGATCAGAGGGGAAAAGGAAGATGTCACATTTGTTCCAGGCATCATGCTTGAAGATGACTTCATTCCTGGCCAACTTGTTATAACTGATAAAGGAGAACAATTTATTCCTGGTCAAGTTGTGGAGACTGTCAAAGGTCCCAAGTTTGTTCCAGGTCAAATAATTAATTCTAGTTCAGGTCCTAAATTTGTACCTGGACAAACAGTTGAAACAGCAGATGGACCAAAGTTTGTTCCTGGACAAATAGTTGATACTAAAGCTGGACCTACTTTTATTCCTGGCCAGATCATTTTCACTGAAGAAGCTGGATCCAGGTTTGTGCCTGGACAAGTAGTGGACACAGTTGAAGGACCTCATTTTGTTCCAGGTAGAGTAATTGAGACTGGAAACCATGTGATATTTATTCCTGGACAGGTTGTTGAAACAAGTGAAGGATTGAAGTATGTTGCCCCTGATCTTGAAGAAGGGGAAGGAGGAGAGGATTGTGAGTTTTCAGTTCAAAGTTTCCAAGTTACTCCTGAAGAGCTGAACCTGTTGAAACTTCAGACTGGTTCAATTACACCTTTCTCAGGTGAAACTGCTATTGATTCCAAAATGCTAAGACAGCTCTCACAAGCTGGAATGGCAATTGGAAGGCAAGTACCAGCTGAGGTGCCTACAGTAGATGTTAGAACAATACCTGCAATGAGTACTGCATGTGATCTTTCACAAAGATTAGGCCTTGATGCTCTATCCACAATAAAACTTAGCCAGATATTGACAACAATTATTCAATTCAACTGTGATCCCAATATTATGAGAACACTCACTTGCACTGGGGAACAAATGCAACTGTTGGAGAAAATGATTGAAGCAGTTGTAGAGTCTGAATTTGAGACAGAAATGTTTGAAACATTATCATCCCTACTAGAGAAAAAACTGAAGGATGCTCCCAACAAAATAGAAGTGCTTGATAAGTTGCATGAGTTCATTACAATTTCTGATGAATTGGAAAATTTGAGGAAACCCAGTGTGCTTAATATCATCAAAGAAATTAGAAAACACCATCCTAAAGCAACAGATAAATTGAACCAAGTACTAAGTAATGGTGGAGAAATATTTAGTTTAGCCTTTAGACATATCAGTGAGAATCGACCAGAATTAATAGAAGCTGTAGTTAGGACCATATCAGAATCTACAACAAGAGTGGATACTGAAAAAGAAGCATGTGAAACACTTCATTCAGCCATAATTAGTGTAGTAAAGGAGACAAGTGAAACAAGTGTGCTCAATTTAATAAATGATAAGAAGGGCTCTGATTTCAAGAGTATGATTTTGAAGGCTGTTGGATTTGCCAGAGCACTGGGGCTTGATGAGGTGGCTGCAGACTTGCTGCAAGTTCTGTCTGATCCCAAGAGCACAGAGGCTCTGTGTGCTGATAAAATGACATGGAATATTTTGAGGCGGCTCACAGTCATGAAACAGTTGGCTGAGAATAGGCCCACATTCACCAAGGCTCTTCACAAGCTGGAAAGTGATCCTGAGTTGGCACGCACTGATGCACTGCTGAGAGAACTTGTTAGGGAGAGTGCAGCCCTGATGGTGGTTCCAGAAGAAGTTGCTCCACTAGAGTCATCAGCTGACATTCCACTAGATATATTCTTACAGGCAAACGGCCTGGCCATGGAAGACTACCTGATACGCAGTCGCCAGAGAGGCATTCTACTCATAATCAAGGATGGATTGCAAGCAGTTGTTCCTCGGGAGGCATCACGCGCTGTCCTCACTGGCCAAGTGCCATATAGTGTGCTTGATGAGAAGGGCATTCATCATTTTGACCCACTACATGTGTTCACCGCTCTCAGACTACCCAAACCAGTCAAGCATATATTCTCTATGTATGCTTGCAAGATTGATGATGATGAGATCAAGAATGATGCTGATGTGAATGCTATCATAAACGCCCATTCGCCCAATCCCATTCCAGAGAAGCCGCAACCTCCAAAGAAGGTACCTCAACACAACTGGTAATAGATTTAAATTTTATGCTTTCTCATGAAGCGTATTATTGTAATATCGATATTCTTCTAAATAATTGGATGATGAATAAACTGAACTATATCTCTCTAGGCTATAGGAAATTTCATCCAACTCTCTCATTTGCCTTATTCTGAGAGTAAGAGAAGGCCTTTTTCTATGTGATTGGTAAGAATTTGTTTCATATTTTAAAAGTTCTTAAACTTTAAAGTTCATGCTCCTATAAACTCATGCATTAGGCTATTTCTACATGCATTTCTATGTAGCCCATACTTCCTTTACAGTAGCCTTTATTGAAATATAAATAGTGCTTATTCAAATTGAAGTATGTCTGTTTAGCTTTTAAAAAGAAAATAACAGCGATATAGTATAGTTGGTGTGTTTTATCTTAACTTACTTATTTAATGGTGTATGCCTTTTAACGTTTGTTCTGTAAGATAGTTTTGTCGAGATTTCCTACAATAATTCTGCTTGTGAATCACTCAATATAATACAATGTGTGGCTATTTCCATGACCTGAACTAAATTATTGGAATCTAAACGAAAACTAAATGAAAAGAATCTAAATGATTGGTTTCACATTGTGATAGATGTTTTTAGTTATTGTATAATAGAAATACATCTATAGAATTCTCGATTATTGTGGGTTTCTGGTTTCTTGTAGGTTAATATTTTGATCATCCTTGATAAAATAACTCCAGTTAAAACACATTGTACATTGTATACTCTACAAAGAACTCACTTTATCTCACATTGAATTCTCATTTCCGAAAATATAAATATTCGTGAGTGAAATAAATGAGTAGTTGAAAGGACAAAATTATTATTATTCTTCCATGTGCTGGTGTACATGTAGTCATGTACTCGGTTTTCTTGTAGGCCTACTTGAATTTTATGAAGTAAGTTATAGGAACTGTAATGAAATAAAATTATTTGAGTGATAAATGGAATTAAATCAATACTACTAATTACTATTCATAACTTGAAAATTTTATTCATTCATTGTTTATCTTCATAATCCAGTATTGGGTGTATATTGGGTATTGGCTGCTCACCATTTCATTAAGTATATTCTGTATATGAATATTGAATTTTCAATATTGTATTTGAATATAATATATATTGTACTTGAATATTGAACAAATTGATAGATGAATGAGTAGCCTAAATAAATAATAATGACTGTATCACCTGAATTCCGAATAACCCAAAATTATTAGAGAAAATTTTTAGAAGAATTGAACGTTTAGTGTACGGTAGCTGGAAATGAATGCGAAAGTGGTAAACATCAAGTTGAAGAAATGAAGGTTTTCCTCCAAAGTTGAGCTTACTGAATCTTCTGAATGTTTATTGTTACAAGTCACATCTGTTCTAGAAAGTGTATGGGTTTTGTTGGATTGTTATTTGTAGCCTATACTTTCTAAATTTGCGTTAAATGATGCTCTATTTCTGTTCAGATTATCTTATAACACACACGTAATGGTGAAGGTATTACTCGACAATAAGTAATCAATCCCATCGCCTCTTATATTCTTAATTAGTAATATCATCTTATAATTTTTTCAACTATCCAATAATTTATTCTTCTCAACTACTTTTCAAGTATCGATGTAACTTATCCCCTTAAATTTTCAAAATCACAACCCTTTCAGTCACTTTATGTTCCCTTCTTTAAATTCCGCGTGCATGAAAGAGGATAATTAAGACCCTTTCTGATTAAAATAAATAGTATTATCAATTTGGTTCAAAGATTCAATGAGGACAGGTTCAATTAGACCTGTAATAATTGAAGATTATTTCTCAATGATAACTGCTCTATTTTCCGTCATTTTAAAAAATAGCGGTAGACTGTGATACCAACTAGATTATTTTTTTTTAGCCAATAACCACGTTTATATAGTGACGTTATGTTTGCAACCCTGTTTGTTTTGATAGCTGATTTCCTGATTAGTAATAATTTTTTAGGTTAGAACTAGTTTCCTGCGGTTGACATGACATGTGGGTTTGAGATCAACTCTAAATGTGTATTTTTATTATATTTTGTGTTGAATTTGGTGTTGAATGTTGCTATGAATAGCCTACAATAATCTTCTGTCGTAATATCGATGGAGAATGTAAGACAGAGTCCATTTTATGTTTGAAACTTCTTTACGTATAAACTTATGTTGTGGTTTTTTGCTGCCTACATATTTCTCATAATTAGAATTGGTTAGGCTATACGTTGTCTCCAGTAAATTCTTTCCATTAAGGTTACCTTTTAATTCATCAATTGCCTTTCTATTCTACAAGTCTTCATAGTCAGTCTCTTTTTGCATCTGCCTGGGGGGTTTCTCTGAAACTCTTCTAAGTTTGATCATAAAAAATCACACTTTAGACTGTAGCCTATTCCTATATGAAAACTATTATCTTCTTTATGATTTTGCAGGATAGTTGGGTAGGATTCGGTCGGCTACTCGAAATATTAATTACAATCCCTGTGGCTAGACTTGCTAAAACCAGCCTAGATACATTAGTAATCCAGGCTTTATAGGATTACAGTTACTTACTAATACTCTATTGCTTTTTACTCCTTAATCAGTATTACAATTTAATGTTTTGTACGTTCATGGGCCAATCTCAAAGCTATAACTTACTTGAACAGAAAACTAGAAACTTGAAAAAATCAGTAAACAAACAGAAAAGTGTGTAACTTACTGTCATTAAGTCATTGACTTGGCAGTTTTGTAAAGGTAGAGGCGACCCGTTTAAAAACTGCCAACAGCCTATTTATACATTTTATTAGGTTTCCTATTGGAAGCCAACGCGTTTACCTTTGAGTTTGAATGTTCTCCACTTTCAACAACACTGATTTCAACATTTCCGCCTTGACTTCCATTTTTCATGCCTAATTACGCAAATACCTACGCAGTTTTGAACTAGTTAATTCAAAATAAGATTTGGAAATGAAGAAATCACCATAAAACCAATGGAAGAAGCTTAAAAATATGATTTGAAAACCATACCACTGTAGGTGAATTTTCCCAGTGGCTGTATGCTTTGAAATGTTTTTAAACTATATAGCTTTGAAAACTATTATTATTGCTTATTAATATTAAATTATTGCTTCAGTCTATCTTCAATGAGAAACTTTGTTCCTCAACTTATTCATACTCAACTTTTATGATATTAATTGAAATTGATCTAAAAATCCCCAACGATTCAACGATAATTCACTGGATCACTAATCATTACCGTCCTAGTGACATATTCTTGTGTAGAATATTGTTCTATGAACAAAAACAAAAGAATAATCATGATGATCGACTTAAATATAGCAATGAATGTAAAGTGAGTGCGTGTTAATAATGAAGAAGAAGGTTCTGTTGAATATGTTGCTGTATTAACTGTTTACTCATGATATTTTGAATTATAGAGACTTAATAATCAAAATTATTATACAGTCTCTATAGTTTGAAGTATTTAGAGGATTTGAATAGCTCTGTTACTTGAAAATATCAACTGAATGATGGATAAAATCCACAGTTTCTCAGAGCTATATGTATAACGTATGTTGTCACAGCAAGTATTCGATGATCCCAATAATCTTCTGGCAGAATGCCTACTTTGATCTGTCCGATGACAGATGCATTGCTTGTTCAAACTAAGTCCCTCTGAGCAGTTCTCTAGAGAAGTGCATCTTCTCTAAAGATTACCCCCAGGCAAGCGGGCTGCATGTTTGTATCTTGATGCGTTTCAGTATGGTTTAAATCTTGAAAATACTGTGTTTGTTTACTTCAAGAGTTATCCAAAATGATCATTCATGGCTCTGTAACTTTGTCATTCGTATCTCAATTTGAATAATGCGTGTGAATGATATTTTTTCATTTATATTGATAAAACTCTTCTTCCACTAAAAATATAAAACTCAAAATATGGAAAAAGTTGATAGGTAGCAAAATTAATCACAGTTACCAGAGTAAAATTATTATCAGAAGGTGGTATGTGAGCTATTTTATTCTTGAAAAAATATTTCATTTAAAAATTTCATTAATAGATTCCAGTGAACGAGGAGTTTGATTATTTGATCTCCATTGATCATTCTATTCTCTCAATGCTAATTCTACTCCTGTTCATGATTTGAGTATGACTACACAGTGTATCCACCACCTTCATTTATAATTTTTTCTGGTTTTTATGCGTACTTATCCATTTTCATGTTATACTCTGTATCTTATTCTCTTAGTTCAATATCTGATGCTAAATTAATTGAAACTTGAAAAAAAACTAGAATTCTCCTAAACCTTCTCTAGTACATGGCTTGCCATAAAAGAGTAGTTCAGTTTGAAATAGCATAAGTAGTTTGTTAGAACACAGCATTTTAAGTAATATTATTGAAATGCAACTGATTTGTAATTATATTCTGAATTCGTGTTGATGGCTGATGGATAAATTGAATAGTCAAATGTATTCAATATTGAATGCAATGAGTTTCTTATGAATCTATGAGTACGGTAGTCTATTATTTACTTATTTATTTAATCAAGGAAGAACAATGAACACAGGCATTGCAGGTATTAGACTAAATCTATAATATCCGTTATATTGTAAACTAAATTTCACGGCAACATATTTCCCTGATGAAGTTCATTTCTACATTTTATTGTTACCTATTTATTGAATAGTTTTTTTTTCTAATCTGAGTATGTTGTTGCAGGAATACGGTGGTGAAATAATCAGTTCGAAAGACATATTCGTGGCCAAACATGACTTTGTGCCTGATGAAGAGGACGGAATCAACCTGCGCAAGGGAGACAAAGTGCTCGTCCTGAAAACAGAACGATCAGACTCCAAGTAAGTAGTTTACGTCATACGAGTGACGTCATAACGCTGTGACACCTCTCTCGTTTGCATGCCAGAATTTAAATATCATCCAAACGAAAGTCAATGTCATGCAGCGATGATAATAATAATAATGATAATTAGAGGCCCATTCAACTTTGATCACATCATTAAAGTAAATTGAATACAAATTGATTATTTGATTAAGACAACTACTAGTTTTTAGACTTGTGGGAAATGTGCAAAAACGTTTTTGAGTTGGGGTTTTAATTCAAATGAGAGGATACAATTCTTACTTGGAAATACAGTATTTATGAATTATTTGTTAACCACTAGTAATTTTTGTGAATTGAGTTATAAGATGGGTATCACCAATAAAATTAATAATCGGTTAGTCTCTGAAGATGTTCAATCGATGAAAATTCAGAAAACATTCTCTCCAATATTATTCCAAAGATGTCAGAAGATGGAGTAAATTTCTTCTCTATTATTATTTGAACGGTGACTATATATCCACTTTTTATTTATAAAAGCCTACTGCTCTCCTGCTGCCTACTTTATTCTTTTAACTTATCTATCAACTGTTCGGTAGTATTACCTACCCAATTAATTTATTCTTACTTAATTATTCTTTCCCAACTCATAAACTATGTAGGAAGGATTACCACTTTCTCAAAATAATATCCTTCCTCTTGAAATCATTCTTCTATTATTGTCCTAAAATAGTCGTTCTATTCTCTAAGCTTACTCGCATCTCTTAAAATTTTTATCCTGGAGTATTCAACGGTTTTTGTGATTCAGTTATGATCTTCGAATGAATTCGTGAAGACTTGGATTATCCCAATAACCAGCAAAACAGGATGGAAATTTGATATTCACTCCTTTTTTGAGTTCAGGTTACTAACATGCCATTCATCTAGCCAAGCAATAAGACATCCTACAGTACTGTCATTGCCAAATCTAAAGCTATTCTCAGCTTGAAAGTTAGCCAATTAATTTACTTCATTGATTGTCCTTCAATCAAACATACCTATATTAAGAAATGTGTGAAGTTTCGCAATTTTTTCTGTTGTTTCATTTGCCAGTTTTTCAGCGTCCTTGAATTGTGGCTTGTTCTTGTTCCTTTGTCGTTTCAGGTGAAATAATAAAAAGGAATGCGAGTTTTTTCTGATTTGAAATGGGAAGAGGTTAGGGCTAGAAGGGCTCCTCTCTCCGGAAATCTTTCATCAATTTATCACCATGATTTTATGAAGTCAGCATTCTCTCCCAGAATATTCTCTAACCTATGACTTGTAGATTGAATTACTCAAGTTTTAAAACTGGCCACAAAATACATTCATTTGTACTGTTCATGTTTTTATTGTTATATTTTTATTCTGTCTAAAATCTATTATCCAAGTGCTAAATCATACATTTATGATTTGCATATTATCAGAAAAAATTAATAGTTTCCACCATGAAGATTGATTCAGAGTTCCGTCAAGTGCTGGAACACACGTACGAAATACGGACCATCCAGTCTATCCACCCTCCATGCTATCCTCCCACCACCATCGACAATGTGGACGAAGCGTTGGAGTGTGATAAGTGTGGAGCAATAAATCAGTTTCGAACTATTCGTTAATCAAACACATTTTACTGATGAAAAATCGAGTGGTGATTAGCCTCGTTATTGTTGAAAAACATCTCACAACTTTTGCCACTTGAAATATCATTAATTTCACATAATACCCTCAAAATGTGCACTCTTCCTCAATCAATTTTTTTTCTCTTTAGCATAATTATCCATCTTCCAACAGAGTATTTTCAAGTTCAATCTCTAATTTTCATTTTATTTTGCTACATTTCTTGAATTGGTTGCTTGAGAGGTTGCATTTTTTAATTAAAATTTTATAATCACCGTCATACAACAATTTAAATCTCTAATTATCAACTTAGAGTTAACCTGATGAAACTCAAGATTCAAATGTAATAAATCAGCATTTTATCAAGCAATATCCATTCATTAAATGTAATTTAAATTTTGGCTCTCATGATATTCATTGCGTTGCTTTTCATTCGATGTTTACTTGCCAGGGCTCAAGCCAAATTTCGCAATTGCCGCTTTGAAAAGATCATCTCTCTTGTTTTGTTCTTGACCTGTTTTGCCTTTTCTCATTCGGCCGTTTAAAAAGAAATTAAACACAAAAACAAAATCAGTTTTCAGGCAAACCTCTTGACTTGACAGCGAACTTGATTCGTAATTTCTCTCCCTCTTCCTTCTTTTCTCCTTTTCCTCTCTGTTTCTCTCTTTCTTCTTCGCCCTTTCTCTCTTATTCTTGTGTGGGAGTATAGAGTTGGCCCAATTATATCACTGATCATTTTCTGTTATCGTCATTTCAGTGGGAAATTGCCAGGGTTAATTTTCCGGATAGTAACGATATAAATAAAAGACGAACATTTAAATAGACATTATTTGACATAGATAATTGCTCCCATATATTCAGCCTGCCTCATGCATTCAAAATTGCCAAACAGTCATTAACATTTCAATGGCGGTGAAGAGGGTTGTGAATAAGCGTGCAGACTTGAGTGACTGTTAGGCTATTTTGAATTTCTGTTTTTGAGCAAGAATAGTTGTCAAGGTTTCCCCCAAGTTTGCTATTTGTTTAGTATGACTTTCATAAATTATTTTGAAATCATTTTGTTGACAAGGTAATTTGTTTAGTGTGATATGACCACCAACTATTTCTGTCATTTCAAAAAAAATCTTCAATAGGGATATTACAACCCTTCAATATACTTGAAAACTCCCTCAACCCTATCAACAAAAATATCAAGAATGAGATCGTATGGAAATCCTATTTGAGAGAATTTCTGTAACAGAAAAAATTATCATACTATTAATTACATTAGCCCTTGTGCCTTGCCTGTTTCAAGCTAAGTTAACATAGTTTAGTAATTCTAAGGTATAATTTTCTTAGTTTTTTATTAGTTTCCTGTAGACTAGAGGTGAAGTTTTTTTCTAAAATAAGTGTTTGTATTTGGCTTGTTACCTATTTTTTACGTTTCATATTTAATAAAAAGCTTCTGGGATTAGTTTAATGTGATAGAAATGGAAAAATGTTCTTCAGCATTCATAAAAGCTGTAAATGTACTGATAGTTATCTCCTCTTATAGACTACTAGCGAATAAGAAAAACTATTAACATAATAGTAGGGTATCTTGAGATGTATTATGCAAAAATCAGTGTCAGACTGTACTTTATGTCTTGACCTCCAAAACAATTGAGCTTTTTACCTCCATAGAAATAATTGTAGAGAATCAAATCTATTTAGAATTTGGATATATTCTAATATTGTTCTCACAATGTGAAAATACTTCAAGTTCCAGTGTTGTTATTATCAGCACGGATGCCAGACTTTCTCTCTGTGTTATAAGTAAAATTGAAATTTTACAGGCTTGGTTGGCCGATTGGTCTGAGGAGTTACAACCCTCAGCCCGCTAGCGCTACTCGGTCGTGGGTTCGAATCCCACCTGGGTTGTTTAACCACTAAATTAATTACCCTTGCACTCTCCATTACCCACTCACAAGCAAAAATAAATGCTTATGTGGACATCATCCTTATTCAAACTAGAATACAATAAAATCGATGATTTTTTTTTAATTTGGAAGGTTTTTTTATGAATGTGAACATTTTTCCATTTACCACTAAGTAGAGTTAATTATTCCTCCTTCTCCAGCTTTCTTTTCTTATATTTTTCTGTACATACAAAGTTTTTTCTAATAACTAGGTTGCCTTGTGTTTCTCTATTCTTTATCCTTTTCAGCTTTTCTTAGCTCTACAATCTCTAGATGGCTCTACTCGCTTGCAACACACTTTCTTCTCATGTCTATTTTCACTAGCTTTTAGTTCATTATTTAATTTTTTGCTTGAAATTTCTCTTAGTATTTTATGAAACCTGCTTCTAGCTGATCATCATGGTTTGGTTTACTTTCATTACAATCAACGTCATCATTATCATCCTCTTCATTCTTCCCATAATCATTATCATTTACTTTTTTGAGGGTAATATATTTAAAAGTAAAGTTAATTTCTTTGTTAGGGCCGGTTTCATGAAAGCCGGAAAACAATAAAGCGCCTTGAAATGACTTCATCCAACAGAGTCAATGCAATAATTTCCCCATTGAGATTAATCAGATGACGTCATTTCACGTCGTTTAAATATTCCCAGCTTTCATGCTACCGGTACTTGATAACTTTACAGTCTCAAGTTACCCAAGACTGATATGGCACCGATAAAAATAATGCTTCCAGGTTATATAAGGCTTTATTAATCGAAGAAAACCGCAGTCATGGTGCATTTTTGTTACAGTTAATGGTCTTCAGATTCGAGGATTTATCGACCAGAATCATCCAAGACCGATTTATTGTGAGGTTTTAGTGATCCAATGCCAGAACACGAACATCTTCTCACCTCTATTTTTTTATTAATCTGGAATAAAGAGATGCGAGTTGGGGTGGGCTGATGTATTCTGGGTTAAACTGATGTAACCAGGGATCCGATTATTGAAATAACGATTGGAAGGGCTCTTCACGTACTAAATCGATCGAGGATTTAAATATCATTCTAGGACAAAAGATTCGTTTTTCGAGGAAGGCAGAAAAGTTATTGAGAATAAGGGAAAATTAAGAATGATTACAATTTTTCCCAAGTGATTTCAATTAGAATGCGTTAGAAAGAGGAAAAAATTGAGAAATAATGAGAAAAAAAGGTAATGCGGTCAGAGTAGATGGTTTTTTAAAACAGGCAGTGTTTTTGATTTATTAAAGGGTACCGGTTGGAAAGTTAGATAAATATGGAATTTTATAGGTATTTAAGAATTGAATTGGAAGAAATCATGTTGTGATGAAGTAGATAATTAAGTTCCTTCTGAAAAATTGAGTTTGTATATACGAAATTGTAAGTTATTCAAAGAAGTCACCATCGAAGTAATATTTTCTTGAAAAGATTTAGTTCTTTCCGGGAGTGTACGTACCATCAACTAATACTAAGCCTTTATAAACGAAATAATTATTTCAGTTTTGTTTCTTCTGATGTGTTCATTAATTTTCATTTAATAAATATTTTTACCAACTCCCCTTATTGTCTTTCAGCCCAGTAAAATACTTAATTACTTGATAATGTTTAGAAACAATTACTTTCCTGTACATTTGAGAAGTGACTGCTTGTTATGCTTTGTTTTTAATAATCTTACTTAATAAAAACGTTGTTATCGACTTTATGTGTTCTTGAATCACCCATCATCATCGTCATTCATTATTAGATATGAGTAGAAAGCTTGATCTAAATTTATCGATTTGGAACGTAGATTTTCATTTCATGACATATCATTTCAGACTTCATCACATAGTGACATTATATACAGTCATCATAATTTTGGAACTAGGTTCTGGAATAAACCTAAAATAATAAGTATATTGGTTGTCATAAAATTTATTCAAACATTGGACACACTTACTTCAATCATCGATAATCATTTCAATTTACTATTAATGATTTTTTCGCATTATGTATGGAGCAAAGTAGTTTTAAACTGAGTCTGACTAATAGGGACGTCAAAACCATTGGGCGACAGATCAATTGATGTATTTCATTGATGAAACCTTGATTAGCCAAGTCAAAAAATCAAGGAGATATGTTACTGAGCTGCATTTTTGGTCGACGCTTTGTTGTCAGACCCTGAGTAGTGGTGTTGGTAGTCGAAAAATTTGAAAGTAGTGTAGTTCAATCAAATTTTTAATGTTTAACATTATATTACTCATTTATTCAATAATAATTATATACGTATAGGCAAGTACAACAGGCAAATGCCCAAAACTCCTCTACCAATTTTTACAACAGTTCAAAACAAGGTTAAAATAAATAATCAAACAATATTACAATATTGCAATCACTTAGTATTACAATTTCTCACTTCAAAAAATATTTTACTAAAAACAATTTCAAATTATACTATTTAGTATAATTGGAAAAATTCTACTAGTTCTTTTAAACTATTGAAGGGCGCAAAATTCTGTATAACTTGTTCTTGTAGTCGGCACTCTTCTTCTTGAATCTTGACACTGAGTTATATAGTGATACTAGAAGCAAAGACATCCTACTCTCATACGAATTCTCTTAGCTTGAAGTAGTATAGAATTTTATAATGCTTTTTCACATTATTCATAATAATACTATTATCCAAAGTATACTCTTGAATTAGATCAAGTTCAACTATGATCACAGTATTATTTCTTCTGTAGGTTTCTCCTATACTTGTATGATTTGAGTAAATGAATCCATGTTGCTATTCAACAAAAATATCACATTCAAAATGTGTAAATTATGGTGTAGCTAACAAGCTGATTAATACGCCAAGTTCCAAATCGATATTAGATGGTTGAAAAGTATCACTAGGAAAACTAATAACTTGTTTTTGTTCTTGCTATAAAATGCTCTCCAAAGGCAATCCAGATTCTATCTGCTTGAAGTGATGCATTCTTCTTCACTAGAAGCTAGATTGCTGTATGAGAGTAGTTTATGGCAGTAGTGTCTTCGTTCGGATTAATCTCTACTGAGAATTCGTATCTACTGTAAAGACTGTATTTATGAGTAGTTTGGATTCCATTCATCACTCGTCATTTCATTAGATCATCTGTAATGTGAATGTGTCATCTTATTCTGTCAAGTAGCGCATGGGTGAAGGTGAGGTGATTTAACCTTAGTTTAGTTTTAGCTTCTTTAGTTGCTTTGTAAGTTGCTATTGTAGTTGATTTAACTCGGTTCACGGAGTATTTGAAGTGAATTGAATATTTTATAATTCTTGGTGAACGTGTGAACAGAGTTTAGTTTCTAGAAAAAAGCTGATATTATCAGTTTTACAGAGAGGTTTCCGTTGAACTATCAGGTTCATTTTAATATTTATTTCTAAATTATTCCAAGTTATCACTGTAAAATATCTTGGTTATTAACTAAAGTAGTTCATGCAATCATTTAAAGTAATCAGAAACTCAGAACTTGATTTTTCACTTGTAAAAACTTGAAAAAGTTTTAATCAGATATGGGTTACTGTAAAATATTGAACGGCTTGAGCAAGGCGCACACTGCCACAGACAGACGGAGGGAAAACCCGTCCCATGTTATTGAATGCTGCAACGCACAGGCAGCCGTCAGTGTGCGTTGCAGCATTAAAATAAAGTGGGAGGGATATTTCCTCCGTCCGTCTGTTGCTGTGTGCGCTTTGCTTCAAATGAAACATAGTCTACACACCAACATGGAAAGTGTTTTTCAAAGTGAAAATTGTAATGTGAATTCTCATCATCTTTCATTCACCTTGTAAACATCATCATCCACTCACTCATCCATGACCTTTGCTAAAAATACCTGCTATCAAGTCGCAATTGTAACAATGAATAAACGAATGACCGTTCTTAGCTTGAATGAAATTTGATGTGGAAGCTTAACCCACGTTGCACACACTAGTTTTAGACATCCGATTTTTTCCGCCCTTATAAATTATAGTTTACTGCACATAACGTCACTTGGTTCACACCATGTATTTGTGAAGTTCCGTTCCACTGTACTTTGTAGAAGTTTTAAAGGTGTGCATAAAGGTTTCCTGAACGCGCCGCGCACCGGCGTACAGCGTACAAATATAATGCTATAATATAGGCTACAGCTGTTAGCGTGGTAGTGCTGCTATCTATTTTAACGGCTCCAAAAGAAGCCAGTTCTCACTTTAAAGTATAGTAGCTCAATTCTTTGTACGCTGTGCGCCTGTGAGCGGCGTAGTTTCGGAAAGCCCGCCTTTGGTAAAAAAGGGTTGTCCAAGAATCGTGTAATTGGGGCTAGGGTACGTTTCATAGAGGAAAGTTCATTCGATGTCAATATCGAAAGTAAACCTTCCTCGTTATGATCGCACCTTAACTCAGTCCAAAACAAGAACATATATTTTCTCAATACCGTACCTCAAACATGAATTTCTGGTACAGAAATATCATTTATAAAAATGAAACTCATCCTCAATGAAATGGCATTAAGTTTACCATTTGTATTTTGAACTGAAATGTGTTATTTGCTACTAAACCCCCAAATATTTCAATATGCTTAAAATTGAAGTAGTTCAACATAAAGGAAAGAAGGAAGGTCTGATAAAAAGTTCGGTATGTTTTCAAAATTGATCAATCTCGCATTGTATTGCCTGTATCGGTGCTCATATAAGAAAAAAGGAAACTAATTGCAATTGGATAAAAAAAATATTTCGCTAACTATATAATACAATATATTATTCAGAGAATCTAGGAGATTTGATAGTCAAATGTTTAACTTTATTGTATAAAATGATTGCGTGAACTATAAGATTTTGAGTAATATCTTGGATGCCTAAGGTTAAATTAAAAATAGTAATAGTAGCCTACTGTATTCCACACAAGCTTACAGTAGTGGTTGATTACTCGAATAAATTCCCCAAATTTCTATTAGCAGCAAGGTAGATCGACTTTGGAGTCTTCCAAATTGTTCAGCTTGAAATATTATGCGCCAATGCGCCATTCTAATAATTTAATAGCCTATACTAGCTGAGTTATTGTTTGAAGCAATTGAAAGCATTTAATTACTCGAAGTTTCTTGCCAAGTAGCTGGACATAACACTACATTTATTTAGTGAACCAGCACTTCTGCTTTGAACTATCATTTAATTTGACATTTAAAACATGTGCTGGCCCTTACTATTGTTATTGCACAAGTCATGCTTCTCCGCAGAGTAAACAAATAATATATTATTGTAGTAGTTGTACAGTAATGAAGTATGTGGTGAATAATTTTGATACTGTGGATAGTTTAATTGATGCTTGAAGTAACCTACAAGCAATATCTCAAGAGATTGATTAATACTGCGATTGTTTGTGAGTTGCAATTCATAGCGGTTTGAACGGTCAACTGTGACTCGGGTAACAATAATAGAAAATTTTTGATGACAAAATCTAGGCCAAGAGTCAGTTAAATACACTTGAGCACAGTAATAAACGATGAAAACTTTATAATCCTTCAAGTCATAGGCGTGTATTTTAGAAACATTGTACAGGAAAATCAAATTCAGCATGTTTGATTTGCTCAGGTACCAGAGTTGTAATCAATAAATTTTAGAGAACTTGTAAAACAGGAAAGTGGTTTCAACAGACTATCCATCCAAGTTTATTTCATAGAAAAGGTCACTTGATCAAAAAAGAATGGTTTTTATCGAAATTTCCCTTTTACAATATTCTTAGCTTGGAACATTCAATCAACTAAGGGAAAAGCATCAGTAGTGGCCACTTGAATGGTTTTTTCTTTAAAACACGAATTTGATGCCTTCAAATCAGTTCTAAACCTACTAGAGACTTAGCTTATACTATTTAGCAGCTAAATAGTTCAAGTAGTAGCTTGCAGAGCATCATTAGAGAATTTTGAGAGAGATTCATTGTCGCTATATCACTCGAAAACGTGGTTTCAGTAAGAAGTTCAGTTTCCTCTTAGCAGTTCCAGTAAGAAGGCATGTATACAAAATCTTGTATTATGACAAAAAAGTCTATAAATTTCGCTATTTCTGGTATTATAATCATTCCCTAGAATGTCTAGATGATATTTAGGTTTCTAGCTAAATACAGATAATATTTTGGCGTAAAAGCAGATTGGCCACTACTAGAGCAAGAAACTGTTATTAATCTAGTTGTGGCTACCCAATAGAAATTGTAGAAGTTGTAGGTATTGTTTTAATTTGAATTTATGTTCTCCTTAGACTGTTTGAAATAGGTTACAGAGGAAAAATAACTTTACAATATCTATTTCCTGGTTTCCACTTTTCTAGTGGCTTGTAACCAACAACAATGCATTACCAATTCAACTCATTTTAAAATAACCTACTATTATTTCTGGCGTTATAATCAATGTCTGGAATGAAAAATTAGCTTACTTGAATAATTGCAACAAGAAGATTGAGAAATTGACTTGTCAATGAGCATAAAACATCATGTGGCCACTACAGAATCAGTGCCTGGTCACTATTGAATCATAGTGGCCACTTTAGAATCAAAATTGAGTTTCACGAAAAATTTAATAATACATTTGTGAATTGACATATTCGCCATTTCAAGGAATAGGTCAATCAGGAAAGATCTGGGCTACATTATTTTTGAGTTTTGGATGAGATAGCTGATAATATGGTCTCACAATTCGTCATTAACTATAAAAAAATTCCTTAAACATGGCCACTATGGTGCTTTTACCTTATAATAACGACATGACTTCAGTATATTTGATGAGCATTGTACATATTCGATCATTCTAAAAAGCTAGATTAAGGAACCAATAATTTTTTGTAATTCCATTGGCCTGTTTCGTAAAGTTTAGAAGTACTTCAAACAGGATTAGGTGATCAAAAATTAAACTCTTTAGTGTACATTGATAAATGAATAAGAACACCCATATTTTTTCCATTCAACGCTTTCTTCATGGTAAAGGACCTTGGTTTCGTTGTCAAACAGGTCACATCGTCAAGCTGATCGATTATGTGACCTGTGTGGCCAGGTAACCATAATGAAAGTGTTAAATAGGAAAAATCTGGGTGTTTGTCTCTCATTAAACTCATTTATTTTGGTTCTACAATATCAATAGTGACTCTGTAGTATTGCTCAGTATTGCCAAATGCATTAGAAAAATGAACCAACCATAATCCAATTGTTTCAGTCATAGTGTCATAATAAATTTTAAGGTATGCATGGAAGCTATGCTATATTCAAACTTTAAATTGCACCACACAGTCTTAGAGTCCACATCCACTGTGATCGTACCATACAATAATAAAACTCTCAATATATACTAGTTTTAGTAGTGAATAATGATTTGAAATAAAAAATTCTGTTTTAAAATGAATGTTTTAAAAGAACTATAACCCACATGGTTTTCCATGCTCCCATTTGTGGGAAATGAGGTGAAGAAGTGGGATATGACGAAGTGGAACAACCCTTGGGTCTCCCCACTAATAAAAGGCATATGCTTAAAAGAAAAAATATATACTATGATCCTAAATACTAGGATCATCTTTGATCATACTGATAGTTTGATTGTTCACAGCTTATCGTTCAATAGTCAATAGTCAATAGTTCTTTATTACACATTCTTCAAGAATAGTAACAGGTGTCAAGATATTCAAAATTATACAAAAAGCGCTTGTGAAAATTCCTCAATTTTATACAGTGGTTTATTCTTCAACATATCACAAAGTCTTTTCTTCAGTAAACCACCTTCCAGCACTCTCCACTCCCCGGGTAGACAATTAAGAAGTTTTCGCCCCATGTATGAAGGTTTCTCTTCAAATAGCGCGGTGCGATGCCTGGGTAAGGTATAGTCTCCTGCTCGTCGCGTGTTGTAGGCATGGACATCTGTGGCTCTCTGTAAGTGTTGCTCATGGGTGTGAATAATAACCTTGATTATGTACATGCATGTATCAGTTACTATTCCCAGATCCTGGAAAGCTCTTCGGCAGGTCTCAATGATCGGTCTGCCGGTTTACAGCTATTTTGGACTGCCGGTTTCCCCATCCACTCACAGTTTTTGACTGTCAAATCCATTTGATCATTCTCCCCAATTTAGTTTTGAATTTCGAATCACCTATCATACCATTTTATGGACATTCCATTATCATTATTCCCATCATTCCCACTCATATGAATAATTATTCATTTTACACAATTTAATAGTATGAAATTTCCAATAAAATAAATACTTAGTACCGTAGTCGTAAAGATCAGAAAAATATTCGCCCATGGTTGAGTGTTAATGGGAGAGATGTTTTTGAATATCCCTCTCCAAGAATGGACATTTATATGTCTAAACTCCGCCATTTTATGTAGATACAGCACAAATTTATATTACCGTTAGCTTATTGAATCCTACATCTGTCTCATTTTGCAAGTTTTCATAGTTTATAATTAGCCAACTTATGCAAACCATTATGTAATTAGTGTAACTTTCATTTATTTCTATTCTTATAGCATAGGATTCGAATTATTTTATTATGTGATCTACATGAATAAAGTGATTGAATCTGAATCTGAATCTGAATCTGAATCCGAACTCACAGTGGATGTGAACCCTTATGGCAATGCATTCTCCATGTGAATAGGAGCGCACTATTGCCGTTTATCAACTTCAAATAGCTCAGTGCTCACATCGAATTGACCTCTGCTCTCTCGATCTCCACACATTGAGCGGCATTGAGCGGCTGAGCGCAGTGGTGCAATTGAAGGTTTGAAACTAGTATAGTTATTTACGGTGGCCCTCACCTCCTAACTACCCCAAGCTGTTGAGTGTGGTCCAGTCGAGATTGAAAGCAGTCTATAAAAGGAGCGAGCAACAATAATAGTGTTCTTGAAAATAGAAGAAATGTTTATATATTTAGAAGGTACCCAACTGTAAATAAGTTGGCCAAACGAGGATATAGTTAGCCTAAGTGACTGAATTAATGGCACCGGTCCAAGGCTACGACATTTGTACGGACCCACTTCCAAAGTGAAGAATTTCACCAGTTTTGTCTCGTCGTTGACCGATGCGACCAAAATATACTCCGAATTAGTTCTGCACTCGGTTTGTTGATAAATAGAAAAATAGATGCCTTTTTCAAATCGACACACCGATCGCTTCGATGAGCGTTTACAATTGTTTATGAAAAATATCTTGTAGCCTACCTAAAAAAATGATGGAAAATTCAAGTGAATTGGTCGAATAAATAATTATTAAATAATATATACATAAATAAATAAATAAAAATAAACTAATCAATAGGTGTACCAAGAATTTATAGTGTCCTTGTGGTATAAATTGAAATTTTTAATGTATTTTTATTGTGTCCAGTAAGATTATAACAAAAACTTTTTTTATCTTACTTCTCGAAGTTGAGAAGTTCAACTTCAGATTCATTGTCGACCATTAGCCTACTCGTCTACAGCTTTTATTATGAAATGATATGTAGGTTCCTCATGAGACCTCGCTAGAGATGTGAGTTGTTGATAATCTACTAAATCTATACTATAATGTTTGCTTGAAAGATTTTCCAACATGATTGCTTTCTGTTTTGCGTTGATTTTTACTACTAGCCGATCCTCTGTCCTATTATCAAATTTTTAATGGGGAACTACAGCAGCAAACTAGCGGCTTTGAATCAATGTAATTTATAGCGCAATCTTGATGGAGACCTTCTGTTTACGTCAGTTGCTAAGTCGTTAGAATCCACTAAATTTAATTTAGTAGAATAAATAAGCTTATTCTATTTTTGTGCCGGGAAGGGTATCTTGACAGTGTACAATCCGCCCATGCTGTTCTGTTGGGCTGATATTTTTTCGAGTTATACTCGGTTTCAGATTAATCATTTTTCTCTCAGTGCACTCTTCTGTTCAACATCAGAGTCTGAAGCAGGAGTGTGTCAAACTCTGTGTTATCACACTTCAGTGTGTAGGCTACGTCCTTAGATCTACAACAGCTGTGCATTTGTGTCTGCGCTCTGTTGAGAAAAAACGGTTTAATTTGTGTTTCTTCCTCGTTCTTCATGACTAGCTGAAAAGTTCTACAACAATATTTCCATTCAAAGTGAGTAAGATGAAATGAATAATGGACCTATGTAATGAATGCATATATAAATTGGGAAGTTCGATAATGAGGGATCTCTTTTAATTACTTCAGCATCAATTCAATAACAATTATTGTCATTTCTCTTCAAATACTCTAGCATAAATAAAATCACAATAGTAAAATTGTTATTGATTGATGTTATTATTTATTATTCAGCTTACGGCTTTTAATAGTGGGGAGACCCAAGGGTTGTTCCACTTCGCCAGGATAACCTCATTTTCCACAAACGGAGACATGAGTTATAGTTCTTTTAAAAAGTTCATTTGAAAAAATAATTTTTCATTTCAAAGCATTGTTGATTATTGAAACTGAAGCATCTCACTTGATTGATGTTAAAGTAATTGGAAGAGAAACCTCATAATATAATAAATTGTTGAATTTCTAAGGTTTATTCATTATTTTAAGTACCTAGTTAGGTCTAGTTCAACTTCTTTCTACTCACTTTGAATGAAAATATTAGCCTATTGAGAACTTCTCATTAAAATATAAAAATCCATTTGTAATAATATGTTGCTACCGGTACTGAAATGCTTCAACAATTGAAAATCTCATTTGGTTAAGTTGAATTAAAATTTTGACAGAAGAATAGAACTTTTACTGTCAAGTCAATTCACGTGCAATATCAATGAACTTGTGACAAGTCCAAGTTGATGACTAGGAACAATAATTATTATTAATCAATAATACTAGAAGCCACCCCATGGGGTGAAGAACTCGCTTGCAAACTTCCAACTTTAGAAACTTTAACAACTTGAAAACAATTTTAACATTATGGCTTTAAAATATTAACAATATAATTTTGCGGTCAACTCCATTATAGGGTCTTTTTCCAATGAACGTTTACTTTGGACGGTTATATGAACTTGTGATAGATTAATCGACAATACTGTTTTTAGTTGGCTATATTTCACAAACTAACCGCGTATTTAACTCTTTTATTATGATAGTATTGGAATTCGAATAATATGGTAATAAGACTATTCAAATTAATTTCATCACCCAGCTCTGATTATGATTGTACCAAGGACTGGAGAAAGTTTCAAGTTTGTATTTTTAGAAAGTGATTTGAAACTTCACCCTTGGCACTTCATCTATTCCAGTCTGTTGATCACATGCACCATTACACAGTAATTGCGCTAATAAACAGCAGAAGACCTAGTATTAAAAATCGGTCGAAGACGAGGGTTATGGTGTGTAATAAACGATTGCTGAAATTAGCCATCTCCCACATAAAAAGTGTTTAGTTCACCAGAGCGAGAGAGAGGTTTAAGCTCATTCATTGATGCATCTGAATACGTGGGACATGAGGTGTAATAAAAAACCTTTAATTGCACTCCATACGCATTTATCCTCTTTGAAATTTTCTACAATTAACAATTTATTTAAAAGACGACTTAATTCATTGATCATGAATCGAATACGTGGGAAGTAGTCACTGACGTGATAATTATTTTTAAACCTCTCTGTTCTTTTTTTAGAATTATTGGTTATTCAGGATGATTCTGTGTCGAAAACTTGACTATGATTTTAATTATAATAATAATCTTTATTTCTGTGGAAAAACGAATAAAACAATCGATCAATCAAATACATCAAACTTGTTTACATAAGGAAACAAATATCAGAATAAAGTTACAGAATAATCATACATCATACTCGTAATATTAATAATAAATAAATTATAATTAATACACCGTGAGTATAATAGTCTATAGCTATGGTTGAGTGGCTCGTTGGAAAAGTGATAAAGCGCCGGTCTGATAATCAGGTGGACCCTCTGGTTCAAATCCCAAGCGGAGAACAATTTTTGACCACAGCACAATCACATAGATACGGCCACCTCGTCTTTCGGAGTAGATAAGCCGTCGGTCATCCTTAAAAGTAGTCGTCATCTATCATCCATTTCATTACCCACGCACAAGCCTATGAGCTCATATGTGGGCTTCACCCTCATAAACAAACAAACAAAAAGTTCCAATTCTAAAGAAATATACTTTCATGCAAGTGATTCAATCACTTACGCATGAAGGAGTGATCAGAGAGACAGAAAGAAAAATAAATTAAAACAAGAGTTTTTCCGAGGAAAAACTAAAATAGAACAAAAAAAATTGCTATAATTTAGTTATCAAAATATCATGAGGTTAAATATCAACACATTACACGAAAAAACAACTAAAGAAATAGAAAATACTCGTATACGCTCAAGAAATATCAACTTCCTGAATGGTGAGGTGTGAATCAGAAAGAAAAGGAGGGAAGAATAAGTTTCCAACTTAACTGAAGGTACGATTCCCAAGCAACTGCTTGAGCCGCGCGGCTTTATCTGCGCTACTGAAGCTGCCCTGCTCTAGCTGCTCGGCTCTAGCCATCACAAGTCTTGAAAATGACTTAAAAATGGTGAATTTCACTATTTATCTTTTTAATACATCGGTAGCCCTAATAACATAGTTGTGATGGCTAGAGCAGCCAAAGGCGGCCTTTGGCTTGGGAAGTGTACCTTAAGGTTTTTTATATTAAAATTAATCAATTTAAAATTCCAAGATCTTATTAATTTTTGTTACAAAATTTCAAGATTTTTTCAAAAAGTTTCAAGGTTTTTTATATTAAAATTAATCAATCTAAAATTCCAAGATCTTATTAATTTTTGTTACAAAATTTCAAGATTTTTTCAAATTTTGTTATTGTGTTTGTGTAGTAGCCTATTGTAACTTATTGTAAATTATTGTAGTGAGCTTACTGCACATATTATTGAATTCTATTATACATTATGTAGATTGTGGACTGATATGCATTATTTTAGAATTAATAAGATAGTTTATTTTAATATTATTGAGGGATTTGGGCTAATTTGAAGTTGTAGGCTTCAATAATTTTAAGCGGACTGTGTAAGCGATGTGACATTAAAAGTCGTCAATACCTGAGTTGAGCAACCTTAATGAAACTCCCAAACTGTCCTCATAAAAGTAATGAATTTAAACTCTGGTAAAAGGTAATAGAAGTTTCAAAGTTTGATTTGGAAATGAAAACCAAAATGGTAGTTAGAAAAATATTGATAAATTAATATAGGTGTATAACCATCTTGTTACGAATTCAGTAAAACACAAGTTAGAGAAATCATAAAACATTTAATGAAATTTCTTTGAGTATGACAGAATGTCTTAACGAGCTAAAGAGGATATTTATTTTTTCTTCAGTCAGATTATATTTAGTATTATACAAGTTTACAAGTTCGTCCATACGATTGGCATCAACAATAGTAAATAATGATAATTTAAGCCTTAAGACAGCAAATTAATAAAAAAACGAGAACAATGCTAATTATTTAGAATGAAGTTGGTTTTATATATGTAAATCAATCTATATCAATGAATTGAGCTATTTTTTTGTTTAAAACCAAAATACCGTGATGTATGAATTACACGAACGTGATGTTTAGTGTATGATTACAAATACAAAATTATATTGAAACGAATAAAAGAATGTCAGCTAAGAAACACGAACAGACACTCAGGAAAGTCTACTGCAATACAAAAAATTGATTAGGGACCGCGATAATTAGAAATTTAAACACGACCTCAAAAGAGAGACGGAAAATAAAGTAAGACAAATTTTGTGAACAATGATACAATATGTGCCAAGGCACAGAACCAAGTACTTAACTGATATGATAAAAACTGCAAGCCAACTGACTGAACGCAAGCCAGCTGGACTTCTTGGAGGTCTGCGAAGATGGACTTCAGGGCGGACACTGCGGCGAACACCAGGGCAGTGCAGACGACGAACGGCGCCGATCCAACGGCGGAGAAAACAGCGATGGCAGCGGGAATCCAAGATGGGATCGAGTCCACTCGATCGGACGATCGACCAGGTTGAGACGTCGGCAAGAGAGGCGCTACTGGAGGCGCGATGATGACCAGGGCCTGTGTACCAACAGGGCGGCAGGGTCTTGTAGAAGCTCCATGGACAGGAGTCGAATGATGGCAGGAACCAGAGTTATAGTAGAATCCAGATGTCAATTGATGATGGAAGCACCACGGCAGGCAATGCGCGCTGGTGCAGAGGCTTGTGCACAGACAAGGCGACGAAATGTAGAATGGAAGCCCCAGGCGGGAATACTTCACAGTTCTTGAATTTATTGTGGGTGAATACGGTCGAAAGCACGCACACAATAATAAATCTCACTCTGAAGAATTTAAGTAGGGCTTGACGTGACTTAAATAGTTCAGTAATTCTAGGCAGAGCGTAATGTAACCTAGCAGCTCATAAAAGTTGGCATGGCGTAACGTACCAAACAGTTCAGGTGCACTGAGAGCTGTGTAGTGAGGAATCATGAAGAGATCAGATTCAAGGTGATGAATGAGCTGGCGACTGGTGGCCAAAGATGAGTATAAGAACTCTAAGAATAATTGACGTGGAAATCTGCTAAACTATAAGTTCACGTAGCTAGCAATGGACAACTGCTAATGAAAATGATCAAAACGAATGTGGATACAGCCACAGGTCAGGAAGAATGCAGGCAGGTGCATGTGTTGGATACAGGTCCATTTATGAAACGGATAAAATAAATTCACTGGCAGTAGAAAAGGCTGAGATTTGTGAGTCCACAAGATTGATGAATCATAATAAAGCGTTCTCTTTGATAATAAAGTTCGAAATATGAAATAAATTCACTTTCAAAGGTCGACAGGTTGATTCACGTTGTGCAGGTATGGTTAGGAAGTTCTACTCACAATTCAAGATGTAAATCGCCGGTAGAAGTTTGAATCCAAGTTATCATGTAGATAATGGATTTTTTACGATTAGAATAACACATTTTCTCACTGAGAAAACCACTTTTGAATTAAAAAAGGGTGAAAATTTAGAAGATGATGTTTCAAAACGAACCAAGCAGCAGGAAGTGATGATGAGGAAGTGAAGGCAACAGCCACTGCCAAAACAATCGCACGGACGAATATCAAGTAAGGCCAAAGGCAAAATAAATGATAAGATACAAATAAATGGAAATAAATGGCAAAAAAATAATGACAATAATGAATAATAGAATAAAAATTCGATTAAAAATTCGAATAAGGGTGACAAATTGTGACAAAAAGTAAATAGCAATCAAAATCGACAAAGTGAGTCACAAATAAACAGAGTCACGATGCAAGCGCTCCAAGCGGCGAACGCTGAACAAATGGTAGCATGAAGGCTACTCTTGTCGGATGTAACATAAGGACCCCCCTTGAGGCATCAAAGATGTCTCAAAAGAGAAAAAGAACAAGGACAAACAACAATTATGTTAGATCCGACAATAACAGGGGCTCTCAAACAGAGCTGTAGATAATAGAACAAATGGACACACGGTATGTACAAGGAGAGATGCCCAAACAAGAGACAAGTCAAAAAACAAAAAATTAGACAAGATCAAGCAAGATACACAATCTGCTGAAATGGCAGATATAATCTTCAAAAGTGATGCCGAATCACTAATGAAAAACAAATTCAAAGACTAATCTAAATACGCAAACAATGAAGTGATAGTCAATAAAAAAGGATAATTGCGAATATGCAAATAAGACAAAAATGATGATTAAACTAATCTAATTCCTCTTCTTGAGGCAAAGGAGCAATGCTGGAAATAGCACGCTTTAAGAGTCCTGTATCAGTAAGTACTGTTACGACGCGAACCCTCTGATCTTTTCCAGGGTGTAGCTCAATGATGCGCGCTAAGCGCCATGTAGATGGAACAGTGCCAGGATCTTTAAGTAGTACGATGGTGTCTACCTTGAGATTTTCGGATTCCTCAGTCCATTTTGCTTTTGTTTGCAGAGTAACGAGGTATTCAGTAGACCATTTTTTCCAGAGTTCTTTCGTAGCTAGAGCAAGATTTTTCCAGCGCGAACGATGATCTATATGAGTTGTCTCAGGTAACGGAAATGGAAGTGCGGTGATAGGCCTTCCAATTAGAAAGTGTCCAGGAGAAATATATTGCAGGTCTTCAGGATCCTCTGAGAGTGGGACAAGAGGCCTGGAATTCAAAATCGCTTCAATTTGAGCAGAAAACGTTGTTGCATCTTCATAGTCCAGTATTTTGTTGAATGAAATAGTTTTGAAAATACGCTTGAAGTTTTTTATTGCATTTTCCCACAATCCGCCGAAGTGAGGTGCTCGAGGAGGGATAAAACGCCAAGAAATGTTAAACATTGTTGCAAAATTCTGAATTTCAGACTGTGATCGTTCATTTGCAAGGAAATTGCAGAGTTCCTTCAATTCATTATTAGCGCCTACAAAGGTAGTGGCATTATCGGAGGAAATTGAAAACGGTATACCTCGACGTGCAGAAAATCGAATAAGCGCATCAATGAATTTTTTGGTTGTCAATTCAGAGACAACTTCGACGTGTACCGCACGAGTTGCCATGCATACAAAGACTGCAAGATATGCTTTAGAGTAAGTACGCGACTTAGCAGTACCTAATCTTAAATTGAACGGTCCGCATAATCAATACCTGAATTGTAAAACGGGAATTCAGTTTGAATGCGTACAGCAGGTAGATTACCCATAATTTGTTCAGTACGAGGGCTAGAAAAGCGAAAGCATGTGATACAAGATTTGAGTACACTTTTCACTGTGCGACGAGTGGATAAAATCCAAAATTTTTGACGTATACTGGCCATTGTGGACTGAACGCCAGCGTGAAGCAAACGTCTATGATAAGAATTGATAAGAGACCGAGTGAATTTGTGCTTAGCCGGAAGCAAAATTTGATGTTTAAAATCAAACGACATTTTTGACTCTTGAAGTCGTCCACCAACACGTAGGAGGGAATCTGAATGAATAAATGGAGTAAGACTTCTGAGTCGGCTGTTAGGCAGCAATGATTTGTTAGCCTTCAATTGACATATGTCTTGATGAAAAGCTTCATTTTGAACATGATGAATGAGCTTAAGTTCAGCTTGTTGAATCTCCTCTACAGATAATTCACCTATGCGCAATGAATCGGGAGATTTACGATTTTGAAGATTGTGCACATAGCGCAGTACATACGCTGTTGTACGAGTTAATTTATGGTAATTAGAAATTTTATTAATTAATTCATTGAAAATTGGTGAGGAATTAATTTTTGTAGCAAGTGAAACGTTGGCCTTGGTTGCTGAAAAATTAGTTGAAAATTCATTCCAAGTACTCTGAGGTTGAGACAACCAATTAGGTCCATTCCACCAGAGACTGTTAGTAATCAAAAGATTTGGTGAGCAGCCTCTAGAGACGAGATCTGCGGGCTAACGCCTGTCTTTAATTTGTTATTGTATCATTGTAATCAAATGAATAAATGAATGAACACTCAGTTGTTGAATCCTGCTGTGTCGGGTCATGTTGTGTTGGGCTGTGTGTGACCGCAACCTCACCAAAATACAGAAGGCTACGTCCAATCGAATAGACTACAACCGGTCAAGCTGTGTGAATACGGTATTGAGTTACAAGGTGATTCAGAAGCTCATGGAATTTGATACGATGAATTGTTCGATACAAGATGTTTCAATGATAATACAAATATTTTGATTTTTATGACAAATTGAGGCGAAGAGAGGAGATGGCAACGAGGCAATGAATGATGCAGTAGAAAATGTATGAATAAAGTGATACAAAAATGAAGTCTAGAAATTCAAGGGATTCATTCAAAATAGAAGATAATACTAATAAATAATTTTAATAAGATATGTTTTTGAGTTGAATCTTTCAAATACAGTATTCTTAATCTTATCTAGAGATTAGGTGGTTGTTTTTATTAGGTATTCTGTTTTTTAAACTAAGATCTTCTCAATGCTCCCGATTGATAGAATAGGCCTACTTATTATAAGTTGAGTGAAATAAAAGCTTTTTCAAATATTCTCTTTTGTCAAATACGGGAACGTAATAATAAGTTGAGTGAATGAACCTTTATCAATATTATTGTTTTTTTGTCGAATAAGGAAAAAACTCACTAGATTTGAAATGAACTCGAATAAGATTTCTACTAATTAATTGTATTTCTGGGTTACAGAAAGCCGAAACTAGATCCCGACCTGGACTTGGGACAAGATGACGTGGCACTTCTGGATAACGCAGCCGCCAAGCACAAAATGTCGATTCGACCTCGCCGAAAGCACGCCGATTCTCGCCATAAAGAAACATTCGCCGACATGAGGTGAGAAGAAAATACAAATAATTTTACACAGGAAGAAACTCAGGAGGGTGCTTTCACACTGGTGAAACGCAATCGAACGGTTTTTGATTGACACCAAGTGACGCAATGTAGCATATAGCGCACATCATTTCATGCATTAATTCATTGCATGGTTCCATGTTAACCTACCAATGATCACCTACTTCAATGCTAAATTATCTAGATTGAATCTAACGTTTTGCTGTGTTGCGCTTCATTTGGTGTGAATGCACCAGAAGTTACCATAATTTAATACGTCTGCTTGCAGTTGTATAGTTATAGTAGTAATTGCTTCTATCTATTATTGTTGATTGATTGTTAATCTCTAACAGTTCAATATTCATTTTGGGGAAAGAAACAAGCAATTTCCTGAGAAAGTTCAATTCTTGGATTTATTTTCATAAATGAAAGTAGTACAAATCTTACTATGAGATCAAATGTAAGAATATTGTTCATTCTGAAATTTTAAAATCAAGAAATGAATCCCATGTTCAAATTTTTCCCCAATTTAGAGAGATATATCAATTCTCAGACTTGAAGTTCGAATTGTCATTGATAAAAATGTTGTAAATATAGTCCTACACATTTTATGTCGCTCAAAAAACTGATAACACTGTTTTTTTTATAGGAAAATTGAAAATTTTTCAATGATAGGAACTTGTGTTGAAGGTGGTGCAAAAATTGTTAGGCCTGGCCTACTTATATTTATATTTTGCTTGTAATGCTAATTACCGTGGAATACTCGTATTCCATCTTTCCAAACTTGGGGTACATGAAGTCCATAGATTTTCTTCCACATCTTCAGAAAGTTTTCATCTACAATATTGACATCTACAAAGTTAAAAGATCTATAGCCTTATTTTGCTGAGGGGTGCCTGTTTCATCATTTCTGTAAGTTACAATCGTTGTGACGCTGTTTGCTGTATATCATAGTCATTTGCCATCCGCTAAATTGAATGAAATTTACTCTATCTAAGAAATTAAAGTAGAAAGTTGTACCTTCCAGTTGTACCTTTCAGTTGTAATTTTATTCCGATTTCAGGCATACCTCATGCTCAACTTTTCAAATTCATTTAAATATTTGTTTCCATCTAAATTTGCTTCTATATTACCTTATCACTGAACAACAAAACGATAATAATTTCTTCAGGCTACTCAATCACCATTCTCTAGCATTGTTCACCAATAAAAATACCAGCACTAATACCAAAGTTAACTCATTCTATAATTTTATAATAGAATTTATCCAAATAATTGTTTTTGTTTGCAGATGGTTAGTTCAAATAGCAAATGATCCAAGTCGACAAGGCTGGGTGCCTGCTAATTTGCTAACACTACATGAAGATCCTCCGGAAAATCCAAAGGAAGCACGTTACAGAAGAGAGTAAGGAAACAAATAATTTATTTTTGTTTGACTAGAAAAGCATAATATATCAATATTCTAATATTAAAAGCATAATATTATAATATAATATTAAAAGCATACCAAAAACATAGTATCAATATTCTATTCTGTACAATAAGTGTTCCAACGAATGATGATTCTTTAACGAATGGAAAGTAGTTTCAAGTACCAAATAATGTGTGCAATATCGAACTTGAACACTTTTCAATATCTATACTAAAAAATTGTACTATTCTCCCTCTCATTATTAAAATTATCATGTCTCTTGTCGAGATTTGATGTAATGTAAGAAAATTTGGAGTGATAAGTAATATTATCTAATCCCCAATGTTTGTCATTGCTTGCATAAAACATAACAAACCTGATCTTATATGAAATATTATTCGTTGAAATGTATAAAAACTAATGTTGGAATGATATTTCATCAGATCTATTGTCATGTCAGCAGCTCTTTTTTATAGAAACATTCATTTGAAATACTAATAGTATCTGTTTTTGCTTGTATTTTGTTTCGTGGCTGTTGTTGAATACAACCTAGAATGTTCAAAATCAATAGGCTTCTTACTCTATCTAAGAAGATATCATATTATTTTAAAGGTGTACGATCTTTTTGGTTAGATACCTTGCGCACACAGACAGAACCAAAGGCGATTCTAGGAAGGCACCATCGTGTCCTTAACAATGTTAATTTTCCTCTCAAGTATTGTTTCATTATTAATTTCATTCGACTGTTGGGTTACCATATTTTGAATGTGTATTGAATTTTTATTAGAAGGATATTTGAATTGAATGACTGATAATTATTGTAAGTGTTGATGTAAGTTGAAATTAAAAATCAAAAGTTGACCAATATTTTTTCGTTTTTCAGGGCTGTAATAAGTGAACTAGTTGAAACAGAAGAAGAGTTCGGCCGAGACATTCAACAAGTTGTCGATCATTACCTGAAGCCACTGGATAGCAAAAGTGTGCCTACAATAGTTCGTGAAAACAAAGAATTGATATTCGGAAATCTCAAACAAATTGCTGAACTTCACAACTCGTAAGTGATTCTTTTGTTCTTTGATTTTTTTAATTTGGAACTTCCTACTGGAAATAATTATAAATTAATATGAATGTTTCTACTGAAATATGTAGATTTTAGAACATTTTGATGAAAAACGGTTTATCAGTCTTGTGCACTCACTTTACTTTATGGCGGATTTGTAGTTTTTCTATTCACCAGTAAATAGCATAGCCGGACATCAATTGGATTTCAATAAGCCCCACATGTTTCCCTACAAAATTGAGCACCCAATAATTCTATTGTATCCCTGTAATATAACTGGTCACCATGGTGATATCATCTTGAATGTACACTATATCTGAATACAACATCACTATTACATATCTCGTATCAATATTATTTATAATTCAAGAATATAATTCAAGTTCCATATGTTTCCCTTCAAACGTGAGCACACAATAATTCAATCAATACTAGTATTGAAAAACTTTGGAAAAAGTAGCCAAAATAAGGCTAATAACTGTATGAAGATCCAGCTATCCTGGACAACTAGGTACAGAGTCAATAAATAAATCATCATTTTTTGAGTGGTTACGAAGGTGATATTGTGATAGTTATTCATATTAAATTAAAAGAAAAGATTTTGACAACATATTTTCTTTTGATTAAAATTATCATTCCTAATCTAGCCATCTAACAAGTTCATTCTGTTCTAATCACTTACTTTAGAAGTGACTTCTCTGTATAACCACCGAACGTCAACTGCGATCTAGCGGTCAAAGATGGTACTGCGTTCTTCTGCCCGCCTTCTCTAGCAGGCGCCAAAAAGTTGGGCGGTTCCGCCTGTCTCTTGTAAGTGATGTAACCTACTAACAGCTGATAGAGAGCATATTTTGTCCCTTTTGAATTCAAAAAATAATCGATGCATAGCTAAATAACAACTCTGACTGACAACTTCAGAATTTGGAGCGCACTGGAGCAGACAAAACCGCACAACTTTTTGGATTCAGCTATAGCATTTTCCCAATGATACACAATACATTTATAATTTATTTATATAAAATATGAGCAATAATATCTCATTTTGTATTTGTAAATGTTGTCTACCATTTTCTTGAGTATACAGGCTATTTATGAAATAGACCAATAAACTTTGTAAGGTGTTTTCTCCATCAGAATGAATGAAATAGTCCCTATAGACATGGATACTAAAATGCTTTGTTATGTATTTGAGTAATCAATTCTTATGAAGAATCATCTGAGAAATTCAATGAAATCAGTTATAAGTTACTTTGATGATTATCGAGATAATCAGAAAAAAAATCCAAAAATACAATATCTCTTTAAATTCAAACCTTAGATACCTTATTATTGATCAGTACTTTTTAGTTCCGTAATATGAAAGAACATTTTTATTTTGGGGAGAGAAATATTTAGTAAATATCTCTTCAAAATGCACCCAAATTTCATAAAACAGCATTAAAATGAGACAAAAAACAACAAATTCTTCGAAAATGCTTTTTGTCTGTTTTCTCTTCTTTGGTTTATACTTATTTGTGAGGGTTGGTTGTGTTCTTGACAAAAACGTTACTGTACATTTTTTCCATTCAGAATTTACAATATTCCATGATTTAAAATAGAATAGAATACCGGTCAGAATAAGGAGTCCTAATAATTGAAAAAGAAAGTAGTGTTTTTAGCATATTTTGCTGATTATTCCAATAATCATTGAGATCAAAAACTGCTCACTGGTTTTACTAGATTTTTCGACTCATTTTGCCTGAGAACTGATTCCTTCAGTAACTTACTTTCATGAGGCCGCCACAAAATTATTAAATTGAAAATTTGAAGATGAATGTGGAATCTTTTGCATTATTTTCTCAGAAACAGAGCATTTCAGGACCCATGTCTACTGGAACTTATTTTTAAATTTGATGTAAGGAAACACTTTACGAAGTTTTTCCTAATTAAGAAACACCCCGTTTATTATATTTTCCAATAAATATTGAAAACATCCAGTTATTGACTGGTAATACTCTATTTTCGCCCACATATCACCTCATGCTCGCCTCATCTTATGATCAGCCTCACATATTCACCTACTTTTTAACCCTTTCTCCTTCTCCCCTGACATAATTTTACCAATTTTTTGTGAAATTTTTGATTACATATTTGTTAAAGTATATTTTCAAGAATTCAGATATCCGTCTCTCACAACTTTCTCCATTAGAGGCTACTAAAATATTTATTTGTCATTTTCAGAGTTCTAATTGAAGGCATAAAATATTATGCGAATGAACCAAGAATGCTAGGAAAAACTTTTATCAGACTGGTGAGTACAATTTAATCATATTGAAATTTAATACTTTTTTGTATTAATTTCTATCAACTTTGAGTTAAGTGTTGTGGTAAATTGTACTTCGTACTGTAGTACATATATTAGTTGAGATAGAATTTCACAGTAGTTGTTATGTTAATACAGAGGAGAGTAAAATAAACTTTCTAGTTCTATACAATCACTGAAGAGCACAAGAAACTTAGAGGTGTAAGAGTGAATTTATTCGGTGAAGAAGAAATTCATTTTATTTTTAGTGGTCACCAAGTTGTGGTCTGTGGTGCATCAGATTGCAACCTCTAGAATGCATATAGGTATTGAAATATTCTTTGAAAGTGATTATAATTTTTTCTGAGGGTGAAGAAAAAATATAGTGGCAATGCAGAGGACTTTTGATAGGCGTTTTGATTTGACTTTTCATGACAAAGAATGCTAAAATAATTTTGATTATTGGTGTAAGGAAGGGAAGTATGATCTTCATTTCCTAGAAAAATAGTTATTTAAATGCCCATATTCGATCCTCCAATTCTACTATCCACTATACTATCCTTAATTTCAAATAATGTTTCAATGAAAAATCCTCAATAAACCACAAAATGGTTACTACTGAAAATGTCAAGACAAAAATTATGTTGAATTGTGATGTAATGCAGTCTCTCTATTGATTTGTATACTCCAGAGGAAGATTGATTCCAAACCAATCAAACTATTTTACTGTAAAGGTAAGAATATGTCAAAAACGTGAGGCTTAAGGTTAGGCTTAGGCTTGAGGTTTATACTATATTATGATGTACAAATCATATGATATGATCTATGATATAGATGTAGAACTATGTATATATTCTATTTAGCACCCGCAATAACCTTAAGCCTCGCCTTATTTGACATGTTCTTACCCTTAGTCCAACTAGCCTACAGGTAATCTGATTTTCTTATTCATAAATTGCATATGGTTCATTCATTTTTCTTTGTTGATGAACAAAATTATCACAGCTAAAGCCTCGTTTCCATTACTACATAACTCACACAGACAAATGTGCCTAGGATGCAATAGAAACACGGAGTTATAAAGAGCAACGCTCACTGGCTAGCTGATTTTTACTTTCCTTGCCCTACCTACTACCATAGGTAAGGAAAGTATTGCTTTCCAAAAAAAATTAAGGTACCCCAATTTTAGGTTTTCTATCAGTTTCAAAGTCCCCTGAGTCCAAAATAGTGGTTTTTGGGTATTGGTCTGTGTGTGTTTGTGTGTGTGTGTGTGTGTGTGTGTGTGTGTGTGTGTGTGTATGTCTGTATACACTATATCTCGATCCCTAATTGATCGATTGACTTGAAATTTTGAACTTAAGATTCTTATACCATGAGGACCCGACTCGAAGAAATTAAAAAAAATTCATCGAAAAATGGCGGAAAAAATGACAGATAATATGACAAAAATTGTGTTTTTCACGATTTTCGCGAAAACGGCTCTAACGATTTTTCTTAAACTCATACCCGAAATAGTCCTATATAAGCCCTATCGACTTCCAAGAGTCTCATTCCTGGAAAAATAGCAGAAGATCAACAGCATTGTTGAGGAAAATGGATTTCTATCTCGATTTTCTCAAAAATGTCTCAACTATTTTTTTTTTTCAAATTGGCACCCTATATAGTCATTAAAGCTCTATCAACTGGAATATGTCCCCTCTGAGTAAGATTATCAGGGGCGCCACCCCATACTTGAAAAGTTAGAAAAGTCTGTAGATAGGCAACCCGCACTACATTAATCTGTATATAGGCAACCCGCACTACATGGCTCGGTAAGTGGAGTTCGGGCAACGCGGGCAGCGCGCTTGACGCTCGTGTACAAAAAGTGTATCAATGTCATTCCGTCATTCTCGCTATCACGGCTATCCGCATCAGGGTTTAAGAAGACAAAAATCACATTTGAAAGAAGTATTAGTGTTTCATAATAATTATTAGTAAAATGCCAGAGTTATGGAATCGAATGATCCATTATCGATTCCACCTCTTTGATCCGATATATTGGAATACTACAGACCAAAAAATCTACTTTCATTCAAAATCCAAGCCGATTCGGTAGCCGAAGCGCCGACAGGCGCGAGGCATCATGGGCTTGTGAAAATTTCAAATCACATAAATTTCACTATAGCAATATCTATAATAGTCTAATTTCAATTTATAGTCTATTGCATATATGACATTTGCACTCGCTGGTGACTAGGTATAGATACAAGATACTTGTAGGCCTATTAGGCCTACGCAAATATGAATGGCAAGGGAAGTTGTGTGAGTGTAGCGCACCAGATTTTTAATATTTGTTGCTCCATACAATCACGTGTTTCTATTGTATATTGTGCCCAACTTGTAGTAATGGAAACCTATTTTCAGATTCTATTCAGTAAATAATACTCTCATGCAGTTCTCCTATGCCAAAATAGAAATGAAACAAATATTTCTTCCTAGAAAGAGGAGTAATGATTGGAAATTGGAATATAATTCTAAATAAAATATAAGATGCATTATTAATCATTTACTGTATTCTATTTAGTAGTATCTATTTTATAAAATCTGTGTTTTGGAGAATTTCCATTACTGAAAGGTCAATATTATTGTTTTGAGTTTCCTCAGACTGAGTTTTGCAATACAGGAATAATTATTCATTTTTCAGGAACGTGACTTTGATAAACACGTCGCTTACTGTAGAGATGAACCAACAGCTCAAGAGTTTCTACAGGAGAACGACATTGTTAGAGACTTTTTCGAGGTAAGACATAATTATTCAATAATTTTGAAAATTTTTCTACCTAGTGAAACCAATTTCTATTACGATAATACTTCCAATTAGATTGTTTCTTTCAATGAATAATATTCATATACATCATATTACAGATTTACAGAGCTCTACTAAAAGCTAATACCTACCTACATTACTCCTATTCACTTCAGTTACTGGAAGATTATTCAAACCTAGTAAGTTGAGAAAAGTCTCTAAGGAATTAGATAAATAGGGAATAGTTTAGGTAAGTTTCATTTTTTAGTCTTTTTTTTAAATTTAAATCGTAATAATTGATTCATGAGACCTTATTCATCATTAATTTATATAGTTTATAATGAAAATAAAGTCGCGATTGATGTGGCGATTGAAATTTTAATAATAAAATCACATTTCACTACGATCTCTGACGAGAACAGCAAGTCTCTGAACCGATTCGTGAACAGAATTATTCTGTTCTAATCGCAGAACGTTAAAACGGTCAACGTCAACGTCTAGTGGTCAAATATAGTAGGCTAATAAGTTCTCCTACTGTTTGCCTTTCTATACTCTCCAGCCTACAGTCTTCATCAAGTCGAGAAGACTCATACTGTAAGACAAGAAGATTGCGGGGAGACAGAGTATTCAAAATGGTCATAGTCAAAAACTAAACTGAAATACACACGAACAAATATGATCTATTCGTTTTCAAGATTGATTAATAATTAGTCAATTGTTTGTTAGTTTGTCAATGGCTCAACAGCTCTGTGAACTTGCGTTTACCATTTGTTTCGATGTTGGGAATCGTACCCAGTGACAGCGAACAATAAGCTCTGTACTATAAGAACCATGTGCTCTGTATTACGGTATAGTCTTATTGAGCAAAGAAGAAATTCCTTGAAAATAGCAGATTGAAGTGAGTGTAACTACTCATGTGCAGATGTGAAAATGTTTGTGTAAAATCACTTCTGGATGTTATTTTGAGGTGTCCTGCGCCGTCACACTGAAGCTAGCTTATGGTTGAGAGGATCAACGTGCTAAACACACGTTACCTCTATCCTGGCTAATGATTATGCACCTCTGCTGTTTAGTAGAGTGAATATGAAACTGGCAACCAGCTGTTAGGCCTAAGCCCTTCATGGGATGTTGAGACGTTGACAGACATAACTTTCATACATACATTGGAATAGTGTTTTGATCATTTTTGTGAAAATCTTACTCAATTGAATCAAATGTGTAAAAATAAAGAAAAAATAATAAAAATAAAGAATAAAATAACAAAAATAAAGCTAACATGCATGGTTTGTAACTAAACTCGATGCTTTCAAATAGGGTGATAGTATTTTTTCGTGCGAAGTTGCCATTTTCTATAGCGATGGCCTTCTATTAGAAGGAGCTATTAGGACAGCAAAAAGTTGACAGGTCTCGTCTGTTCTTAGTGCGCTCCAACAGCTGATGTTGTCAATAAGCTATGCCGAGGTAGTAAAAAAAGGCAGTATAGATACTTGACATCAGCTGGTTACATCTCGTACAAGAGAAATTCGAAACCGTTCAACTTTTTGGCATCAGCTATTATAGAAGGCGAGCAATAGGAGAACGTAGTACCATCGTTGACCGCCAGATCGCGGTTGACGTTCTATGATAAGAACAGAATGATTCTGTTCAAAAACTTGCTCAGTTCGTAGTGGAAGGTTATTTTCAAATTGGAATCACAATCGCAATCTAAACTTCATTTTCATTATAAGCCCTATAAATAATGATTAAGAGGGTCTCCTCAGTCAATGATTTCAATTTAAATGCAAAAAACTGATAAAAAATTAAACTTGCCTATACAACTCCCTCTTTCTTAAAGACTTTACTCAACTTATTAGGATAAAATAATTAATTATCTATGAAGATTACTTTATAATCTCCCATTAAATAATCTAAATAATTGTTTTTCTCTCAAATCCGGCTAATAATTTGAAAAACCCATGTGTAACTAAAGTGAATAGGGTGGAGTAGGTGTGGTATAAGCTCTTAGTAGGGTTCTATAATGTACATTCATCGAAAGTTACTATCGGATTGAAAGGTTTCGAATTTTTTCTGAAACTTTGTCTTCTATCAATAATGATGACCTTTCATTTCGATTCTTCCATTTAAAACATGTATCATCATGTGTAGCTGATCTTCTTGATTGTATGTATAATCTTCCAAGTAATGTTTCCTTTATCTTAGGGCTACTTTATTGCTGTATTTTTATTCTAAATGCTAATCACAGTACCCTTTTCAGTTATTTTTACTCATGCATAACATGTTTCGACTATTAATAGTCATTTTCAAATGCAAAATAAAGTAAATACGTGAATTGAATAGTGGACACACCACGTTGCAAGTTTGAAAACTAATATTTATTACTTTCCAATAATTATATCTTTGTATGGATGAAGATAGTAATTCATTTCACTATACAGTAATAACACATGAGTATAATGTTTTTTTTTCTTTATAACTTTTGTGTCATCATTGAATTTCTTTGAAAATATTTTTTCCTGTAAATTTATTAAAATATAGTTTGAGTAGCTCTGCATATTTCCACGTATGTTGCAATTCTGAAACTGAAATAAAACACTATCCGCTGTTTTGAAGAATTTTTCTCACGAGCTCACACTAATTCAGCTTGGGATTGGTGCCAGTTCCACTTTGGCATGACTCCACTCAACCATCCATCCCCACCACTCGTACACATTACGCTATAGTCCACCACCTCGTCTCATGTGATTCTCACACCTCTAATTTCCATGAGAAGATGCACACTATTTCGCAAAGATTCCCCTGCAGAATTCTTAATTATTATCTTCTTGCTTTCCTCATTCGGGTTTTCCGTTTCTTCAACTATGTAAGAACTCGAACTAGCCTATGTCTTTGTTCTAAAGCGAACAAAGAACTGTGAATCTCTTTCGGTGTCACAGGATTTGCAATCCCATGTGAAACTGTATTCAATCAATTGTAAATTTAGTTCTATGTGCCAATAAAATTATCTGTTTTCTGTGTTTTTAGGTTCAATTGTCGTTCTAGAATATACATTGGATAACTATTGAATTGAACAATTTTTTATTATTGTTTATTGTATCTTATGAAGATACAATAAACTTGATACTCTAAAGAGTATTGTATCTTATGAAGGAGTTGCTATAGTATCTTGTATCAAATTTGATGGTTCTATTCTTTCATGTTTACCTGTTCTCTAGTTTTCTCCAATTTCCAACCACAATATTTTTTCCGCATTCTCTCTAACTTGTTCTTGTGAATTTCTTGTTTTCTATTTCGCTCCCATTCTTCTCTAATTTGTTCTTCACTTCTCACTTTTATTTTTATTCCCTTTTTCAATCTCCTCTCTCATCATATCCCTTTTACCCTTCTTCTATTCCTATTCTCATCCTTATGCTTTTTCTGACGTGCTTACTCCTCTCCACTCACTCTTCTCCTTCTATCTATCCTCTTCTTTATCTCCTTCTTGACTCATTGAATTTTTCCTCCCTCTTCCACTAAACCCCTTTTCACTTTCCTTTCCTCTCTCGTCTTACTCTTTTATTTCCCTTCAACTTCGCCTCTCTCTCCTTCACTCAACTTTCTCCACTTCTGTAGCATTTTTCAGTTGCTCTTCGTTCCCCTCATTTTCTTCTTGATGTTCTTCCATTTTCAGTTTTATATACTTCTTTTCCACCTCTCCCATTCACTTCCAGGCCTACTTCTTCTGCATTCATTGTTATTATTATTATTATTTCAAATTTTTACTAATTTTTCCCATCTACTTCCATCCTCTTCTCTATCTTCTGCCAACATTATTTCTCTCCCTAACTTGTAATTTCACCATCTCTTCTTTCTCTGCTTCACTGCACTCATGGCTTCTTTCTCCATCTTTTCTTCTTCGTGCTTTTTTCTTCTTTCTATTTTTAGTTATCTCCTCCACCGTAGCTGGCTGGAAATAGATGGAACACGTCAGAGCGCGCTCTGTTCCACTATTTCTCCCACTCCCCAACAGATCCAATTCAATGACATCACTCCATTCCATTCTACTTTATCCTATTATTCATTCCAATGATTTGTCTGAGAAAATATTGGCCAATCGAATGTCTTTTTCCCAGACAATCTCATTCATGTGGATGATCTAGTTTGAAAGGTAGTTTCCCTGTCGATAATGATGATAAACAAATCCATTTACTCGTTGTTTGAATCTATATCGTTGTTATGAATTCGATGTCAATTCCAATTCGTTCGAATGTATTCACACGAATTAATTTCATTGTTTGTAAAACATGTTATACATTGTTACAAGAATAATACTGATCACTACACAAACGCACAGAGAAATAACTAGCTACTCACTCACTCACTCACCAAGAAATTGACTATTCAAAAATTACGTTGATAAATTGGGTGACAATGCATCATATCTTGTTCCTGTTAGCAGCAATCATTACTGGAAAACTCGTACCAGCTGTTTTCGAAGCAATTGTTTTTAATTTCACAAACTTTGTCAATTATTGAAATGAGTAAATGATTTTGTTGATACTGAACCATTCAAAGTATATGGATAAGAATTGAAATTTTATGAAAGTTTGATCGACCATGACACAATTGAATAATCTATTTTTGCTGGGTCAAGAAAACCAGACAAATATTTTTCATGATATTTTGATAATTTGTTGTTGATTCCTCGAATTATCAATTTGGAACAGATTCAATGCTGCCATTCTTTGTTTTCTATAATTCTCTAATCTAAATATTGTTTTGAATAAGATTTTGGAAGAGGACAACTATTTAAATCGAATAGGTTTTCTAACTTAATCCTATTTGTGAGTTCTCTTTATCGAAATCACCTTGAATTTAACTTGGACATTCAACCAAGTGCTCAATCGATCCTCTTGTTAAAATATGAAATTAATTCAATTTTATCTCAATTCTATCTATTTAATCAATCTATTTAATCCTCATGAACTGTGTACAAAAACAAATCTGATTGATCTGATTGGTATGGAATCAAGATTGGTATGTAATTAGCATTTGATGACAGTGAACTATTTAAATTCATTTCCCAAATAAATAAATGAATAAACTGTTATAGATTCTGTTTGCTGGCGCAATAACATTTTGATTCCAACCACAATGAAAATGCAAACGATGATGCTTCATGATGATAAAAAGAGATCTTGAGGTGGTTTTTTTTCTGTAGGTTCCTTTTATCGAGGAAAAATGTTTTCTTGAACAATGGTCTCTCATAAGGTTTGATGAAATATCACTGAGTGTCTGATGAACGACTTAGACTTGTATGAATTTCAGAGCTGATGCTTTTCTTTCTAATTCTTTGAACGCCTTATCTATTTTGTAAGGAATTTATATAGAAAATTAAACTTCTTCATGATGACCTAAACTAATTTATTTCGTTGACAAGTAACCAAAATTTCAATCCATATAAATGCATGACACTATCCAGAAACAATAATAAAAATTCACATGTCAAATTCAATGTTGTACGTTTTATTCATTCAAAACCAATGCGAGTTTGTCGGAGCTCTCATAAGTATGTATAATGTATATTACACATAATGTATATTTGCTTAAATACTCATGTGGTTTCTGTACTTGAAGTAGTGAATTTCGAAATACCTTGGAACATTATTTTAGGAAAATCCCTTTTCTCTGGCTGAAAACATTCAGGGACCTTTCTGAGAGTACAGTGCTCTGTGATTGATTTGACAGTTTTATTGCGGCCCTATCACCCAAATGCTCCTCTACTTGTTTGTGTCCAGCGTAGAAAGTGTAGACGTAAGACATTTTAACCTTGTATTTTTCAGTTTGGTCTGATAATTAATGAATATCAGGGTACGAAAGCAATATTAGGGTACGCCACAGCACTGTTTTGTTTTTCTTTCTTTATTTATTTTTAATTAAAAAAGTGTATCGATGCTTCAACACAGACTATGAACGTCTCAGAAGCAGCATATTCCTTTAATTAGATATACTCTTTATAAAAGGCAAATGACTTGAATATAAGAACCTTATATTATACTAGACTATTATGGTTATTATTATTATATCAAATGATTGTAAGTGAGCAAAAATTTGATTTGATAGTTTATTTGTTGTCAATATGCAATGAGAATGTGGAAATAAATTTATTTATATCTCAAGCAAAAATGTTTCCTTTTTGTCCAGGGCAACGATCAATGTATGTTAATGAATAAAAATTGAAATCACAGTATTCTTTCTAGTAGTTTTTATTCGAACACAATATTTTTCGCTTTTCTATGAGGAATTTTCTCTTGAGAATTTCTCTTAAGAAAGCGAAATATATTGTGTTCAAATAAAAACTTCTAAGAAGGGTAGGCCTACTGGGATTCCATTAACATACTCATTAACTACTTTATTATTCATTGACATACTTAAGCAAAACGTTTATGTAGACATCATGCTCAATAGAAAAAGCATAGATGTAGCAGCGCAATTTAAAATTGTCCAAAATCGATTTATTGAGGCCAAAACTAGAATTAATCCTGTAAAAAAATCAGTGTGATAAACAAGAAAACACGATTATGGATTGGTGGGAGTGGTGGACTGGGTGAACAGGTGATTGATGTGACAGAGGCTGGTGGCGAATAGTGGAACAGGGGAATGGTGGGAAAGAGGAACAGGAGGCGGCAAGGCGCGACGTCTAAGTTTAGAAGAGTGCAAAGCAAAACTCAGATTGCCGATCTGTGATCACACCAACAATAGTTGGGCCAGCAACTGGACAGTGTAGTTCCCGTAACGTGCTCCCTTCTTCTACTTTTTCTTTCTTTAATCTTTTTTCTGTCATCTTCAGTGTATTTAGTTAATTGTAAGCCTTGTTTTAAGTTTGTTCAACAAGTGATTGTGTTGTTTGTTGTTCTGCAACAGGAGGTTAGCCAGCGATTGGGAGACGATAAAAGTCTATCTGAACATCTCAAACTACCCATTCAACGTATCAACGATTACCAGCTGCTGCTTAAGGTGAGACGTGTTTCTTTAACTAGTATACCTTTTTTATAATCTCTGACATTAGTTTGGGGGCTCAAAATTGATTGTTGTAACAGGGTAATGTAAATAAATATTGTCTAGATTATAATATAAGTTGTCAATAGATACTAATTAGAATTATTGTAGAAGTGGATGTTGAGAGCATTGTACTTTCTTGCTGAGAGTGATTTAGACATTGCTTAGGGGGAGGAGGGGCTAAAATTGATTGTTTTGAAAGAGTACTGTAAATTAATATTGTCTAGATTTCAGTATAAGTTGTCAATGGATGATAAATTTTTGTAGAAGTTGATAATATCAAGAGTTGATACTTCTGACAGTTATGTGGAATTTGCTGGTGGGGGGGGGAGGGTGTGGGTTTAAAATTGATTGTCTTAATAAATACTGTTAAGTAATAAACTTTTAAATAATAAACTTTTTACTGTAAATTAATAAATACTGTTAAGATTACAATATAAGTTGTCAGTAGATAATAAATTGTTGTTCAAGTTGATTGAGAGCTTGATACTTTCTTGTTGAGAGTGATGCCAATATGAGACTCAAGGCTTGTTGCTCGGAAGTTGATTAAATTGTAAATAATTTTTGTCTAGATTATACTTGAGAATAAATATGAGTTTCCAATAGATGATGAAATGTTGTAGGAGTTGATTTCGATGAGTTTTATACTTTCTTGTTGAAAGTGATGTCAATATGAGACTCAAGGCTGTTTGCTTAGAAGTTGATTGAAACTTGAATTGGGTTAACTTGATAATGTAAAATGGTTAATTGGGGATTGGCATAACATACATTATTGAAACTCTGACAAATTCTTGTGCTTGGGGAAAGACGGATGCTAATGGAATATGAATGGACCTGATTGGTTCTGAATAAAACATCAATTATGAACAACAAAAGTTTAATTGTTTTGTCTTGATGGGACTATTTTTCAATTATTTATATTCATCACAATATTAGGATGGGAGAGGATAGACCATTTGTTAGGTTTTATTATTTGTTCACTCCTGAGAGTTTGAATGTCCTTATTGTGAAATCAACAAGTGTCTGTCTATTGGTTAATGAATGCTAGATGCATGGTTAAATTCTGCTAGATTCTAACTCGAAACTCTGCTCTATTGTAACTTGTCCAATAAAAGCATTCTAAATTATTGATTGAGAAATATTATAAGAATTATATGGATAATCTAAATACTAAGAATTGATCAAATCTCTTAAAATTGATTGTGTATCCGCTAAACCGTTGAGGTAGTTGTTCCATAGTAATCATACAAATAAAAACAATACCCATTGGTACTTGAGTTCAAAATGATCATCGACATTATCCAATTTGAACTATTTTTAATGCATTCAAAAACAGATAATTCTGTTGTCTTTGAATTTTTCAATCAATCTGATTCGCATAAATTTGTTCATGAACCTGCACTTGCCAAACCTCTTAGATGATTTATGCTAGTATCCTATCACATAAAACATAATCTACTAATAATTGATGTTCCATTCGCAATATCCTTCGTGAGAGGGAAGTAAATCCCCAATATTCTCCTTCATGGAATAATACTCTCCCATCGCTTGATAATATTGAAGAATCATGTTAGTTTTTATCCATTCTCAATCTTGTATCTTTATCAATGCTAATGCCTCCATATTTTCAAAGTAATAAGAATTGATTCTCTTTTCAACTGATTATTAAATTCCATGGATTAATATTTTCTAAATCTATCTATCAATAATTATTACCGGTTTCTCAAAATAGCCTATACATTTTTATTTATTTGAATGTTGAAAAACTATATATTCACTTACAGTTTGTTAATATCCTGTGTAAACTCATACTTCCTAATGGAAACAGAATAAATCCATTCTCATCAGACATTCTAATAATTTGTGAGTGGGGTGAATGTAGCCATTCTGGCAATGTAGCAGTGAATTAATTGGCTACTGAAGGATGTTTCTTCATTAATTATGTGTTAGATGACGCATTTACAACGCTCAATTCACACGAATTCAATTCTTTTAACTTTTTCAACGGTAGAATTTAATTTCTTCTCCCTGATTGGAGAAATCCCCAAATTTGAAATTCTATTATTTGTTCGTTCACTATGAAGTTTAAACTTCAGTCTCTAGACAGGTAGGCGAGATATATTGATTCCATCAATAATGTTCAAAATTTGTAGGATAGGGTTAGAAGCCAACTTATAGGAAATGAAATTATTATTGTTGAAGATTATCTTTGCTAATTCATTGCTGTAATTTGCTATGATGATTTTTTTTGTGATTATGTTTTATTTTATTCCATGTATTGAACTTTAAATGTAGATTTTTTCTGATCTCATGATTTGGCCCTATTTAATAGAAGAAAAATCAAGAAATAAAAATTACATGATAATTTTAAATCAAAGTTTAATTAGAAATCAATTCCCACGCTCAAAAATTCTCATATTTGTAATTTACTGTTGTGGTGACAAAATTGAGTACAGAATATCTATTTATGTCTTAAACCCAACTTACTAAAAATTACAGTTTAATTCACATTATATCAGCCTAATATAATCTTATAATCATTCCGAAAAATCAGTTCTGTATTATAAGTTGAAAATAATTAAGAAAATAACTGAAGCCGATAAATACCTCAGTTAGTTACAGAAAATTACTCCTTTGAAAACTTGAATGAGAATTTTTCTCATAGCGAATGATGTGATCATGAGTAGACCCAATCCATTTTTGGGGGTTTCAATATGATAAGGATTAAAGCTCAAATATTTTTTATAAGATTTAATAGCTTTCAAAATGATGTAGGTGGAATGATTATGGGAAGGTTTAACATAATACAGTACCGTACTAGAGGTTAATGAACAAGAACATCACAATAAAGCATCAGGTTTAAAATAATCTAGTTTTCTCAAAAGCCAGTTCCAAGATTGAATAAATTTTTCTTAATTCTGGGTTGGAGTCAATTTGATTCAAATGGGTCAAACACCATCCGACTGTAGCCAATTATGAAAACAAAAATAGATCAAGAAATAGCTTTTAATATTTTAAAAACTATATGGTTATTGAATATTTGAGATTGTTTCATAATGAAATCTACATTGATTGTCGATAAAGAAATTGAGTTTCAATCTTATTTCACACTTTCTTCAGTTTATTTTTCTTTAAAAAAATCCTACGTGAGTTTAAAAATAGATAGGAGAGTGGAAGTGCTTGTGGTGACTACTGTAATATAATTAGCGCTTCTTTGTGGTGTAAACATGCCAGCCAATTCTCATAAAAAAGTCTAGGAGCGATTTGTTCCGTGCTGATTTTCAAATCAATTTGGTTAAATTTGAAATTTAGAACGATAAGAGAATTGGCAAAATAATCTTCTCAATATTATCGACAAGTTTCCAATGTATTTGTGCCAGGAATTCGTCATTTTTTATTCCGAAATTCAACTCTTATGCTCCAAGTTATCTTTCTTGAGCTCCAATTGTGATTCTCATTATAAATTAAATTTGAAAAACATGAAGAATTTATGCCAATTTTTATCTTTATTTATGGTGCAGGATAACATAGGTCACATCATCCAGTTGACTTCATGTTGCTGTACCATGAATAAAGTGTTGAAATGACAACGAAAATAGTTTGTTGAAAATTACCAGGTGGAAGTTGAACAAATCCTCTATAATAAACAGTGTACTGTGCGCACTATCCAATGTTGGGTTGTATCTGTTTCATCGTTTAGGATTAGAATGAGACATAATTCGAATCGAATAGTTTTCGCCAACTTGAAGCTAGTCTCTCATATTCGTGTCTACGATCTGTCAGCGACTAGACCCTCACACCTATTTCCAATCGGATCAGCATGCGACCTTGCATTCGTTCATGAACGACTGACTCATTCTAAAATTGAAACTGCCTCACAATTTCACCAGTGTGACTAATGTAGCAAGCGACAGCATTCGATAGCAATAGTCTGCGTATGCAGACAAAGACTGAGACAAAGAAAAATATTAACTAAAATTCTTGTGGTTAGCAACATACGTCATATCATGAGAATTGAAGAGCATAGAGTAAAGATTGATGATCTACAATCTTTACTCTATGCTCTTCAATTCTCACTCTAAGTCTATAATTTGACGTATGTTGCTAACCACAAGAATTTTAGTTAATATTTTTCTTGAGTAAAGATTGTAGAGCATCAATCTTTACTCTGGTAATATTAATCTATGCAGTTGTATACAGTGATGCGTATCATATTGGAGTGTTTATTCAAGAACAGAATAGCATAGCTCCTGCATGTGTATTGATATAATGTATTAAACCACTGTACCTACAATAACAATTGAAGTCTGAAATTGTAGGCGATTCATTGTATCATCAAAGTAATACTGTACTAGTTTCTTATACGAAAAAGTGGGGCTTCTTGATAAAAATTGTCAAACATAAAAACCTGAAAATTTCAATTAAACTCCAATAAGTTTAGGCTATTAATTAACTCTAGTTCATAGTGTACTGAGCTTATTTTCTAGTTTATTTAATCTGCGAAACTTCATCCCCGATAGACTTCCTCGGGATGTTTTTTCTATTATTTTCGTTGTTTGTAAATATTAATTATTGTATTTCAAATATACAGTTCTAATTATGCATCATACTCTGTTTTATTATTGAATATTGTTACACATTATGTACTATATATGTATATTGCGTTTGTGAACATTGGAAGTAGAACTCAAATTCAAATTAAAAACAAACATTCCACCATTTTTCTCTGTTTTTGGCGATGACCAGGAAGTTATAGCGGGAGTCGAAAACTTGATCCAGGACTATCTCATTCATTATAATAAAGAAACGTGTTAGGTGAACCTATTATTGATAACAATTTTTCTGGGCTATGATTGTGTATTAAATGACCAGCTCAAATTCATTCATAATCTGAATTTTTTATTAGCTCATGTGATAATTCAAATTTATTTCAAATTGGATATTATTATAAATATTCACAATAAATGAAAATCAATAGAGTACGTTCATTCAATAGAAATTACATTTTTAGTTTATTATTGTTATAATGTTGACATCTTGGAGCAAACAAGTTGCATTTTGTTAACTGATAGTATTGCAGTCTGTTTTGTTAACTGATATTGCCTATAATCAATCATGTTATTCTTACAATCAATTACAATTTTAATTATGATTTTTGTAAGAACATCTTCAGCCTTTTTCGTTTCAGACTACTTTAAAGACTGGAAATTTGAGAAAACTGACCAATAAAAATGAGTTTGAGAGATTTCCAACACTTGTAAATATTTGATATTCTATTGAAATGCTGCCAGGTAGACGCGTCCTTCCATGAAAAACAGCTGAACCACACTCACCTTGCTCCTCACCTACTAACTGCGCGTGAAGTAGTAGGTTAGCTTGGTGTATTATGGACTCTCAGTTTTTCGGGGTCAGTTTACCTTAGAGATGGGCAGTGGGTGGCCACCAAAATAGCACTAACTCATCTATTATTATACGTCAACAACGATGAAAAAACAGCAGAATCTCCGTCTTTCTCTGTTTATAACTTATTGCTTAATTCCTATTGGCTCTACTGTTTTTAGTGCGATTATTCATGTCTCAGAGAATTTGTAAATTATAAATTATTCATTGATTTGAACTCTGAGGGAACTTACAGGGCATCCTTGTGTTTCAATGTGAATTCTTACATTAATTGAATCAAGAAGCACACAATTTTCAATATTTCACAAAATTTATTAGAAACATACAATATTGTTTCAACGTTGTCATCAGTATGATGACTAATAACTATCATCATTAGTAATGATGACCAATTATGACGTGAAAACGTTGAAACAATTGTATGTTTCTAATATTAATTTTGTAAAATATTCAAAATTTTATGTACCGTATGTATAAATATCAGGACATCACACCTGACACCGTGTCTTCAACCACATTGATTGGTTCCGTAATGTATTATGAATAATGATTCATTCATGTCCTTCCAAAATATTCATTAAATATTTTGGGTAATTGTTTACTTGTCAACTCATCATTTTAGAGAGTGTCTTCAAGTGTATCCTTATGGTCTTTTCATAGTCCTATCTTAATTAGTAGATTCGATCCATTTAAAAATATTTACTGTTGGATAGATCAATAGGAAATCAACTACTGTATTTGTGAAATTCTATTTCAGTATCGTAGCCTCAATATTACCACATTACATTGATTTTTACTCAAATATTTGTTTGTTTGTTTGTTTATGAGGGTGAAGCCCACATAAGCTCATAGTATATTGATATACTTTTATGTAATTCCTACTCTTCTCTGCACTTTTTTATTTTGAACGTATTATATAATGACAATATAAATTTATATTGGTTTAATAAAATAAAGTAAAACACAGTTTCAAATAGTCTATTCCACTTTTATCAATAATTTATAACACTGGACCGGTTTCGAGACCTTATTGGTGGGCTACTAATTTTCAAAAGTATTATAACTTTTTTCTGTTATACTTTCCAACTTGAATTGAATTTAAATTTTACATAAATTTAATTATTGACTTGCAGGAACTAGTGAAGTACTCGAGCATTCTCGGCGATGACACCACCGACTTGGGAAAGGCTTTGGAGTTGATGCTAGCAGTTCCTCACAGATCTAACGATAATAAATTCATCAGTAATATCGAAGGATATCACGGAAATATCCATAAACTTGGACGACTACTAAAACACGTTAGTACTATTTATTTTAATTTTGTAATTATTTATAATTCAGTCTATTTTACACCCTATTCCTTCTATAAGAAGGAATGAAATTAAATTAATACTCAATGTAATCAGGCCTATTTGTACTTGAAGTATCAAGATTATATACATATGATTTTTAAGATACTGCCCGGATAAAATGGAAAATTCTGAAAAATGGCTGTATTCTTTATTTATGATTTGAGAAAAGAATCCCCTTTTTACAGAAACTATAGTAGGCAAGTTCGAATTGGTATTAACTGACATCAAAGATCTTCAGATTTAATATGTTTCGCTAACATTTAACATCCAACTCAAGTAGACCACCAGAAATAAAACTTAATCGGAGCAATGTCGCTGGCTATTTTGGAAATGACAGAAAGTATCTCAGCTCTGTTCGGCTTTGGAGAATTTCCCTCCCCACTTTTTCAGTTCGTGTAATCGGTCTGACACTTGAATTGCCAAGTTTTTGCAGTGAAGCAGAGCAAATATTTGTCCTTGATCTTCTTACTTGGGTAGCTTTGGGTTGCTGGTCATCAGCCTTGAAATCAACTAAAATTGAGTTGAATGCTATAGATCGCATCTCAAAAATTCATTTTTTAGAATATGTTGAAAACTAATAAGTTTCTCAGCTTCAAAAACTGGTTCAATTTCAATCTCATCTGAAATTTATTCCTATTTATTATTTTGATAACAAATCCTCATGATTCTAGAATGCTATTAGTGTTCTATAACAAGCCTCTTATTATATGAAGCAAATATACATGAAATTGATGTTACCAGAAATTGTTCGAAACATTTTGATTTTTTGTTCACCAATCCACTAGTGTATAGTCTGTCCAAGCAAAGAAGACATTCTGGCAAGATGAAAAGATTACTCCAGCTCGGTCAATATTGGTTCAAAAATGATAAATTTGCTCTCAAATTGTAGAAAACATTCTGCTCTACAGCTTGAGATCAAGCTTATAATTTTTTACCAATATTGACCGAGGTGGTGGTGAAGTCATTTTCCCATCACGCCAGAATGTCTTCCTTCTTGGATAGACTGTACTAGTGTGGTAGTCTAATCACAATTATTCGAATTCCCTTATATTATGTTCATGTTAACTATTTCAATTGATATGAACGTTTGAGTGAAAAATTCAATCTCTGATAAAAAATTTAATGTGGGAGAATATACCAAACTTTAGTGCTTGGTTTGTATTTTATATACATTCAGTATCAATAGCCATAATATTGGTAGTTGTTGTAACCCCGTCCAACAAGAGATTTCAAGTCGGTTACAGAACAGAATATGTACAGTTGTAATACCTTTAAATTTTTCCGACAGAAGAGTTGTTAGTAACTTGGAAAAATTACGACATTTTTCAAATTTGGCTGGGAGCAGCTATTTTACCCAGCTATAATGGTTTGGCAGTCTACTTTTAGAATGCCTAGCTTTCATTCATTTCAAGTATAGAGTATTCACCTAGTTTCTGTTGATTGCTAGAAAATATTGTTGTTGTATTCAGACATGCGTTTTGTGTTTCTATGGATTGTTTGATTTGGGAAAACGTGCTCCAGAACTGATAAATCAACTGACTGCTTTCATATAAGTATGTGAATTTATAAGAATGTGTCACAGAGATTTTACTATATCTCAACACCCCTAGATTCAACTGAAGTAAAATGTTTTTTTCTGAATAATCATCACATTCCAATTAAATTTCACCTTCTTAATAGTTTTGTTTTCGGTTTTCAGGACTGGTTTGCTGTAACTGATCGTGACGGCAAATCAAAGGATCGATATTTATTTCTATTTAAGGCTCGAATACTTATTTGTAAAGTTCGTAGGATCGCAGAGGAACGTTTCGTATTTGTATTGAAAGATATTATTAGGGTGAGTAGAATATGTTTTTAACGTGATTCATGCATACTTAAAATCTTTTGGTTAATATGATTTTTTCTTGAATTTTGATCATTATGTTAATAGTAACGTACTTTCTATCCAGCTAGACAGTTCAGGTTGAGGCTTGTCTTGATCAGAAAATTAAATTCCTCCAGAAAATCGCAAATCGAAGCAAAAATTACTCATCGTCCCAATAAAAAGTTTCTGCCTCAGATTTGAATCAAACTAGGCGAAATTTTCCAGTTGATAGTTTGATTGGAAATTCCAAGCAAGTAAGAAATATAAATTCGTAAAAAGTACCAAAAACTATTATTCTTACAAAATTATTTGTCTACATACATATCAGTGCACTTACGGTAAGGATACTAGAATACACGGTATGATAATTTTGCTGTAGGATAATTCAATGTGGTCAATAGATTAATTGGGTGAGTTGATACATTAATTAGGTTAACCATTCAAATAAAAATAAATAGACCCATTCATTACCTCTCATCCTAGTTGTATAGTGGAAAATACGGTAAGATATATTCCCTTTCATGAAACATCTCTTCTAAAAGCATCACATTATATTCAGGCCTACCGTTCCGAAGATCAGTTTTCATAATACAACGTGTTTTAATAAATTTGTGTCATTGGTTCAAATTAATTTTTATGGCAGAACAAGCTATTAAGAGGCTCTTGATAATTAAGAGCAACGATAGCTAGGTAGTATTCTTGTTTTTAAATTGAGTTCTTAAGTAGCCTTATGATTATCAGCGGGCTTTTTGATAATATCAACTAGAATAAATATTTTCATGTATATTCAGAAACGTTGATCTATTTTGAATTTGAAACGGCTGATAATTTTGGTGATAACAGAGAGAAATGTATGATAATAATGTAGTCCTGATTTTGATTATTATAATGATTACAATTATTAGGGCCATAATAATTCTGTAAGTAATGTCCGTAATGGAACGTAGTTTAGAATCATGTTACTATTACAGTTACGTTAGGTTTTCATGATTAAAACATTTTAATATTGCAACTTTCTTTCGTCTGATTGATTTTTATTTCTTTCCTGATTCCAGTTACCCGAAGTAGAGGTCAAAGACCACGTAGACGATTGTAAAGTTTTCGAACTGCACCACAAGCAGCCTGGCTTTGGAGTGTATCCGTTGACCATCTCTGCTCACAAAGACAATATCAAATCTGCCTGGCTCACTGAAATCAGAGAACACGCGTCTGATGTTCGTAAGTATCATCTCAAGAATTATTTTGTAAATATAGGGTGATTGAAAAAGAGCGCCGGTTTCAATATATAAAATTGAGAGGTCTATCTAAATTGGGCATGAATATATCAACTTGTTCGTTCATCTCACTTTCAGATTTCATGTTCGAAAAATGATGTTATGCATGCGGCCTCCTCTACTGCGATGGCAAGCATCAATTCTGGCCATGGTATTCACTTATTTAATTATACACCATTACTGCACAAGCTTCCATATTCATTTCGCCGATAACCCATCAAATTGGGCACCAAGGTTTTTAACTCTCATCTTTTGGGTCATCTGGAATCATTTGTGTATGTTAATAAACCCCTAAACATCAATAATTTGAAAGAGGAAATTCGACGGGTTTTTGGTGAAATGGAAGTAAAAAATTGAGAATGAATACATCATCATGTTCATCTCACTTTTAGATTTCATGAATGAAAAATGATGTCATGCATGTGTCCCCCTCTACTGCTCTGACATGCACTAACTCTGTCCATGAAGTTACATACTATTTATTTATTCATTTACTTTTTTATTCATTTACATACTATTACTGCACAAGTTTCTTTATCCATTTCGCTGATAACCCGGTAAATTGGCGAACCAAGGCGTGCGAATTTCACCTTTTGGGTCATCTGGAGTCATTGGTGTAAATAAATAAATGAATATTCTTTACTTGTGCAGTAAAAGCACAAGAATTTCTGTAAATAATGTGTTCTGTATAGAGGTAGAAAAAATTTCAGTTTATAGAGCTTGGAATATAGTTTTCCAAGCAGCTATGCATTATTGCTGATTAAATATAATTTAATAATAATTGTGATGGCCTGTGTTTGAATTTGCAATTGATTCACATGTACACCAATTACTAGTACACCTAGTACAAGTACACTACTCACATCAATTATAAGTACACCAAGTACAACTACACAAAATAAAGAGTTTATTAATTACACCAAAAAATCAATTGTATTGGATGAGATATTGTGGTATTTTTCCATAATGAGAAATAATAGGACAAATGTTGTCAATACCACTAAGTTTTTCAAAATTCCGTTAATTTTTTCGTTGAAAAAAATTTGTGGTATTGACAAGATCTGTCTTATTATTTCTCATAATTTACACCAATTGAAAGTGCATCAACTACACGTACACCAAGTACAAGTGCATCAAGTTCGAGTACAACTGGGTACAAGTACACTAATAACAATTACACCAATCACAATTAATATTGGGTACTGGACTGCTATTAAACTCAGGAGTCGAGTTGTCGCAGCTCAAGCCGCACGGCTCGAGAAGTCGATTAGGAATGGGTCCTATTCAATTTCATGCAAAGCAGTACCTTTGATTGGTAGTCGACGGTAGAGCTGCGCAGCTCGAGTCGAATAGGAATGACTCCCTACTTGGCTTGAGACGGCTCACTAGTGCCTTAGCGCTAAGCGGCTCGAAACGTTGAATTGGAATGCTACCTTAGAGAGGACTTCCTAGTCAGTCTAATAAAGGATATTTTCAAATCAATTGTCCTTTTTGATTACTCAGTATATTTCTTCTATTCATTTTAATCTACTTGCTGTAATAAATAAGAAACCATAAGACGCAGAAGTAATGGCTTTTATCATAGCTTCCTTTAATAGAAGGCCCTGCCCTAATAATATGGCAACGTCGCACCGTAGACACAGTCTTTCCATATGAAACCATCAAGTACAGGTACAAATCATGTATGTTGACTTGGTTTTTCTCTCTTTGAGCATAATTTACCATCAAAAACGTTCATGGAACTCTTCTTATAGAATTCCTTTTGTGTTTTTCGTAATAGGTTGTGATAGAGATTAGCAAGAAAGATTAAGAATAGACAGTTATTTATCAAAATAGCTTATGATTTGTAGCAAGTCAAATGTGAGAACGCACACAAGAAACGCATCCATTAGAACAGCTGATTGGAAAATGATTCCAATGCTTTCAAGTGGACCCAGTTTCCTACTCTACATAGTTGTCAATTTTCAGGCCATGACCTTCTATTAAAGGAAGCTATGCTTTTATTGACTAAAATCAAACCAATTGAATGCAACGTCTATTAACAAGATAAAAGCAGTTCAGCAGCTGGTTTTGAACATGACATATGATTATATCATATCATTTACTTCCTGTTTTCTTCGTTGAAATAATTTTATTTTTGCTTTGTGTGTTTGTATTACAGTCGCACTCGCCGAGCATGCAGCTGACGACCTGCGACTGGAAACTCAGTCGGTAGACCATCAACACAAGAACATCGAGCCTCTGAAGGGAATCGCTCTAGAGCCAGCCACGCCCGACCAGGTGCTGCCCCCTGTCGAGTTCAACACAACTAAAAAGACAGCCGCCGAAGAAATTCAGAAGGCAGTGAACGACAGGCGAACTGTCATCGAGGAGAACAACAGCAAAGATACAGGAAAAGAAATAGTAGAGGAGGACAACAAAAAAGAAACAGATAGAGAAGGAGGTGTGGTGTGTGGAGGAAAACGTGGCAAAGAGGAAGAGGAGAGTGCCGGAGAATTGCCGAGTGAAAAGAAAATCAAAACAGAAAGCCAGGAAGAAGAGATGGATCGGTTTTCGAGTTCGAGGAGATCGATGTCTTCACGTCGTGTTGAAGGTTTGTTGTTTGGATGATTTTTTTATATTTTGTATAGTCTGATCGATCAAAGAAGATTTTCTGACAAGATGAGAAAGTGACATCAGCTCTGTCGATATTGGTTCAAAAATTCTATATTTGGTCTCAAATTGTAAAGCAGAATGTTTTATACAATTTGAGACAAAATTTGTAACTTTTGAACCAATATTGACTGAGCTGGAGGCAATTTCCCCATTTTCATATGTCTTTTCGTTTGGACAGACGAATTGTCATATCCTTTAGAATTCTTTCATCCATTTTCAAGAATAGCACAACCACAGGAGAGGTTCTTCCTCCTGTTCTATTCCTGACTTTCATCTGTTCTTTGATACAACATAGACCTATATGAGATAACGAGGCCTATATACAAGATTATAATCATAATTATGTTAACTTACAATGGAGAGTAGAACAGGATTTCTCCCGAAGTTGTTCCTCTTCCAATTTATACAAACTGTCCAAAAGTAGGTTATGGTATACAATTTCAATCATAGAACAAAATTTGTTCGATTTCAAATTTAGAATTATTACACATAGTTCCAACTATAAATTATTGAGAGAATATTAATGAATAGAGTATAGAGTTCAAAGTACAGTATCAGCCAAAAGAAACGGTACTGAAACTGAATCAGCTGTAGTTGCCTTCGCGATCAGCTGATTCAATTGGTGATCGTTGCCACGTCTTCGCGCTCATTACCTCTTTCTTATTTGAGGTTCGTTTTTGTTATCATGATGCTAACAAATGTAGAAAAATTTTTTATCGTAGTGCATTATTTTCACTCATGCGGAAATGGACGTGCGGTTGGTCCAAGCTTGTGACACACTGTTTCACGTTTTCAGGAACATTTCCACAAAAACCCACCTATACTCTATTCACGATCACTTAAGACGGAATAAACAAACTTTTAGAGTGTGTGTACGTGTAATGGAAGGTCTTCTTTTATGCAAAATTTTCGGCCGCAGACCAACAGCTGTAGCCAATTACAGCTCAAGGCAACAGTTTTGAGACAAGACTAGTCGGACTGTATCCAATGACAGCTCTAGAAAAGTGTCAGCTGTTCGACTGTTTCGCATAGAAGAAGACCTACCATTACACGCACACACACGTAAAAGGTTTGTTTATTTCGTCTCTAGTGATCGTGAATCAACTATAGTAATGCTGTGATTTTTAGTGTTGTTGAAAAATTTCGAAGAACCGGTAGTGTTTTGACACAATGAAAGGGCTTTTCAGGTCTGTACAAATGAAAACCACGCGAGAGTGTTGCAGCAAGCGTTACAGTTACCAGAAAGAAGCCTCTAATGCGAGCTTTTCCTAAACTGAATTAATACTAAGTCAATGAGAAGAATGATCAAAAATATTGGTGGTTTTCCCTACAGGATACAAACTGGACAACCATGTTGAACTGTATGAGTTTATCTGTACAGTACTATTTCAGTACTGTTTATTTTGGCTAATACTGTATATAATACAGATTAAAGAGTGCAGAGTATAAGTAGACACAGAGTGTTACATGCTGTAGATTAATCAATGTTGCAAATTTTTGTGTTACAGAATTCCGATCGGTATCAAGCACCAGCAGCCAGGAGATCCACGTAGAAACAGCGTCAGCGCGTCACCAGCTGACGTCATCCTCGTCATCATCACGCAGCATGAAGATACTTGAGGAGAGCGCGTCGATCAACGGGCAGACTGTGTCGCAGTTCAGGGAGGTGTCCGGGGACGTGGACGGCTTCTCGTCAATGAAGGAGATCGCCGCCGGCAGCCGGGGAGGCGAGAGCTACACGGCCATTGAGGAGGTGCGCTCGGGCACAAGGGGATCGAGGGACTTGACGTCGAGTCGCTCGTCGGTTGACTATTCGTCGTCGGAAGTCGGTGGAAAAGCGGTGACGGACCGGAGCGGAAGCGAGTACCGTCGATCGTCCAGCACCAGCAGTGTCAAACTGTTCAATAAACCGATCGCTGGGAGTAGTCCGGCTGGTAAGTGACTGAAAATTATTACCATTAAACTTTAAAATGTATTGGCTTCTTGCTCAAAAGTTGAATTTATTGAAATCTCATTAACATCCAAATATTATTCAAAGTAGTTCAATTTTAATTCAGTTGAAACTCATGTCAGTTGATCTGAATTGAACAGATTAAAACGTATTTCTATACAATCAGTACATGAATTAGCAATGTATATGATCAGGTGTTAATTGAGTCTAGCTTTGATTGAGCCTCATAAGGGGAAGCGGCCTCAATCTTGGATTAATTTATTTTTTGTTCGAACCGCTATTTATCTATTTGAACTACAATCTTAGATTGATTCATTTTTTGTTTGAACTGCTATTGACAATACGGGCCTAAATGTAATGTTTTGAAGTCGGTAGCACATAAGAAGATTATAGATTATTGCTTTCAAAGTTCAGCTATGGCTTTGATGTGGCCAAATTTTGTACCTCAAAGGAAGATCACCCATTTGAAACGAAAGCTAAGTAGTTTTGGTTATGGACGTTGAGAAGTATTTTTATTATATACCTGTAATTTGTAGTAGATTTATTGAATTTGTCGGTCGAATCAAATGAAAATATACAGGAAAGATATATGTTTTGAGAGATTCTGTCCATTGATAAATGAAGTCTAGTAAACATTTAATCACTCTATTTGGAAAACGTAACCGCGGCTTTCAAATTGCACTATGGTTATACAGTGTGCGGTAGTATAACTTCCTTTTTTTAAATCTGCGCCATTTAGTATGTTGATGTCGGAGCGGAGTGCTAGTGGTCTCGTTCGGGAGGTGGGACCATAAAGTTATGGTCCAACACAGTTCAGTCGCCATCATGCGTTGGGAAAGTGAGGATCGTGCGTTTGCCATCGAGGCCTACTTTTCGAGCTGTGATCGCAACCCAGCGTGCCTTTCGGAATCGCTTCAATTGAGCCCCGTAGGTCCCTGTCCTGGACCGGGAATCAATTGCTACGTGGGTCACTACGTTCAGACAAACTGCAAGTGCGACAAGACGAAGAAATGGAGTTCCTCGGCCGATTAGATCACCTGAGAACATGGAGGTAGTGAGAGCTTCAATGTTGCGATCACCACAGCGTTCAGCGCGCAAATATGCGTCTGCCCTTGGACTTTCCAATATGTAAAGGATTTTTCCTCACGGCTAAATGAGTTGGACTAGATAAGGGGACATTTGGTTCCAACAAGACGGTGCAACGGCTCGCACTTCAAGAGCATCGAAGACTGTTTTGAGGAAACACTTCCCAGAGCGCCTTATTATCTCAATTAGGGGAGATTTGAAGTGCTTGGTCTGCTCTACCGATTTGACCCCTTGTGATTCTTTTCTCTGGGTTTTTTTAATCCCGTGGTTATGTGAACCGTCCAAAGACCCTACAAGATTTGAAGACCAAGATCCAGGAAGAAATATCCTAACGCCTGCTATGCAGGCTGGAGTCATGGCAAACGCCAAGAAACGGTCCACTCAGTCTATGGAGAATGAGGGACGTCACCTACCTGATTCTATCTTCAAAACTGGGTAAAACAAAACTTTATGTATGTGCCTATATTGTAAAGAACGAATAAAAGTTTTCTGATTGATACTATGCGATTTATTAAGTTTAAAAAAAAGGAAGTTATGTTGCCGCACTCTGTATTTGGATGGAGCCAGTATGTTTTTGAAATAGAATGCACTTGACAGTTACATCAAAGGTTCTATAAACCCCAGGCGTCCATCCAAGCAAAGAAGACCCTCTTTCAATATGTCTACCGTTCAATGCTACCAGCAGTCAAAATGAAAATGGTTCTACTGTCACAAACAAAATATTTTGAAATATATTTTAAAGAATATAAAGTTATTTCTTATATGAAAAATATTTTTCTCAGTAAAGTTGATAAAATGATTATGATATTTTGAAACAGGATATTCCATAATATTATGACGTGCTTTGGTCTTTGCTCTTTGGTGGTGTAAAATTTGTACTTTTAAGGTAGGTTTTCATCAATGCGGAAGGGAGCGACTGTCAGCCGCAGTCAATCAGCTGTAGCCAATCACAGCTTTTGTCTTGTATCACAACAAGAGCTGTGATCTTCCACAGCTGACTGCGGCCGACAGTCGTTCCGTTCCACATAGAGGAAGGCGTACCTCAATTAGAAAAAAACAATGGTATGTGTTTGTATTGGCAAATCAAGGTTAGGCTTCAAAAATCCATATTAAAAGTTGTCATTTGAGTAAACATATAAAAGATATTCAACTTGATCAACCTAAGAAATTAAGGTGATAATATCTTACTATTTTGAAAGTATATTTTCATGGCGCAGACTTGAAAATGATATTGGCAGTTACAGTGTTTTGCTTTGATTCAGCCTCCCGGAACCGTAGATAGTGCAAACACGGTAGGTTGGCTGAAATGATTTTACACTAAAATTCTCAGATCTCCTTTCTTCAGGTCAAAATTTTTGGGTTTCTTTGTTTGGATAGTCCTAGCTAGATCGATATGCTCACATTACACTCACATTACTGATTACTTTAATACTTAGGCTACATTTGACTCATTTGGCAAATGGTTAACTCCACTATTGCTATTGATCAATTTCAGTGCATAAAATAGTACTAACCACAAACACCTGTGACGCTAACCACGATTTGAGGTCATGTTACTGATTTATATAGATCAAGAATATCGATTAAGCTCATTTGGGACCATCTCTTGAGTATCTGAGTAGATGCTTGAATTTTCTAGGAATTGCAAAAAAAATAATTGAGTAAAGTACGGTTACTGAGGCGCTTTGCATCAGTAACTAATTTATTCAATTCAATCAATAAATCACGTGTACATTGTTTAAATTATTTGTAATTTAATAGTTTATCATTAATTGATTCTAATCTTCTAATAGAAGGTCCTTCTTTTTTCAAACTTTGTTATTACAATGATGCCAGTATGCATTCTGTAGATCAATATGAAATAACGAATTATCTTTTGTGTGAGTGAACACCTCAGTGGAACCCGGTTCAAATATGTTTATGCATCACTAATTAATTTCGAATCAACATGATAATCCAACGTTTCCCTCACAAATAATATTAGGATATTGACATTGAAATGATACTTTTATCTGCTTTCTCCCCACTGAGTATTTACTAAAGCCTGTTCAAGCAAAGAAGACCCTATGGCAAGATGAGAGAGACTGCAGCTCGGTCAATATTGGTTCAAAAAAATATTGATTTGGTCTCAAATTGTAGATCAGAATGTTTCCTACAATTCAGACCTCTTCTTCTTCTTCCTCAGCTTATTCCCGTTTCTATACGGGGTCGGTGTTTCTGGTCAGTCGCCTCCAATGTCTCTGTCCTCATATTCAACGTCATCCAGCTCCATTTCCCTGCTTCTCAAATCCCTCTCCACACAATCCCTCCAGCGTCTCTTCTGCCTTCCTCTCGCTCTTCTACCCTCTACTATCATATCAAATATTCTATTCCCTAGATATTGTTGATCTCTTCTTTTAACATGGCCATACCATTGGAGCCTCCTCTCCTGGACCTTCTTGGACACTTCTACCTTCTTAGTTGCCCCTCTGATAATTTCATTTCTAATCCTATCCAGTCTACTGACTCCATACATCCACCTAATCAATAATTTTTGTACCAATATTGAAAGTGCTGGAATCATTTTCTCATCTTGCCAGAGGGTCCTCTTTGCTTGGACAGACTACACAAGTGTACCCTGTATCATCGAATGATCAAATCAAAATTATTTCATTTCTTAAATATTCACAGTTATGATAAACTATACATAAGTGTTGCAAAATTTGTAATGAAACCTCCGAAAGACGGGGTGGCCACGTATTGATGTGATTGTGCTGTAGTCAAATAATTTTGTCCCGAATGAGACTCGAACCAGAGTCCATTATCATAGTCCAGAGTCGGTTATCATACCGACCTTTTATCACTCCTCCAACGAGCCACCCAATCGTTTTGTTCGCTACCATCGAATTCCCTATAGTTTCCATTACGTTTTATATCCACAGCAGTTTCTCGCGTTTCTGAAGCTGAAAAAATCGGTACTTGAAAATCCTTTTTCTCTAAAGATCATTGAATGCATTGAAATAGAGAGATATTTCAGAGAAATAGAGCAGGCTGTTATGTCAATATTCTCAAGTAGGTATAGGTATCCGGAATCACAACTGCAATAGGTATCATCATTATATTCCTGAAGGTTTAGTTTATGCAAGTTCTTTTCTGTGATAATTATACGCACTTGATCTATATAGCTTTGTGTCTGAGTAATGACTGGGGGTGATAATTGATTGCTTGATCTATTTTTTGGATGTTTGTAGACTCATTCCTAGTTAAAATATTTGGTTCAATGCTAAACTGAACTGTTCAATGGCGAATAAGAAAAAACAAATTGGAATACTGCTGTAGACACGCAGACTAATCAAACATTGGCAAGTTATTTTCTGCTATACGCCCTCGCAGATTCTACTAGTAATAAATCATGTAGCTAAATTGAAAATTGAGGCAATAACTGACATGTTGGTTCCAGCTATTGGAGAGCCAACCATTCACCGCTACTTTCTAGCCAAAAATATAGTTTTCCATTGAAATATTCTACTGAGTTTGGCAATTATCCAGTTGAGATTTTCAAACGGGTTTATGTTTTTGAAAAACTAACTCTACTTTTCAAATCATTTCCAAGATATTTGAAAAAAACAAGGCTGGAGAACCCCACTACGTTTTTGGCTTGAAAATTTCAAATTTAGTATGTATGGTATCCTATTATATTTAGCGAGTAATTTCTGTATGTATGTTTGTATGTATGTATGTATGTATGTATGTATGTATGTATGTATGTATGTATGTGTGTATGTATATATGTATGTACACGGATCCAGAAAATGGCTCTAACGATTTCCTCGAAATTTGAAATGTAGGTAATGGAAAAATAAGATTGCACCAGGTCTCATGTCCGGGAACACTCTTTGGCTGGATTAATAGAAGAATTAAATATTCCTTCAGGAATAACCCCAAGTACTGCGTGTAATGGCTGTTATCGTTAGCTGACCAACGCTATCCAGCTGGAGTAAATGGAGTTACATTCAAGTCTGTAACACATGTTCATGTCAAAAAATTGTGAGAGATGATCATATCAATTTTGAATTTATTTTTTACAAGGAGGTTCATGATTTTTCACAATAACATATTTATGTAATTCAACAGTTCGGCCGCAGCTTCAGAGCGATGCTTGGTACCTGATATTTTTGAAATATTTTCATATATTTTGTGCTATACTGACTTTTAAATAAACCTTCAAAATTTAAAATTGATAAATCATATTATTTATCGGCTTTTTCTCAAAATTTTGGAAAAACACGTTTTGGACTTGGTCTATAAATATTTTATCTTGACAAATTAATTAATGAATACGCATTTTGCCTTTGAGAATTCAAGAGAAAGATCTTTTTGATCGATACACCCGAAGATAACACCCGAAGGGCTTGTCGGAGAGCGACCAAATTTTGCACAAAAATCATTAGTGCTAATATCTCGGTCAAGTTCGTTAACCAGCCAAATTGGTCGAAGGGTAGGGGGTGAAATTAGGGGTTGAAAATTTTGAAAAATCACTACAAATCGACCAATAACGTGATCGTTTTGAAAATTGGTGTGTATAATACCCTTATTATTGCCTACATTTTGAGCCATTAACGGAAAAAATCCAATCAAAAATGGCGGAGAAAATAGCGAATAACACAATGCCAAAAATTGTACTTTTAATGGGTTTTCAAAAACGGCGCCTTTGAATTCATACTCTGAATAGATCATTATAAGTCATATGATTCGAGCCATCATAGAATTGCATTTGAAATGCACTCTTTCTGACCGCCAGCTGCCGGAGCGATTTTTTTTTTAATTTGGAATATTCAGCTAACCCTGAGAATGTATTTTGGATTGGACAGCTCAGTTTCTCATCTACAACAGTAGTAAGATGTCAAATTATTTTTCCAAAAGCCAGTTTGGCAGATGGATGGACAACATAGAACATAGCCTTACAGTGGATGAGATTTTCTCATGGGAGATGATTGAGTAATGAAGGAGGGAAGAAGAAAAGTGAGTGAAAGCGAAAAGTTATGATCAAGAGAGAAAGAAAGTGGGAAAGAGAAATACATTTTAACAAGAGAGAGAATGAGAGAGCTGTGGCTCACAATCTTCTACAGGGGTACCTGCCAAAAATAATGTGTAAGGAGCAGTTTGTTAGTTTTTGTATAGTGGTATTTGCCCTTCTCATTACCTGTGACGCTGCCTACACTATTAATAATGGCATTGGCATTCCAGGTATTTAGAAAAATTGAAGCTGTACATTTTGTTTCTAATTTGAGAAGATGCTATTTTTGCAAAGTCTTTCTCCCTTTCATTCTTTCTCTCCCAGCTCGTTGAAGATGGAGTAAGCAAAATGTAAAAATAGAAATGGGTCAGACTAGAGATGTCTGTTGGTCCCACCCAGCTTGCTCCAAGCTGCTCGTTCCTCTTAAATCCTCTGTTTGTTGACAGACATCTTCATGTTGATGCCATGTTTCTTGCCAGAAATATTTTTTATGATTTATGTGGTTTAAAAATGTTTAAGGATTTCGTTTTCTATGCGAATAATCTCAGAGATTGAATTTGAAATCTGAATTTTGCAATAATTGCGTTTTCAATAAGAATGCAAAAATGATAGTAGGTAGTGTTTTTTCTTGAATATTGAATCCTAAATGTACTAGAGCATTTCAGCAAATAATAAGAATTTTATAAGCATTGGTTGCAACAGTGAACCTATAAATTATATAGTGATACCTATAAATAATACCTATTTCAGTATTTAAATACTGGTTAGTATTTTATTTAAAAAATTATCAATTCTGCTTGATTGAACTCATTCATTATCATTGGTAGGTCGACGATTTGGTTATTTAGATGACGATTATAGATGATCCACTTAATATTACTTAATGAAATATTAAGCCAAATTATATAAAAATTATTATTGGGAAAACTTAATTATTTTAACATAATTTGTTCACATTGAACAAAAAAACATAATCGACCGACCAAGCGCGACCGACGTCTTGCTGCTAAGGAGATGAATGAAATAAATAAACAAATCGTATTGGTGAATTATCAAACTTGGGAGAGAGATCTGAGCCAATTGATAAAAAAAATGTGCTGCTGCTCACTCTATGGCCAGAATATCTCTGTAACGGGTCGGTGGTATCTCATCGATTTTTTCTCATCACCGAGTTGAGCTGGTCGATAACGTTTTAATGAACTGTACCAGGCAAACAGAATTGAACGGAGGATACACAGTATACTAGTTTCAATGACACGAATCGAGTTGCGTATACTGCTCAGTGCGTTCCGTATCCTCTGCAATGATACGGTGTTGCATTCAGTTGGCCGGCGAAAAGGTTTCTTCTGTGTCTTTCTATGCTCCTGGTAGTGAAGGCGAAGAAATCGATAATTCTACTACGATCGACGTAAGAAAAAGAAGATTTTTTCAGGAGTGGGGATGAAGTGTAGTTGACCGTTGACGGACAAACAAACGCATGAATAAAAAACACTGCGATGAAACTGTTTTTAAGTTGATATTTGAGCCCACGGTTCGTCCACTTTCCTTGGTTTCTACAGAGAACTTCATCAAAATATTCGTGATAATAAAATGTGACTTGATAGCTTACTTCACTTACTCCGTAAATTTAATTTGATTGATAAATGAAATGAAAATCAAATACTGTTTTTAAATTAAACAACTTTAAAATTATTATTCCACATACATGTTTCGGGACTCAGCCCATTATCAATGTGAATAAAATAATCTTATAATACTCGGTACTTATTTTATTCACATTGATAATGGGCTGAGTCCCGAAACATGTATGTGGAATAATAATTTTAAAGTTTTTCATTTTAAAAAAGGTATTTGATTTTCATTTCATTTATCAATTATTTTAAATAGCCCTGAGTTTTAAGTTTAATTTAATTTGATTCATTTGTGCTGATGTCACAATTAATGAGTAAGTTATTTTTTCTAATGGACAAAACAGAACTAGGCACATAATATTGAAGAATACATAAGCAGTTGGATCTATGAAGAAAACAAGATTATTGCTATTGATTGTTGAATCTAAAATTGTAATAGGCTACAATGTACTGTATGTAGAATAAACCACAAATAGCTTTCAGCTAGAAGGATACTAGTGCACGTTTCAAATAAATAAATGAATTAAAAAAGGTAAAAATCTATAATGTCTTGTATTATAATAATTGTTATCTTGTCCATTATCTATTACATTGAATGTCGTGTATCAAAATTCAATGAACTTGGTGTTTGTTTCTTCTTGAAGAGAAATTGAACCATTCGGACAAAGCTCCATAATATTATAATAGCCTACAACTCGACGTTACAATTTTTCACAGTTGTCAACAACTGGATACTGTTCAATATACATATCACTTTAACATTGGCCTGATGTACACGAGGTAAGTAGTGACGGCCAATGGAAAAGCTGTAGCCATTCACAGTTCTTGTTGTTCAAGCTTAAGGACAAGACAAAGGCTGTGATTGGCTACAGCTGTTCGACTGGCCGTCACTACTTATCCTGTGTACAGTAGGCCAAAGTTAATAATGAAAAGAAAGTTGGGAAGTTTTTGAAATTTTCAACTCTCAAGGTCTCAAATTTCTGTGGTCTCAAGGAATCCTTGTATGTTATGTTCAAGTAGCCTAGGATTTCTAGGAAAAGTGTACCTAACGCAATTATTAAAAAAAGATTCATTGAAAACGAAAGAAAGGTAAAAAACTTGTTATTGGAAAAATCTACTTTTCAAAACAACATAAACTGAAGTTTCATTCTTAAAACAGTAGATAGCAAGAAAGAAGGAATCTTGTGGTCTCAAATAAGGTGAATCGATTGGGCTGCAGTTGGGCTGAACTTGGTAGAGGAGCAGTTTTAAACATGAGCCTTTGCACTCAACTGTGTGTTATTGAATGATTGATTGATTCAATGATTGTATTATTGTGTTCAGTTGGTGGATCAGTTTTGGACATTTTGCACTGAACTTCGTATGATTGAATGGATGATTGATCAAATGAATGATTCAATGATTGATTAAATTATTGTTTTCAGTTGGTGGAAAAGCGGTATTCGAGTGCGAGGTGGAGGAGAGCTGCCGTGTGACGTGGCTGAAGGACAACAAGCCGCTGCCCGAGGGTCAATCGCATCGCTTCACCATTGTTTCTTCGGAGAACAGCCACCGACTGGAGATCACCGACGTCAACGACACCGATGCGGGCATCTACACGGCCCGCGCCAAGAACAGCAAGGGCCTCGTGTCCTCTTGCACCGCTCAGCTGGCTATCGATAAGAAAGGTTAGACACAACTCTATTATTAGTAAATCAAACTATTACATATTATATCATACTTTTCAGCGTTCAACAATGCAATATAATAGCCTATATAGTTATAAAAAATTATTTCTCACTTCAATAATATATGTGTAGGGGTATTTTACTCACGTGTTGATTTGATTTATGTCTTGGATACATGATTCAAGTCGTCTGGATCAAAAAAATGTGTTGATGCATTTCACTCAATGGTAACCTTTCGGACCACACGTTATGACAAATTGACAAGTAATAGAGTTTTGACGAAACTCATGAGTTTGACAAACTTTTTAATGTTACCCATTTTTTTAATGTTTACCTGCGCTCAGGCTTATGCCTTTGCAGGTTTCTTTCCTATATTTGTTTTTGTTCTAATGTATGCTATTGCATAAGATTTATCTATTATTTTTATTGTACATTGTAGCAATTGTGTATTTCTTTGCAAAAGGAAATAACATTTGATTTGAATTTGAAAATGTATTACTAAATTAACTTATTAATGACAAATTTAGATTTGACAGACTTCACCATTGAATCAAATGCATCTACTAGATCAACTTAGTTGACTTATCACTTGACTCATGTATTTGTAAAATGAGACAGGATGCATGAGTGAAATCGTACAAACCTTTTTGAATTCAGCATTTGTAAATATGGGTGCCCACAGTTTATTTTTATATTGAGAAGGTAACAAAATTTCACCTGCATCTAATATAGAAATCCAATTCCAATTGGAAGTCTTTGTATCATTTACACCTCCTTGAGATATATTGTGAAACTTTTCCATAACAAGGTAAATAAGTATAAGAGCTCTAAAAATGTTGTCCACAAAACTTAGTTTATTCAAAAGCATACTCGAGTTCAAATGAATTTTATTGGCATCATCAGTTTCATCAGTTTCCACTGAAGATGAAATGCTTCCAATATGATGCTTTGAAACTCGAGTATTGTATTAATAGCTTTGGATAAGATAGGAATTTTGTTGGGATCTTCCTCATGTCATTTACGGCGGATACATTCAAGATTCATCCAAATATTCTGCAATTGGCTGGATAAATTATTAATTCAGATTGTATAGATTGCATTATTAGTGGAGGTATTCCAATAGATTTATTAGATTGTAGTAAAAAATCATTGTTTTAGTGTGGAGGGTAACAACCGGGCATGAGTACATAATTTAAAGAATTCGATTTGAATTCAATTTGGGAATATTTATCAATTATTATATACATGAATACAAATCCAGAAAATGAACCAGTTACTGCATTTCTTCAATTTAATATTCTATCACATTCACTGTATGTGGTTTTACTACATTTTTCAAATTGTCTCCCAAAACATAATATTTGTGGAAACGTTATTTTAAAAATAGTTTGTTCATCTGTGGTTTAGTCTACGAAAATTAGAGTGAAGTATTGACTATTGTGTCATACAATTAGTATGATTAAGTTGTTGAACTTGGAGATAATTATTGTTCTATCGACTATCGTCTTTAAACTTCTTCATGGGTCGTATATAGAAGTTGTTGGCTCTCTCTTTTTTACTCTTGGCTAGAGAGTAAAATTGTGAACCGCGCTGTCACAAATGACAGTTCTCTCGAAATTGCACGCAACATTTAAATTCTTTGTGCCTACTAAACGAAATAGGATTCTTTTTCTGTGAATTTTATGAAAATACAGAGTCTTGGAAGAATTACATTGAGAAATATATTTTCAGATAAATTTCAATGGAGGGATGATATCCATCTGATGCCAAGGTTTAAATTTATGAAAATGGCATAGCTATAAACATATAAACAATAATGTTGAAGAAATTGATTTTATGTTATAGAAATGAAATTTAGAGGGAATGATAAAACTATTATTCATCCATCATATCTGTCTTACAAGTTTATAGCTATAAACATTTTCATGATGACTTCCTTAAAATGTTTCAAATAGTTTACATTATTTGATATTCCCTTTTTAATAATTTGCCTTATTCCATATACTCACTGTAGTACCAGTAAATATAAAGAGAATGAAAATATCTCCTTATATTCATTAGTAATATACCAGCAATCAATATCAATTGCATTATAAAAGTTGATCGAAGGGGATTGAGTTTATAAATGATGAATATATCGTTTTCAACTATTGAATATCAAAAATGCTTATAATTCCCTAATCAGTATATTATTCTTAAAAAAAGAGATAGTAATATTGCTTTATTACAAATTTTAATCGGGCTAACGTTAACAAAACAAATCATACGTTGATAGTAACTAGGCCTAACTTACTTTTATAAACTCGGTATCACGAAAAACCGATATTTTGGAAATTTTTCAACAGAAGTTTTGGGACTATCCTAGAATATTTGAAATTTCTGTATAAGCCTACTTCTCATGTCTTTATTCCAATTGAATTCTTCAAGCGTAGTTGCATCTTGGCGCGGAGACATTGGAATGATGATAATGATCTTAGCTTATAATCTATTTATATAACTAAATTAGTATCATGTTCAATGTTTGGAGTGATGTTTAGTAATGGAGCTATCAAATAGTGGAGAGAGCAATTAAGTTGAGCAAATGTCTATCTGTTGGCGTCTTTGGGGGGAGAGGGGGTTGTTGCCAATGTTTATCATGATCAAAATTCAAAATGGCGTGGGCGAACGCATTTAGCGTTTTTCGCGTCAGTTTGTTTCGGACAGACTGAACGATTGGACGCGCGAACGAACCGCTTGTCTCAGCAAGTGTTATGAATTTCGGTTTATCATGTTAGTTGAATTATAATTGAATTTCTTGTTTAGTGTATGTGTGTGTTCATTTGTAGTAATATATATAAAGTAGGTACTGGAGCATTGTGGATGGAGAGTAAAGAAAATTGAATACAATTAATCAAGAATTGAATTAACCCAGTCTAAAAACCAATAGAATCTTGTTTTTTCATTTTTAAATTAGATGCCACCAAATAAAATATTTTTATACTATTAAATGTGGGAGTTATAATCCAAATAGATTTTTTCATACCAAACAAGGATTAGTTTGAGCAGTAAAGAGGGATTACAATCCCTAACTCCTTCTCATAAAGAGTACGTTTATGCTACCTGTTTTCATTTCATTCATTCCATTAGGAACTCCAAAGTGGGAAAGTTATAAATGAAATTTGATCCTTAACATTATAACTTAATAGATGTTTTTCTTCATTACTAAGTGAGATTACTAGACGACCAAATGAGAAACCTTTCGATACTATAATGTGAAAGTGATAATAGGTCTTCTCTGACAAAAACAAGGATTAGAAAACTCAAAGACGTGATGAAAATAATCCAATTCATTGAAATTATCTAGTATTTTCCCATTCCTGAGAAAGAATATTACATACCAAATAAAATCCACTGATACTATAATGTTCAAGACGTGATAATGTGAATCATTTCTTTTGAATTGGCAAACTAGGAAGTTTATAAATTTATTCATTCATTTGTCATAGTTTTTTATTGCATTGATAGTGAAATTGGAATATAGTTGATCAATCGACAACCTGTCATGTACAGACAAGACAGTAGCAGCAAACTTCTGAAGTCTGCTCTCTTGGAGAAGTTATTCCTGAATTCTTAGTCACAGTGTTTCTTGTTGATTAAGAAGTTTTAATGAATATAATTTCTACCAACCCACGAGGTTCAAATTATCAGGTCTGATAACTATTTAAGCAACATTATTATCGAATGTATTTTATCAAATCCCTGTGATTTGCAATGAATACTGTATAAATAATTACCTGAAGATTGGTAGAATCCTGTAGAATTAAATGAAGGAAATAAATCCCTCACACCAATATCCACTTATAAATTAATCATAATAATTTTTTCAATCAATATACAATTCTCTAAATTCCCACTATCGCTATCAACAGGTATTTCTCCTTTTTCCTTCAAAAAACTAATCCATTATTTATAATAATTTTTTAAATATCGAAAGCTAGTTTAATCGACGAGCAAAATAAATATGGAGTCTATCTATCACCTAATATCACGACCTTCATCTGTCGTTCATTAAATTCATAATTTGAAATTCTGTTTATAACTCGCCATCAATTTCTTGGCGTTGGACACCGAATTTAATGCCAATCCCAAAACTAACCGGCACAATTTTGGAATCAGTGCAATGCATGTGAATCCAGCGATTCATTAGTCGGTTCTGTGAGTTTTTGAGTTACTTGTGAAGTTGATAGTGCTACTTTTTGTGAATGTTTCAAATTTATTCACTAACTGTGAGAGCAAAATCAGTATTCTGAGTTCTTAATACCTTCGAAATAAGTATTGTAGAGTGTAATTCGGAGTTCACAGTTTTGAATGATTTTTCTCTACTATTAAAATGGGGAAATAGAAGAAATCGAAGGAAAAATTCATTGAATACGAGTAACTTGGATATTTGGACATTTTAATCTTTATTGGAATTTTAAAAGTTTGGAGCGAACGCTTGTTTTTTCATTCCTTTCATTGCATTATAAATATTTTCTTTCTATTAAGTGCACAAGTTTATAAAATTTAATTCTTGTTTTTTAAATTTGTAGAATCTCTTATACTCTTGAAAATAAATTTAAAGAATAGTCCGTAGTATTTCAAGTTGAAAGAATGCATAAAACTACTTTATAAAGTTACAGTCTACTGTCATATCCATCCAAGTCCAAATGTAAAAAAAAAATTGGAATTTCAAGAAGCATTCTTCCTGTCTGAAGTATTTTGTACCATTTTCACGCTTACTGACTCTTTAATGGCTCCCAAAATAGGGAGCTAAATAGCTTGTTTGCTTTCCCACACCAATAAAATGAAATTCGTGGCAAAGTTTCATTTGAAGGTGTTAAGGTCTCTGAAAAAAATTATGCTAAATCGCTAAATCCCAAAAATGAAATCAAGATTATCAATGCTCAAAAGTCATTACTACGGTAATGAGATTTAAGCTAATTAACGTCAAATCTAGTACTGTCACCTACCTACTTATATGATTATTGTGAAATTACTGTATGCTATTATTTGTAGGTTTTTAAAAAATAAGTGAATAACAACTAAGCTCTTGGATTAAAGTGTTATTGAAATGTGTTCAGTTGGTGAAGAGGCGAAACAAGATGAAGGCGATGAGCATGCTCCGTTCTTCATTGTTCACCTGCATGACACTCAGCTGCTGGAAAACACCTACCTGAGGTTCATGATCAAGGTCAAGGGAAAACCGAATCCTGATGTCAAATTGTGAGTTCAATCACTGTTCCTCATATTCTATTACTGTATGAATCTATTAATCATAGTTCAAAATGGAAAACATGTTTTTCATGATATTCTTTGGAATTTTATTAAATATAAAATTCAGGAGAGTTGTCGTTTTGCTATCAATGCATGGATATCGAGTGTGGATTTTGAAAATGATTAGTTGAATTAATCAAAATTTAATCAGATTCAACTCGTATTTTGTAGTCTATTCAGAGGCTAGTGAGGACTTGAAAAGGTTTTTTTTCAACAAAGTTTTGTGAAAAAGCTTTTGTAAATAATAAGACGTAGGTTCAGATGTTTTAAAATGGGATTTCGATGCAACAAAGTAATTTCGGTTGTGTAACAGTGGCTTTTGGCAGCTTGCTGTGGATGAGCATCGACCGATAATAAAATCAGAGCTAAAACCTTTCGCAATGTGCTATAGCGTCTATATTGTCTATATTGTGTATATTGGTCTCTTGCGTCTGATACCTATTATTAAATAATTGATAACTCAATTTATTAAAACCCTCACTAATGCAAAATCTCTCTATTATGTTAATTTATTAAAAAGTTACAAATGCAAGATCTCTTTAGTATGGAATAATGATGTGAATAACTAAAAACTTTATTTCTTAGCTTTCATAAGATTGTTTCTAAATTTCAGTCATTTATAGTCAATATCCCAAAGAACCTGCCAACTTTCAAGGTTTTTGAATAATTTCTATCGATACTATAAAGTTTATCAACTGTATTCGTGTGGAGTGAAGTTAATTGATTAACTTTATTCCAAAACTCAAGTCTTAAAAGTATGGGTTTACGTTTAGTATTCAGAAATTCACATTCATATTACACTTTGATGTGATCCTCTCTCATCAACAAGATTAATCTTCAATCATTCAAAATTATGATCATTTATATCATCGAATACAGAAAAGTTATTGGTAAATTGTGCTGTATCTATATTAAGTTAAATTTTGATTGCTTCATAGTTTGATGAGGCCTTCGTTAATGTAGCTTCTTAATGTAACTTGTGGCTAAGATTCACTATTATTAGTTTTTGAATAGCAATTCACAACAACCAAGTTACAGAACAACCTACTTGGTCTGCAGCATTTTCCTGAGGGTGATGCCCATGTGAGCCCTCAGGCTTGTGCGTGGATAATGACAGGGATGGTGATAGGAGATGATGACTACTTTTTAGGACGACTAATTTATCCAGTGGTTGACCCTTCTTAAATTAAGGTGTCAATAAGTTTCAAATGAATTAATAATCTATGCAAAAATCTGTTTATAACTGATGTGAATTTGTACATTTTATGATTATTTGCAGTTACAAAGATGACAAATTGATCACTAGCGCCAACTCTCGTGTAACTATTGTTCGTGACAATGCTGAGAAAGGTTTCTACGAACTGGTTATAGCGGATGTGCAGCAGGAGGATGCAGGAACTTACAAGTGTATTGCTAGCAATACGCATGGTCAAGTTGAATGCGAGTCGGTTGTCTCTGTCACCGGTGAGTTATGCATTCAAATTGATGACTACAGTATTCATTATGCTACTTTTCTATGTTATTGTTTGTAACTACTAAATCTCCTAAAAAAGATACAAACTATGATATTTGTATTGAATGAAACATAAAACAAAATCAAATTGTCAATTTTATTTGATACGTATGTAACATCAGTTGTGTCTCCTCGAAAGGAATAGAAGCACACAGCTTTCACAATTCAATTTTTTCCAGCAATACATGTATAGTGTTGTGAATGTGGAATCTTGTATGGGTTTTTCGTAATCTATCGTTTAGTCTATACCTGAATTTAACTTTGTAGCATTGTCTTCTCCATAATATGATAACTCGTGAAATAGAAAATTTTTCGTGAAATTTGGTTTAAAATTTCAAAATATTTTGTTCTTATTCTTATAAGCTTATTATTCTTACATTTAAATACACTTGGGAAATATTAATTATCTAAAACCGTCATCACCCATAGAACTCCTACATTCTATGAAGAAAAGCTCAAATTCAAAATACTCCTTCATAGAAGGCATAATTCACAGAATTACACATTTTATCAACTTTAATCAGAATCTTGAGAATCAGAAGCATATGTGCTATTAGGGTTTTTAGTAAGGATGGCATATAGCCTAGGCCACTAGGCCCTAGGCTACTTGAAATTTTTTTTGAAAAAAAAAACATCCTCATTGTAAAATCTTAGGTGAAATGGAAAATTAGAAATATTCCAACAGTAATCAAAGTAACAATGCAATAAATATGAATATAAAAAAATCTATTTTCTCAATTTATTGTTGAGTGATAAGCTCATTCATCAAAGAAATTATGAGCACGAGGCACTTTCTATTTTTATTTGAGAATTTAGATACAATCCAAATTCAATTTTTGATACTTCCTGATGATTGATAAGCATTTGGTCATCCAATTTTTCAATGATTTCTTATCAGCACTTGTTGAAACGAAGAAATGTACTTGCCAGTACCGTATGCGTATGACTAACCAAAACGCTTTATGACGAATTTGTTTGTGATTGTGCCAGAATGTAGCTTGGTTTAAATTAATGAAGCATGCTGCTAGCCACGAGCTGTAGGCTACTACTTATCAGCAGAGCGAGCTCCGCTAAATCTAGAACCAAGTTCTCTTCAAAACGATCTCTCTTTTGTTGCCGCTCAAACCAGCGAGTAAAGAGGACATATAAGAGTTGAATTTCAAAATAATTGAATAATGGCTGGAATATATATTCATTGAGTATTAGAGTTGAATATGCAAAACCATTGAATAATTATTGCGATATCATTGAGTAGGATATTAGTTTTTTTTTAAATAAAAATCCTACGACTTGATAAGAATAGCAATATATGTATTTGATAATCATGTATTTGATGATCCTGTATTTCGTATTCATCATTCTTTGTCAATGGCCTTATTCATTCACGTAAAAATATATTCTCCAAATTCATACTTCTTGTTTTCTGGTGAATCGCATAAAGTAACTCTCACAAAATACAGCACTGGCGGTTCGTGCCCACGTAACAGGTGAAGTGCTGTACAGTAGAAGATACGGGCACTTCACCTGTTTCGTGTGCACGAGCCGCCAGTGAAATGCAGTACATATGAATAGTACTACAGTAGTAATTGAGTAGGCCTATGTATAAAAAATCAAGTTTGCAATGCAAATAAATTAATGAGAAGCTTTCAATTCAGTTTCAATAAAATATTCTTTAGATTTCTCTGTTTTATGTTCATGAAATCATTTGTTGTCTGCTATGTATTATTTTTGAAACATAAGTTTGTGGATTAAGCTCATAATATTCAGTAAAAATTTATATTATCCAGTATATTACAGGTCCCTGACCCTAGACTAGACCTATAATTTTGTGATTGGATTTGAGTTGGTGATTTGAATGGTTAATCATTACTGTCATCAAATGAGTTAAATATGAATTTTTTAGACGAAAAGAAGCTGTTTGTCGGTTTGGACGATGACGACAAACTGTTGGCGCCTGGTGAGAACCCCCACTTCACCTGGCTCAGAGACGGACAACCTTTTGACCCCGAGGAACGCTTCAAAGTCCTATTCAAAGTAAGTGAATGAGTTACATTGCCTTAATGAGAGAAAACAAGCATATTCATTGCGATTATTTAATTATATGGGCACAATTTCACTTCTATTTGAGTTTGTGGCTACCATGGAAGCATTTTTCAATTAGTTAGCGTTCTATTCATTTCAAGGTGGTTTCTACATTGTATTTTCTTCTCAAACCATAGTTCTTTGAACAATATTGTGTGGCCTTACAAGAATTTGTACCGCTTGGGGTGCATTTCATAGTGGGTTAAAAGATGAAGATGAAAATTAAGACGTCACTACAGTTGATATTCATGAATCAGCTGTAGTAATAAAACACAATGAAGTTAATGGAAGTGAGAGATAATAAATCTATTGATAGTAATTTTCAAGTTTTTGACTTGAAAATGACAATTAACAGTTTGAAACTAGTTGTGAAAAATAAACTTATTTCAAAGGGTACTGTGATTAATTATTGATTTATTATCTCTCACTTGATTTATTTCATTGTGTTTGATTACTTCAGCTGATTCGTGAATATCAACTGTAGTGACATCTACATTATCATCTTTATCTTTCAACCTACCATGGATGAACCTATATTGACTATATGAAGGCACCATGAACACACAAGTGTTCCAAATTCTAGTGAGGGCACTTTGTTCAATAAATGTCTGGTTTGGAAAACAAGTACAAAAAAAATTGAAAATTAACTTAACGATAACTCGCTTGAAATTGCTTCCATAGTTGTTCTAAATTATTTTCACCAAATTCAGTTCATTCTAAAGAATAAATGTTTCAAATTTCAATTAATTCAATATTAAATTGATTCATATTTTTTTAAAGTATATTTCAATTGATTAAATATGAAACTGATTCTTAGTTTCTGTAACTTTTATTTCTGATTGCAGAAATGCTTGTTCGAAATTACAGTAGGTACAAAAACTGACAATTCAGAACTCTGGTAAAAGTTTACACTGAAAAATCATCTATATGATATCTTATAAAGTATATATGCTATAATTTATTGATTCTATGAAACTCTGTGAGCTTCAATTATCCAGCATAACCTTATTTTTGGTCATTCGACCAATCTCATCATAATTGTTTCTATTTCTGTCTATGGATACTATCAATGTATGTTGATAAGTAAAATTTGAAATAACAGTACCCTTTCAAGTGAATTTCATTTGAACTATGTATTCATCATCGTCGTGTTCACTTTATTTCAAGTGTACAGAGGTATTAGACAGTAGTATTACGGTGTAGTGCTCCAAATTCCAAACATTTCAGTTACGACTCCAGTAGAGATGCAATGCGTTCCGTTTCATTAAATTGCGTCATTGGAAAACACTATTGCTTCCTGTTAGTTTCACGTTCGGAAATAAACGCGGTTTTATTTATAGAATTTAGAACTCATCCTTGAATTGTGTGAACTTGAATCGCAAATTCTTTGAACGATACAGCGTGGTGGGTTGCTTACGTAAAACTTGATGGAAATTGGGTGAAAATGGATGCTGGCTAAAAATAGACGGTTTTCTTTCAGCAGTAAAAAATGCATTTTGTTTTAGATTGATGAAAAATTCAGTTGAATGTTATTGGTTGAATAAATTTATGTTTAGGCTCGACTAAGAAATAAAATGAGACTTCAAAAATCAGTTACGTTCTGAATGATGGACTGTGTATTGTAAGAGATATGGCCATTAGTTCATGAGTTAGTAAAAACTTCAATAATTTACTCAATAGTAAAGTTACAGCAAATACAATGTGTATCACAAACCATAAAACTTACTACTGTTACAGTTGTATTACTATGCCGGCTTTCACATTGAGCCTTATGTTTTGAATTTTTCCCCTTAATAACAAAATTATGTTGATCATAATCTTAGATATTCAATTTAATGTTATGATTGTTTGTTTGTCAATGGCTCAACAGCCCAAGAAGGGCCTAGGTCTATCAGCTGGTTGCCAGTTTCATACTCACTCCACTATTCAGTCCGTTCAAGCAAAGAAGACACCCCGGCAAGACGGGAAAACGACTCCAGCCCGGCCAATACCGGTCCAAGAGCCATAAATTCTCAAACAAAACCCACAGTCCCCGAACCAACACCGACCGAGCCGAAAACAACCCCCACCCCGCCAGCATGCCCTCCCCGCCCGGACAGACCATACAGCAAGCGAATAATCATTAACCAGGATAGAGGTAACGTGAGGTTAGCACGTTGATCCTCTCAACCATAAGCCAGTCTTCACAATCAAGTGATGGCGCAGAACATCTCTGAATAACTCGCAGTTAACCAGTTAGAGTGTAATGCAACAATTTATATTCCTCCAGATACCGGAAACGACTGACTGTCTTTACTAACGACAGCCAATCTCCCAAAGGAGGCAATAATGTTTTTATAGTCTCTATAAATTATAGAGATAAATTTCAAAACATGAGGCTCTATACATAATACAATATACCAAGATTAAAGCCGGCTAATATGCGATGGGCAATAATAAATATAGTAGATTATACATTACAGTTTACAATAATTATAAATTATAATAGTCTTTTTTATTTTCATTTTACCTCATTAATTGTTTTCTCTTTCATTTTAGGACGAAGAAGATTCTCTGGCGTTGGTTTTCCAACATGTGAAGCCAGAAGATGCTGGACTTTACACGTGTGTTGCTTCAACCTCAACTGGTAAAATATCTTGCAGTGCCGAGCTTACTGTGAAAGGTAATTCAACTTGAATTCGAATACAACAAATTCTGTCAATGCTATTCAAGAACGATATTGAATTGAGAACACATTGATTTTACTAAGATTTGAATTTATAGATTTTCAAGTACAGTGGAATTTATGTTTAATAAATAGAAATCACTGCACCCTCTCAATATTTCTAGTAGTTCCACTCTTATTAGAGTGATTTTAAAGTTTATTTTTCCACTCTTATTATAGAATATAAGTTCCGAAATATTAAAAGGGTTGTGTGATTTCTATTTATTGATAGTATAGGTAGGTTTCCATCACTACAAAAGTCGTCCGAAATGCAATAGAAACAGAAAGTTGTTTAGAGCAACGCACATTGGTCAGTTGATTTTTTTGCGTTGCTCCATACAATTACGTGTTTCTATTGCATGATGTGCCCGACATATATCTTACTTGAAAACCTACCTCAAGCAACAAAGTGAACAGTGATTTTTTTATAAACTGAATAACCGTATAGGCTACCTCTAACCTACAGTGAATAAATTGATGAACGTAGTTAATTATCATTTTGCACAGTGTGGAAAATAGGATTTTCATGATATTATATAAAAATACAGTATATTCTTGTTTGAATGACAGGAACCAAATTCAAGTCCTTTTGTATCAATTTAATAAAGTATTGTTTTTTATATCATTGCCTTTATGAACTGGTTTGAATTTGTTTTTTAAAGGTGCCATCAACCAGCTGATGAGAGAACCGCTGAAACCAAAAATCATAACCGAAATAAAGACCCAGGAAGCGAGCATCGGTGGCTCAGCAATGTTGGAGTTGAAAATCGAAGGATACCCAAAACCAGAAATCATGTGGTACGTAGGTATCACCTTGTTTCAATTCTTGTTACTAGCTATATGATTTTAATAGTAGTTGGGTTACTGATGTAGATTGTAGATGTTTAATAGACCTATTAACATCATCATCTATTAACATCAATATCTATTATAGACCTATTATATGGACCTATGTCTATATCTATCATATTTGTAGAATTGAATTACAGAACTATGCTTAAACGCAATTCAAATAGACATTGATACTTATTTACCCCGCATCTTTCAATCTTTAAATCCATTTAAGTGATTGGAGTTCTATTATATCTGATAAAAAGGTTACTCAAAGATTGTTTAAACCATTTTCTAAAATGATAGAGACATCCAAATTATACTAAAGTAATTGTGGTCATCCATCACTCAGCTATTGTCTAGAGTACACAGTATATAGGATCAAACTAAAATGCAGTACCGTAGACTACAACATAGTATTGAAACTTCTACCTACGAATTTACTCTCTTATAATAAGTTTGGAGCATCAAGGATAGGATACATTTGTACTCAACACAATGCAATGCATGCAACTAATAGTCATAATAGTCATTATTCTCCTACTTGCGAGCAAATTTTATAATTTAGCAGTATTTTTTGTAGTATTCTTTATTTTGGCATATTTTTAGCTTTCGTTTTGTATATGAAACATTATTGATAGACCTCTTCATGATTTTTATGATTATACTTGTTTTATTATTTGATGAATTGTATTGTTGTGTCAAAATAAAGAAATATTTGAATTGAATTGATCAGGTATTATTATAACCATGTGCTTCAGCAGAACTGTACCTTATTTTCAAGCTTACTAGAAAATTAAATTGAATCGTACATTGTAATTTTGTACATGATCAATTAAACAATACATGTTGTTATCAAGTGACTCTTCTCATTTCCAGGACCAAGGGTAATGAAGAAATCAAAGCTGATTCAAGACACAAATTCCTGTATGAAGATGAAGAAAGTATGAGTCTTGTGATCAAAAACGTTCAACAGGAAGACGAGGGAGATTATCAAGTGAAGGCCGTCAATGATTTGGGAATGGACACGGAAGTCATTCATCTCACCATCAAAGGTACACTCTGAAGTTCAAGGAGAATATGAAATCAAAGAAGATTCCAGTCCTATCAGGTTTAGAAAACAATCTCAAACCGGATAAACATTCAGTTATTGCTCTCTATTCTGTCTTCTGAGGATAATTTCCAGCTGATGAAGAAAATGTTGGGGCTTTTAATTCAAGCGTTAGAATTGCAGCATTTTACTTGGCTTGGTATTGAATTTTTTGTCAACGATAGATGGATTATAACGATAATTACTTTATACAAATGTATAGATTCACTTTTAAAATTGACTCACTTCTGTATTATTTCAGCTCCTCCAAAGTTCAAGAAGAAGCTGACTGATGCTGACAAAATGGTCTCAGAACAAATCAAACTTACAGTTCAAGTGGAAGGAAGTCCCAAACCATCGGTTCAATGGTAATTATTACTTATCTCATCGTAAAGTAGGAATATTTATATTTTTCGGTCATGATAATACATTTCTCAAATATCTTGAACCCAGGTTTCTGTGATAAATCATGTGATATGAAGAAACTCTGTCTAACTAGTGTCTTCAATGAGCACTCCACATATCAGATGTAAGACAGTTTGAGGTTTGATATGAGTTTAATAATAATAAATTCAAATCTCAATTTATTGCTATATAATTAATTATAATTTAGTATTATTATTATAATAACTATCCAGCAGTTGGGGAGCTGCAATATCTAATAACTCTTTCATCTTTAAGTTGAGTTTATTTCATTCTGTATAATGTAAAATGGGTTTCTATTTCATTTCAATGCTACAAGTAGTGAATTACCTAGTGATCTTATTTGTGTTTCTCTTTCAAAGGTACAAGGATGGATTGTGCATCAAAGCTTCGGACAGAGTGAAACTTTTTGAGGAAGCATCAGCTGAGTACACATTGCTGATAGAGGAGGCTAAATTGGAGGATGCCGGCTCTTACAGTGTGGTGGCCACTAACGAAGTCAACCAGTGCTCTGACTTTTGCAAGGTTGAAATTCGCAGTCCTCCAAGATTCATCAAAGGCATGGAGAAGAATATTGAAACCAATGAGAATGACACTGTCACATACACAGTCAAAGTTGAAGGAGATCCTCAGCCTTCAGTGAAATGGTAAATCAACATTCTAGTTCTTATTCATATTCACTGGAGTTTGCGATAAGCATATGTCACTCCTGGATGCTTCAATAGCTACTTTGGAAGGTAGCTGCTACTTATAGTATGTGTGAAATACATAGCTAGCCTACTATAGCTAGCTCTCTACTATACAAGCTAGCCCACTGTTCACCGAGTGTTTGAATTAAATTAAGTTTTTCATGGTTATAATTCTTTGTTTAATGCTTGGCTTCAGCCTGCAACCCAATCTTGTTGAGAAAAAAATGCTGCAATATGCATTATGCAAGCCAAGCAGGGTACTAAGAAATATAACACCTGATAATTGAATGTACTAATAATACTCGGTGAAGAGAGCGTGTAGTCTCTAACGAAAGCCTGAAGGCTGAAGGCTTTATAATGAAATGTTTATATCTCAGTGATGTTCATTTTCCTATTATTGTTGTTAATATCTCTAATTAGGTGCTCGATAGGATGAAAAATTCAATCAGAATGGTATACTAAATAGGTGCTAACAGATACTGGTTAGATAGAATTAGGCTTGATGCAATAATTTAGTGATAAATTAATACCTTAGAGAAGGAAATAATTTGATTGCTCGTAAACTTACAACGTTTAAGAGAAATCCTGTAGGCTCTTATTAATAGCAATGTTGATCAAATTTTGAATACCTTACTTTAAATAGCTTACATATCTCGGTGAGGGCGTTTGCTAGGTGATCATAATATTTAGCCAAGAATAATATGAACTGCTTCCAGATGGGTCACTAACAAGAAAACCACTGCCACTTTCTATCCTTTCTAGTACTACTTTATAGTAGTATTCCTTGTGAATTGACAGTGAAATCTTTTCGCAGGTTGCACAACGGCTCCACACTGAAATCGGACGGCAAGCACATTCGCATAAGCGAGGATGGCCAGACGTACACACTGGTGGTGAGCGGAGTGAGCCGAGCCGACTCGGGCGAGTACAAGTGCGAGGCGAGCAACAAGTATGCCACGGTGAGCGACAGCGGAGTGCTCAACGTGCGCTGTGCGCCGCAGTTCCGCTCCAAAATGTCCGACCGCACTGCCAACGAGGGCGACACCAACGTGGAGTTCACCGTCAATGTGGACGCATTCCCGAGACCCAATGTGCAATGGTGAGTTGGTGCAGAATTTTTATGAGTTGGTTTAGAATTATTAGTCAGCTGATTCAGAATTATTATAATGAATTACGTTATTAATTTCCACTTTAACAACAGTACTCATGATTTTGTTACTTGTCGGAGCGTTTTGGAGCACTTTACCACATTTCAGTGATCAAGGAGTATCTAGATTTCTTTGTAGATAATCTTCATGGAAATCAAGATACTCCTTGTACGCTGAAGATGTGGCTTGATGCCCCGAAATGAGTCCGACAAGCAACAAAATTGTAAGTAGGCCTACTTACGTGTTGAGTGAAAGATAATAACGTGATTCATCATAAGTAACATCAAGTACAGTTCAAGTAGGATAAAGATAGAAGAAGAAATTGAGATTGGACTTTTTGGTTAGGACTGTTACTCACTGACAGTTCTATCGTTTACAGTCCACAGTCCAACGATCGGCCTGTCGGTTTACAGCTATCATTGGGCTGTCACTCTTATTCTTTAAACATTTTCCTGTCAGTGGATGTGAACCCTTAGTTGATTTGGAATTTGAAGTTGCCAAGACTAAAAATCATTATATGAGTTGGTTCTGGATGATTATTGCTTAGTTGATTCAGAATTTGCAGTTGTCAAGACTGGAAATCATTCAGAAGTTGCTGTGGATATTAGTGAGTTGATAGAAGCAAAAGTGTTAGTAGGTTGAGTTAGAATATAAGTGCGCTGGTTCAATGATTGAATACAGTATAGTGTCATTGTAAAACAGGTTGCTTCAAAATTTAATCAACAACTCTTAAAGCTGATGAAATCTCTCTCTAAAATGTTATAGAACTGGAGTTGGTGATTTTTTATTGGAAAACTCATCAAGTTTTGAATAGCCACCTGGCAGATTCATTCTTTACTAGCAGAATCGCTTCGTAACTAACAATAGATAGATCGAAAGATATCTTTCTTGATTTATGGGTCAAGAAATAGTAGCAGTTCCATTGAAATAGACCCACAGTACAAGAGAGGCAAGAATGTTATGGAGAAACGGGGTGGTAAATTGTCGAATAGAACATCAGAAGTCATCAGACAAAGCAAGAGCATTCTGAATACGATTTTTTTTCAAATAGCACTATCCCCAGCTTTGCATATTTGCTTGGAAACATTTTATGAGTTTTCAAAGTTGTATAGTAACTAATAAATAATATGAGGACTGACTTACAATATTGATGGGCTCACAAGGAAATGCAACAATCGGGAGTCCCCCGGAGCTACGTAATCATCTTATAAAGTGCTAAGAAGAAATTCTCCTAGTAGTGTGTAAAACCACACGGTTCGATTCACTTCCAGAATAATTGTTAACTGTTACCTCATCTAACCCTTCAATTTTTTCAGTTGATGTTGAAATAAATGTGTATCTTCTTGAATGGAACATACAACTTAGTGCACAAAGAATATTGCTAAGAGTTGAAAATGAGTGAAGCTCTAGTTGACGATTCAGTTGACGATTTAATTTCCTACAGGATGTTTCAACAAGTTATAAAAAATTATTTTAATTTTCAATTGCACAGGTTCCATGACGAAGTTGAAATCACGGAGAAGGTAACTGAGTTCACGCGAATTGAGGAGGGCGACAACTACAAACTGATAATCAAGGAAGTTACCAAGGAGCTGTCGGGCAAGTACACTTGCAAAGTGGTGAATGACCTCGGAGAAAACACGACCAGCTCCAACCTCACAGTGAACTGTAAGTCTGTAATGAGTTTCCATGTTAATTGTTCTAAATTAATTCAACTATTCTCTATAAGAAAAAACTTTTTGAAAAATGTAAAACTTCCTCAACTGTTTTGTAAAACAATTCTTACTAAATTGGTCTTAAAAATATGAAATGTATGCTTTAATGCGTATTTTTCGGAATAAATCATTCGAATAACAGGAATAACAATAACTACCACACTTGGACCAGCTCCAATTAAGAATCAGTGAGTTATCTAAATCTGTATTTAGTTATAAAAGTACAATGAAGTACTGTATCAAAAATGTTCATATTCTCTGGGATCACATCAACGAAAGTGATTTGTTTGTAACACAACAAAAAGGTACGCCAGTTTCCACAGTATTCCCTGAGAACTTTAATGTTCTTTATCTCACGTTTGTAAATAATGATATGAAATAATCAATTGAAACTTTTTAAATTTATATAAAACTTATAACTGTGTTCAATAAAAATTTCCAGCAAAACCGAGGTTCAGGAAAGGTTTGAAGAATGTCGCAGTGGATGAGGGTGACAGCCTAACATTGGAGGTGGAGATTGAAGGAGTCCCTGAGCCAACTGTCAAATGGTGAGTATGTTCTCAATATCGAACTATTTTCAATTAGTAATAAACATTTGTAATTAAACTTGTGACGAACTATTAGTACAATAACACGATTATTAGTATATTACTTCATTGTCACGGACATAAGTAATGAACACTTTGAAAGTGAACATGGACCATGAAATTTTACAGTTGAAAAACCCTTTTTTATTGATGTCATGCTGCTGTGCTCTCATAAATAAAACTATTGAATAACACATTTCTCGTATTAGTTATTGATATCTTTATCTAATACTTCCATTCAATAACAATATTAACACTTGTAGCAAATATATAATCTATCAACGTGTACTATCGTATTAAATAGATCTTTCATTTATATAAATTTTTGTCGACAGGTTCAAGAACGGCGAAGAAGTGACGGGCGACGCTCATATCAAAATAACTAGAGACTCAAAGCGAATAGAAAACTATTCGATGACATTTACACTGGTGAAGCCGGAAGATGGTGGCGAATACGAAGTGAGAGCCAGCAACGAAATGGGAACCACCGTATCTCAGAGCACGGTTACCGTACACAGTAAGAGATTCTCAGCTTTCTTTTGGATAGACAAGTATTTGTTGAATTATTGTCGATTGACCGTTTTTAAAATGCTACTGCTGGTTGCCATTGGAAAATCCTGGGGGTGATGACTCCTGGCACTCATCCGGTTCAGTTATGATCTTAGGGTCCCAATTCACTGTCAGTTAAGACTGTAAGGACCGCTATCCACAATGAGGCTTAAATAAAGCTAGGATCGAATAACATCTGATTCTATACATTATACATCAGTGTATTGAAGGACATAAATGATATTCATTATATTCTATAATATACATTAGTATGGAATCAGATGCTATTTGAGCTTAGCTTTGGTAAAGCCTCATTCGGGAAAGCGGGCCTGAGTTGATGGGGAAACCGACAGTACAAAACAGTTGTAAACTGACAGGCCGATCGTTGGACTGTAAACGATCGACTGTCAGTTGATGGAGACCCTAATGAATATGGAATATAATGTTCCCCAGTTGCTCAAAAGCCGGTTGACATCTATCTCCAGCTAATATGTTAACTCTTATGAGACATCGGATATCACCTCAAGATTGGCTCTTATGAGTAATCAAATATCACCTTATATTCACGTTGATGCAAACGGCTGAAATTGTTTCAGGAAGAATTTAACAATATTAATTGTTCCAATATATATGTATTATATATATATATTTCCAAGAGTTGTTTCATAGGAAATCGCGTCTAGTTTTATCACCTGGAGATGAATGTTACCATGTTATCTCTGATTTGCCCATATGGATGGATTCACATACTCATTGCCACTGAACTACTAAGGAAGTATTATATTGCGATGCTAAAATGAGTGTGGGAGAAATTTTCAACTGAATGGATTTATGGAAGGATAACAAATCAAAGCAATTAATGTTCAGGCAATGGGATATTAAATAAATTGTTTTAAAATTTATTGGGATTAGTACAATGGTGTTCCTTGCAGTAGTATTTTTGAAAATCAATTATCATGCTTCGTATTTTGTTGAATATCCCTTATGGTGTTCCTTGTTACAAGATTTTTTGAATTTTGATTGAGTACCTGAGCTACTCCTACCATTGAGGCTGCAGAAGCAGTAGAGCCAGTAGAGGCTCCATTGTCCAAGCAACTCCCATGTATAAAATCACATTTTTTATCGGTTCTTACATTGATTATCAAAATTACAAACTTTTAATTGAACAAGTAACACAACTTATGAATGACCAGAAATTTCAATTTTCATTTTTATGTTTTTGTTTTGAAATTTGGAATTTTGGAAATGGCTTCTCTCTTTTCCTTGTCATCCCTGTTTATCTTATAAATCCTATTCATTTTTTGTGTCCTCTAAAGTTAGATTAAAATTGAATTCAGAATCTGAACATATTTTCATAGATTGGATTCGTGAAATTACTACCATTACACGCCTGTAAAACAGCCCTGGATCTGATTTCATTGAGAATTTCCATCAATATAAATAATTATTTCCTTAATTGCATGAAGTTGAACCTCTATTGCAAATATGATCATTTTCCTTTGTACATAAAAAGTAGTTTGATTTTCCAATGAATATAAAAAGGTAGTATGATGAAATTGTAAATTTGAATCAGCATTGAATGAGAATTGTATTATTTTCTCAAGAATGATGTAGATGAACGTATCGATTATTAGAACTGAATGTAAAACCAGATTACAAATTAAAATGACAATTACAAGGCTTTATTGATATTTGAAGGACAGTGTAAATTATGTAATAACAAATACAAATAGTTTTCAATTTCTTCTTTTGTCTTCATCCTACTTGAACTGTTGATTATAATTTACTTATAACTTAATCTTTTTATAACTTTCACTTTTACAACAGTATTCACGAAATCGTGAGTAAGTTACCTACTGTTGTAAAAGTGAAACTTATTAACGTATTCACTAAGTTATAAGTTAACTAGTTTTTTTTTTATATCATAATTTCAATAGATTGAACCTGAAAATATCAATAAGGCTACACCATGCACTCTTCCTTGAGTTTGTTTTTTATCCCTGAATAATTGACTGCAGGGATTGAGTTTATTCCCTTTTTGTTTGGCATGTGTGTGATTTCAATGTTTCAATAGCAAAAACAAGTCATGTGGAAGAAGAAGAAAAGGAAGAAGCACCAAAGTGGACCAAAGAAGAGAAGGAGGAAGTAGAAGAGGATACAGCAAAGGCAAAGAAAACGTCGGAAGAAGAATTGGGAAAAGCGAAACAGGCTGATATCGAAGAAGGTATGACTTATATATATTGTAAAAGAATATTATGGAAAATTTTAGCTGAAAATCAATTCTTCCATTCTCTATCCTTTGGAATAAAGCAATATTACTTTGAAAATTAGATGATTTTGGCACTCATGCGCATCAATTGATGTGAGGCTCAATAAAATTTTAACACGTTTTTGAGGAACTTAGATAAAAAAAATTCTCTCTTGAGAAATCAATTTTTACAAAATTCTCGGCAAAAAAAGGATTTGATTTTCACTACAGTGGGCTAATGGTTCCTAAAAAAGGTATTTCTTTTTCCGATCGAGTTTACGCATCAATCAACGATACAGGTTTCAAGTGATACATTTTTTTATAAAAAAAAGTAATCTTGGTGATGCATTGTCACTCTCTCTCTAGATTTTATTTCTCTCTTATCCATTTCTTTGTAATAGAATTTGAAGAAAGGACCAAAAAATCCTAGCTATGACAAGACGAACAGCTGTTCATTTTATCTCTGATAGTCGTAGAATCTTTGGGCAAGATCGCTGTCACTTTTTTGGCAAGAATATTGTCAACTCTCTCAACATCTTAGAAATTCAAGGAGCTCTGCCAGGAGTCAATGTCTCATTCCCTAATAAAAGTATCAAGTAGACTTTACAGTATTATTGTGACTGCTAATATGTATCATCAAGATTTTTATTAAAAAAAATGTTCATTTTTGAATTGAACTTCTATTTCAGTACATTACTATTTTGGTCCAATATAAAGAGAGGCTAAAAGGTTTTGTAATCTGTAGAGAAGCTTACTGACTTGAATTCCTTTGGATAAAATGATTCCATACAATAGAAAATGTGTACAATATTATCATGATTTTGAATTATCACTATTATTACCGTTCTTGAGTTGAGGTTTTGCTCACGTTCTAATCTCTGATTCAGTTTTCCATGTAATTATCACAGCACACAACACATTACACATCTACAAAAAAATCGACAGTACAACCAGATGTGATGCTTTGAATTTTGTTGATCATTATTGCTTCTAATGCTCACCATAGAGCTGAATTATTGATAGTTTTTCACTACTAGAATGATAGATTGCTGGTAATATTTTCCGGTACATACTACACTTTGAGTATTGTTTTTATTTCGAGTCAATTCAGATTTTTGTTTTTAAACTCATTTTGAACTTTATGACATAGAGGAGATACGTCTAAAATGACATACCATTTTGATTTCACCTGATAACTATTTATACAATCACAAATAAAACACAGTTACCTTGGTAAATTACTATGCAGATATATTATATTAAACAGTTCCCAGTGTTTTCATAATATTCAATAAATATTTCTCTTTGCATTATCAATTTTAAAAAATTATCAAAATGTCTGCAACTAATATATGTCATTTTAGACATAGTTGTGGGTAAAATGACGTACCCCTTTAATATCATGGTAAGCTTATCAAATATGTGTAAAAACATGCTAATGATTGAAACATTCTCACATTTATTAAAACATAACAAACAAAACAGCAAAATAAATAATAATGGAGATAAGACAAAGTATTTTTAGATATTTGAGTAATATTTTTGTTATTAACACAATTCTTAAATATTTCTGCTCTCTTGCTCAGTCCTGTGTGCTCCAAATGGGCCCAAAGTTTACACTTTATACACTGGAGCCACATTTCTCTTGATTTGGACATAGAATACATTTCATCACAAAATATGTCATTTAGCCTATGTCAAACATACTATGTAATTTTACCCTAGAGCGTCATATGTCATTTTACCCTAACATACATTATTTGAGAAAAATAAGAATTATTCATCAATAAACATTGTTCAGAGGCTTTTTAGTTATGAATTATTTTGCAGAAGAGTCCAAATAATAAGAAAACTTATAAAAAAATGAGGTTTGTCCTCAACTTGCAAAAATACTAGTGTGAAAATCACGTTTTTTGAAAAATTTGAGGTTGGTCCAAACAAACAACTCACACAAAGTATTTTTTTGCAACTAAACTAGAGCTCTGCCGGTTAGCTGGAGAGTTTGGAATGGCTGTCTACCAACTGCTGCACGATAAATTCCTCTTCCCCCTTTCTAAAAAGTACCTTTTATTGCAAAACAACCTAGTATGTCATTTGACCCTGGTATGTCATTATAGACGTATCTCCCCTACTATCAAATAATATTATATTTTTTATAATAGCCCAACGGTAAAATTGATCAAGTAGCAATGGAATGCAACTTATTAACAATTACCGTACAATTAAAAACTGGAGAGAAAAAATGAAGTACTAAAAATCAAACTTACAAATTTGATTCAAGATAGTTCGTCATTAAAAGCTGATCAGGAAGTAGATTTTAATATTCCATTATGAATTTTCTAGTTCTTCAAGGTCTGTGTCTCAAAACTTGATCCGCCCTGAAATCATCATCAAACAACATTTTCAATTTCAATCTGAATATTAATTATTCAAACTCTGAATAAGATACAACATTCAAATGTGTTGTATGTACCAAATTTTCAAGGCATTTAGTCGCCATAACATAGGATGTGTCTTTAAAATGAAGCCACTATGAGGAAACACTGGTATAATGCTTCCATTTATTCTGTCTAGTTTTAGAAATTCTGTCATCAAGGAACTTGGTTGGAAAAATATGTAAATTTATTCTAATATTTCCACTTTTAATATTGATACTTTCATCAATAATGCTTTTGTTAATGTCACATAATTATTGTCAATCACACAGCCAAACAGCTTTCGGAATTTTTAATATGGCATTCATTCAAGCAGAATCGTGTATGTGTTTCAATACATCATCGCAATTAGCTTCTCAATAACTGGGTGTTCGAAATTTTGGGACATGTCCAACAATATATGACAATCAACAAGGACTATCAGTTCTCTGCGATGGAATAAACATCGATCCGAGTATCGATTTCGATTTCATTAATTAAATTCGTCGAATAAAAAATTGTGAGTGAAAACGGTTCTAGATAGATTGAAATCCGATTAAAACTATTTGAAAATGGAGGACGATTTTGGTGAGTTGAACCAGAATTTCAATGAAACTTTTCTGTATCAAAATATATTGAATACTATTCATGCACCTCTTTTGAATGCAATTCTTTGTAAAAGCTTCCATTGAATGTATTTATTGTTTTTAAATGTAACTTTTTGTATGAAAAAATTATGTTTTTATATAAATAGATGAAAATAAAATTTTGTTAAATTTTTTTGCATAGAATTTTCCAATCATGTTCCTCTGTGGTTTCTCTATCTATATGCTCTGTTCCTTTCTATAATTTCTCTCTGGAATTTATATTGTTGTACGTGATTTTTTTTTAAATTCAGTTGTTCTGTCATGAAAGCTAGCATTTTCATGTATTGTCAGTTTCTTTTTTCAATTCTAAAATAACGAGAATGAGAACTGAAGGTCATATTGAATCAATGACTTAACAATTTGTGTCCGTAATTATTGTATCGTTGGCTGTCTTTTGTTAAAAAGAGATCCATGTCAGCTTGAGAATATTTAGATGGATACGGAATATTTTAATTAATTCTTTCATATATTATTTGTTAATCTTCCCTCAAACACTTCCTCTGATGACCTTGGGAAACAAAACAGATACATTCACACAATTTCCCAATTTCGAGTGTACACAATAAAATTATAGGCAGTCTAATTTTCACAAGTACACTAGCGCAAACGCTGTTCAAAAAAGTGATCTTTGTTTACGTGTACGATTTTGTAATACATAATGAAATTTTGATCAAGCTTTTGAAAGTAACAGAAATTAACAAAAAAATCTATTTTCTCCATCGATGTAAATTTTTCAACAAACTTGCATTGAGGTGTCTTTCCAGTTCTTGAATTATTATCGTTCATCTGTAAACTGTTGAATCTTACTACAAGTGATATTTCAGGATTGAAACCTCAAAAGATCCTGATTGAAGATACCGAAGACGAGGAGCGCGATGTTTTCATAACTGACGCCGACAAAGTGAAACCAGCCGGCAGTTTCAGTTGTGTTGAAGTCAAGTTGGACGATGTGAATGTACAGGACATGCCTGAAGGTAGCTCAGGCCTTGTCGAGGAGTATTCCGACAATGAAGACAGGAAAGAAAAGCTGTCTGTTAGTCGGGGTGTGTCGATTGTGTCGGTGTCCGAAGATGAATCCAAGCATACGTTGACACCCGACGAGTCATCTACCCCGAAAAGTTCGTTCCTTTTCGAGGCTGAGGCAAAAGAAGGTGATGCTAACACTGAAAAACAATCGAAAGTCAGTGATGGAGCTGATAAAGATAATAAGAGGAAAGCATCGATGGATGATTCCGCCCTCAAAAAACAAAAAGCGGAAGTTAATGAGGTGGATGATGATAGTTCGAATAAGAAACAAGCGAACATTGAAGATGTTTCTGGCAAAGATAAGGCTAAGAAAGGTGTCAAAGTTGAATCAGGTGATCAAAATGAAATGGATGCTAGCTCCAAGGAGGGCAAAGCCGTTGTTAACGGAGACATAAAACGTAAACCATCTGTGAAAGGTAAGAAAGCAATGATGATGGACCAAGAAGATCTAGATATTGAGGATGAAGAGGTTCTGAATGTGATTGATTGTGACGATGGTGATTTTCCTCAGAAACCACTCAAGAGCGATCTGATCACTGAATGTGAGGCGGATGATTTAGGGCTAAAGAAACCAGTCACTAGTGACGTCACCAATGAGGGTGAAAGGAAAGAGGCGAGTGTCAAGGAGTTGAATAAGGAGAATATAGATGTCAACTCACAGAAAGGTGCACAGGGTTTGGACAGTTCTAGGAAACTGTCTCGTCAGGGTGTCCAAGAAGTTGAAAATGACGTTGATAATGATGCCAAAAAGCAAGTTGTAGATGAACCTCCCGCTAAGAAACGTGGGATCGAGGTGGATGCTGCTGGGGTGGATGAAAGTGGATCACAGAAATCTCCTCAAGAACCTAGGAAAAGTCTGGTAAATGGTGACCTGCCCAGTCGGGGTAGAAAGAGTGTGGTCGAAGATGTGGATGAAGATGGGTTGGATCCACAGGTGGCTGATCTGTTAAAAAGAGTCAAACAGCAACGTAGCGTACTGGAGGAGATTCTTGACAAAGAGGGGGAGAAATCAACTGAAGGTACTTCATTTAAATAGACGCAAACTGTTATCATTAGCGCTGTATAGTCCGTCTTATCATCACATAACATACTTGAAGAAATTTTCGAAGTATAACAAATTTTCTCTTAACACTACACACTGATTCATACATAACACAAGTCTACACTATCTCTGCTACGCTAACTCAACAGTACTATGAATTTCCAAACATAATTATATACATTTTCACTTCAATAACTGATGAAATAATGCCGAGCAAAATTTTCAAAATTAATGACTATGTTTCCATATAATGCATACCTTGATACAATTATTTTATATGTATTTACATTGTAAAGTTTAACATCATTCCAGAAAGAACTAATCCCGAATTCAACTACATAATGCTATATAACTTAAGAATTCTATGATTATTCTTAAGTAAGGTCAATGTAAGAATAAAATAATAAGACATTAGTAAACAGGAATATAGAAAATTTCAACTCTACATAATGGTTTATTTTGCCAAAATTCTGTTCTCGAATAGAATATCATAGAAGATTTTACATTGATTAATCGTCAGTAACTCTGAGTTTCGGGAATATTGATAAAATTTATGTTTGAGAAGCCCATCCAAAATAGACCTTACTTGAAAGCAAGCTGTCTTCTGATCTCTTCTTAGTTGCTTCTTAGAATTTCTATGTCTGTCTATCTCTTCATGCTTCAGTAGTTTCTAATTTGTTTCAGCTTCTAGTTATTAGAACTCTTGTAGTCTTCTTCGTTTTTAAGAACATTATAAAACAATATGAGATGAGAAATATGAACATTGCATTAGCAATTTTGCTCATTATTAAAGCTCAACAATTTTTAAATGTGTTTTTCGTATATCAAGCTTTCTTGGATGTAAATAAATATAGATATATTCCGATATAGATTTTAGCATTCTACTAATTTTCATTCCAAGACTTTCATTTACAGTGATCCGCTCCTATGATAATTTTCATAATCACATTTTTCTCTTCGATGCAAGAAAACATTAGGTACTCTTTTGTTGCAATTATTTCATAGCGTTAATCAAACTTTTTTGAAATATTTTTGTCCTATCATTGTTACTGTTATTATTTATTCATAATTCAATAGTTTCTACTCGAGTGTACTGATTCATCAATTTCATAATTTTTGTAACATTATTTCTGTTAATAATAATTATTGTCTTTGTTACAATATTCATTTCTTTTTTAATACATATCATCTAGGAGGCATCGTATCTATTTATTAATGAATTTCGTTCTATTTCTACCATTGTGTTTGTAAAATTGTGTTCGTCTTTAATTCCCATGTGTTTTATTGTTGTTACAGTGTGTGTTTTTCTTGTGTGCCATCTAATACTTGAGTGGAAATGCTTGTTTTATTGAAATCAGCATGTACTAATATGATTTGTAAACCAAGGTAGGTCATGTAACCTATTTATCTAAAAACTTTATTATTTTTTCTCATCCTGAATAATCTCATCTATATCATTTCTCTGTATACCCTATAGAATTTTCTATATCGACCATTCACATGTGATGGTTAATCACAGCAATCGATGCTCTAATTGCAGTAAATTATTCAAATTGGTATCACATGTTTGTATTTATGATTTCTCACTTTTATTCCATATTTTTTTATCATATCACAAGATCAACCATTATAATTTATGCATCTCACCGATAAGATTATTTTATCAACTTTATTATTTCAACAGATTATTCAACAGGAAAAAAATTTCTCAGTTGAATCCTTTTGAGAATATAGGCCTAATGTTAATATTTATCACTAAATATCCACATTTATCCTTAATCAGCAATAGAAAATCTTTATATGGGAAATTCAATGTTTGTATATTATTTTCTACTGTGATCTTAAATATTGCAACTGTAAATCTTGTATATTTCATATAGGTATTAGCTATATTAGCTATATTACATCTTCATTCATATAGGTATAATATCGATTTAGTTTAAATTGAGTATATAAGTACTATAAGTATCTACAAGCGTATATGAGAGTTATTGTCCGTCCACAGTATAACTCTTGCTCCCTAAAAAAATGAAGAAAAATTGGATATGAAAAGATTTCAAAAGTAATAATTGACTCCAACTTTGCCCATTTTATTGTGGAAAAATGGGGGTTTGAGTAAAAACTCTTCATCTTTCTCGAAAACGGTACCTGTTTACTCTTACCTGAGACGTTATTCATTTCTTAATTCATGCTGTATCTAAGTCACTTTTAATGCTCTGTCTGGCTAGTTGATCAACTGGTTCCTCTAATAATAGGTCTTCAATTCAATCAAATTCAACAAATTAATATTGATGGTGGAATTTTCAGATGGCCCTCAAATTATTTGCCATGTCATGGAAAATAAAGAAGTCTTTGAATCTCTTCCAACTCACTTCGAGGTCAGTGTTACCGGACTTCCCAGGCCAGATGTCAAATGGTAAGAATGTCTAATACCTATAATTAAATAGAATTTCACCAAATACCCATTTACAGTAGTAGGCTTATTCATATTCCTGGAATATTTTTGAAATCACATATCATGAAAAATTGAAAAGTACTGGGCTACAGAAAAAAATTCTGACTCACACTGGACATGTATTGCATAATGTCTTATACGGTGAGATGTTCCCATTTTGTCTGTTGCTTGTAGCCTACATTCTTTCTGTATTTACAATCTTTCACCAAACTAAAGTTTTGTATTGTCGTCTTGTCAATAATATTCATACTATTAGGAATTTATTATTATTTATTATTTATGAATAACCATTTATTATTATTCATAACATTGAATTGTAATTACGTGGGTGAATCAGAGGCGTATTTAGAAAAAAAATTCGGGAGGGGCCCAGCAGCCGCGGATCCAGACCTCTGTTATGGAGGTTTGGGGAGACCTCCCCGCTCACCACAATAAGAGGGGGGTCTGGGGGGCCGCCCCCGGTTTTTCTGTTAGTACAAAATACAGTTTTAGCGTCCTATTTCTGAAAATTGATTAATAATACAGATTTACTTTATGTGTGAAGTATTTTTCAAATAGTTGGTGATACTTTCTACACTATGCGTTTCTTGATTAAAAATCTGAACATGGAAGGGCCTTATTCAAGGAGTTTTGTCGTATTATTGGTCAGGCATAAGATTATAGAGAAGGTTGATAAAAATTATAAAGTTTTTTTTGTTTCAATTGAAATAGAATTGAGCTCAATTTCTTGAACTAATCAACCATTAACTTTCAACACTCATTTCACAATTAGTAGAATAAATTCTAAAATACCTTTGTTGAAATCATTTGTATTTTTTCCAAATGTATTATTCCTATTTATCAGTCCAGTCCATCTTTTGTGGGAGCCTGGCGGTCCCCAGGGGTCTCTGAGCTGGAAGATCCTAGTCTTTGCCCCCCAATAATTAATCGCCTCAGAATTATCCATCGATATTGCAGCAATATTGTATCATATATATCAACATAAGAGACGAAGAACTCATCAGTATATTAAGATACCAGACGGATGACAGTGTCGAAAAGTTGAAAACAAAGTTGCCTAATGTTTGAAAAATAGTGGTTGGCGGTAGAATGATTGAATAGGTCCTACAAGAATGAATCATACTCGAACTTAAATGAATTTATGAAAATAAAAATTATATTGGAAAAAATGAGAAAGCAGGGTTTCCAATTATTTTGGGGGAAAAGCCTATGAAATATTGTTTTACACTTGAAAAATGAGGGAAAGTTATTTTTAAGCAGCCTTTATATAATTTACACAGCATATTATGCTATGCGGGGCCTGGTCAGATGATTTTGCCCAGGACCTGTAATTCCTGTCTACGGTCCTGAATTCAGATTAATATAACATTTGTTCAATAAACACAATCTTCACTCGTATAGTCAACTGATGTCTTCTCAAATTTTAGGACTCCCTTCGAATTGAAATAAGTTGATGTTTACAATCAGAATGAAATCACAGATTCATGCTGTTGAGGAGGGTGGGGCGATTTTTTGTTTTTCTTAGTGCAATGTACCGTTCGAGAGCTCTATTTTCTAAGGTTGAATGAAAATATGAATTAAGATCCTATGCTGTTCAAGTATCAGCAATCAGCACTTTTTGGTCACCATCTGGGCAGTTGAGAGGATAGATTTTTTGGTATTCTATTGTTTGAAATAGCTTTTTAGAGCTGTTTTTCAAATAGTAGGCCATATAAAATTATGATCTATTTTCATTTCGTATTGGTATTTTTATTTGAATTATTCGAAAAAAATTTGGAGTTTTTCAAGAACAAAATACCGTTTTAGAGCCCTATTTCAAAAGATTGATCAATAATACGTATTAAATTTATGTTTGAAAAAGCAACATTAGATATCATGCATACTCAGCATATCATCAGAGAATATTTTAAAGACTCAGGCTGTTGGCGGGGTTGGGGCGATTTTTCTTGTATTTTTCAGTAAAAAGTAGGGTTTTAGAACTCTATTTTTAATGATTGAACAGAAATATACAGACTGAGGCTTTATGCTATTCAACCCTCACCAATATGCACTTTTGGTCAATACCTGGGCGGTAGAGACGGATGATTTTTTGTATTTTTATGTTCAAAATAGCTGTTTAGAGCACTTGATATGCATGAAAAAGAATATAATAACACATAACATAAAATTCATTTTTCAATTATATTCTATTCTTATTCATCGAAATTCCTCAGATTACGGTAGGCTACTTATTTTTTTCTTCACATTCACCATTTGGGGGGGGGGCTAAATACGCCACTGGGGTGAATGCTCAATGTTTTGAAAAAATCATAAAGATGTTTGAAACAGAATCAATCATAGAAATTCTACAGCAATAACAATTTCATTGAAACTCGTCCATTCAATCTCTAGACTAGAGATTATCATAGCAGAAGATTTCAATTTTGAAAATTACTACAATATCACATTCACAACTTCCTAATAAATTCACTCTACAATGGGTACTTTGAGTATTTTTAAGCTTGGTAATGGTGAGTGTTTTGTTCATTAGTTGATTGATATAATAATCCAAAGTTGATATTTTTTTCACTTTCATGCTGTGGCAGCACTCGATCATTGAAAAATGTGCTAATTAATATCTTTGGTATCTCCTCATCAAGGAACTTTTTCAATTATGGATAATATATATATTTTTTTTAAGGTTCAAGGACGAGAAACCGATTGAGCCTTCGGATCATATAGCATTTGTAGAGGATGAAAAGTACAGGATGGAAATACAAAAAGTGAAAATGAGCGATGCTGGAACCTACAAGTGTGTGGCGTCCAACAAAATGGGCGAAAAGTCTCTGGAAGCTGTACTGACTGTAAAACGTGAGTACTTCTATTATTAACCTTGTCCACCAATTTTCAATCAATACAAATTGAATTCTTTTTATCGACAACTCATGATAGTTGTTACTTTGGATTGTTGTAATGCACAATTACCAATTACGTATGTTGTGCAAAGTACTATCATGCCATACAGTAATGTATGATATTAGTATCATTCTATCGTACAATTCTCAATTACATATGCAGTGCATACTACTATCATACCATATAGACATTATCACAGGATTTTTTGATTACTTGTGATGAATTGATGTCATCGAATCCTTCTCACATGTAAATAATTTTTGTAATTTTAACAGAATATTTCTTACCAAAATATCGTTTATTCCATAATTAGTAGATGTAATTTAATCCTCTCACATAATTTAATGTTTTGGAATATTTATAATGAAATAAAATCAAAATCTCGTTCCATAATGAATTCACAGTACATGAAAGAGAAATATGTTATTTATTAATAGTCAATCTTATAAGAACAGTGCTAGAATAATTTTTCATTTATAAAATGTTAGAGGAATGAGCCTACAAGGTAACTGATCAAATGCCTCAAACATTTTATTAAATCTTTTAGCTGTTCAACAATTGCAGTATTTTCACAATGTGCAAAAATCCACTGTTCTGATAATATTTTCATATGTTGGAGACGTATTTTGTGAAATTAATTTAAATTAAATGGTTTTTATATTTTATCATTCTACAGCTGAGAACGCACTGCGTGGTCCGAAATGCACAACTCCTTTGAAGGATATCAAGGTTCCTAAGGGACAATCAGCGGAACTTACTGCTGTATTCACTGCTGATCCCGAACCTGAGATAACATGGTAAATTTTTTATTCAAATTAACTCATCAATAATATGGGGCAGCAGAAGTTGGCTGGAGATTACAGTGACTATATTCCATTCACGATGGCTTGAGACGAGATAAACAAAAGCCCTGCATGTTTGTGTGTTCGACTGGAGTGGCTTCGTTTTAGCCACGACATAAACAAGTCACAGCAATGCAGAAATCCCGAATTTTGTTGTCGGGACTGTAACCAAAGCATTGAGACAAAAACTTTCACTATAATTGTTTGATCATTTTAGGTTCATGCAGTCGAGAGACAACCGAAACAAGCAATTTCCCAAACCTATGAAAAAGCTATGTATTTCTCTACCAATGAAAAAGGTTACCTACTTAGAGATACTTATTCTGAATCGCCTACAACAAAATTCGGGATTTCGGCATTGCTGTGACTTGTCTATGTCGTGCTAAAACAAAGCCACTCCAGTCGAACACACACACATGCAGAGCTTTTGTTTATCTCGTCTCAAGCCATCGTAAATGGACTACAGATAAAAGTGACTTTTATATAGTCACTGTAGCTGGAGATTCGACCACTAATGTGGTCTCTAATGTTAGTAAAATGAACTAATGCTGGACCCTCTATTCCAAGGTAATTAGAATAGAAAGGTATGAGTCATCAGCATCGTAGCCGCGAGGAAACAGTGAATTCTGTCATTGGCACGACAGCTGTTTAGCGAACCTAGAAGTTAGGAACTTCGTCTGCTCCTTGTGCGTTCCAACTTGGTTCCAAACGCTGATGTTGTAAATTGATTTTTCTATGCCTATTTGAAAAACTTCTTGGCAATAGCTTTACGGTCCATATTCATATTATTTACATGCAATCTATCTATTGCCAAACCTATTCTCGTAACCTCTTTTCCCATAATGTTTTAAAATAGAAATTTTTGCCTCTTTATTGTCGATATGATGAACTCATTTGCTTGAAATCACCATATAATAACAAGAGTTCATTTTGCTTAATACAATTATATAACCTACAGTTTGAATGCAATTGGGAAAAGATTCTGTACTTATAACAAAAACCATATGTTTGCAAAAAAATGATGCAGTGATAACATAATAGCCTCTTCAAAACAGAGTGCATATTTTCCGTGACGTCAGAAATGATTTTAATCTAATTACTTTGATTGGAACGCACAAGGAGCAGACGAAGTTCGTAATTTCTAGGTTCGCTAAACAGATGTGGTGCCAATGACGTCAAAATTCACTGTTTCCTCCCGGCTACGATGCTGATGACTCATACCTTTCTATTCTAATTACCTTGCTCTATTCCATGTTTACAATGATAGAGGTACCGAGAGTTTCAATAATTGAAAAAAATCAATGTCCATTTGTTATTGAATTAATTAGCAAACAAGAAAGAAAAAATGAATCGCTTAGCGTTACCGTACCAATCTAGAAAGTACACTTTTTGCGCGCTACCGGCGTTGCTTCAGCTGCCCTATATTGGTTGAGCAATATACCTATGAACCCAAGTTTTGGATTGTTATCGTAAACTAGCAACTATGCGAAAAGAGAAAATCTACAATACTATTCACTTTTAAATCTTCATTCACTTTTCACTTCCTCTATTTTGAATATTACTATTCACAATTTCTAGCTCTGAATAACTAGGTTATTATGAGATTATTCATCCAATATGAGAATGGTTGACTGGATACAACATCTGGTTCAGTAATTGTTTTCAAAAGCTTCAACCGACTTATAAATATTTTCTTTCCAATTTTCAATCAATAACTAACATCAAATCATAATATGGAATATCTTGTTTCTACAACATAATCGTAAATCGTCAATAATAATTCTTATCATCTCTATTATTTTAAACTTTTTCTGTACATTTTCTAGCTTGTGATTTGCTATGAACGAGTATTTACTATTATAACCATTTTTTTCGTACAAATTATTTTCCATTGTTCTCAGGACTCATGATGGAAACGAAGTTGATGCAACATTTACAAAGAGCAAGAGCATTAGAGAACTGGAAAATGGTTTGGTTGAATGTGCTTTCACTCTGAAGATCCCCGCCGGTCGTCACGAAGATACAGGCAAATACAAGATCGAAGCCAAAAACAAATTCGGATACGATGAATCTAGTGTGAGTTGAAGAGTTACCCTTTATCTACCCTCTCATATTTAATATCATGGAAACCCTTGATGATATAGAATTGAAATCAGCACACCCCCTCATATTTAATATCATGGAAACCCTTGATAATATAGAATTGAAATCAGTGACCACCTCCACAGCATGAACGTCATCAGTGATTTGTTTGCACTGTTCATTTATAATAAAATGAATGAATCGCCGCCTTAAATTATGAATATTTCAAGTCAAAAAATATCTGTGAGAGTATATTATCATTATTTATTAGGACTCCTATAGTCTGGTCGAGCAAAGAAGACATTCTGGCAAGATGGGAACATTACTCCAGCTTGGTCAGTATTGATTTAAAATTTATAAATTTCATCTCAAATCGAAGAACATAATGTTTTCTACAATTTGAGACCAAATTTATAATTGTAAAGCCAAAATTGACCGAGCTGGAGTAATTTTCCCATCTTGCCAGAATGTCTTCTTTACTCGACCAGACTATATCTATGTTTAGAAGTAGTTTAAGCTTAACTCTGAGAAATTCTACTTTTACTTGTTTTATCAATTTGATGTCTAAATTTTGATTTTTTTTTCAACTTCTAGGCACGTCTTGACATAATTCTGAGACCTGAGATAATTACATTCAAAGACACCACTGTTTCACCTCCGGAAGACACTGAAATGATTGCCGTCATAATTGCCAATCCAAAACCAGAGGTTTCCTGGTAAGTATTTTTTCAATTTGATTTATTTTTAAATTACATTTTAGGAGTGAGATTGCCTCGTTCACTCCATAATGTTGAATTCTATTTGGAATAGTTTTTCCCAATCTTGATTAGTGAATTAATGTTTTCAAGGCTCAAGGCTTTGTCAAACAATGATTTTTGCACTTTTAGTTTGAGTAAAAATAATTTGGTCCAGTAATGGTTAATCGGATTAATAGAAATATAATTCATATTGGAATCATGTATCCTGCCCAGTTATTATAAATAGAATTTTAGGTAGTCGCCCACACTGGCCACTTGTTGAGGGTGGTCCCTTAGTGATCTTGAAGGTAAGTCTCGATTACTATGGAATGCTCTTGGATCGGTGACCAGTATGTGGCTGAGTACTCATGGACGAGATGGAACCTATCCGTAAAGGTCTCCCCACTATTAAAAGCCATAAGAGTATACATACTCCATTCAATAAGTATCGAGACTGGTTCGCTGTAGCCTCAACCGAGCTTTATAGGGGATCCGACTAGTGGGGATCGATAAATGGGATCTTTACGAATAAGAATCACTGTGCTTCAGTCGCCCACGTGCATTAGTTGAGGCAGGAGGTCGATTTCCGCGCCGAGTGATTTTACCTCGCGTTGCAGCACCAAAATGGAGCATCGAGTAAACCTACGCTATAAATTGTTTCTTCAAACATGAAAAATCTGCGTTGGAGGCCCTCTCCCTTGTTAAAGAGGCATTCGAAGAAGACTCCTTGAGTCGCGTAAGAGTTTTTCAGGGGGTACAAAATGTTTCAGAAATGCCAAGAACTCGTTGAAGTCGAGTTTGGCATTGGACGCTTGACAAACGCTTAAACTGGGGCTTGGGTGGTGAAAACTGAAAAAATTTGGTCTCTGACAGGTGTTATAATAGTCACTCTCATCAGTGAGAAGAATGGTCATGTAGTGGAAACCATCCACACTATCGAAATAGTTGATTTAGCGATGAGAAAAACTGTGAGGAAATTTCCAACTGTGGCGCTGTGCCACAGTGCGATTGTTGGGCAGCATCTACTGGCGAAATTCTGCGTTGCCAAGTCATATCAACCCTATAATCAAGAAATTTTACCATGTTTCTTATCGGCGAAACATGGTTATGTTGGCGAGGTGGAATTACCTTCTGGTCTCCCCGCCAAATAAAGCCATACGCTAATAATAAATAATAACCCCCTAATCAATCCACCTGCCTTTTTCTCACTTCTATAAGTGAAAAGGCAGCTGTGAATGCAGGGGTTTGACTCTGATGGCTTGACTTTGGCTACCAAACAGCTGCGACGCGCTCTCAAAACACTCGGCGCGAAAATCGATCTCCTGTCCCAACAAATGGACCAAGGAGGCTAAACAACAGTGCTCCTGAACGGTCAAGAACCCCTCTACTGAGCCCAACCAGTTGAACCCCCTCCACGTTTCTGTTGAGACTACAGAGAACCAGTCTCGATACTTACTGGATGAACCTTGTATATATTTCATTTAAATGTCAACTTTGAAGTTGTATAAATTGTTATAGACAATGGTATTTAATATTGAATGTTTTATCATACAGTCAATATTGGAGGCCTATTTAAATTGACGTTTCTGTTTTTTACCATTCGCAGGATTTATGAGAACAAAGCGATCAAGGATGACAGTAGACATACGATTATTTCTGATCACGAGAAGGAACAGTACAAAATGGAGGTAAAATCTGCTTCGAAATCAGACCAGGGAATTTACAAGATTGTGGCCAAAAATTCAGAGGGTGAAACAACTGCTGAAGCTAGACTCAAAATCCACAGTAAGTTTGGAATAAATTACTTAATATTGAATTACTTAATCAATGAATTGAATCCAAAATAAATGTTTATGAATAATGATTATTGAATTAATAAAAGATTTATGTATTGAATAAGCGAATTTCTATGGGGGTCTTCAGGAGGATTATGTCAACCTTCTCAGGATGATTGACAAATTCATCTAGATTACTGGGATAGACTGAGAAAAACTTTGCTTCATCCCATCCAAATCTGAAAATTAGTTTCAACTTGAAGCATATTTATTTGCAATCATCTCAATAGCCATCTTCCAACTGGTAGACTATAATTAGAAATTATCCTTTAGTTCCATCACAAAAGAATAATGAAACAGTGGATTTGATGAGAAATGTTAAATCTTTTGTCATTTCTATTTAGGTATAACAGAGCATTCCATGTTCAATGGAACTTATTTCATAATTCGGTGTGATGAACTTGATAAGTGAGAAGCACGATAAGTTACTCATTTTGCAACACTCTTGATACACAGCTTTGAAACTCATCAGAAATTAGATCTATACCATGAAGCTTATGTTCAGCTGTTATACTCATCCTATTGATATCAATACACAATACTGATTGTATCTATTGCAGCTGAAGGACCAACGTTTGTTAAGAAAATTGCTGACCAAGAGATCAAGGAGTATGCTCAAGCCGAATTCAAAGTACGCGCCAATGGGATACCTAAACCAGAAATTACATGGTAAGGTCCTATTCATACTAACCCTCAGCTCTGTGGTTAAAATTAACCATAGAGAAAGCATAACAAGAGACTGCCATATTCCTAAGAAGTCGTTTCGATTGTAAATATTCTACATTCTCCCAAATATATTAATTTCATTAAATTCATGACTGTTCCATTCCTCCCGTTCAAAAAAACCAGTCTGGTCAAAAAAATACTCTTATAAAAACATCTAGAACAGTGTTTTGTTATTTTCTGTGACTCCAATAAAACAGAAATACAAATCTTAAATTCATCAGTGACTCAATTCTGTCTGTATTCGTATTCAGGTACAAAAATGGCAAGGAGCTGCAGAGTGGAAGCAGTGATGGATTGACAATTGAGACATCATCGGAAGGCCAGGTGTCCAGCACTCTGACCATTGACCACTTCAAGTTGGACGATGAAGGGGCCGTAAGTTCCAATGAGAAATTCATTCATAATATTGAAAGATTAACCTATTAATAAAAACATGGATAAATTGTGTACATTTTGCTAGTTTCACAAAAATCCGATTGATTTCAACCATCGTTCTTCATCCATCATATTGCATTGCTAGATTTGATGATTGGTTTCCAATGCATTTGTTCTGTTTGATGACATCTTAGTTATGAAATTCAATTTCGTTTTGAATTGTGCAACAAGCATATATAAGTTAGTATATTATGAGCCTGCTTGGTGATGAAACAAAACTTTATGAAAATCGTTACACGGATCTTCAACAATTTTCCATTCACCATTAATTTTCTACTAGTATAGCTAGTGACTGGTCGCACACAGTGGACATTTCTTTAATATGGCTACTGGAAGCGAGAGTGTAACTGTGCTTCTGCATATCTGAAATTTTTAGAGTAAAATCACTCCATTAAAACTTTGAAACAATTCAAATCAAAGTATCCTTTTTTAATATTTTTATTTTTCACTACATATTTCGGCGCTCTAGAGCCATTTTCAAGTGTAAACAACAGCAAACAACTGTTTGTTAAAAAAGGGTACTTTTGAATTATTTTAAAGTCTCAATGAATATAGTAGCCCTAAGATAAAATAAGTATTAAAATCACTTCTTCTAAATTTCATTGCGATGTGGTGAGAGCAGAAGGTGAGAGTGGAGCTATTTGCATTTTAACTGCTCGCAGCATTGAACAGCTCCCATTTTGAAGGAATGTCAGCTTAGTGTCACCAGATTATACTATTTCGTTCATATTCCACCATTTCAATTCAACTAACAAAGTAGATTATTCTGGACAGCATTTATTATGTTTGATTATCTATCATTGTTGATCTTCTTCAACGTTTCAAGTATTAATAATCGATTACACGTTGATTGAGATAAATGATCGATCATCGATTAAAATCAATACTTTTGGAATTTTCAGTACACGGTCAAGGCAGTGAACATGGACGGTGAAGACGAATGCAAGGCTAAATTGAGAATGGCTCAGATCGCTCCCTCGTTCGTGAAAGGACTTGAAAGATCGGCGGAGGTGGGAGAAGGGGAACCTCTCGAATTGAAAGCCAAAGTGGACGGCAGCCCTCTACCTCAAGTTAAATGGTAAGTCTTATCAGGATTGCCAAATCTAAGGTCGAATGCTCACCGAATGAAACAAACCTGTTTTAGACTAATAGTTTCGTTTCGATTGAATTTGTTTGGTTCAAACCAGTTGAACAGTACATTGAAGTAGTTGGGATCAATGCACAAAGAATAGAAACAACGTTTTGTTTGATGTAAGCTCTTGTTCATTCCGTATAAAGTCGTTTAGTTAGTTTCATCTTCGTGTCTAGGCAAATCTTGAGGAAAAAACAATACTAATTCATTTAATTGCATCGTATCAATGAGTGTTATTCCATTTTCCATTTCCTCGTTTTGAAAAGAAAGGTTTTACGATTCAAGGGAGAAACCATAATATCCACTATTTCAGAATTGATAAGATAAGCAGTTTTTGTTCCCCATCAGTTCATAAGCTCAGTTCAAAACAAGAAAATAATCGTATCATGCTCAATTTATTCATTCAGAATTTCAAAGATCACTAGTATAATAGCAGAACAAATTCTGAAGCATTCCTCATTAGCAGTTGCTTGCAGGAATGATTTCTTCAATGCCTAACAACAGAGTTAATTGAAAGAATACCATTTTCAGAAATACAATACAAATTGAAATAAAGAATGAATGTAATTAACCTCATATCATAACTCGTAGATAACATTGAAAAAAGTTGAAATGATACTACTAAGAATACCATTTTCAATTTATGTGAAATAGCTATTTTACCAGCCGGTCGCTCAAACTTAAATAAAGCATGGCAATCGTTTTAATGCTCATCTGAAATTGAACTCTTGTCTTCACATTCATAAATTTTTGAGTCATTAGTAATTATTATGACTGCTTTTAGATTTGCCCTCCCAGGTAAAATTATTAAGGCAGTCATCCCATTCTATTCTACTAATATTTGAGAGGAATTGTTTTTTCAAGGTTCAAGGACGGTGAAGAGGTGAAAGATGACGGCAGAAGAAAGATCAGTGTGAGCCCAGATGGCGCAGTTAAATTGACCATTGATAGCATGACGCCAGCCGACAGTGGAGCCTACAAACTGGAGATCACCAATCCCAATGGCAAAGCTCAATCCATTTGTGCTGTCGTTGTCTCGAGTAAGTTGGTGGATTACTCCAAGTGTAAATAGACTTCAGTCATTGTTCACATTATTTATCAGTATGAAGCTCCTTTCCATATAATTTTAAATTCATCTCTACCATGCCTACAATATTATTCTATCAATGGATTGAATGATTACTCTTGATTATCGAGTTTCAGTAGAAGGCAAGTGAAAACAATAATTAATAGATAAAGCGTTAACATTAACAAGGAATATTCCATGCCCATCCATATCATAATCATAATCATAATTTACTACCCTTCTACTCTAAAACAAGTTTGATGATACTTGACCTACATTTTCAATTGTCTACATTTTCATGAACTGGAATTATCCAGAACTTAAATAGTGCTACTTTTCGTATTCCTTGACAGGTAATATTTTTTCGATCTCGTGTGTTACTGGGTAGAAAGTAACATGAGCCATAAGATCAGCAATACCGACTTCTATTGCAGCTTCTATTTCAATCTCCAATTCTGACTTGTTTGAGAAAGAATTACAGTTTTGACTTGTCCCATCCAGAGTGAATCTGCATTTAAAAAATCACGCTCAGATTATGGTAATCAATCGACTCATTCAATTCTCTTGAACAAAATTGTATGGTTTGCTATTTCAATTTTGTTGTGTACACTTGGTCTCTAAATCTAACTCATAATCAATCATTTCCTCAGATACGCCCAAGAAGCCAGCATTCGTGAAGGAATTGGCAGATACAACTGCTGTGGAAGGCCAGCCGCTTGTATTGCAAGGTGTAATGGAAGGATTCCCCGAACCGAAAGTGAAATGGTGAGAACCTTTATTTATTTGTGATATCTATTGAAAATTTTTCATCCACTTTATTCAAATGACTTTGTTTCTCTAAATCGAAACCCATTTACCATTATATTCTGGTGAATGCCATTTGGCAAGGTATCTCACAAGTATTAGTCACGTATTAAAAAACAGATTGTGAAGCGGCCTCATCAGAGTCACAACCATACTAGAACTTTTCCTGTTCACGGACAAGGGCTCAATTGGTAAGTCCTTTTGTGAAACAGTATATTGGGTGCATCACTCTATTTTCCTTTAATTATAATACACCTATACAATCATTTGGAGATTTTAATAATAAACACAATCTAATTACTTATCTATTAATTTACTTGATAGTATGAGTTGCCTATTCACAGATAATTCATATATTATTATTCATAAGAATATAATAAGATTATTATTCTATAAGAATATTTGATTTATTTTGTATATAACTAGATATAAGAATAGTCAATTTTGCAACATCTTTTTTCTCTGTAAATTCTCCATCTTGTGTTGATTTTTGGTGTAAAAGATTCAATTACTTGTACTATTGCTGATGTAAACAATAAATTTGAATTTGAATTTGGATGACCCTTTTTTGTTAGAAATCACTTGAGTATTATTCTTACTTATCACGATTTTTCCAAGTTTACTAAACATAGATTTCCTTTACTACAAGTCTGGGACACATTTCGGGCATAAGATGTCTTAGAAACACGTAGTTGTTTGAAGCAAATAAAAAATCAGCTGGCCAGTGTGCGTTGCTCTTACAACTCCGTGTTTCTATTGCACCGAGAGTAATGGAAATCTACCTTGAAAAGAATATCGCTACAAAACCTTTAGGAAGTTGTTAACTTTATTCACCTTGTTGGAATTTTTCAATGAATTAATGATCAATTGAACGATCAATTGTCTTGAATTAATGAATCAATGATGCTTATTGAACTTCCAGGACAAAGGATGGTCATCCTTTGAGGGCATCGCCTAACTTGGATTTCATCAAGACACCATCTGGCCAGATTGGTATTGAAATAGCTTCGGTTAAACCTGAAGACGTTGGTCAATACTCAGTCACAATTTCGAACAAATTGGGAGAAGCTACATCGAAAGCTAAGGTGAGAAACCCTGGCAATAATTTTCCAAAATACTGTACTGCTAATCCATGAAAGAGAATAGTTGATAAATCAACTGGTTTAGTTCGCGTAAGCTAAGGAGACACGCCGTTACAATATAAAGTGTATTACAAGAGCGTGTCTTCCCAGCTTGAGATAGTTTCTTTCTGTGGGTGATTCACACATTTGCTTAAAGAATGTGCGTGAGTATTGAGGGAGGGAGGTGATGATGACAGATGACGACTGGTTCAAATACCTAGTTAATATGGGATTAACTTGAATCTCATAAGCTGTGTGTCCATCGCCTCCAACAAGATACAGAAGCCAATGAATTTCTCACATAGATGAAAAATAAGGAGCAAGGCTTTCCAACAATGATTTAGTTATATACAACACCTTCTATTTCGATATTATAACATGTATCATTTAGATTATTATGATCATTCCATAGTCTTTTGTATCATGTTGAAACTTCTTGAATCCTATTTATTGAATGATTTATGGAATTGGATGGGTTTTTGTTTCTTTTTGGAATGCAACCATGGACTCACAGTTTTCCGTGTGTAGAAAAATTGAAAGAGAATATAGTATATCTTATGAATTTTGTTCCACAGAAGTTATCAATCGAATCTATGATTCATGAAGAATTTTTACATATTATATGAGCTGGAAATATTTCAAGATTGTCTCTGTTGTAGGTCGATGTTGCCGAAAAGGAGAAGAAACCTCAATTTTTGTCTCATCTCATGCCAACCACCGTTGTTGAAGGATTCCCTGCAAAATTGGAAATTAAGATCTCTGGACACCCAAGGCCGGAATTGACATGGTAAGTTATTTTTAAAGATTTTCAGTAATGTTTGTACTGACAAGTTATTACATACATCAGTTGAGCAAATGCAATATTTTGAAAAAGGAAGCAGGTAAGTATAGCCTGACTAAGCAAAGAAAACTCTCCGGCAAGATGGGAAAATAGCTCCAGCTTGGTCAATATTTATTTATTAACAAGATTGAAATACAGTAGGATTGAAACACAGACGTCTAAGTCAAAGGCGTCTCTTCTTCCCAATTTTGATCAAAATATTCAAAATAGAGGTTCACAATAGATGTCCACACTTAAAGTTGAAGAATGATAAATGTGGTCTTAATAGTAGATCAAATTGTTACCTACAATTTGAGATCAAATTGATAATTCTTGAACCAATATTGACCGAGCTTGAGTCATTCTTCCATCTTGCCCGAGGGCCTTCTTTGCTTGGACAGACTATAATTACTGTTACAGCGAAAAATCGCGCAAGGTGAGAAGACAAGTCATTACAGTGTAAAGTATATTGTAACGACGTGTCTCCTGTACTTGCGCGAACTATACTCATTCCATAGTCTTGACGTCCTGAAAATATTCAACTTAAATTGCTATTCATCAGAACCTAAGTTTGTTTACAAAGTTAATGGGCTTATAGAGACCCTCTCTCTAAAGTCAAAAGTTACTCACTGTTGAGACTTTGAGATTGATTTAGCTGTTGAAAATAGTTATTTTCTGGGTTTCATCAGAAATTTATCCTCCAATCTACATACACCCAACTGTTGGACTGTCCCAACATAAGATTTGATTTCAATTGAAGACTGAATAAAATTATCCGAGAACGAATATCACACATTGTTATAATTGAATGGGTTGAGAGAAAAGTGAAATACAACATAATAAATATTTATAATGCTGTTTGTCCATTCCCTTCAAATAAGGTTCATACAGTAAGATACAGAAGCCGATTCTATATTATTCCTAAGTATCAAATTAAACAACTAAATTGAAAGGTCTCGTACCATTATTGAAGCGTCTCGTATCTAATCTACTTATAACCTGTATCAAATTTTATAAATGTATAATTTGTTTATTTTGCTAGAAGGAAATTGAAACTTGAACACTCAGTTATACATCAATTTATCATACTGTATATAGGTCATATGTAATGTATATAATTACAGGATTTTTAACAATTTATTATACTATTACCTTAAGGTTGTTGAATGGCAAGCCGATCAACATCGATGGCAAACACATCAAACTGATCTCTGGTCCCGATGGCAGCGAGTGCCTGCTCATTGACAGTGTGACACCGGCTGATGCTGGAGAATACCAAGTCATAGCCAAGAACCCTCAAGGCGAGACATCATCCAAAGCTCCTCTACTGTGTCTTGTGAGTAGCCCACTAATATTTCTATCCTCACTAGTATAGTTAGGTCAAGCAAAGAATACATGCTGGCAAGATGGAAAAAATGATTTCAGCTTCGTCAATATTAGTTTGAAAACTATAAATTTGGTCTCAAATTGAAGAAAACATTCTGCTTTACAATTCGAGAATATATCATTTTTGAACCAATATTGACCGTGCTGGAGTCATATTCCCATTTGGCCAGAATGTCTTCTTTGCTTGACCAGACTATATAACAGCTGCAAGCATTATATGAAGATAGGTAGGGCCTCTGGCAAGATGAGAGAATGACTCAGCTTGGTCAATATTGGTTCAAAAGTTATTGATTTGGTCCCAATCGTAGGTAACATTTTGATCTACAATTTGAGACCAATTAATATTTTTGAATCAATGCTTGGCCAGACTATATTTTCATTGATAGTCGATTAATAGAAATTCACATTTGAAAAACATTTATAGATCACAGTACAGTGGTGTTGTACTAGTTTTTTGCTCTAAAGATGAAGTTGAATGTACCTTGAAATCCTAAATTAACTACAAAATCATTGAACGATAAAAGAGCAAATGTAAATAAACTATCTGCTTTGACTTCCCATTAATGATTTCTAATTGGCTAAGACCGCTCAGTTCTATCAAGTATAGTCTGTCCAAGCAAAGAAGACCCTCTGGCGAGATGAGAAAATTACGCATGCTCAGTCAATATTTCAAAATTTATTGATCTAGCCTCAATCGTAGGAAACATCATGATCCACAATTTGAGGCCAAATCATTATTTTTCGAACCAATATTGACCGAGCTGGAGTTATTTTCTCATCTTGCCAGAGGGTCTTCTTTGCTTGGACAAACTATAATAACCGAGTGAAGGGTTCTATTTATAATATTGAAATTGAAAACAATTTTCGTGAGTTTATCGAAGCCCTCTGCTCGCATCAATGGGACACAAGCTCCATAATTCCAGTATGATAATTCAAAAAATATTAATATGCTGTCATTTCAAATAGAAATATTTTTGTTTGAACTTCTAGAATCAAAATATCAGTAACAAAAGGATACTGAAAAACTCTGTTATAAATATTAATGTGTATCAAAAATGTGTTGAAGTTGAAAGCTCTGAAAAATTTGAACTGTTTTTCATAGATTGGTGAAAGGTGTATACAAAAAATTCTATTAAATCGTTGTCGATAATACTCGTATTAGTGAATTGACAACATAAGTGTGTTTCATTCCATGGAAAGTCTATTCATTTGATGATTTTGAACCTTTCCGTCCTGTTTTAGCAAAAATGAACGCCGATGAGCCTGAAGGAGAACCCGGCTTTGTGAAAGATCTGCGTGACGCCATAGCTGACGAGGGTGAACCGTTGAATTTCTGGGCTCCCGTCTATGGCAATCCCGTACCTGATGTTGAATGGACAAAGGATGGAGTCGCCATTGAACCTAGTGACAGGATACTTATAACATTTGACGGTCATAAGGTATGTCCTATTCTCAGTTGTAATTCATTTTATGTTAATAAATAGAAATTTAAATCACAGTACGCTTTTTAATGGTTTTAATTTGAACACAACATGCTTCGCTCTCTTAAAAGGCAAACTTAGTAGGTAGTATTCGAATTTGAAAACATGATGATCAGGCTTGTCATGAGCTGTGAGTCCACTGCCCTTCAAAAATATACAATTATACAAGTGGCATATCTAATCAAACAATCGAAAACCAACATACGTTTCAATGATATTACAAGAAATTTTAATTATATTGTTGAAAGTGTATCATTCGTCCTAGTTTGGGCTATAGTTTTTGTATCTTCTTGAGAGGAAAGTGAACCATGGATATAAACAGCTTTATAGCACATGGAGACAGAAAAAATTTTCAAAAACAAATGATCAAAGTGGCTTTTGTTGAATCCTTTCTATAGTGTAAATGAGTTCCTTGAAAATGCAATTTATTTGGAAACTTGATGTAGGTACGCTTATTATATTGTTTGTACTATTTATATATGTAACTCATCAGCTTCCGGTATTTATAATCAATTTGTATTAAACATTGTGTGTTTAATTTTTAATTTGTTGATCTTGACGTTGTCCATGTTCTATGAATTTTATGGCAATAAAATTATATTTATTCATTTATTTAATGCTATTGTATCTTTTGTTATCTTTCTATTGAGATTGCCCATTTTTTAAAAAATTGTTTTCTCTTCGAAATTTAAATTCCCTTATTCTAGACTAAAATAGGAAAATTAAGTAATACAGTACGGAACTCATTTACGTACAGGCCTGACAGGTTTATGTGTGCAATTATTATTCCATTAATTAGAGTACAGTATACTGTATGCAGCGCAGCTCAGTTGACTCAGATGCGAGCAATCAATAGCACTTTATTAAGGGTGTATTTGAATTTATAAAATTTATTATGAAAATGATAAGATTTATAACTTCTATGTATAATTTTTATTTAATTTTCTTATACCAGTCTAGATGCAATGATGTCACTAGCTTTATTCTCAATGTTGTTGTTATTTTTAATGTTGTGAGCATTATTGTACCCTGTTGGAAATGTGATTATGTATGATTTTGATAGAATAAAACTCAATTCAATTCTATTATTTCCAAGGTTGGTCTTGAGATAAATCCAAGTAAATTGAGTGATGCTGGTTCTTACAAATGCAAACTGAGCAACCCACTTGGCGAAGCCGAGTCTTCCGCTAAGGGTGTTGTCAAGAAAATCTACCAGCCTCCGCAATTCATCCAGAAGTTCACTGATATTCAGCAGGTGAGGTTAACAATACTTCAAAGATCTATCATTAATCCAATAATTTCATCAAGATTTAAATCAATCTTATCCAATTTAATCCTATCATTAATTCCAATATTAATTTTGGAATATTCTTATCGTACTTATTAAGTATATAATGTTGCTTTGCTGAGTTTTACCATAGAGGATAATATAATATGATAAAAATAATGCTAATATTATATATTAGAATAATATAGGCTATAGAACAACTCATAGCACAGGGGCGAGATATCTTCTTATATTATTCTTCGAAAATTTTACTCCTGACATTTTTAATTGATACAACTACATCATTTTACATGTCAAATTTCATTCAATAATGATTTCAGTGGAAGTTCGAAACCTTAATTAGGGATGGGATGGTGATGTTAACCGTACATCCAAGACACATTATGTTTGCTTGATGTTCCGTAATCCTTGAAATGTTTAACGTATCACATAGCTCTAATGAAAGTGAACATTCATCATATTATATGATAATTGTGCTCAAAGTAAAACAAAATTCATGATATGTATAAATTTGATACAGATGGCATTTGAAGTGTTGCTATGAGGTAACTCATTCGATCCTCACAAGAGTAATTTTGTGAGTGTAGTGAATGTGGATATTTTCCATTTGAAATATCAATCAATATAATCATTAATCATTATATATTATAATATATCTCGAATTATATTATTTTCAATATCTATCACATCTGGAAATAAGACGATTTATTGGAGAATTGTTTGTGTTTTATCAATAAAGTAGGCCTAATGTATTCTGTCAAATGAAATTCAAATTGTCAGAAAATTCAAAAAGACAAATAAATAACATAACATTTCAAAAATAATGTACAAAATAATCATATTGAAACATATTAAACAAAAAACTTCTTGGTTGTGTGTGCTGGAAAGAAAAGTGAGAATAAAAAATACCTAAGCAACTATAGTTTTCCATGTAATAGGATAAATGAAAAAAATAAATTAACGAATAGATAAACGTTTGAAATAAATTAAAAAATTACCGTTATGAAATAATAAATTAACAAATAAATTAAAAATGGAATAAATCAACTCTACAGCCATCTATTTGCCAATTGATCCAGCTATACTTGACGTTTCAATTTGCAGGTGCCATCGTTGGACGCTAAGTTTGTGGCGCGCATTTCGGGCGTTCCAAAGCCGGAGGCGTCGTGGTTCAAGGACGGAGCGCCGATCGGCAACGACGTCAAGTACAAGACAAAGGTGGACGACGACACCTACTCGCTGTACGTGAGAGATGTGGAGCCGGAAGACGCCGGAAGGTACAAGTGTCTGGCGGCCAACCGCGAGGGCAAGGCTACGTGCGAGGCTGATCTGCGCGTTGTCGATAAAATGTAAGTGGAACATTACTTCAAGGAATGTCTGCTGTTCATCAGTAAATAGTTCATTAGTTTTTGGTTATTTATTACATTATTCATTAGTGACATTGCATTATTTATTACATTATTGGATTACATTTTATCGACTGTATTTTGTTGAAATAGTCTGTCCAAGCAAAGAAGATAAGAAGGTAGGATGACTCCAGCTCGGTCACTACGGTATTGGTTTGAAAATTATTCACAAATTTGGTCTCAAACTGTAGGAATCATTCTGATCTACAATTTGAGACCAAATTTATGATTTTTCAAACAATGTTGACCGAGCTGGAGTCATTTTCCTCATCTTGCTAGAATGTATTCTTCGCTTGGACAGACTATAAGATTAAAGTGGAAACGAAATTCATCTAATAAAGTCGATTCGACGTTGTGATGGTGATGTAATGGTAGTTATCCATATCAAATGGAAAGACAAGATATTGTCAAACCACTGATTTATTTTAAAAATCGAGATAACTGTTTCGGTTGTTACACCATTATCAATCTCTGGTAAACTAAAACTTTTTATTTTAGTATTTTAAAATAGAATACTGCTGCTCTTCACTTCAAGTTTCAGTTTAACTCAAAATATTAAAAAAGGAAGTTTCAATTTACTAGGGATAGAGAGAATGGTGTAGCAACTGTAACTGGTACTGATTTGTTAATAAATCAGTGAATTGGCAATATCTTGTCTTCTCATTTAATTCACTAGGATTGATCACAGACATACAAACCATCGGTTTCACTGTAAAAAATGTTTAAATTAACTTACTTGAATGGAGGCATTTTGTGCTGCTCGAGCACATTGTCAACACTGAGTGTTGTAGTCTTGGATGTTGACAATGTGCCGGAGCAGACCGAGAGGCCTACACTCCAGTGAGTTGATTTGATCAGTTTCAATCATGATCAGTTCTAATTTGGTGTTGGTGATCAATCCTAGTGAATGTCACACACAGTAGCTCGTCATGGAAGATTTCTAGAAACAACCTTTTCTGGACTGAATTTTTCATCAAAATTGAGATTGAGATAGTGTAGGGCCTGTGCCTGTTTTATCTTGCCCTATTATTATTATTATTGTTATGATTGTGTGCTTGTCTCTCACTTCTTTGAATTTCACTTCTTTTGCAGCGAGAAAGGCGAACGTGCCGAGCCGCCGTCGTTCCTGAAGCGCATTGGCGACTGCGAGTACTATCACGGCATGAAGGTGAAGTTCACTGCGTGCGCGGCCGGATACCCAGATCCGGACGTTGAATGGTTCCGGGGCTCCGAGAAGCTGTATGAGAGCGAGCGCATCCGCATGGAGAAGGAGGACACCGGATTGCTCCGGCTGATCATTATGATAGTCGATCCCAAGGTCGATATTGCCCGGTACCGGTGTCGCATTTTCAACCGGCATGGAGAGGACTCGTGTGAGGCTAACCTCGTCGAAGCTAGTGAGTTTTATAATGTTGAATTTCAAGCATTTTACAATAATTATTGTCTGTGAAAGAATTCGTATGACTTTTGAGAGGTGACTTTCACAAACAGATTTCATAGTACTAAGTTATAATAATGTTGAATTTTAAGCATTCTACAATGGTCTGTGAAGGAATATAATCATCCGTATAGTTTTTGAGAGGTAACTTCCGCAAATAAATTTTCATAGTAGGCCTTCTGAATTATATAATGTTGAATTTATAGCAATTTACAATGTTCTGTGTATATAATAATAATAATATAATAAATAATATATATAAATAAATAGTATATTATAAATATAATTTTGCGTATAACTATCAAGAGGTGACTTACACAAATATATTTCATAATACTTGGAAAGTAGGAGAAGGAAGTAACCTAGCGAGTGTATAAATAACCTTCCTGGTGTAGCATTTCGGAACATGGTTGTTTCAAATAAATATCCAACAATATATTTCATAGTAATTGAAAACTATTGGGAAATGAAGAAACCTAGCGAGTGTATAAAACAATCTGCTAGATTTAGCATTTGGAGAACATGATTGTTTCAAATGAATATCATAAATCGGAAGCTAGTGAGTTATATAATGTTGAAATAGAATGTTTAACAATGCTTCTTTTAAGAATATAATTATCTGTATAGTTTTTGAGAGGTGACTTCCACAATTAGACTTTATAGGAGAAATATCTAGAGTTCAAATAAATCTTCGCAGAAGACTTGTAGGATATGGAGGCTCTGTTATTGTAGTCTGTCTCTTATAAGTATATAGGAATTCATCAATATGATCCTGCATTTGTATAGTATGTAAATTATTTATTGTTAATAACTGTGTGAGTATTCTCCCAAAAATGTTCTCTTCTCATAATTATTTCAGGCATTATCGTAGGAATGTGCAATTCTCTTGAGTTATTCGAGTTTCCTATTCGGTCTGCAACTCGTGTCCGTGTTAATCGATGATAGATTAATCTATAATATCTATAAATTATAAATGACCTCGTGTGGTCGTGCCACAAGGCAACACACGTGATCTTTCATGAATATGACTGCTTCCTATGAATTTTATTCATTCATCTGAATTGTATTGTTGGAAGTGAGCAATGAATTTTTTATGTATAAATCAGTTCATTGCTTCATATTTGTTAATCTAATTCTTTCCTCTAATACAGGTCTTGACATTAAACCGCGCAAACCGCTTGGAGACCAGTATTCAGATTTTGACAAGTTCAAGTCGACCGGTGCTCCGATGCCGCTGTCCGACCGGCCGATCATCAGCCGCATGACCGATCGCAGGCTGACACTGTCCTGGAAGCCGTCCATTCCGCACGGCCCGCGCGAGCCGGTCACCTACATTGTCGAGATGTGTGAACTGCCCGATGGCGAGTGGTTCGTCGCCAGAAGAGGTTGGTTTCAAAGTCATATAGTAGAAACTGTAAAGACTGGGTACTGCGTCACTCGGTAAGAGAGGTCACTTTGTGATCGTGGTCAAGTACCGGTACGAAATTTTTTGTAAGGACTGTGTCGTATCGTTGCTATGGTTTGTTATCGCAACAGTAGTCACCCTGAATGGGTTTGTATACTTTGTGTCAAGTCATTGTGAATTATTTTTATTTTTTTCTACTTGTTGCCAATTTTATGGGATTTTTTTAGCTGAATAATTGTCTGGAAAATATTACAATAGATAGGCCTAGGGCACTATTACTATAAAGACCCTCTTTATATAGCCTTAGGTAGGCATAATCATTCGTAGAAAATATTTATCCGGTTATCTATGCATTTCCAGATTAATTTATGTAGCCTTATTTTCTTTTATGATTACAATTGGTGGTCAAAAATTTGGATAATTATATTAATCCTTCAAATAGAAACTGCTAGATTTATTTCAAAAATATACACAATTGTTGACAGAACCCTTCAGTCAGTCAACTTAATTCCACAAGATACTTCAAGATAACTTTGAAGTAGATGACATAATCCTATATTTGAGAGTAAATATCGAATAATAATACAATTAATGGTTTGTTTACCAGATATTGATAATGGTGTAGCAACTGATACCGGTATCTCAATTTTTTAATAAATCAGTGGTATGACAGACAATATATTGTATTTTCATTTGACAATAAATGATTTGAAAATAGTTCAACCTATACATTATTGTAGGTATACATACGTGTTTAATAGCTTTTTGTTTGCTATTTCCAGGTATCCGAAGCTGTGTTTGCGATATTGCGAATCTTGAACCTTTCCGGGACTACAAGTTCCGAATTAGAGTTGAGAATAAGTACGGAACCAGTGATCCGTCTCCATTCGCCGTTACACACAGGTAATTTTCAATTCAATTTATTTATTCATACACTCATACAAAATTCTATAATCGGATAATACTGAATAATAGATCCTGGATAAAATGATTCATCCATGAGTCATTGATATACTAGAAGATGAAGTATATTATGTTCGTCTTGATGACAAATATTTTATTTCAAAAATGAAAACTTGATAAGTTTGAATTATGTACAACAAAATTATAATGCTCTAATATTTCAATCATAACCACCGTACATTTCCCCTGTTCTAGAGAAAAATTGGAGCTGGCTCTGCCTTCTTTCAAGCCATACTTGCCACCTGGTGTTGACTTCCATCCAGATCATTCACCATACTTTCCAAAGGACTACGATATTGACAGACCACCTCACGACAAGTATGCACAGGCTCCAAGGTATGTATACTGTAGCCTACACTACAGTTTATAAATTTACATCCTGAAAGATTTTAAGAACGTAACTTTTTTCGATAACATTTTCCATTAGCCGGCTTTCACATTAGTGTATTCTATCATGTATCAAATCTCATGTCTTGAAATTTACCTCTTTATTAGCATTTGTTAAATCATAATCAACAAATCATGAATCATAATCCAAGATCATAATCAACATAATATGTTACTATAAGGAAAAATGTCAAAACATGCGGCTCGATACATAGTACAATACACCAATGTGAAAGCTTAGTGTTGAGCAATGACACTTCACCATTATTCTTCTATCTCAAGTTTTTCAAACTGTGAGAACCATCTCTTGCAGTTGATAATTTCCATCGATATTTCTTCAAAAACTTCGTCCTCAAGATATTAATTGAGATTTTAGAATTTTTACGTAGTTTAAAAGCCATCCAGTAGTATCTAGTCTCTGTTACTTTTGAATTGCCTCCTTGACGTTCTTTTCTAGGTGTCTTGATTTTGATGATATTTATTCATTTGATTACAATGATACAATATATAATGAATGAAAAAAACAGGCGTTCGTCCCAAACTTCTTCTTTCCCAGTTTAGATTAGAATGTCCAAATTCAGCTCTAACATGACCTGAATTTAGAAGGATCAAATTTATGTCCCTTTACAACATTTTGTCAGACAATTTTAATTCACAATGAAAAAATTATCAATTTTGAAGTCATTATAAGCCTTATTTTTAATTAGGTTCTTGAGACAAGAAGACGATACCCAGTATGGAGTGAAGAACCACAACTGCAACCTGTTCTGGTTCGTCTACGGCTACCCGAAACCGAAAATGGAATATTATTTCAACGATGAACTGATTGAGATGGGTGGTCGCTACGATTCCAGCTACACACGCAATGGACAAGCCACGCTATTCATCAACAAGTAAGATGATCAGCTTATTATAAATTCACAGAATAATTATATTCTGGAACGAAATATTTTAAAAACCTATAAGTGATTTGTATTACTATAAGTAGTGATTGTAGTCACTATTTTTGTTTCACTATTTCCAGTCGCTATTTAGTTTCCACTATCTTTGTGAGTGATTGAAAAAGTAAAATTATTTTATACTTATTTTTGTTTATGATAGACAAAGTTTTCTTTAGATGAGTTTTTGATGGATCTGTCTCTTGCAAGTGTCATTGTATAGTTGAAAATTTTACGTAGTCAACTTCAACTCAGCTGAAACTAATGAAGTACCTACCTCTAAACATAACTCTGTTGTTCTCCATCTGTTTTGTTCAATTAATCAATTTCAATTTATTAGAACCCACATAAGGACAAAATGTTTCTTTATAATGATTGCAATCTTTGTTCATGTAACTTGAACATTGTTTTATATACATGAGTTATGGCAATAGAAATTATTGTTATTATTTCCAGAATGCTGGAGCGTGACGTGGGCACGTACGAGGCGGTGGCTACGAACGAGCACGGCCAGGCGAGGCAGCGGGTGCGGCTGCAGATCGCCGAGTACCCGCAGTTCGTGCAGCGACCCGACGAGATCACCATTCTGACGAGGAAGTCGGGCAAGCTGGTGGCCAGAGTGGTCGGTGTGCCCTACCCTGAGATCAAGTGGTTCAAGGACTGGCAGCCTTTGGCTACATCCAGCAGGATTAAAGTGAGTGACCAGAGCTATTTGTGATAACGCTGTAAAAGGATAATGAGGCTACAAAAGAGAAGACAAAAGTTATTTTTTGTTGCCGACTATTTTGAATCAGGCCGGTGTTATTCACGTTGATAATTCTATGTCATGTATAGATCAAATGAAATGAGATGAAAATACTAAACTATATTTCCATCTCTTTTGATATGATTACACTCAGATGGGATGACTTGACTGTCAGTTTGACATGAGAAGCACAATGCAGCATAGCAAGAATTGAACTGGAAATAGTAGGAATACTGCATGTTTTATTTTTCAATGAGGTAGAAATATTGTTTAAAATGCCAAATACATTATTCTATTCCATTGTTAATGAGGATGCAATGTTCATAGTAGAATGAGATGACTTGATGCAAGATGCAGCATATATAGGGATAGAACTGGATATAGGTGGAATGATGCATGATTTCTCTTCCAATAGGGTACATATATTGTTGAGAATGCAAATCTATTAACATTTCATAGTTAGATGAGTTGACTTCACTGTTAGGCCCATTCATGGAATAAATTTGATTTGTATGGTTCATGCGAAATTTAATTAACTAATCTCACATTACAATTACCTGTATTGGAAGATGTAATCTATGTTTTTGTTTCCGTATCTCTTTAGTAAGTTTTAACGCCTCATTAGCTTCTAATATAATGTCTCACAAACCGAGAATTGGAAGTGCAGATTGAAAAGTTTCCATTCATTATTAGAGTGGAAAAGTACAAAATAAGGAAAGAAAATCGCTCAAAACTTCTTCAATTCCTGATCTAGTCACTTAATAAATACGGTTCCGTAACCCAAATTCTCAGGTTATCTATACCCAAAGTTTCATGTGTTACTTCCCAGATCGCATTCATCCCACCTGACACGTGCATTCTGACCATCAACGATGCAATGGTGCGCGACGAGGGTCTGTACAGTATCAGCGCGCGCAACATAGCCGGCGCCATTTCGAGTTCGGTGAGTGTGCATGTCGAAGAGAACGAGGCCGAGTACAACTACATGAGCTATGGCAAGGGACGCGACATCAAGCCCAAGAACCGGCAGCTGGGAGACAAGTACGATTTGGGTGACGAGCTGGGACGCGGCACGCAGGGCATCACTTACCACGCTGTCGAGCGGGTTAATGGTGAGTGGGATTGTTGTCAATGATGCGTAATGATATCAACATCTAACGATATTTACTCATCCATCAGAGATCCATATTCAGATCGATATCATATTCAGATCCATATCGATATTCAGAGATCCATCCAGATAGATCCTAACTCAATTATTATTAGCATATGGCTCATTTGTGGGGAGTTCCGAAGAAGTTCCACAGCCGACATAACCAAAATCCCCCATAATGGGAAATTGTGATAGCTCTTGTTTTTATACAGTTTTAAAAATTTCGGTAGAGTTCTTCTCATTTTATAGATTCTAAATTAATGACAAAAAGGTCAAAGGAGTGTATGTCCATTGTTGAATTCATTTTCCTTCCAATTTAATGCATTTGATAAAATACACAAGGCAGTTGAATATGATACATGATGAAATGATTGTAACAATCGAAATGAAAGGTTTTGTATTATTTTGATACGTCTAATAGTATAGTCTGGTCGAGCAAAGAAGACATTCTGACAAGATGGGAAAATGACTTCAGCTCGGTCAATATAGATTTAAAAATTATAAATGTGGAATGTTTTATACAATTTCAGACTAAATTTACAAGTTTTGAATCTTCACCAAGCTGGAGTTATTTTCCTCATCTTGCTAGAATGTCTTCTTTGCTCGACCAGACTATACAAAGATGTTGGACTATATTGTGATATAACTAATGCCTAAAAGTTTGGTGGTTTCGTCAGTAACTAGCTTGTAATTGGATCATTTGACTAGAGTCTATCTGTAAATAGATAAATTAAGCTGTTGATTTAACAACCCGCTTCAATTTTTGGCACTTTCAATCTTACAGCCTTAAAGGTAAGTTGTTACTGGAGCGATGATCGTTGTAGTTGATTCACTGTGGCCAATCACAACTCTATTTTTGAATAGCAAGAACGATCATCGTTCATGATCAACGACCATCGCACCAGTAACAAGATACCATTACTGCGTTTTCACTTATTTGAAACGCTTCGTGTGAAACAAAAAAAAAAATAAAATAGACATTTTGAAACACACCGAAGGTTTGCTCAAGAAAAGAAAAGAGAGTTGAATTTTAAAGTGATTAATCAATTTTGAAATCTCATCTGATTGAAAAGGAGCAGGAGGAAAACAATGAAATCCATAATTAGTAGTCGAGATTCACATGTATTAAAACAAAAAAAAAATCAAATAAAAATCTTTACAAAATTATATTCAGAAAATACCTTGTACGTAGATAGTGTGGGCCCAACACTTTTTACCTTAATATTTATTTATACCAGTTTGCGATGATACGATGAAATTGATTGAACGACCAGGGGCGCACCTTCCCCATGAAGATGTAATTTGGATGACCGACCCCGTGATGATGGATTGTTGTGTCCAACAAACTCTCCACAAAGATGGAAACATCCGAAATCAAGTTCCAATGATCCAATTTCAAGGAACCAATCTCAAGAACCGCTGTTGGGGAAAAATATAAACTAGGATATTCATCTATCCTGTCAAATACCATATAGAATAACAAACAATACAGAATACTATCAAAACGTTATTAATACTTTTAAGAAATTCAAGTTAATACAAATCTTCAAATAACTGGAACATTAGCTTTACTTATTAAAAATCAGGTAATAGATAAGTTTCAATACTCCAAAGTTTAGTTTACATCATTCATAAATAATACAAAATATGAATTTCTGATCTCAAAAGAAACTGTACAAATAATTAAGAATAATCATTTTTACCAAGTAAAGGAAAAAGATGTTAATAAAAGTATTAAAATTTAGTTACCTTTTGAAGCGGATTTGCACATTTCAAGAATAAAGAAACTGACAAAGTCTCTCATAATATCATCTTAAAAAAAGGAAACTCGGCTACTAAAATAAAATTTAAATTTCAACTATTTACATTTCAGCAAATAAAACTGATGGAATTACATCCTGAATGGAAATTCAAATTTAAAGAGACTTTTGCAACAATGCAACAAGAAAGATGTTGACGAGACCAGGACTAGAAGCAGAATGAATCGTCTAGAAATTCACAATCGATAATATTAGAAAGGATGAAGCTATATTTTCAATAAAAATAGTTATACATTAGAGAAGGCTTTATACGTTAGAGAAGACTTTGATATCTAACTAAACTTGGTCGAGAAAACTACCAAAACAACTTAATTGATTTCCAAAATAGAATTTAATTTAGTTGAAAATTAATTATATTGAATGAAATCTGATAATCATAACAAATTTCATGCTGTTTATCTAAGATTCAATGTGATACATTCAATAATTATTCACATTCGGTAATGTAATAATTAATTACATACGTAATGTTACACCTGAGCTGAGTCCTTACAAAATATGCTCGTAGATTTTATTGATATCATTTACAATAATTTATTGTAAAAGCCTAACTCTTGATACACTTTCACGATAATTTATGCCTGATCGGTTTTTCATAACAATCCCTGAATTGAAAAAATATACTTTTTTTGTAAGACTACCTGATATCTTACTTGTCCTATACATTCATATTGTCTGTGTTTCATCCATAAGTAATATATCTCATCAAATAAATTGATATAAATATTGGAATTGGTAGCTTAATAATATAGGGTTTTCATGGATGATTAGAACAGGTTGATTTCAGAGTTTAATTGTGTTGCAGGTCGCAGTTATGCCGCTAAGGTAATGCATGGTAAGGGTCACCTTCGTCCACTGATGAAGAACGAAATCGAGATCATGAACCAGCTCAACCATCGTAAACTGATCAGGCTTCACGATGCATACGAAACTCAAAATACGCTCAGTCTTGTCATGGAACTGTATCCTTTTCTCAAATCGAACGGTTTTTATCTTTATTGATTTCGCTTCTGACTTTCGATTTTTCATAAATTCAAGAAACTTATCAATGTTGAACATTGGATTGAAATATTTAGCACAGCTTGTTTGGTATTTCACTCAATATGGAGTCAAATAAGTATCTGAGGACTATTTGTATTATTCACTGTGAATAAATTGTGCAAAAAAATCTACAGTAACTAGTATCAATCACGATAATATAAGTGATACTGTATAGTGTAACTTATATATTGTAACATTTTGGATAATTGCCCCGTGCTTCATCCATTAAGTTATGTTTTTCTCAAATAAATGAATTTTTCAAATTATTCATGGTATTTTTGAAACTACAGTAAGTAGATAAAAATCAATTGAGTCTCAGATATTAATCCATTTGAATTATAAGTGAGAAAAGTTACTAAAACTTTATTTTGAAAGGTGCTCATCCATGATTATAGTCTGTCCAAGCAAAGAAGACCCTCTGGCAAGATGGGAAAATGACTCAAGCTCGGTCAATTTTGGTTAAAAAATCATCAATTTGATCTGCTATCAAGATGATCACATTTATAATTCTTAAACAAATATTGACCAAGTTGGAGTCATTTTCCCATCTTGCCAGAGGGTCTTCTCTGCTTGGACAGACCACATCTGAATTTGAATTATCCTTCTTGTGTATTCGAATATTCTTGTGATTATTTTCCTTGACTTGAGTTACTCTAGTGCTGGTGGCGGTGAACTGCTTGATAATTTGACAAAGCAGACGTTCGTCACTGAGTCGGAAATAGCTGGCTACATCCGACAGATTTTGTGGGGCTTGGAACACATGCATGATCAGAATATTGCTCATCTGGGACTCACTGTAAGTGTACTGTATTATATGAGATTTCATGACATTCCTTATTCCACATTAGAGAATAAACAATTTGATTTTTCTCCATATAGCCCACCTTTATTTTTACTTTCTCTATTGACTTATATTATTGTATATATTTACAATGCTTATTACTATACTTCTATTCCATTACACTATATATTCTCCTATTATACTTCTATTCTATGTAATTGATCACAATTACACTGATCTTCTTTTAATTCTCTATTCTTCTTGGTTCTCGACTGCAATACTAATTGATTGATTGATTATAATTGGACATAGTTATTTGAACTTCATGAGAACTAGTTGTGTAGATTTGATGATAATGAAAGCAGTGTCTGCTCTTCCTTACATTTGTTGCTTTGTTCGTCTTTCAATAGAAAATAAACATTATTGGAAATAATGTATGACTTTTTTTATCAGCTTGGTGATCTATTGATATCACATGTCGGAGGCGATGATCTCAAGATTTGCGACTTTGGATTGAGCAGAAGAATACCTTTTGGAAAAACGGCTTCTCTCGAATTCGGTAAGTTAATATAAACTGTTTGTCTTTGTGAATTGAACCCATAACACTATCTCCTTAAGTAGAATTTACTATTGCGTTACTCTATTTTCATAGAAATCTGTATGATATCTTTCCTCTCAATGAATCTTATAATAAGTGTACCAAAATATCAATGAGCCATACATAGAGCAATCGCAATTCAAATTCCATGGAGATAAGTACACATATTTTATCGAGCTAAGTGTAGCTCATTACATTGATACTGACTGGAGATTGGAGAATAATGTTTTTTTCAATCATTAATAACTGATGCTATACTGAAATAATAAATTGGTAGTGTTTGGGAAAGAGAAAGATAGTGAATAGGAGATTGGTCGTTCAGACAGCTGATTCATTCGCCAATTTTATGGTTGAGAACTATGACAGCTCCATGATTTGTTTGCTTCATAGTTATCTTCGATGGCTTACCTCAAGAGGTCAAATCCACTTGATCAAGAAGGTTCATCAGACTGCTTAAATTGTAGAGATCATGGTAGAGGCTGGTATTCAAAATGACAGCAATCAAAAACTAGAAACTAAAATATCCCTACAATAGTTAATAATTTGTTTTTAAAACTTATTTACCAACATTTCAAGTAATCAACATTCAGTATAGTCTGGTCGCAATCAGTTTTTCATCCTCCAAAATCCTCAATGTTGCTAGCTGTCGAAATGAAGATGGTGTCACACTCACCATCCGACTCTCATCAAATTTCACCAACGATAGGTTAAAAAGAATTATTTTACACCAAAATTTTCAAATCTGCGCAAGCGCAGTTACAGTCGCTTTAAGTGGTCATTTTGAAGGAATGACAACTCTGTGTGACTAAACTACATCAATTTACGAGAAATAGATGGGATTTGTGACTAATATTTTGACCAAATAGCTATTTTTCTATTTGAAGCACAAGCATCTCTATAATCTACTCTACTTGGATACTTCATCGAATCGACTTGGCTCAAAAACCTCTTGTGGTCACACCTGTCTCGTGTCAGCTCCTACCTCTCGTTAATCTTATCAATAATAATAATTGACCAAGAGAGCAGAGCCTGTTTTCTTTCTCTAAAATATTTCTAATTGATTTTCATTTGATTGTGTGAATGCATCTTTGAAAAAATGAATGAGTTACTGATTAATTTTCATCATCTACTTTTCTAGGAATGCCCGAATACGTATCGCCAGAAATAGCTAGCGGCGACGGTGTGGGCACACCGGCCGACATGTGGTCACTGGGCATCATTACCCACATCCTCCTAACGGGCATCTCTCCCTTCCGGGGCGCCAACGATCGCGAAACCCTCACCAACATCAGGGAGAACAAGTGGTCGTTCCGCGAGGAAGTGTGGCAGAACCTTAGCAAGGAGGCGCGTGACTTTGTGAGACTACTGTTGGTGTTCCAGCAGGAAGGCCGTATGGATGTGCACACTGCTTTGAGGCATCCCTGGCTCAATAGGGCTGATAAGATGCCGGCCGACGAGTTCAGAATTACCACCGACTCGCTGCGCAACTATTACAATTCGTACAAGTGAGTGGTGTGATTTCAGTTATTGTCTGAAATTGGAATTGATTTATCCTTATTTTTGTACAATTTATAACAAAATACAAAAACTAGGAGGTAAGAGAATTATGTAAATTTGGAGAAATAAGTCCCTTATACAGTATTATGGTCCTGTGGGAGAGGAGCGAGCTTCTTATGTCAGTGAATCAAGTACCCAATTAATTTTTTCAAAGGGTATTATTTTTAACCCTATTCAATTAGTATAAACATACAATATACAGAGTGGGTGAAAACTTTGGAAATTGTTCAATATTTTGCACAAAAAGGTTACTTGAAGGTGAGTGACAGTGAGATCGTACTAAAATTGACATAAAAAATTGGTCCGTCATATTGAATCCAAGTTGATTTTTAAAAGGTCATTCATATATGATATTTGATTCATGATCTTGATGCGGAATTTTAAAACAAATTGAATGCCATCTCAAACCATTACAAAGACATTCACATTTTTCTATTGTTTTAAATGTTCAATTGTACTGATTATAGACATTCTTGTAATATAAATCTGCCAATAGATTATGCAAAACGGATGAGCCGACTGATTTGTGTCTTAAACATTGATTTTAACATGGAGTTCTTTCTTACACAAAATGAATGAAACAAAAGCATTAAGAACGCCTAATATCAGTGAGCTCGCCAGGAAACGTTTAGTGAAAGAGGCAGCATTATTTATTTGTATTTTTTCAAATCTTACATAATTTGGATTATCTTCAAAAATCATTGTTATGAATATTCTATAATCTTTGTGTTATATTTTAGTCAGGGATTCAATTATTTTCATTTCAAAAATTCGTTGTATAAATTTGATTATCTGTATTTATTGTTATAATTGTTTTATAATATTTGTGTTATTCTTCAATCAGGGATTGGTACGCGAACGCATCATGCCGCACCTGGTTCAGACGCCAGCCGCTAGAAACTGCTTTCACGCACCCGTCACGCATGGTCTATCCGCCGGGCGGTATCTTCACGCCGGAGCCGACACCGGAACGCACCTTGAAGGACAAGGAGCCGCGCACCAAGACCTGGGAGGAGCAGATATCGTCACGCGATCCCCTACACTACGAGCTGGGGCTTGTCAAGTCCGAAAGCCAGTAAGTTGAAAATTTAGTATTTCAACTTGATAAGTTATTAATTGCAATGTTTGGTACATAAATGATACAATACCTCACATGTAATTGTTACATTTGATATAGGTATCATCTTATTCATCTTCTGAAGGAGAACAGACAAAAGACACGAAATTAACACTCAGCTTTATTGGAAACTTTTCCCAGCTCAATAATGTTGTAGGATATCAATGATTTCACCTAATTTTTAATTTAATGTCAATTGTACTTTCCATATTCACTCGAATAGAATAGAAAATTCTTTATTGTAACCGCTTCTGAAGTCTTCTGAGAAGTATTACCTTCGTCACAGTATACCATAAATGTAATACACCATGCAATGATTTGAAAAAATATAATATTCTAAAAACACAGCTATATCTAAAATATGTGAAGTCACATAATTGAATATGATGAATGATAGGATGTCCTCAACTTGGGATACAACACACCAACTCAAATAAAAACCTTCAAAACAAAAAATAATCTTATAGTTGATAGCAGTAACCCACTACTATGTACTGTATCGAGTTCTCAATCCTTGCTACGTATATACCAACTATGCTTCTTCTTCGATAGATGAATCTTTCCCACAATATAAAATTGTGTTAGAGAATAGACGCACATTGGAATAATTTCAATGTTCAACTAAATCCATCACTTAAGCCTACATCTTTTTTGACATTTTCAATATTTTATACTTTTTGACAATATCCCTGACATGATGTCGAATTTTCAGAGCACTAATAGTTCTAATATTTTTGCAGCTATCAAAATGGTCCAGACACGTACCTTCTGCAGCTGCGAGACGTGGATTTCCCAGTGCGTCTGCGTGAATACATGAAGGTGGCCGCCAATAGAACCCCCACTGGCCTGGGATTCACTCGAGAAAATCTAGAGAAACACGCTCATCTTGACTGGAGGGTAAATACATTATGCATTATGGCATTTATCTATTATTTATTATACTCTCATGCTTTCATCCACGTTCCTTATTCATGCCAACATACACTATAAATCGTTTTCTGTCTAGCTATTATTGGAGAATGGTTAAAAAATAATACTATCCAGTTTTCATTTATTATTATGTATTACAAGAATCACCTTCTCTGAATCTATCTATTACTCTCATAGACTTTTGAGAATATTATTGTTTGCTTTGCAACATCCAATTAGATGCGGTTGTTTCTGATTCTGAGATTGCTTCATAAAATACCCATTACAAAGTTAAATAACAGATTTCACTGACTTTAAAATCAATTGGAGTTCAATGAAGTAGATATTATATTTCAATTCTACCGTTCATTCTGGTACCGGACCCTGACCAATTAATGTTTGGTCCAGGACCATGGTTTCGTGGCCTCACAAGTTTCATTTTAAAGCTGTTGCACCAGGCCGCATTTTCATTCCACAGCTTTAAAATGTGATCTGTGTGGCCACGAAACCATGGTCCTGCATCGAACATAAATAATAGAATAGGCAATATAAGTGTGTTTTGTTTTCGTAATAGTATATTCTCTAATATCGATAACGATTCGAATTTTCTGTTGGAGTGGCAGAATCTCAAAACTGTTAGCTCATTGTTTGCGCTTATTGAAAGGGAATGAATAATTGTAAATTATTTTCTTCTAAATATTCGTACAATCTTATGTTGCAGGCTTTCTTAAATTATTCATCAATATTATGATTTTAAAAATAGAATACTTCAGTCTATCTCAGAATTGAACTATTACCTGTAAGAGACTTATATGCTAGATGTTCGATCTAATGCCTAGTTTATACGATGCCAATTGGCGAGACAATTGTCTCCTGAAATTTACAGCTGATGTAAAGTATCTATTGAATCTTTTGATTTTAAAATCATCAACTAGACATGGCTTGATGAAAACTCTAATAGACAATATCAGCTCTTTGCGCCCGGCATCAGTTGTTTTATGACAATTGCCTCGCCAATTGGCATTGTATAAACTAGGCATAAAGATTAGTCGGCAGTATCTCAAAATATTTCCATGCTGGTCTCAGAACTTGATTTCGATAGTATTTTACAAGAAATAATAGAAATTCCTTTGGTATTTTAGAAACGTTCGGATGTGACCTGAATTTGATGCTCTTAAGTTCAAAAGAATTATAATGAAAAATATCAACCCATAATTAATATGATCTTGCTTTCCTTTTAGGCTCCTGTCATCAGAGAAAGGAGGCGATTCACGGATGTAATGGATGAGGAAATTGATGACGAACGCAAAGCAAGAATTAATAAATACGGAAGCCCCGACATGTACACTCTGCGCAGATTGCGAAACGAACTGGGAACTCGACCGGACACTCATCTCGAGGCCGAAGCTATGATTGAGGCAAAAAGAGAAGGACATGTGAGTATTTCACATCCAAGTTAAAACACTGAATGCTATAATAGATTGCCCATGTCTGTATTAAAAGAGGATTAATAAAAGAGCTTTGCTCTAATGAATTATTGGGCTTTGCTCCCACACACTCATATCGAATCCAAACAATGTTTCGTTCATCTCAGGGCTACTTTATCATTGTATTTTATTTCAAATAAGAATCGCAGTACCTTTTTCAATTATCAAATGCATTTTCAAATGACTGAGTAGTCGAAATATGTTATGCATGAATAAAAATAATTGAAAAGGGTGATGCGATTCTTATTTAAAATAAAAAACGAATGCAAACAATATCAAGTGAAGTTTAAAAATGAATTTAAGATCCAATAATAAAGAACACATCTTATTTTCTAATGTTTAATAGTAATGCCATGATAGCTTTAATTCTAACTAGCATCTCATCTCTGCCTCAATCAGATCAAGACAACATCTTTGTCAAAAGTTATAATATTTCAATTGATGACAATTGAAAATACAATTCACGGTATATATTCTGCACGATCAAATATTTTGAATAAATAATAAATTGTAGAGATAATACTTGCTATAGAGACACTACAATTATATTGAGTTCCAATCACTAAACAAATTCAAATGGGAGGTGAAAATAATTGGGTAAGTTATTTACCGAACGTAAGTGAGGTCTAGATTCAAGACGACGTTTTTGCATTTCTCTTTATGTTTGTTTGTTTGTTCCGCATTTACGACAAAACGCGGCAATAGATTTGGATGAAATTTGACAGGAATGTTCCTCTTGAAATTGCGCGTCGATGTATATGTAAGGTTTCTTGAAATATTACATTTTAAGGATAATATGAAAGGAAAAGGAATTACCTCCATACTAAAATATTTCCATGCATACATACATTTATACTTCTGAACATAGGAGAACTCACACTATAGAATTATTCATGCTTAACCAGCTGTCGAGTTTATTATTGATTGCATGCAATGACGCATGCAATTAATGAAACTCGACAGCATTCCCTTCATGAATAATACCACATTCATGGGTGACTTCGTGAGGTCTACTGTTCACAGAACTAATAGTATTATGTTTATAAAGATATTCTGTTCAATTTGTTGCAGGCTCCCTTCTTTAGAGAAAAGCCTCAGATTACCGCTATTAGAGAGGAACTGCCAGCCGAATTGTCCTGTTTCGCTGTAGGTGATCCTAAGCCTGTCATACAGTGGTTCAAGTAAGTATTTTATCAATTTTTCCATCTAATTCTAATTTATTCTCCAGTAGATGTAAGGTTCAAAGCATTGATGAGTCGATAGCTGTCGTTCATTTATCAGTTTTTGACAAAACGTCATCATTCAATGTCGCTTTGAAACTGAAAGTCATTCAATGTTATTGCATTGTATAGCATTAGTGAAAGGCAATAGAATTAGTAAAAAATTGATTAATTCATTTATAATATGAAGCTATTATTTGTTTCGTTGTATTGTAGATGCAATAAGAATGTTCTATTTGCTGAAATACTCATCATAATTAAGCTATATCTTGTTCACTAAAGGTGTGCTTTGTACGCAGCGTACAAAGAACTGTGTCACTATACTTTCATAGGATAACTGGCTGGTTCTGGAGCAGCTATCTGGACCACTAGATAGCAGCACTACCACAAACCACTATTGCGTTACATATGATCACGTAGGTTTCATTGTACGCTGGGCGCCAGCCTAGTTTCGGAAAGCACCCTTTAATAATGCAGGTCGTACTGTATTGTTTATTCTTTATCAAGAATCGAATATTGAGCTCATCCAAAGCTGAAGCAAAACAATAAACTTCCAATGAATCAGATGAATCTGATCAGGCAAATGCCACCAAAATACCACCATACTAAATATGCCAAATGATGCCACCATACTATGTATATTTCCTGAATAAATCAAGTTTCTGATAAATTGCATCTAATTCCTCTTTATGATTTCCTGATATTTGTTTTTTTTCAGAAACGATTTGGTAGTAGCCGAGAGTCACCGTGTTAAAATAGTTGAGGACGACGCTGGCCGATCGGTAATTAAGTTTGAGCCGGCACTGACTGTTGATGCTGGAATCTACAAGGCCGTTGCACGCAACAAGATCGGACAAGTGGTGGCCAGGACAAGGTATTACAGAACTGCGTTATTCTATTCATTCAAGTTATTTTTCATTGTAACTAGAACCTGATGTTTTTTAAGTATAATAGTAGAATAAAAGAGAAGGTAAATCTCAGCAGGATGTGGATTCACCTTCTCTGAGGTAGAATTAACTGTAGAATAGAATGGTGAAATGAACCGTTTCGACTAGATAATGATTATTGTAAAATAGGATTGCTTCAGAACAATTATTATAATTACAGCCACTTGTAAACACCCTAAATAAAAATGAACTAATATTATAAGCTGGTACATATTATAAACTCTACCTACAATATTAATAGTCAATTACTGTGATATTGAATGTATTCACCTGTTTTCAAATCAGACACAAGTTGGTGACTCATTAACTGATACACTAATTTAATAAATCTTTTGCATTGGACCACTAGCTAGTATTCAGGTTTCAATTTGATCAATACACAGTGCCATCGAAAATGAGACTTCGCATTTTTAATGCTTCAAGGTTAAGTAGTTGTAAAGGTGATATTGTGGTAGTTACAAATGAAAATACTAGATGTTGTCAAACCGCAGATTGATTAGAAAATCGAGGTACAGCTTTCGGTTGCTACACACTCATTACTCTCTGGTAAACTGTTTATCAAAGATAGATAATAGTGTAGCAACCGTAACCGGTATCTCGATTTTCTGATAAATCTTGTGTTATTACAATATTTTGACTCTTCAAATAATCGGTTAAATTATATTGGAAAGGGAATGGAACAGAATCAGAAATTTTCAGATTGAATTCAGCGTCTGTCGCATTATGAGTCAACTTTACTGTGGTTAATAAATTTTTATTTTGTCAACTGTAAACTGAAGTAATGACATGATAATATGGTAAGGCAATTTTTAATTTGTGAACTTTATTTTGTCAGACTGGTGATTGCAACAGTGCCAGCTCCTCCCGACTCTCCAGAGGTGAGCGAGATCAGCGACACTGAGGTGTTGCTCCGCTGGAAGCTACCAAGAGACAATGGCAACTCGCCTGTCTTGTGCTACAATCTCCAGTACAAGGAGGCTGGTGAGTTGAGTTTAATTTTCAATGATTCAAGCAGATATCCACCATAATGTTTCTTTTTTGTCTAGGGCTCTATCAATGTATGTTGATATATGAAAATTGAAATCAGTAGTCCCTTTCCAGTATTTTTTATTTTAACAATGTTGTTTGATTGTTCATTCACCATTAAGAATGCCTCATTGGAGAACGAAACATATTGTGTTGAAATAATAAATACTGAAAGGGTTCTGTAATCATTTTTATGTTTAATCAACATCTGAATGATGATGAATCAACATCCATCATAATCTAATTTTATTAAACTTCATGTTGAACTCATATGAATTTCTATTGTGGCTTAAAAAGATATTGAGCGTGAATTGAACTAAGGCTTCAGTTGAGACATAGCCAATATTCCAATATTCCTCAGTGATTTGTAGCATATCTATTGTAATTAATGCAAGCTGAGAAGACATGTAAAACATTGAAAAATAAATAAAACTCAAACACCCTTTTTTGAAAACTTTAAAAATTATAAAACACACATACATGTTTTTCGGGATCTAAGCCCATTTTCAATGTGGATAAAAATAGTTATCAATAGATAACTATTTTTATCCACATTGAAAATGGGCTTAGATCCCGAAAAACATGTATGTGTGTTTTATAATTTTTAAAGTTTTCAAAAAAGGGTGTTTGAGTTTTATTTATTTTTCAATTATTTTAAACAGCCCTGTTTTAAAGTTCTTTATTCATGTAAAACATATTCAACAGCGTGTCTTCTCAGCTTGCGCAAACTACATCGTTCAAAATAATTCGAATCATCAATACAAAAGTCATTTTTATTCAATACAAATTTCATTTTTTCTAATCTCAGTATCCGAACATTATAGCGTTCCAATCTATGGTCCCATTTGTGACAGACAATTGGAGTGCTAATTTGAAAGAGGAAGTTTTGGGAGAAATCCTGTTGTACTCTTCATTTTAAATTATTGAATATGATTAATATTAATGTGGGAGTGAATAAATTAAAAATAAGGTTTGCATAATAGCTGATGTATAAATTTTGATTTTTGACGATTTTTTATGTAAGAGGTCGATAAATTAATATTCAGGAAGGCTATAAAATTGAAAAAGTTAGTTGATTGTATTATTCTATGATTTCAAATGATAAAATGTCTTCTATTTGTTGCAAACAGATTCATCTGAATGGACAGACGTGGCTAGTAACATCGATCACGAGTTCTGGGTGATTAGAAATTTGAGGCCCAGCACATCTCACCAGTTCCGTCTGTCAGCCCGCAACAACATCGGATGGAGTGCTAAGGGTGTTCCCACCGAACCCTGCAAAACTAAAGATGCTGGTAAAATTCATCAATTTTTTTATTCAAATGCATAATCTTAATTCACTTCGAAAATTGGGTTACTTTATCTTGAAAATACAAGGTTCTAAACTCCTTTTTTATTAAGCGCATCACAAGTGTCTGTTTTCGTACAATGATGAAGAAATTCATACATTCATCAGAATAAATTGCCTCATTCCGTTAGTCTGACTTGATAAAAAATATTCATCAATTTTTCAAAAGGAATTTCCTGATCACATTCGTCTGATTCAGGTCCCATCCAGGGTCTTTCTAGAATGATTTCGTGGAGAAATTTACTTGGAAGCTAATGTGATTTATGATATAGACTTGTGTAATTTATCAGTCGGGATATAGTAAGAAATTCATCGTGTAATCAAGTAATTTCAAGGATTCCACAAATATTGGATGCCTTTTTAGAACTGGTTAAAGATCCTATCATATGTAGAAAACGAATTTTGAATCTTGAATTATTTTCTTAAACATACCTTTATCTTTTGGAATAAATTAATTCGAAATAAATTCACAAAATTGGATTACTGAACGAACGAACGAATAATTGAACGAAAAGTTCAATGTTCTTTTGGAATAATTGCCATTGAATCATGAAAATATCTAAGCTGGGAACGGCTGTTAGTTTATTTTAAATTTCATTAACTGAATGTTCTAGCGCTTTTAAATTTAAATGTAACTCACCTGAAAAGTAGTCTTACGAGAGTAATTTGTTACTTCTTTTGAACTAGCAGTTGTTGTTTGACTCATAGACCATTCTAATGTACGAGTATATGAATAAATGGATAACTTTAATATTATTTTTGGAAATAATTGCAGGAGCGCCAAAAATATCAGTGACGAGCGCAATGAAACATTATCAGACAGCTTGTGAGAGTGGCAAAGAAATCGATGCTGAAGAACAGCGAATCCACAATCTCAATTACGAAGTTGAGTCCTCACCAATCGAATGGAATGATGCCAAGCCAACGAACAAATATAGTTTCATATCTGAAATAGCAAGGTATGTTTGTAATACTAATTTCTAATTTAGTTGTAAATCAACAATTCAATTCAAATATTGATATGCAATGAATTCTACATGTCATACTTACTATGAAAATGTATGCATACGTAGGATGATTCACATTCATATATCTCCTCAATTCATTATTTCAAATAACTGCATTATTCTAGAATTATTATTCATTTCTGTTAATTTAAAATAAGTAATTCTTTTTTATCGATTCCCGATGGTTTGATACCATTCAAAGTCTATTAATCTCGAATCATTATTATGATCATCATCAGCATTGCCCTTTGAATCACCCAAGCCACACACTTTGAAGTCACCCAGGGGACTTTTGGTGGAGTACTTGTCTGTATGATAGTGGTCAATGGGAGAAAGATTTGCCTCGTGTGTTTTGCCTCTAAAAAACACTTATTGACTGGACTAAATGTGAAATAATGAGAATAAGTAGCATGAATAATGTATATTTGAATATTTTGTATTGTATTATGACCAGGCCTAATGTACTTACTTTTTATTCTGAAATAAATCATTGAATCATTCCTTGAAATAAAAAACGTAAAAACTTAATATAAATTGGAAGTTTTACACACTTTCTTGTTAGTTTTTCTTTTAAAAACTGTATAATCAGTCTCTGTAGTTAATCGACATTGAACGATGCTTGAGATTGTTATAAACGTTAAACAAGATATTAAATATCAAATAATATCCGATTCTTTGTTTTCAGAGGGCAGTTTTCGGTTGTTGTAAAAGGCTTCAATAAAGAGACTGAAGAAGTTGTTGTCGGCAAAATATTGGACTGCAGTCCTGAAAATAAAGAAAGTGTGATGCAAGAATTCGAAGCAATGCGCTCTTTGAGGCATGAAAGGATAGCTTGTCTCTTCGAAGCTTTCTTGTAAGTATACTCGCTCGGGCTTGATCCTAACTAAATATTATCATCCATCGAAATCATCCATACATGATTGGATGATTAATCATCAAATACGAGCAATAATTGAGGAATCACTGCAAAAAATCAATCAGTAATTTATTTTTAACCGTATTCACAGTGAAAAACAGGTTCATCTGCAAGTATTTACAATTTGTTGAATAGTTGTGAAAGTCTTGATAATTATTTCCTCATGGAAAGCATTATCAATAATTATTTATTCATCAATACAATGTTACAAATACATAATGAAATCATAATCTGAAAGAGAAAATCTGGACTGAACATGTACTATTTCTCTTTCAAAATTCAATGATTGATGAACTAAATCAAGTTGAGAATTCTAATCATTGTGTGAAGTGAGAGCTTCATGAATTTGTAGAAACTTAATTCCCATACAAGAAATATACTCAAATATATTTTTCCAATAAACTATGTAACAATCCCAACCAGGTGAGACACAAGAGACGAGAACAATAATACATTTTGATTATAGAATGATTAGGTATTATTCAAATTGGGTTTTATTCTGTTCTTGAACTAAATTGTTAAGAACAGTAACTAACTGAAACCGCTGCATTCATTGACTTTTCAATATATTAGGCCTATACTATATTACTATAGAATTTAGTCAAATCATGATCATCATGTTCTAGGCCATCGGACTCTACAGGAGCTGTATTAATTCAAGAAAAGCTTCAAGGAGCGGACATCTTGACCTATTTGGCTAGTAAACATGAATACACAGAACAGATGGTTGCTACGGCTGTTTCTCAGGTACGATGAATTGGATTGATTCTTATTATTTGGTAAGAATTTTAGAGATTATTGTACCAATATAATGTTTAAATTAATTTAAAAATCTTCGTATTCAATTCAAGTCGAACAATACAAAAAAGTTTCATATTAAATAAGATATCATAAATAATTCAAATGCAAAAATTCAATGTAATGCATGCTTTTTTGTTTCGTGAAATAAGGCTTATGCCTACTGACATGTATTTCAAGTTCTAATGAAACAAGATGCTTCTAATCGACAATTTGTTGGAACAACAGAATAGTTTGTCTTTTACATTAATATTATCTGAATAAAGGTAGGTTTCCACTTCTAAAAGTCGCGGGCATATGTTGGGCACAAGAAGATGCAATAGGAACATGTATAGTTGTATAGAGCAACGCAAATTAAGAATCAGCTGACCAGTGTGCGTTGCTCTATACAACTCCGTGTTTCTATTGCACCTTAGGAGCATGTGCCCGTGAGATTTTTGTAGTAATGGAAACCTACCTTAATTGGATAAACGAAAACGGTAGAGCATCTACTTTTATACTGTGATGTACCACTAGTCAAGTATAAGTCAACAAGAGGCTGATAGAATAATAATTTATTTTCTGTTGATATTTGAATAGGTTCTGGATGCGCTGCAGTATTTGCACTGGCGAGGTCTCTGCCACCTGGATGTCCAGCCGAGCAACATAGTAATGGCATCAGTGCGCAGCATCCAAGTCAAACTGGTCGACTTGGGCTCTGCTCAACAAGTCAGCAAACTGGGAACCATGGTGCAGAAAACTGGTGCTCTCGAATTCACTTGTAAGTAATGTGTTCAACACACTAACTTGCTACTCTTCTTGTATAATATCAAAATAATTATTTTGGATTTTTCATTGCACAGTAAAATAGAAGAAAAAATTTCCTCTTAAAATGTAAATGTAAATTATTCTACTGCATAAAATGTTCTTTTTGTGCAAAAAATCTATTCATGTTGCTTGTTTGATTTTCTAGCGCCGGAAGTATTGTGTGACGAGCCAGCATTCCCCACCTCGGACATCTGGTCTCTAGGCGTGATCACTTACATTCTGTTGTCTGGAAATTCGCCATTTGTGGGAGCCACTAACGAAGAAACAAAGCAGAATATCAACTTTGTGCGATACCGATTCGAACACCTCTACAAAGAACTCACCCAGGAGGCCACAAGGTTCCTTATGCTCATTTTCAAGAGATCTCCCAGGTATGTTTCTGAGTATAACTATCGTCACTATCGATGTCCGATCATTGTTTACTTAGTGAACCTCATTCTACCAAATTTCACTAGTATGGTGTAGTCTGGTCAAGCAAAGATGATATTCTTACAAGGTAGAAAATGACTCCAGCTCGGTCAATGTATTTGTTCAAAAATTATAAATTTGGTCTCGAATTGTAGAAAACAATCTGCTCAAAGATTCATCATTTTGACTGAGCTGGAGTAATTTTCTCATCTTGCAAGAATGTCTTCTTTGCTCAACCAGCTATATCATTAGCAAATTCTCAGAGTTCTTCATACTCTATGTCAAATGTTTCCTTTTTGCCTAGGGCTACTATCAATGAAAGTGTTATTTAGCCTCCGTTGATTAATAGATTGAAATCAAAAACATAGTGCCCTTTTAGTATTTAAAAAACCTACGGTGATTTTGATTCTTCAACATCCGTTTCAAGTAAATTCTCTTGTCAATTATGAAAGTATTTAACCTCAGAAACCTTGCTGAATGAAATTTTAGAGTGAATAGTTCTTAGTTAATGTATCCATCAAGTTTTAAGCAACCCTTATTACCAGTTTACAGTACCCATCAGCGTTATCTTCTCAAAGATCTTATCTTTCATTCACAAATATCTTTACTTACAAAACTGAGCTTGTCCATTTAAAAAATACAAATTTCTTTTTGATAAATACATATTCAGGCTAATTAATTTGTAATCAGTTGTTCTCAAACTTTATGATACTATATTCTCCTTTTATAATTTCAGTAAAAGGCCTTCGGCTGAGGAATGCTTCGAGCACCGTTGGTTATTGCCTACAGATTACATGATCAAGCGAAGAGAGCGAGCTGTATTCTTAGGCTTGAGATTGAAGGTATTATTGAATCATTTTTGCTAAATAATTCCATGCATGATAGTTGGAAATATATATATTGACATATTAGCACTTTACTAGAAATAATATTTACGAAATTGATATATTGAAATACGATTGATCTTTTTCTTTCATAGTATTTGTGTAGATTAATCTATGAGAATTGAGTTGTAAACCCCATATTTCATATATTTATTCTTACTTTATAAAAAATGTATAGCAGAATATTAATGCTTAGGCCAAATGACTTGTTCTACTAAAATTATCTGGAAAAATATACAATAATTACTTTTCATTCATAAATATTCCTTTACAATCAATATTCAGTGAATATGAATTGTATTTTATATAGAAAAAGTAACACCAAACTTGTCATAGATTAATGAGATTACAGTTTCAAATAGTTCAAGAATTAAAATTGAAGTAACTTAATTTTCTAAATAAGTTCAATTACTTATCAACCACATATCTGACTTTGTGCAATTAGATAGCCTATTAGCAGTAGAGCAGGCTACTTGCAATAATAATTATTTCTATCTTTGATATAATTATTTTCTCTGGAATATCGTTTATTACGTCAACATCCCCTTCACTGGAGCGTATAGGCTATTTTATAATTTTTTTTGTAATTTTCAGGAAATCTCGGAGAAATATCATTCACAGAATGGATTGAAACATTGGGACGCGACTTCTGTTCTAGGAAAAGGACCTATTGCTAGATCAAATAGTATTGAAGAAGAATTGACAATATAAATATCACGGCATTCCTAATGATTGTTACTGTAAATGTTTTTTATTATATTGTATCATCACATCATATTATTCAGTGCTGCAAAAAAACGTTCGGCATGAGTTCCGCTCTCAAGTAGTATTCTCTCAACGATTCACTCTCAAAACAGTAATAATATTATTGATAGAAATTGATAATTTCTCTCTAACAATACAAAACAAAAGGTAAGTATTACTACTCACCATTATTTTTATACAACAGACATTTTTTTCTCTCCTTGTTAACCTGCGATACAATAATGTTCTAGAATAATTGAACTAGTAAATATGTTTGTTGATTTTTTGGGAATATTTTAATGAGAAATTTAACATTAATCATGAAAGTATCTATCAATTCGAATTCATGTGGAAATTTTTGAGCTCATTATTTATTTATTTATTGTTGCTGTTACCAAAAAGTTGTCTTTCATCTTGATGTAACAAATGTTTTACAAATAAATCGACTTTAATGTCAAAAGATGAAGTTTTTATAGTATCCAAATTAATTCTTGTCGTTTATGTCTTCTGACTGTTGATCAGATTCTACTACCTAGCCAATTAAATTTGATCATCTTGAAATGAAGTCATTTGAAGCTCAGTGGGGTAATCATTGGCTTTATCAAATGATCTCATTTTAGAGTGATTAGTTAAGAATTTTATTGGCTGAAAGTTGTGAGTCAATTGACTTGAATTTTTATGAAATGTTAGGTTTCATGAGTGGTTTGAGAAGGTTCTATGTTCAAATTTTGCCAATTAAAAAAAATAATTAACAGTTAATTTGGACGCTACCTACTTTATATCTTTTACCTCATGTTCAGACTTTTTCAAACTTAGCTTCAGGCCTATTGTTGTAAACGTAATTGGAAAGTTCTCAACTAAGATATTTCATTATCAGTTTTCTGTAGTGTACGTAGACATACTCTAAAGTAGCTTACTTGAAACCTACTGTTAGAATGACAACTATGAAATTTTATTCACTTTTTCAGATGAATTATGTCCCCGAAAGCCAAATTTCCAATTTAATGCATGCATGTTTGGCTCTCAGATCGGCTACTACCATGTCAATTGAAAAAGTGTGCTATGTTTACTGCTGAAAGTGTGACCTTCACTTGAGTTTGGAGTTTGCTGTTCTTGAAAGAATCTAATTATACCCTGGTAGCGGTCAATAATGTATGGTAATGTTCCATGTTTTCTTTAACTATTTTGTAGTCTTCTATCAATCAGTTCCATTTTATTCTTACAAGTAGAAGTTGTAACCCATCTCTTCAGCTTCACATAGATGGTTGAGTAGCAATGATACTGTAGTTGTAGTAGTATAGTCTTGTCGAGCAAAGAAGACATTCCTTCAAAAAGGCAGCTGTTCAATGCTACCAGAAGTCGAATTAGAAATAGTACACCTGTATCTCATCACATCTCACCAGCGGTATGTTGTCATGTGATTTTACTCTAAAATTTCCTTATCTGCGTATGCGTAGTTACACTCTCGCTTCTATCGGCCATTTTGAAAGAATGTGTTTGCTCGACAAGACTTTAATAGTATTAGCGTAGATATAGTGGACATAGCATGTATACTTAGTCTATGATGTTAGGAACCTATGGATGAGTCCTTTCACACATCTTGTGTTTGCCCAGCTCGGTTCAATCCAGTAGAAATTCCATCGGCGGCAAAAAACCTTACAGGAAGAAATCTTGTATGAAACAAGGATAACCCTTGAAAGTATTGTAGGATTCACTTGATTTGGCGGATAAATCAAATGTGAACTAGTAGACATAATATGACAAAACTTTATTCAACAGCAGTCCATCTGACAACAAGTGTATTTGAAAAACATGATAACAGATATTGCAGTGCCGTATATTTTTAGTAAAATGTAGTCATCACGTATTTCAAATAGAATATAATTGTCAGATGTACTGATAAATCCAGTTTACTGGATAAGACTCAAAACATAACCCTATGCTTTTTACACAAAATCTTGATGCAATTATTGTAAAATGGGATGAGACGTTTGATTAATAAAACGTGTGTCGTTAACACTGGTGAAAGTGATCGCATATAAAAAATGCCCTTTTATAATAAATGAATAATAATTTGTTATTTGAAAATATAATTTATGCCAAGCGATTTACTGAGTCCGGCAGTTCAGAACATGCATTTTTACAAATCAGAACCAGTTATATAAAAAATCCTGTAATACAAGATGAAGACTGACAAACACTGAACATGAGTTAAGTAGCATGACGGCCTGTATTACAAATTCAAAATGCAGAGTGTATGTGTTCGCCTTTATCCTGTAATACGAGACTTTCAAGTTTTATGAAACATGCAACCACTCTTATCTCTACCGCACTACCGTAGAAAGATCAATTCTTGAGGCCCACATCCTCTGTCAAATCGTTCTCGAATGTTCGATCGTTGTTGGATTCAATCTAGAAAATGCCAGTGACTCTACAAAGAAATTAATTATCAAGCATTTTGAATAATGAAATATTGAATGGCGATACTATGCTAGAAAAACCCCCGTAAGAAAATAAGAACAACCATTTTCCAAAACTAACTTTATTTTTACAACTGTTTTCAGTCTTAACCTCTGAATATCAAATCAATGATGTTATTCACCTGGGTAACAATTAGCCGAAATCCTATTATTAATTTATACTGCCAACACAGTGATATTTTGTCTGCTGACCTGGAAAATAGAATAATAACATTAATTTTTAGAAGTTTCTTGAAGTAAAGATTCAAAGCTGGTAGTGGATTGCCAAACAACAGAATAATTGCCACTAATTCATTTTTGAAGCACCGGCGGCTCGTGCCCACGAAACAGGTGAAGTGCTGTACAGTAAAAGATACGAGTTTTGAAGTGGCGCGAACAGTGTCTAATTCAATTTCAAAATTCTAGAAAATACACTGGATGATACATTTATCAAATCGAACAATCGAATTAAAAGCTCTTTTATCATCATTGAAAAGTATTGTTTATCAATAAATACAAGACATTTTTTTCTAATTTGTTTGATCTTGATTACACATTATTTGTTTGCCAAGCTTCATTCAATATAATGAAATTTATATGAACGGCAAGAAACCGGACGTATGTGTCGGGAGTATGGTATGTGAAACGGGAGTAATAAATTCAATCAAAAAATGAATGGGCTACCTTTTCGCTGAAGTAGTCCTTGATAAGTGATTCTCCTCTTGCGAAATGTACTACTTCATCATCCACTGCATAATTCATTATTCACAGCCTGAAAATAAAAGATGCAGGTTGAAAATCAAGCGTATTCGATATGACCTTTCTACTGAAATTAGAAGAAGTACGGTAGATGTGAGAGAAAATATTCTAGTATTATTTTCATCAATCACGAAAATTAATAATTTATGTTATTGATTCAGTTCAATTTGTTTGGAAGTTCGAAATCACATGAAAAGTCCAGTCATTGAAAATGTACCAACCGAGCGATTTGTATCATGTCTCACTATTATTAACATTGATTCTTATCAATTATATCCAAGCGGATTGGAATAACCAACTTGGAATAAAATTCGAGATAATTGAGCGCTTCCAAAACTAAAATTTCAGAATTTATGTTAAAGGCTAAATGATTCGTATTTTCAATCAAGTCGATGAGTCCGCTGCTAAAATAGTAAAATTTAATCAAGAAATTTGAATAGCCGAACAAAAAATGAAACGTTTAGCATCAAAATTGTTAATAAATGTTCCTTGTACCTCTTGCTGGCTAGTAACTAGTAAATGAGTCACTGGCGGCTAGTGCCCAAGAAACAGGTGAAGTGCTGTACAGTAAAAGATACGGGCACTTCACTTATTTCGTGGGCAGTGACTCATTTACTAGTTACTAGCCATTTAATGAGTACATTCGTAATTCTATTCTTAAGTCAGCTGGTCCAGTTCAGTTACGCAGACTACTGCATACATTAGCTATTGGAACACACAAAAAACTGTCAAAACGCTTCAACTTTTGGCACCAGCTCTATCAATATTATGCGATTTAATAATTTTCTATTTTGCATAGAAGCTAATCAAGACCTTTCATCGAATATGTCAATACCAATGTAAGAACAATATTATTATTTAGATAGCGAATTATAAAAAATATCTCTGAAAAAATGTATGAATTACCTTTAGCAATGGATGTTCAGTAGAATGCATCTCTTTTCGCTAGCCTAAATATTATTTCATAACAGTTTTTCAACTTTTCAACGGTCTTAAAATAAACCAAGCCAGTTACAATTTATGTGCTCAGCAGTAAGAATTTCATTACTCACTGAATGATTAAAATTATTATTTTTTTCACTACCTATCAAAAACTTTATAATTCTTTGGCAGTTCAATGTTTCTCTAAAGTGAGCATTCCTAAGCGGCAGCTCTTACTTCACTGCTCGATCGATCACAACTCTTTCTCACATAACTCAACTATTTTATAAATGTTAACTTTGTTATAAGGGCTACTGAAAATAAATAATAATCAAGGTACCCTTTTAAGACGTTTTCAAGTGAAATTCACTATTTATTGATTTATTATATTTATTATACATTAGTAGCCCTAATAACAAAGTGGAAATTTCAAATATAGTTATGTGAAGAGATTTGTGATGGCTAGAGCAGTATAGCACGAGCTGTCGCTTAGGAATGCTACCTAACAGAGATCACAGTAGACTGATAAAATTGTCTACTGTTTGATTAGGGTGAAAAAGTTTAGATCAACCTGTGTTTTTCATAGGCCTACTGCAAGTAAAATTTAGTCATGAAAAATAGTTTGTTTACATAACTAGGCTAAAATACACCCCTGTCCAAATACAACATACTGCGCGTCAAAATCATTGGCACAGAACTAAAATATCAAGTAACACTTCAACAGGATGGATTGATCTTCAATATGATCCAATCATGTTGTGCAAGTCTAATCATGATTGTCTGAGTTTAAACTTAGAAAGATGATGGAACATACTTTGGAACTGGATAGAATATAAGAATCTTTCAGACAACTGCGGTCTGGGCCTGGTTCGAACAGGATGAAAATAATTTGATTGATTAATAGATAATTTGAGTGTAATAAATGAATTCAGCATTCAAAAACCTGCTGTCAGTATCAGTATTAACCAAGAAGGTTAACTCCTTGGTAATAACAATATCAGTATCAAGATTCCATCAGATCCACTCTGATTTGAAAGATATCTTAACCAAATTACGAGCTAATAGATTTGTAAATAACAAACACTTATTATAATGAGGGATAAAATAATTGTGAGAAAATTACCTTTTTATAGTAGGAGGTAGCAGGACCCTTACTTATTTGGTTTAGTGGTTTGTAAGTTGGAACGAGGTCTTTTTCTTGAAACTTTTTTCTGTACACTTGGCTTTGAATTGGGTGTCATAGTACTTGGATTGCAATTATTGACCTTACTAGCAGTACTCGGTTGGCAAGCTGTTCTTTTTAAAGTAGTAGGCTGATCAAAGTCGATCGTTTTCGTGGCACTGATTTTTGCTTTCACAGGACACTTTCGTTTATTTACAGGAGATGAATTAGATTCGCTCAAACTGGATGTCGACGTACTTAGATTACGATTATCAATTTCACATGCACTCGGTTTACAAGCTGTACTCTTTGAAGTAGTAGGCAGACTTGAGTCGATCATTTTTGTAGCACTGTTCTTTGTTTTTCCTTTATTTACAGGACACTTTCGTTTTTTTACAGGGGACGAATTAGATTCATTCAAACTTGATATTGACGTACTTGGATTGCAATTATTAACTTTACAAGCAGGTCTCGGATTACAAGCTGTACTTTTCGAAATAAAAGGCTGACTAAAGTCGATCATTTTTGTAGTACTGATCTTTGCTTTCACAGGACACTTTCGTTTATCCACACGGGACGAATTAGACTTGCACAAATTGGATGACGACGCACCTGCAGGACAATTGTTCACACTGCTTGAAGCAGTTATGTGGGAACCTTCTAATAATGGTAAGGGACTGGCACCATTTTCCATGCTGGCCAAGTTCGGCATTGAGTATGGAGTCTCTGTAGTTTCGAGTTCTATCTGAACGTTTTCAGCAAGTTCTTGAGCCGCAGAGGAGTTTGTAGTTTCTGTAGCTTGAAGTTCAATGTGAACGTCTTCATCGAGTTTTTGAGTTGTAGAGGATAACTTCGCGTCTTGAATTTCTTTGTTTCGTACAGCCGTTGTACGACGTTTGTATTTAGAAGTTGATTCTTGCTTATAACCCGGTAAATTATTCACATTGAAATAGCGATCGGCGCACTCTCCCATAACAATGGGGCCAGCGAACAGAGCTTTGAGCCGTTCTCTGAACATTTGAACGGCCTCTTGCTTGGTGAAGCGAACATCGCACTTAGGGGCCACGTAGGGGAGGGGTTCAAAGATTTCCCTCATGCGAAACTCAGTGCTTGTGTAGTCGGGCGGGAGTGAGGAGGGGGGTTCGTCGGGGGGTTCGGCTTCCTTCAGTTTGCGCTCAACCAGCAGCAGCGATCGGTAGCCGACTGCTGTCGCTATATTCGGTGGCACTAGGAACTCAAAGTCCATAAATTTTCTTTTCTTATCTTTCACCAACTGCATATGCTTTAGCTTTTGTCTCTCAGCTTCTTTGTTCTGACTGGATGGGAAGAGATAATCGTCGCTCTTCTCATCGAAATCCTCAGGCAATGGGTCGGGACAGAGTGTCTCTTCAATTGGAACAGGCACATAATCAATCGGAGATATGAAGTTGGTATCACTCGGACCTGTCGCACCTTCTGATTCTGCATTTGATTGGTCATCGATGGTTAAAGGATTTAACCTCAGAAGCTCATCACCGTGATTTTCTATCATTTTATTCACAATTTGTTTGAGCAGAGGTGGCCTCAGAGATTTTAGCCTATTAGAATCATCAATGAAGCTAAAATCCACCCTCAAAATATGACTGAGATCAAAAATCAATTTTGCTTGAGCTGAGATATCAGATTCATCCCAAACTTTCTTGCTGACAATTGCTTGCATTGGATATGTTTCTTGGAAGTAAGCGACCAGCTTTTTTCCAGCAGCCGTTTTTTGGTAAGGTTTTTGATTGATTGATCTCAATATCCGATCATATCTACGTTGGTCTTCATTACTAGAAGCAGCAGCTGCTGTTATAATCTGTTTTGGTGGCGGCATGGTGGCACCTACATCAACAACTTCTGGTTTTCTTTTCCTAGTTGTCCTAGTACAAGGTGCATCTTCAGGCAAAACAGTTACATGATCTTCATTAGTAACTTCATCTGATGTTTTCGTTTGTTTTGCTGGCGGCATCACTACTTCCGCAGTAACTTCTGATTTTCGTTTCTTACTTCTCTTATTATAAGTTACATTTTTAGGTAATTCAGATTCATCTGTTCCCTCTTCTATACTTTTATTCAAACTGTCAGAAGAATTTGAGACGATAACTTCACTCTTATCCTCCACTTCATCATTTCGTTTATTTGGTTCCACTTTATGATTCTTTTTACTATGTTTTCTGGTCTTTTTTCTAGGCCTATATATTTCTTCAATAGCAAGCTTTGGATATTCATCAAGCAGAGTTTTAATGTGATTGTACCTCTGTCTGATTTGTGTACGTGTTCTAGTTATGAAGTGATCACTAATTTCTTTCCAATTGCCAACACCTATCTCGTTGACTAGTTTCATTAGTGTTTTGTCTTCTTCTAGGCTCCAGTGACCCTTAACCGCTGAGTCGTTTGTCTTACTCCGAAAACGATTTTTTACTTGACATAGAGTACGATTTGGAAACATGGCGGCCACCAATTTGAAATTTTGTCCATACTGTTCAACAGCTCGAAAAAGGAGTCTATCCTCTTCTGTGGAAAATCGACCCTTCTTACGGTGAGGAGCTAGTGCCTCAATCCAACGTGAGCGCATCTGAGTCATTGATCGCGAATTCACTGAATAGGTGATTAGAGACCATGGTATGTTCTTCCCTCCTGGGTACCTACTCACAGCTTCTATGAGTTTATCATCCTCTTCCCTTGACCACTTACCAAATGATCTGACAGTTGTACTCATTTCTGTTTGAAAATGTACACAACATTGGTATGCTGAACGGTTTGTACCTAAAACAATTGCAATTGCATCCCAGTCTTGATAAGAGTGTCTATCAGCAAGCAACGACAATTTCTCCTCCTCTTGCTGACTCCATTTCCTTTGATTCAATGTGGGATCAAGAATCATTTTGAATTGGCATTTGCATTCGTCTGGACTTCGAAATCCAGAATATGTGTTTGTAGAAATTACACCCCAGTCATAGTCATCATTTATACTTGCTTTAGACATAAGTTCTACCAATGAAATCGCTTTCGAATTCTTCTTTGTACCTAGCTCGTCTGCAATTCTACCTCTAAGAATTTCCTCCACACTCGTCATCAATTGTTTCGACTCCTTTGTTGTCCAAACGCCAGAATCATCTCGGAATGGGCCGAGTGGAAGTCCTCTTTCAATAAGTGAGCTAGCATCAGCATTTGGAGGGCATGACATTGTTCTATTTTTTTCTTTGAAATAGCGCATTCCAAATATAACTTTGGAAAAAACATTCCAAGGTCTAACAGACTTTTTAAAACCCTCCTCCCATTTGAATGGTTCAGAAAGATACTCTTGTAATTGAATATTTCTTTCCAACGCTTTTTGAACAGAACCTTCAAATTTTTCTAGAAAAGCCTGTTTCGTTAAAATTTCTCTCCTGGCTTTAATGAAATCATCTTCTGTAAGCTCTCCTTCACTCTTACTCCCATCAACCAATAATTCTTGTACATATACATGATTCAACAATTCAACTTTTTTTATATCTTCCAAATTTCTCTCTCTACTATCAAATGATGTACTTTGAGACGAATTGTGTTCCTGTTTTATTTTCTTGTCGATCTGATATTCTCTTTCAAACTTTTCACATTCTAATGTGTTCAAAACCATTTTATCGGCCAGGTCCAACAACAATTCATCATCTATGTCTGATTCAACATCAATGTTCTTCTTTTTATCTATTTCTGACAGCCAATTGAAGAACTCTTCAAGATTAATTATTGATTCATTTTGAGATTTTCCATGCTTAGTATTTTTATTTGAATTGCGATGTAATTTTTCTGCAGGAAGTTTCTCTTTAGATTTGACAGAAAATGCTGAATTTTCGGCACTTAATTGGGTTTTCATCAATATATCGTGGAGATACTTCCGAGGTTTCTTGATATTTAATTGTTCTTGTACTGCTTTTAAATTTTCCGCAATTTGTTTTGGAATTTCAATTGATTCTTCATGACAGCTAGCACTAGCTGTTTCCAAATTACATTCATTTTTGAGTATTTCAGTAGGTTTTTGTGTGGATGAAACAGATGGTTGATGAGTTCTTTTTTTGCTGAGTTCTAGTTCTTTAGAACACTTATCGGTTGCTCTGATGTTTTCATCCAATGCCAACAGCACAGATTCATCATCATCGTCGTCATCAATGGTACTCTCCATTTTAATATGTTCACCTGCAACATTATTATAAGTTATTCACATATAATTAATACACATAATTATAACATATTATTGTTCCTCAAAATAACACATTCAATACCGTACTTGAATTATATTTTCTTCAATAATTTTGACAATGACTGACACAATGATAGAAGTGGATTTCTGAATGATAGTGGCGGCAAATTGGTAGTTGATAGTGTAACTTCAAATCTAAAAAAAATCAATTGTGAGAAACTTTCAAGAGGCAAAACTCAATGGATTAACAAGATAGATAAAGTACTTGCGTCAAATTATGTGAAGAAATAACCTATGATTAAATGTTTGAAGAAATAGCCTATGTATAGTCTGACCAAGCACAGAAGACCCTCTTGCAAGATGGGAGAATGACTCAAGCTCGGTCAATATTGGTTCAAATATTCAATTTGAGAAATTATCAATTATCACTGTAGGAGAAAATTTGATCTACTATCAAGATCACATTTATAATTCTTGAACAAATATTGACCAAGCTGGAGTCATTTTCCCATCTTGCCAGAGGGTCTTCTTTGCTTGGAAAGACTATACCTGAGTTGTATTAATTAATAAGCAAGCACTGTATAATTCGAGCACCAGTATAAAGCCTGGGCTATACCTGTCATGAAGCGTTCCGATTCGACTCTTTCCGGTATTTCTATGAGATTGATTGTTGGTAATGGAACAGTTCACATGACATACAGGTGTGACTTGCCGCATTCTAGGCCGTTGTCTCCACCTGAATGATCTTAGTTGGATCTGAACGCTGCATGACATGTGTGGCCACGGTAAGGATCGAAATTCAGTGGAGTATCAATAAGTCCACATTTTCATTGTTGAACTTGAATCAATAAAATAACTCAACATGATCGGGTTTTATAAGGTTACAATAAAATTGTGGGTTGAGTTGAAGCCCCCCTGGCTCTTTTGTCTCAACTTTGCCCACATCACTAAAGACCTTCATATCTATATTTTCTTCACCTTAGGGCTACTTTGTCACTGTTTTTTTATTTCAAATAAGAACCACATTACCCTTTTACATTATTTTTATTCATGCATAACATGTTTTGATTCATCAGAGTCATTTTAAAATGAATCATCTCTGATGAGTCGAAAGATGTTATGCATGAATAAAAATAATGTAAAAGGGTACTGTGATTCTTATTTAAATTTAAAAAAGAAAACAAAATTTTTTTAGCGAAGGAAGATATTGTACCGAAATCAAAATTACTCTCAGAATGGGAGTTTACTCTAGAGCACACGCTACGGGCCGCGGCCGACTTGTCTGCTGATTGCATGCTAACAAGTGGCAGCTGAGAGAGCACCGCTCTGTGTGCGTTGTCCAAGAGTCGGCCAAAAACGGTCTACACACCACTATTTTTGGTGTCATGATTTTTAGTTAACAAGATTGAAAAGAACTTGACAAACAAAACACATAATGTGTCTCAATCAATTATGTTTCTGCGCAAATGTTTTTAAAGTTTCATTCAATCTATTAATAAATAGATAGAACAGAAAACCAGACGTTTCAAAAATCGCGGTGTCTGAAACGGGACTAACACTGGGTACACACGAATCAATTGACAAATGACTCATTTTCATATTAGCCTGTATTATCAATAGCATAATCCAGGATTAAATCAAGCTATGGTCGCATTATTAAGTGTTTCATTTGAGTCATGTTTTCATTTGAGTTCTGATGATTTTAACTTATATTATAGTAGAAATACTATTGATAATATGGGCCATAATTCAGTATTGCATATTACTGAACCAAATCTTGTACAGGCTGTTTGTATTGTAAATCGAGCAAAAATCTTCAATAAACTACTGTTCTGGAGTCTGAAAGAACTATAACCTAATAAATTCTCCTATCTAGGAAAAAATTAATCGCGAAGTGAACAACCATTGAGTCTCCACACTATTGAAAGCTAAATAGTAAAATAACAAATCAAAGATTCATTGATTTCGATTAATTGAATTGGAATTTAATCTTCGAAACAATAATGAGTAACTGATGATCAATTTACAGTTCTGTTTTTATCAGTTCCATTGCAAGAATTATTTGCAATTTATTTCTCTTCTATAGTATTATGAAAATATTTTTATTCCTCAAGAGCATTACAAATAGGCTGTAGGCCTACACACCGAAATGAATAATGAATTGATCATTCAAAATAAATTATATATCAATAATAAAAGTTAGGCCTAAACCATGAGGTTTTTTGCCTGCCTGAGGTTTTTTTTGCTCTTTTGCCTGCCCCAAAAGAGCAAGCTTGTGCTTAGGTGCTTAGGAAAGCAGGTTTCCTGAGATGTATCCTAATGTAATGAATCAAGTGTAATTTTGAGAAATAAGTGACACAACATGACATTTTTTTCAGAATAATTAGAAAGACAATTTTCAACTCATTGATGAAAAAAATCACAAGTAATTAAACCACTGCCTAGTTATGCATTACTGTACACTGTACAGTACTCATTCAACTTATTATAGATGGCTAACTGAACATTTTATAAAGAAAAAATATTCTACCAAATGATGGATGACTGTTTCATTTTTTATGGACTTTGAGATCGTTTCTTCCAAAAACCAAATGCTCAGCAAGAACAATTAATTTTATTGTAATAATACTAGATGATTACAGTAAAGTGTGCTACCTTATGCAGACAAGAAGACTGATAGATTTCTTCTGCATACGCCTTTATGCCACAGCAAGAATAGAAACCTACAAAAGAGAGAAGCAAGCAACAGCTTATTACTAGATTCGGTCATTCATTAACAACATTAAAAATTGAAAATATCCGAAATTCTAAGTAGAAAAATCGTTGGAATATTATTGTAAGAGCACTTAACTACGCGAGTAGCTTTGCGCAAGTAGAATCATGGATGCATTTAATTCAATTTAGTCTGTCCACACTACGCGAGTGGACTTGTGAGTACTTCTTTGGTCCTCCCAACGGTCTGGATGTCCGGGGAGTCGTGTCCGTAGTGATGTAAAATACCCGGGTATTTAAAACTCGGGGTAAATACCCAAAATTCATAAATACCCGGGTATATTGGGTATTTATTGAATCATTGATGTTTGTACCTCTGAACATGTTATTATTGGCATTGATGATATATTGGCATAGTAATAGTATTGTTATAATATTATAAAAACTTATTTGCTATTTTCAATGACTTTATATAGTTTTTTTAATATTACTTCAAGTTTCGAATGAATAGGATTCTTCATGAAAAAAACTGGGTAAATAAGATTAGACAAACTCTGCAGGAGTTTTATGTATATATTTCTACTCTAAACTATAGGCTACTAAATAAAAATAATAAATTAGAAGAAAATTAAAACTAATAGTTACAAACTTGAAAATCTCGCGAAGCATATTAAGGCTATTTAAAAACAAAAATAAGAAACTAACTCTTAAAAAATGTTTTTGAGATTTTTTGTGTCAAGAAAAACCTATGGAATTTCTATGCATATTTTTATGTATCTACTTGAAATTGTAATAAATCTGTAATTTTAATTGAATCATGAATTAAAATTCTGAAGATGGAAACAAATAATATTGAAATATTTTTTAAGGCTGATAAAGGGCATAAAAATGGATCAAACTCAAACATTCAACTTTAAATAAAATTAATTCATTGGGAAATTTATTTTATCAACATTCTAAAAATGAGAGGCCTATTGGCATAGATTGGGATAGAGCACGTGTAGTTTTAGATTATAATAAATGTTTTTCAGGTGTCCTGAATGTAGGCTTTTCATGAAAAAGATTCCTGAATCTTTTTCCTGATTCCTCACGTTAAAATTTCGCTAAATATTTTCCTGATAAAGTAAGCATTTTCTGTTCTCTTGGAAATATTAAGCCTAAATAATACTTAGTATAGTCTGTCCAAGCAAAGAAAAAATTCTGGCAAGATGAGAAAATCACTCCAGCTCCAGAAATATTAGTTTAAAAATTATAAATTTGGTCTCAAATTATAGGAAACATTTGAGACCAAATTTATCATCTTTAAACTGATATTTCTGGAGCTGGAGTCATTTTCTCATCTTGCCAGAATGTCTTCTTTGCTTATACAGACTATACGGTACCATAAAAAAAATCTCAATAAAAAACTGAGTCAATAATCTGTTTTATGTTTTTCCAATCATAAAGAACGTGTAGTTTTGTCCATAAATAACGGTGCTATCTGCTCCAAAAGGTTGATAAAAATTTCATTGTTCTTATGGGGGATAATTTTGCCGTTCGGCAGTTGGCCATCCACTACCATCCACCCATCAGATTCGGTCGTATCAATGGCATAATGTGATGCTTTCTCAACGAAATCGTCAATGAAGTCAATATTTATCAATAAAATCATGACAGCACCACATTAGAAAAATAGTGAACCTGCTTCTATTGTTATTTCGTTTTATTATGATTTTTCCCTAGAAAATGGATTGCAAGTGAAAAGTGATACATAGTAGGTCAAATTCCCCTCTCTTTGAACGCTAAATAATAGTTATTAATAAAAAAATTCTTTTCATTTTCAATAAGATTTAACAACACAGAAACAAAAGAAATCATAAATACCCAGTACCCGGGTATTTATGTCAATGATGCTCGGAAGTTAAATGCTATTTGTCACTATATAAAACATTTTTGTTTGCATTTTGTCATCATTTCACTATCATTGGAGGCGTTTGAATGCAAAAATACAACTAGATCTTTTCTAAATTTAATAAAAATGATAAATACCCAGTTTTTGGGTTACCCGGGCCTCGGGTGAATACCCAATTTATATTTACCTACCCGCTGGGTAGGTAAATATAAAATAAAATATTTACCCGACCCACATTACTACGTGTCCCCCATATTTCTTTTCTTTGAATAGTCATGTGATGTTTGTTTCTTCAATAACATCGAGTTGGAAGCTTCTACTTGATCATGGATATTTGGGTAGTGCATACGTGCCTATGGCCTGGATGTGTTTCAATAGTCTGAGGGCGAAAGCGCACTGATGCAACCAGATCTAACCCTTATTTATCGATCCTCAACAAAACCGTACAAAGTATAAGGGATGGATACTGGAGTACGGTATGTGTATTCTAATACCCGTGCTATCAAGTTTTTAAGAGAAAATATCTGCATTTCATCAAGGTAAAAATTAGGGATCAGGTAAATTTTTTATTCAACTTCTTCATAGAAAATTTAGTAGCCAACGGTAAGTTATTAGCGGATTTGTGATACTGTACGAATAGATTTGTCAGTTTACCGTTAGTTAAAAAAGTAAAAAACTTCGTTAAAGTGGAAGTATCTCAAAATTATGTTTGTATTTTTATACTAGGCCTACCCCTCAATATACAAGATAAATAATTGAAATTTAAATGAAATCAATTGTTGATTCTCATAACAGTTAGGCCTAGAGATTAAGTTAAAAAATATTTTGTAACTTGGAAAAGCAATTATTGTCTAATAATGATTTTTTTCTTGCCCTATCTTATAACTTAAGTTATAGAATCAGAATCAGTAGGATCCCATACTTCAATTGGTTACTTGAAGAAACATAGGTCTACAGTAGGCTATCGTACTTCAGTTATAATCCTTGTCTAATCTCTCTAAATACAGTATTTTACATCAATTCTATAAAACTGAACGAAACCCATTTAAAAGCTGAACGAGTTGGGTAAGATACCCACCTAAATATAACAAATTTTGAAAAATAAGCGTGCAGTTAGTTATTATAAATGCAAAAGATCACATAAAAAATAGAACACTCATGGGCTACGCAGGATAGTCAAGTGGTATCAAATAATTCAACCATGATAATAGTTTGCATAGGTAGGAGGTTTCAACGGTTAGTTTACATAGTTTTGTAAAAAGCCAAGTTTCTTCCAACAAAATGAATATATGTGGACTTTCTGCATCAACTTTCAACTTATTAGAACTAAAAAAACATTCATCAAAACCTATTAAAATACTTTTACTAATTTACTAAGGCTACCAAATGAATTAGATTTCTTTCTACAAGTGGATCATAACTTACTTGTACAGCCGGCACAATTCAGTAGGCCGGCAAAAATTATATAAAAGCTCTTATTAAGTTTACACTATTTTGATATAATTCACTTGAATAAATCATTACCAATCAAAATTTTATTTTCAGTTAAAATAATGTAGATGAAAACAATAATCTAATATAACCTCAAAACGACGAATTGGTTGCGCTCTTGAGTTCTTTTGCGTTCCAGTTCCACGCTGGGTGGCTATCCCAGCTAACGTACAGCGTACAACGACAAGCCAAAAGGCCGACACGTCATATAGTCGACAAATTATGAGTAACATTATGACATAGTACAGGTATTGACAAAACTCGACATGACATGACGTAGCATCAGCATCGCCTGAGTAATAATAATAATTGTTGTGGCCAGTTTGAATCTAGCGGCTTGCTGCTGTTTCCGTGAAGTGCTGCCGCCTATCTGCTATCTTTTGATTGCTTAAATCTAGTGGTGACATACAAACTGGTCTAAGAGCAATTTAAGTCAGCTGATAAGCTTCAAAGTAGTCCAAGGACCAGTTCACAGACACACCACCTTTTTCTAGACCACTTTGCTTTAGACCAGTTTGTAGTTCGCCATATTAAAGAGTAGCGTGAGATTGACAAAATTCTACCACCAGGTTCGTACTTGTTTGTTTACGGGACTGTGAAGAGTCCAGTACAGTGAACTGTCCCTGCCCCTGAAAATTCTGCTACAAAAGTTTAGTTTTGTCTAGGCTATCTGTGGCCACCCTTTTTTATTAGTCTGTCAATCCGAAGGTCTGACACAACCCACAACCAGTTTTGATTTGACAGGTTTACTTTTTACAATTACAATCTTGAGTTTAATATGCCTGCAAACTCGCGAAATCATCAAATCTCACATCGCAGTGAAATTTCAACTAAATTAATTGAAATTGAAATTTTCCTTGGTACCCTAACATACCAAATTTTCCCCAAAAATCTCTTCTAAACGGTAAGTTTCTCCTTTTTATAATAGCCTATCACAAAACTGATAAGACTAGATTTCTCCACCACAAATTCTAACGAAGTAACGTAAGTTATACCTATAGCCCAGTCAATAAAGGTCCAAAAAGGCGATTTCCGTCACAAAATTAGGAGAAAGCTGGATTTCTCACCATCGATAGAACCACCCCAGAGGGTCATTTTCCCAAAAGTCCCAGAGAATCCCGCTGGAGCTTTCAGCTGCTTCAGCTATGGGTCAGCACATCCACTGACAGTTCGATTTTTCACAGATAAACTGATGATCCTTTATTACAGCAGAGACAATGTATTATTATTAATAATACATAAATGTGTTAGTATTATTATTAATAATACATTGTCTCTGATTACAGCTATTTAGGACTGTCGGTTCCTCCATCCACTCTCAGTTTTTGGCCGTCACAATCCGAAGTAACAGTGCATGTGGACTCTAAAAGTAGGTAACTTTATCATTCAAGATTGACGAGACTGATATGTTGGCCTATAGTTCAATATGAACCCTTAATGAGAATCGTTCTTGAAATCGATTCTCGATTTTTCGGGATCGTTCAAGGCTTGCCGTTCACTCAGTAACTTATAACCTTAGGTTTTTTAACAGACTTTGTCCGTTATAATTTCGCGTCCGGCTTGTCTGGACCTAGTAGTAGGCTGTAGGTCCAATCATATCGTACTTATCCAATAAGTTGATATTCATTGAATTTTGATTATAAAATTGCTCCTGCTGGTGTATAAATCAAATCAAATCAAAATCTCGTTTATTCCACAATCAATATTCAGTACATGAAATAATACCTCATCAAGTTAATAATACAATCTTATAGATAATTAAAGTACTACACTAAATTTTTGTTTCTGATGACTGCAATATTATGAATAATAACTTACAGTACTAGATTAAACTAGATTAATAATATAGTTTCATGATACAGGTATAGTAATCAAAATCGCCTTTAACTTGGATTTTATTACATAATAGCCTACCATGTCAATTTGAGCTTATTGCTTCAAAATGTTACTAGGGAAGCGCATGCGGAGGCAAATTTAGCGGAGCGAGCTTTCTTTTTGTCAAAAAGTGTTTGAAGCGTGGACTCGAAAATTCGATCCCAGTATTTTAACCCTTGCTAAACCCAGCTGATGGTGAAAGTGGCTCATTCTATCACCATGTAATGTTATGAAATGAGAATATAAAATATGAGCAACAACCTTCAAGTGAATACTCACCATCCCAAGCCTCAAACATATCATTGACAATGAAATCGAAAAATCCCATCTGAGATTTGGGTATTGAGCAGGTTGTTCTGTCAAACATGGGCATCACAACTGGTAAACGGCGGGCCTTTTCTTCATCAGTCTAAAACAATAAATAAAATAATGAATACCACTGTAAAGATTGATCAAATAGGCCTAAGTTACTTTGTGTTTGAATGTGAGAAGAAATGTATGTATGCAATATTGGTAATGATTATAGTTATATGGTCTGTCCAAGCAGAGAAGACCATAGATGAGAAAATGACTCTAGCTCTGTCAATATTGGTTCAAAAATTATAAATTTAATCTCAAATTGTAAGAAACAATTCGATCTACTATCAAGACCATATTTATAATTCTTGAACAAATATTGACCAAGCTGGAGTCATTTTCCCATCTTGCCAGAGGCTCTTCTTTGCTTGCACAGACTATATTTGTCATCAATATCAGAATAACAAATTGGTCTAATCATAATAATTACCGTATAGAATCATGAATTGAAATAGTCGAGAAACAATAATGTTTGGAACGTGAATAATTGATGATTTCTTAGAGAATAAATATTCAACTTAATGTCACTGTGAAAATTCATTAAACGATGACAAGAATTAACATAAACAAGAAGAATGTGAAAAATGTTGGTTGATCATTTCTCAAACAATAAATGAATAATGAATATCACTTAGATTGTGAAAATTGATCAAATAGGATGAAATGAATCGAAATAGCCTATGGACATATCTTTAATGTTACAAAAACGTTCAATTTGATTATTTCATATCAGATTAGAGCAGTAAAGGCATCCCGGACCCAAAGTCAAGGGAGGTGTAGCTAACGCCAAAAAGTTATTATTGAATTATTGATTTACCGTAACAGAATCGTATTGCTAGGTCTAGTAAGACCCATTGCATACATAACATATTACAACATCCAACTGTACTATACAATATACTTATACAAATAGAAATAAATAAATTCAATCACAACAGAGAATAATTGTAAAATAATTTAGAACTTCTGGCTTAATTTAAAGTTGGGCGTTTTCCTCTGCTCCTTCTGCGCTTCAACAGCTGACGATGTCAATTATTTGAGTTATCATTTACCCATGCATTGATGATCCTCTTGAAATCAAAAGAGACATTTATAAATTACGTCAGATTTAGTAGATTACATCACGTAGGTACAATGAAAGACAGACAAAACCGCCTAACTTTTTGGTGACAGCTATATATAGCTGTAATGGCAGCTATATTACTTTTACTCCCATTGGCATCCAACTCACCAGATCCCTCTGTTGGCTTTGAAAAGAATCATTGAAAATATTTCCATATAGTACAAAAATTGGCCACTAGATCTCAGCACCTGTAGAAGATTCACTTCTATCCCTTTGCTACCCAAAATATTCCTGCACCTACAGTAACTTTCTTTTATCAATGCCCTATACTTTATACTCTAATTTTAAAATAGCTGAGGTCAAAAAATTATGTGGACCATGTATTCTTTAATCATACTATACTTCAATTTGGTACTATCATAGACTACATTCTCACAAAAATGTCATTCAGCCCTCTTGGCTTCATAGCACAAACATAATTATTATTATTCAAAAACTTTTGTGTCTTCTTGAATGAGGTATTTTCTTGGAATCTATCACGGGCCGTTATTTATTATTGAATCAACCTTTCAAATTAGGTTTCATAGTCATTAGTTTAAAATCATAGGTTTTTCATGGAACGAATGTTCGGATTACCGCAAAATCTTATAATCAAAAAAGTAATCCATAATCTATATCTGGTAATCAAAAAAGTACTTAACATTAAACATAATTTCATAATAATTCGACTACCAGAACATATATTTACAAAATCAATTGTTATTTAATTGAATGCATAGCATTAATAAATCAATTGAATTAAATTAAAATCTTATATATTAGACCTACAGTTCACATCTCTAGGCCTAATATACAGAGTGTTTCAGGAGGAATGTGCAATACTTCTCAGGCTGATTCCTTACACCAAGTATACAAAAAAGTTCCATGGGACCATCCCCCAAAAACGCTTTGTTACCGAGATAACAATGGCGGAAAATTGAGATTTTTCAAAATATATTAATTTTTCTATTTTTTTAGAGGCTTTAGTGAGGTACTAAAATAATCAATTCTTATGTAAAATTAGCTGAGAAATTCAATAAAACCAGTTCCAAGTTTGTAACTTCAACGGTTATTGAGATAATTGGGGAAAATAAATCGAATTTAGTGTCAGCCAATCTTAGCTTATACCGTATTCGGTATATGTATATCCGGTAGTATATCCTAGGCCTGCTTAAGAACTTTTTAAACCCCCTCCAACTTGGAAAAATCTTCCAGAGCTCTAATTTTATTGAAAATCTTATGAATATTTGATTCAGAATGACATATTATCTGTTAATAACACTCAACAAAACCATGAATAAGGTTATGTTATAGTAAACAGAACTAACAGACTTTGGTCGAATACGAAATGATAGAAGGCAGAAGGCAGACGATAGGCTGTGGCGTTGACGAATAATGGCTGTGGCTGCGCTGGCTTTCGGAAGAGTGGTTTTTCGGAACACTCGTAGCCACCCTGCAGGCTAGTCTTGATCAAGGTCTATAGAAGAAGGTTGGGACACGTGTGCCATATTGAGTCTTAAAACAGGTGGTAGATTCAAAACTTTTTCAAAGCTCAAACATCTGCTTTTGAAATTTGCTTATTCTGCCCAAAAAATTACACTTTCATTCAAAGTCACTACAGCTGTGATTAAGACTCAATATGGCACCTGTGTCCCGACCTTCTTCTATAGACCTTGGTCTTGATCAAGACAGGCCCGACATCTGACAGAAAAAATCGAACTATTAACTGTCATGGCTGTCAAATGAGTACGACTCATCGAGAAGGCATTGATGTTTTGAGCACCATAAACTATGCCACGAGAGCGCAGGACAGTAGTTGGGTCAGATGACAATTGGGTCACTTGGTTTTGAAGGTTTGTAATATTGGGTCAAATGACTATTGGGTCAAGTGGTTTTGCTGCTTTTCTCGATTTAAAAAAATTGGGTCTAGTGGTAGGTTGGGTCAGTTGGTAGACACCCAGGCAAATGATATGTTGGGTCAGATAACTATTGGGTCAAGTGGTTTTGCGGCTTTACTCGATTTTAAAAAATTGGGTCTAGTGGTAGGTTGGGTCAAATGGGAGTTGGTTGACCACCCGTGAATGGACTATAGCTATAGGTAGTCCGTCCAAGCAAAGAACACCCTCTGGCAAGTTGAGAAAATGACTCTAGCTCGGTCAATATTGGTTCAAAAATTATTGATTTGGTCTCAAATTGTAGATCAGAACTTTATCTACAATTTAAACCGAATCAATAATTTTTGAACCAATATTGACCGAGCAGGAGTCATTTTCTCATCTTGCAAGTTTCGATATATCAATAGTCTCGATACATCGATTTTTTGATACTTCGATAGTTAATATCGATACGGATAAATATCGATACACTATGTACGTATCGATATTTGTATTTTGATACGTATCGATACACTGGCCTGTATCGCCCCTATCCACCATCACTATTTTTTAATAATTAAATTTTTGGAGTCGCCCGGTACCGAGTTAAACAGTTCAACAAGACATGATTATTTATTAGTGGAAAATTTGCATAATTATAATTAATTTGAAATAAAAACTGAAAATAGTAGGCCAATCAACATTATTATGCTTCAATTCAATTTTTTACTCAAAGTTTCCCTGATCTTGGAGGAAAACATTGAGAAAATGAATAGCCTAACGGTAATTTAAACAATTCGAAGTTGATTGAAATAAATAAAAACTAATCACCAGCATGAATTTCAATTCTAGTTCAACTGAAAAGAAAAAACTAAAAAAATAATAATGTGGTTGAGGGAGAATAGCTGAGTTTTGTTCACTAGTAGCCTACAGTCATATTGATAGGCTTTACATCACTTCATAGCAGTAACTGCTGTTTGTAATAAATCGAAACTAAGTTATTTATACTTTATGAAACATAATTTAGCCTACATCAAGTTGGAATTCGATTTGAATATAGTGAAAAACCTTGATTGAACTGTTGAAATCGGTTCAGAGCTAATTATTAGGCTCAGCCCTACCTTTTGAAGTTCTGCGAAGTCCGTCGAGCTGCCTCCAATGCGCTTTCAGCCCCACCCCAGCCCTTCTTTATTTTTTATTATTCATCATACACAACAAAACAAGTACGTAGGTAGAATACAATAGGAATCACAAAGCAAAATCAATGTCCTTAGTCAATCAAAGTCTCTTACAAACATTCATTTGTGAGTGAATCCAGATTCGATTCCATTCAATATCATAGTATAGTCTGTCCAAGCAAAGAAGACCCTCTGGCAAGATGAGAAAAATGACTTCAGCTCGGTCAATATTGATTAGGTCTCAAATTGTACTACATCAGAATGTTTCCTACGATTGAGGCCAAATCAATAACTTTTGAACCAATATTAACCGAGCTGAAGTCATTTTCTCATCTTGCCAGAAGGTCTTCTTTGCTTGAACAGACTATACACTTTCACTCTTGTTTCACTTGTCTGCTCCTTGGTTTTGTTTTCTTCTTTGCTTCAATCAAGAGCAGTTTTTGGACATTTTTGATTTGAACCCAATCATTCTCCTTTTGTCAGGGAGCTCTTTCTCTCCAACTTCTGGAAAAAGGAAGAGATTGACAATAATATTATAAAAAACCGTAAAACACCGTAATCAGACTCTATCATTAATTATTATATATTTTTTAATTTAGAATTACCATAAATTATTATGATTTTATGTATTATATATTTCTAATAGAACAGACTTCAACAAAATAGGCGAATGGAGAACGTCTGAAAGCAAAAGTTCTTTAGCTAAGGTTGCTGTGAACTGGATATGTTGCAAACAACTCCTGACTGGTCTGACAGAGCTCAGCATTAATATAGTCTGTCCAAGCAAAGAAGACCCTCTGGTATGATGTTAAAATGACTCCAGCTTGGTCAATATTTGTTCAAGAATTATAAATGTGGTCTTAATAGTAGATCGAATTGTTTCCTACAATTATTTGAGATGAAATTGATAATTTTTGAACCAACATTGACCGAGCCAAATTGAGTCATTTCCCATAAGTCTTCTTAGCCAAAACCATATACGTATAGAATAAATTAGCAGTCAAACATTAATGATTGATGATGCATAATCGACGACCCAATCATGTTAGGCGATTGAGAGATTCTGCATCAAAATAGCGGATGCTGGTAACTGTTTTGGGGTGGGAAAATCACTGAAACCAACTTTCCTTCAAAGTCAACTTTTCAAATATCTGCTTAATTTTTTAGTTGATTGTATCATTGTGATGTTTTACAGGTGATCCCCACACGTACCCGACTTGCTTCCCTCCCAGCACACCCTCATAGTTTCCATTTTCAAGGGTTTCTTATATTGAATAGCAACTGCTGAAGATAAGATATGAATTAAATTTTATAAATAATGAGAAAAAGTTAGATTTCTCATCTCCAATGAGTGCTGAGATACATTCAATGTAAGAAACCCTAGCAAATGGTAACTTCGAGGGGATGCTGAGGGAGTAGAAAGATGGGTATTGGACGTTTGGCAGAACACTTGTCTGTAAGATAGTAATAGATTGGTGGAAAATTAGCCTCATATTATTTCTTCTCTCGATAAAAACTAAAATTTTAGTCTGGTTTCTAATATTTGAATAAAAAATAAGGATACGGTTTTGCAGAAAGAAACCATTCCACATTATTAAGTTTCATGGAATGAGAAATTAATGCTTAACTTATTTGTATATAAATATATTGTTTATATATTAAGAGCACATAGGCCCTATACGTTCACCAAATCAGAATATCTATTTGGAGAATGAAAGTATTATTGCAGTTTCAAATTTGCCACTTGATGTCTTAAAAGTAGTTGATTGTGGGTTGGTTCCTTTCTGCATAACGCCGTACAATCTATATCAGTACAAAACCGACCTGATTCAACAACGAATGCCACCTCCCGGTCACAGATAACCTGAGAACTCACTTCGCTCGCACAATCATCATTGGCAGGACGCATAACAGCTGCTGTTACTGGAAGCTTGTTGTATGAACTGCAGAAGAAAACATAATATGCCATCAATTATCAATTCGACAACCACAATAAAAAACCGAACCGATACAGAAATAATTGGAAATACATCAGAAAATGAGTTTTAATCTTTACTTAAGGTATTGTTATAGCATCTAGCCTGACACTGAGAAAGCTGTACCACAGAGTAATTAAGGTTGTTCGACTAAGCAAAGAAGACATTCTGGCAAGATGGAAAAATGACTCCAGCTTGGTCAATATTATTTCAAAAATTATGAATTTGGTCTCAAATTGTGGATCAGAATGTTTTCTATAATTTTTAATTTTCTAATCAATATCAACCGAGCTGGAGCAACTTTCCGATCTTGCCAGAATCTTTGATTAGACAGACTATAGTAATTATAGTATGGTACCTATCACATTGACCTATTTGAAATTCATAACTATTCAATTGTTATATCTGAAGCCAAAAAGTAAGGCGATTTTGTCTGTCTCTTGTACATGATGTAACCTACTAACATCTGATGTAATGCGTCTATTGTCTCTTCAAAAACATCAACTAGGCCCAGCTAAATGACATCAATTGACATCATCATAAGGAGCAGATGAAACCGCTCAACTTTTTGGTGTCAACTTAACTTTTTTATAAACAGTTTTTATCAATTTAAAGATATAGTGAATGCGAGAGGAGGCCATAAATAATTAGATTGCCTACAAAAGAACAAATTAGATTCAATCATTTGAACTAAATCTCTGTTTAAAATACCACATTCATTATCATTATTTGACGGGGACTTTCATGAATATTTCAATGATAGATAAATTTTCTGTGAAATGAATAAATTTCAATGATTGAAATGAATTTTTCTGAGGGTGATGCCCACATGGGCTCCAAGGCCTGTGCGTGGGTAATGAGAGGGGTGATGATAAGAGATGGCAACAACGTCTTAGGCAGTTACTTTCCATTTGATTTTTTCTTTGTTCTTTCTGTACTGGGTTATGATAGAAATTAGCAGAGAAGATTGAACATAGAAAAAATAATATGCCTAAAGATTGCTATAATTTGTAGCAAGTCGAATGCGGGAACGCACACAAGAAAGGCATCCCTTAAAACACCTGATTGAAAATTGATTTTAGGGCTTTCAAATAGACCGAATTTCTTACTCGGAATAGTTGCCATTTTTATTTATTTATTAGCAAGATTGAAATACAGTAGGATTGAAACACAGACAAAGTCCAAAACGTCTCTTCTTCCCAATTTTGGTTAAAATATTCAAAATATTAAAAATGTCCACACTTAAAACTCAAATTATACACAAATTTCAACTTCTGAAGGTAAAAAAACTATGAAACCTTAATTTAGAATTTGGAAGGTTGTTAAATAAATAAAAATAACCAAAACACGGATAATATTATTTAAAATATTAATTTTCAATTCAAATTTTGAAACCTAAAATAGGTAGACTTTAATGAAAGTTGATACATTAGCTGTTTGATCAATATGGGTTTTAAGGTCATGGTCTCATTAAAAGTAGCTATGATCGTAGAAACATAGATGTTTCTCAACAAAACTATCTTCAATTATCAATGAAATGAGGTCATGCATAAGTTACCTTCCTTTAATATATTTACAGGTAGCTATGGTTCGGCCCATATTATTCAGGAGTAAGTTTGCAAATTCAAGCTTATAACAGACTCTAGCTAAGTTGGCAGATAGCGAATGTCTTTTATCAATTTTCAGCTCCATCAGAACAGTCTTAAAGTGTATAAGAGAGTCTAGCCATTTAGCTAAGGTCACTCTCGACTCGATACGCTCTCACAGATCGCTAGTCGACTGTCCTGAAAGTGGAAAACATGAATAACAGCCATTCGTCATCTGCCAATTTAGCTGCAGTCAGCTATTATAAGTTGGGTGTAATTTGCTGGAAGCTTTCATCGTGTAAGTCTAAAGCAGTTGCTTTATAAACTCTACATGAATTTCCAAGGTTATTGGCTGTCTATTTCATTAAAAATGGTGTGTGAAAAAGGAAAAAGAAGCATACTTTGTAATTGACAAGACTTACAGTATTAGGCCTACTGTCTTATTAGTTGAAGTTTGTCTGGTCCACGACAAATGTCATCAAGAAGTGCAGTTTCGTCAGCTCCATAATTTATTTTGCTTGATATGTATCCGCTCCTCGCTCTACAAGCCAGAAATTGAATAATCTGAAAATAAAAATTGAATCTTCAATAAAATAATGATAATTTTACTTGCTTTCTAATAGGTTACAATATTGGTTAGCAGTTCAACTCAGGAACCAGTAGATTCGCTCGAGTATATATTAATGATCCATTTATTTAGGATTCGAGGATAGAGTTCAAAGATTGCAATATTTTCTGCATCATTTGAACGAATCTTTCACAAAACAAAGTAAAGAAGGACTAGAGGAAACATACTAGGTTATGTTATGATTTTCAAACTTCTCCGTTCTCCCGCAAATATTCACAGCTGACTTTCAGCTATCGATTTTTCGAGTCACATATCGACTATCATATCGCGTGGGTTATCGATTTCGATCGATTGAGAAGGCGGTGTCACACTAGACATAAAAAAATGATCAGCTGTTGCAAGAGAAAGAGAAATATTTTTTGTGGCTATTGCTGCCTTTCCTTTACAAAAATATTCTAATATTCTATTATATAAATAATTTTTTCACTGAGCCAAACACCTTTTCGTCAGTTTGTTTCAAACAGACTTGACATAATTATAGCTGCTGTATACGGGGTTAGTGACGGCCAGTTGAAAAGCTGTAGCCAATCACAGCTCTTGTTGTAATGAACTCAAGGACAAGACGAAGGCTGTAATTGGCTATAGCTGTTCGACTGGCCATCAACCCTTTTACAGCAGGCCTTACATCAGCGTAAAGGTACGGTTTGGTTTGACGTAACGATCAGCTGTAGCCAATCACAGCTCTTAAATAAGAAGCTACAACCAGAGACAATGTATATTAATAATACATTGTCTCTGCTACAACTGATCGACCACGACCGACGGACGTTACAAACCAGAACCTACCTTAAGCCGAATACTGTCACGTAAAACCTTTACATAACCTAGCCTTATTAGTAATGTGGATAGATGAAATCGTATGCTTCTTCATCTTGGCCTATCGTGTGACACCTCCTTAAGTTCCGTATTTCTATAAACGACACGACTCTACGACTGGCCGAAAGATCCAATCTCAGCTCTTATTGCTTGAGATCACGGACAAGACAAGAGCTGTGATTGGTTCTCATAACCAACCGTCGTGTCGTGTATAGGAAAACTTACCTAAATGAGATGAGCATCGATTATCGATGTTATTCAATATCGAAAGACAGAAAACATCGATTATCGATGCTCATCATCGATACTTTTAAGCTGTGTACACGGATGGATCAATTTCCTTTCAAGAATTAATTCTCGATTATTCCGAGATGAACAGCGATTATTATCGATGTTATTCAATATCGAAGGACATCAATATTTTCAATGACGATAAACATCGATGTTTTGAGAACATCGATGCTCATCTGCAGTATCGATTTTTTATCATCGATACGATACTCTCAATTTGTCAAGGGATAGAAAAATTTCCTTTTAAGAATAACCTAAGTACATCAAATTTGATTCAATCTTGAATCGTTGGTTAAATTTTGAAACATGTATCATCTTGAAAGGAAATTGAACCATACAGACATGCAGCTTCGACATCATTCGTCAATAGATCTTGGAAAACAGTGTCAGTCAATAGAACTTAAAATTTTTTAGCAAACAAAATTATTTTGTAATCATTGATAACTTATTCGGCAATCTGAAAGCCAATAAGCTACCGTACTTACCAGCACACTTCCGCCAGCAATTGCTGCGGTTTAATCAAATATAGTCACAGTCTGATTGCGCAAAGAAGACATTCTAGCAAGATGGAAAAACTACTCTTGCTCGTCCAAAAATTATAAATTTTGCCTCAAATTGTAGGAAACAATCTGATCTACAATTTGAGACCAGATTTATAATTTTTGAACTGATATTGACCGAGCTGGAATCATTTTCCCATGGCGCCAGAATGTCTCCTTTGCTTGGACAGACTATATGGTGTAATAGGCTACCGTAGACGTTGCAAATATCCAACAGTGGAGACTTGAATTGAAGTTGACACCCATCACATTCCGAAGAAAAGTAGGCCTACCTGATTGAAAAATTGCAAAAGTTGCAAACCAGCGGGTGGGTGAGTGGCAGAATTTGAAAGTTAAATGCCACGTTTACACCGGAATGTTAATAACTTTTGTGAATAACGTATTATATTATATGGACTTATATATTATATATAATTCTTATTATAAAAAAGTTATCAACAAATGTTATAAACATTCCGGTGTACGTGGCTTTAGATTCAAAAGATGTTGATTCATTGCGAAATACGGTGAACAGAGAATAGGTAAAATTTAATAGGTACCGGTAAGTTACTGAAGATTGGAAAATAATAAAACTTTACAAAGCCAGGTAGGTATAGTCTGTCCAAGCAAAGAAGAACCTCTGGCAAAATGAGAAAATGACTCCAGATCGGTCAATATTGGTTCAAAAATTATTTGATTTGGTCTCAATTGTAGGAGACATTCTCTTCTACAATTTGAGACCAAATTTATAATTCTTGAACTAATAATATGAAGCGAGCTAGAGTCAATTTCCCATCTTGCTAGAATGACTTCTTTGCTTGGACTGACTAAATTAGAACAGTGAGATGAATTTACTCTTGCAAATAAAAATGTTATGATTATACATAATAATAATTACCGTATTATTATTGCCAATGTTTGAAGGAAAAAATATATTATGCATGGTTATTATAATGCTTGATGAACTGCGCGAGCTTTTATTGAATCGAACTTTTATTTGGACTCAAATTCTCACCTGAAAAGAAACGTTCAAAATCAGATGAAGACCACCTTGCCAGTTAATCTGGAAGACATTCTGGCAAGATTGGAAAACGACTTCAGCTCAGTCAATACTGCTTTAAAGATTATAAATTAAATCTCAAATTGTAGGAGACACTACGATTCACAATTTGAGACCAATTTTATAATTATCGAACCAATATTGACCGAGCTGGAGTCATTTTCTCATCTTGCCATAATGTCAGCTTCACTTGACAGACTATACCACCAAATAAATTTGTTTTCAACAAAATACATTATTCCATCATGATTCAAAGCTTTAAAAGTGGGTGAGCCCATTCAACTTTAGAAAATTTTCAAAGACTATTCATTCAAAATAAAACTGAAAATTTAGTATTAATTGAGATTTAATTACTGTATTCTATCAAGCTCTGGAGACATTCAGAATTTATTAATTTTATTTGAACTTCGAAATTTAACTTGACTCAAATAATGGACAAAAAATAACATGAATTATTTTGGAACGGCCGACAGCTAACTTATTAAACTTACCGTCTTTAATTTTAATTACGGTATCAATTTAGTTTGAAGTGACAATATTACTCAAACTTTTAAATTTTGATAAGCATTGAGAAGCTTTTCCTACATATTACATAAAACAATTTAGAACAGTTTGAATTATGATGGAAATAAAAGGAATAGAAAAATATCATGAAATCATCAATGAAAATCAATCTCCTACCGTGCAGCTTGCATCCCAAATGGAAACTGAGAGCAATAATTCATATTTTGAATAGCATGCTGGCTCCAACGACGAGCTGGAAATACCTGTAATGATCTCCCCACGCAATAGAAATCATAAAGCTAAGCTACTGTAGAGTCTTTCCAAGCAAAGAAGACATTCTGGCAAGATAGGATAATTACTCCAGTAAATATTGGTTCAAAAATTATTAATTTGGAATCAAATTATTGTAGAAAACAATCTGCTCTACAATTCTAAAGCAAATTTATAATTTTTGAATCAATATTGACCGAGCTGGAGTTATTTTCCCATCTCCAGATTGTCTTCTTTGCGCTTGGACAGGGTATGTACCTTTATACCATTACTAATTGAATTCACTTATAATTGGACACAAACTATATCATATAAGCAATATTGCACAAATGTCCTGAAGTAAATGCATCCTAAATATCAAGTTCTTCGAAAATACAAGAAACAATTTTAAAGAAAATAAGTTAAGTGAATACTAGAAAAATCTGGATCTTAATATTGATTGAATATGCCTACGACTCTATTTACCTGATTGTTATAAATTTGGAGATACCTGACAATTAAAGCCCTCAAGACTTTTGCTATAGATCTTTCAGAACTAGATAAATTATGAAAGAATTTTAAATCCGAATCCATTGAACCATTTATTTATTCTATTTATTGATTCAAAAATTATAAACTTTGTCTTCAATTGTAAAACAGAATGTTTTTTTTACAGTTTGAGACCAAATTTATAATTTCTGAACCAATATTGACCGAGCTGGAGTCATTTCAGCTCGGTCAGTGCCAGCTCGACCTGAGAAATGACTTCAGCTCGGTCACTATTGATTCAAAACTTATAAACTTTGTCTTCAATTGTAGAACAGATGGTTTCTACAGTTTGAGACCAAATTTATATTTTCTGAACCAATATTGACCGAGCTGGAGTCATTTTCCCATTTTATGAGAATGTCTTTATTGCTTGGACAGACCCTATCTAAAATTTAAATTCATCAGCAAATTTCTGAATGAAATTTATAGGTCCTACAAAGACAAGAGAAATATTAATTTAATGTTTCAACTAAGAGTATCACATTCAAAACAGATCCTACCTCACTCTATCCTGATATTGGTGGGGAGACCCTTTTATTCTCAACAAACACATACAATAAGACAAGATCATTTTCAATGCAAAACAGCCATTCATCAGCAGACCTCATTATTACACTCCATTTTTGTACATATAATGATAATAGCCTACGATTCTTCAAGATCAATTTCATAAGTTGAGCTTCTAATCTGCGAAATCTGGATTATACTTTGAATTATATTCCAAAATCACACATAATAATAAGGTATAGTTTGACAAAGCAAAGAAGACATTCTTGCAAGATGGCAGAATGACTTCAGCTCGGGCAATATTGGTTCAAATATTACAAATTCGGTCTCACAGTGTAGGAAAAATTTTGCTCTACAATTTGAGACCAAATTTATAAGTTCAAATCAATATTGACTGAGCTGGAGTCATTTTCCCATCTTTCCAGAATGTCTCCTTAGCTTGGACAGACTATAGGCCTACTACTCTGGAAATCTGTATTATACTTTCAATTCTATTCCAATAATACACGTAATAATGAGGTAGTACTGTGGATGTAATGAGCACTAATGAAAAATATATATCAACTAACAAAGACTGACACTGTTTTCCAAGATATTGATGGTAACTGATAACTCACGTGTTCAAAATACTGTAGGCTACCAAATTCATCTTGTGTTCAGCAATATTCGGCTTATAAAGAGGTGCTCTATCCATTGTCCTCCAATATTGGATTAAATCATCCAATTTCTCACATTTCACTACTTTCGCTTTGAACTGAGTCTGTTAATTACTTGAATTAGAACTTGAATAAACGATAATAAGTAAGAGAAGAACGTTTTACTGATAAGTTACTGTAAGTTGATATTCTGGTATTCATGGTATTTTTGTTTCTTCACTTGCTATAAAAATTGACACTTTCTCAATAAAGCGAGAAAGATATGGGTACGGTAGGCTACTATAATAAATGTTAGCCGGAATAGGAATTAGTCCCATCTTTGTATTATTTCAAAATTATTAGAGTTAAAGCTTGAATACAAAAGCTAAAACAGCCAGAATTATGTTCTAAAAAACAAAGTACTCAAAGAAGCATGGTACTTGGCAATTACATATGCTGAGATAGAATAAGCGATACTGTGAGTCCCATAATATGCATCAGTTATGCGGCAGACCACGACTACCCATGCAGTAAGTTACATGCTGTACTAGACCATTAGAATTGTTAGAGCTACATATAGAAATCAAAATACACATAAAATATCACAAGCAATGCATACCGGAGCACACACATTCACATAAAATATTACAAGCATCAGCCAACGTACTCAAGCAAACACATCAAAAGTTAATGACCATAACACATGCCAAACTACTAATACCAAATAGCAGAAAAGGCCCAGCAACTAAACTATGTTACAAAAATAGGACCTATTTGGATTTGTACAAAAAATATAACAAGACAGTGGAACTATCCATGTTTTATCTGATTATAGAATTATTATTTTTTTAATATTTTGATAGCCTAAAGGGAATATGAGGAAGGCGAGGAAAAAGATTAGGAAAGGAGTTCATAATGGAAATAGGAAATATTGATATGAATTGTGAGAGTTCTTGGAGAGAACTTATAGGTACTTGTTAGTGTTTAATAATATTGAGCTAAGGGTTGAACATATTTTTAATCGATTAAAGTCACATTTGAATTAATTTGATAAACTTAATTTTTTTTCAAGAGATTCAATACTATATCAAGAATTCATGACAGTTGAAAAAATAAGGAAATCGTAGTATTTTACAAAGGGAAAATAGATAAATTCTGGTTGGATTAAAGATGCTAGCCTCAAAACCAAATAAGTTTGATTCAATTTCAAGTTCTCTATCAATTAATATAATAGTCGATATTATTTTGATATTATAGAACGATATAATATCTTTATCAATAATATGAATATTCAATTGATAAAGAAATGATAGAAATAGAGTCAACCAAACATTACTGTGAGAATGGTGTAAAACATTTGAGCAGGCGTACACTATTCCACAGAATGTTTTCAGTTTTGATGCCAACATGTTTCTCCTCAGAAAAATAACTATCATTAGTATTGGCATATTTTGATATACTAATGATGATTGGCCTCCACATCTCCCCTTACAGCCAACCCGATCCACCACAAACAACTTTAAGTGAGATTTATTACCTATTTAGAATTACCGGTAACAGTTTTTTGAAGCTATTTTAGAGTTTTAATTTCAATTGAAAGTTGACAAAAACTATTCAAATAAATGGATATTATGAGTTTACATTTTAAAAAAATTATTAAATTATTATAGAAATAGAGGGCAGGAGACAAGAAGGTAAGGTAGGCTGCCGTGCTAAGAAAAAACGCGGTATGATAAGGTAACTTACACTTGAAAAAAAAACTGAAAAACTACATTAAAACCCACAGCTAGTTTGTTCAACTTTTGAAATTATTTAAATGATTTTCACGATTGTATCGCTTGTTTGAGTTTCTTATCTGTTTGATGTCGTATCAATTGAGTTAATATGGCATCAAATATAATGGTTGAAAATAGGACGTTTTTAGCACCTTCGGAAAAGCATCAGAAAGAGAGTAAGAAAAAGTGGTTATTACATGTTTGGGCCTATATAACTCGAAATAAATTTGCTTAGCAACGGCAGCAGGGACAGTCAGTGCTCAAGAGAAAGGGGGGAAGGCACTGGAAGACTGGCTGGGGTGTGGAGGGGCGCATCCCTCAGAGATAGCAGCAATTGCTATCTCCCCCTACACGTCCTTCCACTCTAGCACCTTGGCTTATGAATTAATCAAGTGGTGAAAACTGTACTCGGCTACCACTGCCTTGTAAATCACCTAGAGAGGAAAGAAGCAGAAAACAATATAATGGATTAAGCAAAGTAAGAATCAAGAAGCGATCAAAGAAGCAGAATGGTTAGTTACTGGAAATTGAAATGAAATGAAAATATTCTTCATTAGGCGGAGTTAGGACTAGGAAGTACTTTCTACCACTCAACCAAAATTGCACCATGAATAACATAGGCCTATTGATGAATGCAACAAATACAGTCATATAATTTTATAAGTTAGATGTAAATTCATCAGTATTAGTTATATTACTTTTCTGAAAATAATCGGAATGATTAGAATAACTAGAAAACATTCCATGAATGCAACAAATACGTGAAAGTAAGATGTACAGTTATGAGTAACTTACAGAATTAGTTATATTATTTTTCTAAATACACTCTACACAGCACATAATACAAATAAAGTTTTTAAATCAAAACATGCATAATTAGAATCAAAAATTTTGTGTAAGTTACGGTACCTACATTCGAGTTCAAATACTAGAATAAGAAAAAACAGACTCAGTTCAAATCTTGGGCGATTATTGAATAAGTAACTAAACCTTACGTGATCGAAAACTATTCCGTCAGAAACTGGAATAAATTATTGAAGAAATTACGGTCGACAAGTGAATACTGGAATAAAATTTATGAAGAATATCACACAATATAATAAATCAAGTTTATATCAATCAGGGGCAGTGTAAAAGTTGTTAAGAAAAGAACAGAATTAATTAACTCTCATTTATTTGGAAAAATTAATAAGAAATACATGAGTCATGAGAACAAAAGAGTGTTAGAAAAAATACAAAAAATTATCTTCAATCAATAAGAAAAATCAAGAATACCTGAAATAGATGGCCTTGTTCCACACAGTAGCGGTTCCAGTCCTAGAAAAGTGGAGGAGCAAGGACTCAGATCCAGGGGTGATTTTTTAGTTGTGGGGGAGGTTATTGGAGTTTATCAAATAGTCGAAATTGAATTTATCTATTTTTTCCACGTACGAAATTTTATCATCAAACATCAAGAATTCGTCAATATTTATCTGTTAAAAATGGGGTCAGTGGGTTTTGACCCGCAAAATTTACAAAAAAGGTCAAAGATACTATAGGCCTCGTGTTTCTAGAAGTTTTAGACATTAATCAATGTAGAAATTGGGCAGCTTGTTAGGCTGGATTGTACCAAATTATAGGTGAGGACAGTTACTTGGCTTTACAAGTCAGAATGAACAGTAACTTATATGTACTGTATTCTATAAAGACAAACAACCATCTAAAGTTAAAAGTACTGAACTCTCTATTAATTTTATCTTGAAATGAAAACTCACAGATTCAGTTTACCTTTACATTAATATAGTTATGTATCAATAGAGTACTAATGAAGAAAACAATTTTAAAAAATCCATGAAAACTGGGGGGGCAGCTGCCCACCCAGCACAGGCCTGGAACCGCCACTGGTTCCACATCTGTGAAGGCTGGGTCCAAAGCTTACGGGATGACTGAAAGGTATTTTTACAATGAATCATGTAAGTTTAACCAATAAATTAAGTGTTAATGTCATTCATAATAATTTAATCCCGTCCAATTTGGGCCCGGCCTGCACTGGAGTGGAATAAGCCTAAGATGTCAACAATTATTATACAATTGCATTGATTAACAGTACCGATAAAGAGTACGGTACCTTTAAAGGACATGACCCCTGGTAGGCTATCTAACAGATAACTCAGAATAAAATGTAGAAGAGAAAGAACAAATATTCAACCTCTGGTGATACAGAATAATGAAATATAATAGAAATGAAACAAAAGTTCAAATCACGAGAGCCAATTGCCAGAATATCAAGTTATTTTAGAAGAAAAATAGCATAGATTGGTGAAAAGTTAAAAGTACTGAAGCTAAAAAGTTAAAAGTATAAAGCTACTAGAAAGGATACAATCAAATTTACAAAAAATTGACTCTCAAGAAAAGAAAAATTACAATAACGCTATTTTTACAAGAGTTATTCTTTTAGTATGACTTTAGCGGAACATGAACCCGACGTTACATCAAAATTCAATAGAAATAACAGAGCATTGGAAAAAAGAGTTTTTGAATTTTACCATCAAATTTAGAGGGTCATGTCCCTTGAATAGAATAATTTCACAACACAATACTCATTCATTGATTCTAGTACAAAATAGTACTTGGTACTTACTCTGTAGTCATACAGTTGGACTCTTCAGTCTAATATAACAAAGAAGATATTTACAAGTTTAACATTCTGGTTAATATAATATCACAAGTAAATAGAGAGTAATGCACTGAACTGGGTTTACATGCAGATTTAAAAGTTTCAGAGATAAAGCAACCAGAAATAAGAAAACTTCAAACTTCAAATTAATATTGTAATGAGAGAGTACAGCATTTATGTTTTTAAGACAATTCTATGTATCTCGACAGAGTCCCAAAACTAGGATACTATCATGAATATCAGGTATAAGATGTTCTTAGACAGAAGTAATTAGAGTTTTATAAGAAGAAGGCCTCCTACATTGTGGGGCACAATTGTTTACCCCCGAAAATTGATCATTCCCACGAAATAATCTTGGAGCGCATTACTGATGCTTGAAAAATATTGAGCTACAACAGATACGGTAATGGAACAAAAATTGCATGTAGCAGATGATAAAATACCTGGTTTATGAACTTGAAATGAATCACAATAATCTAGAGTTCGTCTCTTTTGGCTGCAGCCCTATTTATACTTTTACTAAAGAGCCAAAAAATTGAACATTTTGTTTAAGATTTGGAAAAAAATATTTGTAGATATTTGATAGTTGTTGATAGGGTAGTTGATTTTTGAAAATATTGGATACTATTCAAGCAAGTGAATAAACCAAGGCTAGCCGATACCGGATTCATAGCATCTCAGAGGACATGTTCAGGAATTTAGTTCACAAGACTTACGAAATTCAATATAGCCTGCAATATTTACCAAAGAACATAATTTTCTTTTAAGAAAAGAATCAAATCTATAATTTATGACGAAATAATTGTAATACAGTCATAAAAAATTAATACTGTATGGAAAAATTTGTTAGAGAACATTCATAGGGAAAATGTGTTTTGAAGTGAAAAATTCTAATATTAAGTTTCATGCTATTGGAATGGCTAGACCTACTAGTGAGTTTGTTTCTATTTGCTGAATTTCTTGCAGTGAATTAAAAATATCAAAATATTTATACAGTCTATTTTTTGAACCTTTAACAAAATTCAAAATTGTTTAAAGAGAATAGTTTTTTCAAGTGAAAAATAATAATGTAACTTAAACTTTTATAATCCATCCATCCAATTCACCAAGTAAACATCATTCACCCACTCATAATCACCTTGGCTTTAAATACTTGTTATCAATTCGCCTTTTTAATAATAAGATTTTTTTAGTTTTTTTCAATGCGTAACATTGATTCATGTTTCAAGACTTCATTGTTCTTGCTATCAGGGAATTTTGGTAGGAAATTTTAGAACATTAATATTTGAAGATTTTCAAGGCCTCCTAGAGCTTAAAAAGCGTTTTCAAAAACTCCTTCTCGTATACAATTATTTTTCTGAGGGGTGAAGCCCACATAAACTCTAGGCTTGTGCGTGGGTACAAATCAAAACAATTCAGCAAGGGATACTTTTATTGAACGTCTATCAAGTTTGGTTTATGAATCAGATTTTGTTAAACTATTGATTATAATGATGGAAAAATTTCATACATTTTATGAAGTAAAAATATAGAATTATAAGATTCAAAGTACCCTTATAAAACTTGATGAACAATCATAGAATATTGTTTTGTTTCCACTGAGAATCGAACTAGAAAACTGCATAAATTTAGGGCTTTGGTTAAATCATTTTTGAGCTTATTTTGGAAAAGCTACCCCACCCACTATACCCTATTCAATATGACTTGGGACGTAATAAACAAAAGTAAACAAATAGGGCGGGTTCTGTTGAAATTATAAACCATAGCAACAATACGACAAAATCCCAACAAAAAATATCGGACACATACGCACTGCCAATGTCTATTTTTTCGTTTTTTTGGCTATGTTTTTTTATTATTCTCATATTTTTATTTTCGTTTAAAAGAATGATATCTTTGATTAATTATTCAGACTTTAAACCTTGATGGGATTTTCTGGCTACATTGCTGATTTTTTAAAAATTTTGCTTCAAGTTCTTTAGTTGAAATTTTTCAATATATTTTGATTGATATCAATTGATTAAATTATTATATTATCCAAGTTGGAATTGTGTAACTTGAGTTGAGGAGGCAATATTTGGAGTTTCACCTGTTTGCCTCCACATATTTCATCTGTGAATAGTTAAATGGATCAATGAATAAATAAGTAAGAGTGAATTTTTCTATTATTAAAATTTGTTTTTGAACTGAGTAGGTAAGTTGGTAGTCACTTTTTTCTCTATCTCTGGATAAGTTGGGACAATTTATAAATACAATTCAATTTATGAAGTACTTCCAGTACAGATAATATTTAAATGTATGCAAATTCATAAGAGAAGTTTTGAATAAATTTCAAGTTTGGGAGATTACTAGAAGACAAGAGATTATACGAAGGATGATACTAGGCAAAGCGTTATTTCAATTGTTTTTAAAGCTAGAGGAGGTTTATTTTCGCTAAACTTTGAGGGGAGGAGATATAAATTTTCATGTTTGATAGCCGAGAAATAGAATATATTTTCCATTTAATCAGAAGCTGCTCCATACTTTGAGAAGGGTTGAATGGCTGAGAAAAGGCAAGATAAAAAATCAATTATTTAAATTGAAAATGCCGGCAGAGTTTATTGGGATTTTTGAGGGAGTCGTTAGGAAGCAGAACTTTTTTTGTTATTTCTAATAAATAAATAATAGAATGCAATGAGCTGAAATATTTCGTAAATAACTTTAACTTCGTTTAATCAGGTACAGTAATATTTTTCCAAATGGATAGATGGGCACCTATATGCGTTGATCACTCTCTTAACTTTATTTTGCTGCTATTTAGATTTTAGCTTTGATATTATTCTCACTGCTATTCTGTTATTTCATACTATTATGAGGGAGGCCTGAAAGAATAGTTTTATTTTCAAAGAACCAATTAACTTTCATTTTCAAATGGGTACCTGTAGGCTATGCATTGATTGCTTTGTTATCTTTATTTTGCTGCTATTTAGATTTAAGTTTCAATATTTTTGTCACTGTTATTTGATTCAATTATGGGGAAGGCAAGAAAGAATCTTTTCATTTTCAAATAAATTCATTTTCAGAGAATTGACTTTTATTTTCAAAGTGAAGAATGGATGATTCTTCTAACTATTGCTTTAATTTATTAAAAGCGATCACTAAGAAGATATTTTGAGAGATAATTTAAATTTTTCAATTAATTTTAACAAAACATAATTTTGCTTTTTGTTTGTTTAGCGCCACATTGACGTCTCCAACGTTAATCATCAACTATATGTAAAATTTACTCTGTAAAATACTAAATAGTATGTTAGAATAAGAATGTATTGAATTACTGTACATTTTTGTACATCATTCCAATACTTTCTTGAAGTTTTTCTCTAATTTATAAAGAATAAGTTACATTTAGATTTTAATTCAAGTTTTAGTTTTTCCAAGATTAATAATATTGTCTTTTTTATATTTTGCATTCCAGTTCTTATTCTTACATTTTTTTATTCTTTTTCCTAATTTATTGAGGATAGATTTAGATTTTAATTCAAGTTTTTTCCAAGATAAATTATCTTAATTTATTCTATTTTACATTCCAACTGCTTCTAATTCCATACAATGTTTTGTTTATGGCAGTTAATATTTATTAATTCAATTCAAATAAGAAGTAGGTTCAGGTTAGCACTTTTACTGCAATTTAGTTCTATTTAATTCAACAATTCAACATTGAAGAAATAATTTATTTCTAGGAGGGCTTCCTATCCCCTTGCATCGATGGTTCAGTGGTAGAATGCTCGCCTGCCCTTGGGGGGTTTCCCTCATCACAACTCTTATAGGGGTATCCCCCCTCTTTCCCCTAACGGGGGGTGGCCCCACCTCTATCCCCTTCTGGGGGGTGCCTCCCCTTCACCCGGTGGACCACCTGCTATGATGAGAGCGGTGCCCCCTCCCCTAAGCGGTGGAGCAAGGCTGGTGAATAGCTGCCTGTATTACAAGTCAGCTAACCTTTCCTTGTAATACAAGCAGCTGTCCTCCCAGAGCACTGCAGGTGATAGTGGACTGAGACCCAGAGCGGTAGGTTCAGTCATTCTGAAGCAAAGTTTAGTTGGCGCAAGCTGAGAAGACATTCCGTCACTATGTATTGTGACGGCGTGTCTTCCACTGGCGGCTCGTGCCCACGAAACAGGTGAAGTGCCCGTATCTTTTATTGTACAGCACTTCACCTCTTCCGTAGGCACGAGCCGCCAGTGGTGTCTTCTCAGCTTGCGCCAACCATGTTTGAGTCATCATCAGTCACGTGCCAGTTCCGGCTTCCGGTGAACCGGAAACCGGATCTGGAGGCCCGCAATGAAAGACAACTCAATCCACACATACACCTTCAAAACAACTCCGCTTATGCTGCAAATCATTGCAACCATTCTACCCACATCAGTGTCACAAAACGGACACCGTTAGTGCATATCCAACTGCACTTTCGGCAACCACTTGTATCAATGACAAGGCAAATATTTGTGTAAAAAAAATTAAGCAAACTAAAAATAATAAAGCAAAATGGATGGGATGGGATGGATGAGGAATTGCAGGAAAAAATAAAAAAAGCAGGAATTGGGAAGGAAAAACAAAGCAAAACAAAACAAACAATGAAAATGAGACGATGGAGGAACTGGGAAAAGAAAGAGAATGGAATGAGAATAATGAGTAAAAAGACTACAGATGAATGGAAATTGGTAAAATCAAAATTGAAAATGAAAAAGTTAGGAAGACATGAGAAATAGATGTAGAGAAATAAAAGGGAGAAGACAAAATAGAGAATGAGAGAGAGTAAGAATGATGGATTACAAATGGATGGAGAATTGGGAAAACAAAATTCGAGAGAGAGAAAGAGAGAGATTAGTGATGATGATGGAGGAAAAATAGAAAATGGAAGGAGCAGTGATAAATTGGTGCTAGTAATAACAAGTGGAAAGTAGCAGTAGATGAGAATAAGAAAGAGCAATGGGATAACGAAGCTAAGAAAGTAAAAGAATGAGAACAGGGAGAGAAATAGAAGCAGGAGAGAAAAAAGATAAGTGAACAAGGTGAAGATGCAATTGGAAAAGGTTGAATGAGAAGAAAAAAATGAGACATCAACGATGAGTGAATAGAGTGAGTGAAATGAGGTGTTAGTGATTAGAGTCAAAGATTGATCAAGTGTATGAATTTGAGAGATGAATACATGGAATTTAATATTCCTACCAACCAAGTTTGAATGATTTCCGATGGATTAAAAATAAATTTTATGAATGGATGAAGAATCCTGTTATTATTAGATAACACTTAATGGATTGACACTACCGTATTGAGCTATTAAAACGTCATTAAATTTTATGCATTGAGCACGTTTTAGAAATAAAATTGAGAATGATAATTTATTGTAATATCTTTGAACTGGAATTCTAGAGAATAAAATGTCCTGTTTCCTTTAAAATTAATTCAAAAAAATTTAATTTCTTTGAAATACATTTTAAAGAAATATACAAACATTTTGAATGAAAATTAATTCATCAAAAATATAATCGATGATAATAATAAGAATAATAAATACATCTCTAAACCGGCATTTAGATGAATAATATTGAACCTTTTTTAAAGGAAGAATAATTTATTCAATTATTCTTCTCCAAGAAGAATGCTAATTTTTATCATTGTAATAGTTTATTAATGAATAAATGATTGATTGATTTTCTCTATTATTTGAGTGCTAGAGCATATAGTCGTTCAAGAGAAGTGGGATATTAGCAATAGATCAAAAATGGTTATCAACACCATGATAATATAAGTTTATTATATTATAGAAAGATGGTAATAACATAATAGCAGAAAAGTCTGACACTTTCTATGAAATAGTGAGCGCCTGCTCAAATGTTTCACACTATTTCACTGCAATTAATTTGATCTTTGCTTTTTACTCACTGCTAATGAGCTTCTAAATGCACGTACACCTATAATTGACACCTCTTGTTAGTGGCCTACTGAAATACATCCACATACAAAGCCAGCCAATCAACCATTCTCAACCAACTACAGTTAGTACCCAAACACAAAGATTAGTAACACTCATAAACCATCCCAAAATATGAAGCAGAAAAACAACACTTATAGAGGCTGTGGTGATTGAGAAAAATTATTTCTTTTTTAATACTGTTATTGATATGATATTTAATTCAAATATCATACATACAACTATTGATTTTATATAACATTCACTATTAATATGATATTTAATATCATGTGGTAGGCTTACAAATATTAATTATTAAATCATTCACTATTGATATGATATTCAATTTGAATATCATATACAATTCTTTTTATTTCATCTATTATTATAGTATTTAATTTGAAAAATTAAATACAAATATTGATTTTCTATATTATTCACTATTGAATTCATATGAATGATTCAAAGGCTTGAATAATATTGTTGATCAGGAGAAATATTATAAGATAATTATGTTATCAATATTCTATAATTATCAGAATTATTGTAGCAAAAATTTTGAAATAATTCATTAGACATTAGAGAATTCACGTAAAGGCCCGTATCGACAGTGCAAGGCATGTGCCGCAAATGCCTCAAGGTATAGTCTGTTCAAGCAAAGAAGAGTCTTACTCCAGTCTCCGGCTTGGTCAATATTGGTTCAAACATTATTGATCTGTTCTCAATTATAGGAAACATTTCGATCTTCAATTGAAGACCAAATTAATAATTTTTGAACCAATATTGACCTAGCTGGAGACTGGAGTAAGACTCTTCTCTGCTTGAATACCTTGAGGCATTCGCGGAACATGCCTCGCACTGTCGATACGGGCCTCAAAATTGGAATTTGACTGCATTATTTATCATATGAAATCATGAGTAAGCTACAATATTACACATTGAGTTTATATGAAAGTGAATTGCACAAACATTGTACAAGTTATCAATCAATATTGAATAAGAATTACCATTCAATATGGATTACTACCACAAAATCACTTTCACAACTACTCAGAAAGTTATCAATAAATTATCATTTACAAAGTTTAATAGCTCAATATTTGATAAACGAGTTATACATAAGAAAAAATTTACACTTTTATCAGAGATGTTGTGGAACTTATCCATAATTTAGGTAAGTGAAAACAATGGTATTTAAAACTTAAGTATGGTATTTTAAATAAACTTTGTGGATCTGACAACCTTTGATTTCACTTACGTAAAAGAAAAATTTTTGACCAAGATTAGTATGATCACAAATACTAGAATACATGAATGTATTGAATGTACTAGTACCATTCATACATGGATGTATTCTAGTATCCGTGAGTATGATTGATCATGATTTGCTTTATCTGTCTTCAATGAAACTTAATCAACCGCAAATTTCTGATAAACAAAACGAATATAGAAAATTAGAAAACTGTTTTGAATAAGTCATAAGATGCAACGAGTGCTTAATTTGGCTTGATAATCGTGAATTCAAAGATGTATGAAACATTGTATGAACCCTATGAATGGAATAGAGATGAAAATGAATATTAGAATGAAATAGATGGAAGGAGAAAATGGAAGACAAAATAAATGCAAAGCAAATGAAAATAAAAAAGCGAAATAAAAATAAAAAGCAAAATAAAGATAAAAAGCAAAAAAATTACAAATATTTTTTGTCATATCTATAAGTAGCAACCGAACGTGCAGTTTGAATGCACAAACAAGTGACAGAATTGTGACCCTATGTGGGTGAATGGTACAATGATTTGAGCTGGGGGTTGAGTTGAGTGTGTATGTGGGGACGAGCCGTCCTTCAGTCGGGTCCTAAGTGACTGACAGTGGCTCAAACTCTTTGCAATCAGAATGGCTGACCACCGCTTCTAAGGCCGGGCATATGCTGGGACACACGTGACGCAACCCATGTGAACTAGCCAATCACAGCTCTGTTCCTGTCATTAATAAGAGCTGTGATTGGCTAGTTCGAGTGGGCTGCGTCACGTGCGTCTCAGCATACGCCAGGCCTAAATCCGGTCCACTTAACCAGCAGTGCCCCCCTCTTGCCCCACTCCACCGCCCTCTAGACAAGTGGCCCCTTCTTTAACACCCCCCAGTAACCACCCTATAAACAAGTGCCACCCCCACTAAAATTAACACTAATTCTTTGCAAGACATACTTTATTCAGATTTAAGATATCACATTATTTCCCTTATTTTACACCTACAATCATTTGAAGATTTTTATGGTGAAAACAAACAATAATTTATTACTTCATTCAATAGTATTATTACCCACGAATTATTTATATTTCATTATATATTAATAATAAGGATTAGTACCTTACTTTTCTATGAGGATGAATAATTCAATTTGCATTATTCTATAGTATTTTACATTTTATAATTATTATTTGATATCATAATTATATAAACCTACAATTATTTGAAGATTTTAATCATGAAAACAAACAATTATTATTACTTTATTTGATAGTATCAGTACCTGTTATCTGAATTTTCTTTTTCTATGAGGATAAATAATTAAATTTGTAGTCTATATAGACAGGTACAAAAATTGTTAATTTTTTAACGGTTTTTCCTCTTTGAATTCTCCATCTTGAGATGATTCTAGGTGTGAAAGATTCGATTTAATTTGATATTAAAAGAAGATGATAACTGAGACTGAAAGATATTAGGATTTAGGATAACGTTTATAGGCTAACAAGTATAAAAAATTTGCATTGAATTAAAACAAATGATTATTATTCGCATATCCACCATACCTACATTAGGCCTATTGGGAATCTAATCGTATTCAGTTGAAGGTAATAAATCAGAATTAATTTTAAGATTGTTGTATTTTAACCGATCAAGTCAACAGCAACAAAGAAGGATTAGCAATAAATAATTTCATATTTTATTCAATTCGATTTTGTTTATTAATATTTTAATTTCCGACAATTATTATTGGGAGAATCGAAAAACATTATTAAAGAAAGAGGGAGAGAGAGACTGAACAGAGTTTTGAACTAAATGGAAGAAGAAATAAGAAAACATATTAGGATCTCTGCAAAGAAGTGGGGTTAAAAATCGAGAGAGAAATTAACACTGTAATGGGTTCTACTGAATCAACAAAAACTGTTTTCAAACTAATGAGCAGCGTAAAAACTAGATAGATTCCGAGACTAGAACACAGGAGAAGGAACTACAACAATGAATAGAGAAAAAATAATAGAGCATGTCACATTAAATATGAGAAGCTTTTGTTCTATTTGAGGAATGCCAGTAAAGCTTATTCATTGATTTATTTACAGGAGGGTTGAATTGAATACTTCACTCAAGTCTCATCAAAGTTTAGAGCCATCATTACGAAAATAGATAACTGATATTCAGGTATTATATCAAACTAGAACTGTTTTGAGCCAAGATAACGGAATAAATAATTGATATTATATTAGACTACAACTAATAATATTCAGTTTCAGGTATGCAGTAAGGTATTCGATTTGACGATTGGGACTTGGCAAAGTTTAAACTGGGAACTATACATTGAAACTCGGGCATTATGAGTTGAGGTAGCATTTCCAAGCGGCAGCTTGAGATGCGCGACTCGAGCTGGCCGGCATTAACTGCGCGGCTCTAGTCATCACAACTCTATTCACATAACTATATTATTAATGATCACTCGGTTATTAGGACTAGTAGCGTATAATAGATCAATTAGTAGTGAAATTCACTCTTTTCAAGTCATTTTCAAGTTGTTGATTTATTATACATTAGTAGTCCTAAAAACAAAGTAAATATTATTAATATAGTAATGTGAATAGAGCAGCGCAGCTAGAGCCGGGCAGCTCGAGTCGCGCGTCTCGAGCTGCCGCTTGGTAATGCTACCTTCAGAGAAAAAGTGACTCCAACTTACTTAACGATTAAAAAACATTATAAGATCAAAGTAGGCTAGTGTTTACACCAATCTTAGACGGTAGATTATTTGACGGTAGTAACTTATATATTGGACAAAATACATTTTTATTTGATTTTTTATTAATTGATTTGTTGAGTTATGGGATTTTTCATGTATTTTTCTAGACACAACAGACCTTTTCAAGCTTCTACCTAGGTACCTCTATCTACCTCTCAATTTCTAGATTCAATGCAATGGGAAAGATTATTTTGAAAACTTCTCATTATACATTAAAGTATATTGGAGAATTGCATGATTAAGAAAAACTTGTTTCTAATCTGATAATAAATTATAACATTGAAAAAGTTGAATATAATGGAATATTTCATTCATTTTTAATAGAGAAAGTAATCAATTTTCGACTCAGTTGCTATTGGTTGTCTTTAATTAGAGTAGCAGTATTTATTCTAATAATTGTTCATCAAGCTTTAGAGAAAGGGATGTCAGAGTCCATATAGCTATGAAAATTCTAAGAGTATAGAAACTTTTGATAAAAATTTCACAAAAATTTTGATGATGATATGGAATAATCATTTCAAAGTCTAATTAAATTAATTTAATAGTCAATTAAATTTCAAATATCTATGATGTTATTCCCAAACAGGAGATCAAACAGTTGACGAAAAGTTTGAAAAAGTAATCTGGGATTAAACTAAATAATTTCAAAATAATTCAAACTCTATTTTTAACGAATTTAGCCCATTCATTTCAGACAAGGTGATGTGAGTAGATGAAGACTATAAATTATGGTGGTAACAAACTTTTCCAAATAATTAATTACAACGTAGCTTCCAAATTTTGATGAATTTACTATTTCATAAATATTTTATGATTACTTCCGTGAGCAATAACTGAAAAGAACAGCTTTAAAGTTTCAAAAGGATTTGCTATTTCGTTTTTATCCAATGTTAATAATCTCTTCAATACTAATACTATTATTATAGTTTATAGGTAAAAGTTGCCATTCAACAAGAACATGAGAAAAGCTATGAGTCCGGTTCCGAAAAGTCAATGATTTCTACTTTGCATGGATAATATTCAAAGTATGAATCAAATTAACATTTCAATTATTATTTACGACTGAGAAAATTTCAAGAATAGGGAGGTGTTTTCTTATTGATGTTCCAAAAATGTGGTGTAGCAAAATGCTTATTTTAGTGTGTGGAAAAACTAGAGTTTCATCAGGAACTTGCTCGACAAGATCTATTTTTGTTTTAATTACAAACAAGACGATTTAAAGACTACAAACAAGATTTTAAAGACTAAGAAGACGTAGTCTATGCTTCTAGATTTGGGTGCAATTCATGCAATAATAATTTCAGAAATTTACAAATACAATTTCAAAAATTTACAATTCAAATTTACCAGGATGGAGAGAAGCCACGGCAAGGGTGGCCACGCAACAGATGATGCGAAGGACTCTATGTTGAAGCGAAGGACTCAGGAGAGAGATGAGAAGAGACGAAGATGTGTTGATGTGACGATGTGATGTGCGATAGGCTCACCATTGAGCTGTAATGCGAGAAGAACGAAATATATTATTGGATGTATCAAATAAAAATGTGTTACAAAAGTACTAGTACATTATACCCTAACTCATCCCTCTTATTATACCCTCAAAAAAATTGTACAGTATTGTTTTTAATGGTGTAATTACGAAAATATATTGTAGGTCTACAATTTATTTGGAATGAAATTTCACACCTCTATCGACGTCGATTTTCCGTTGTCTGTAATAAAAGACAAACAAAATAAACTACTGAACTATCTGACAATCGAAATACCAACTAGAAGAGCTCAAATAACAGCTTAAACAAATCGGTTACTTCAAGAGAACATTGAATTTGAAAACACGAGAGGAGTGGTGAGTGAAGAGGAATAAGAAGTAAAATACAAGAAGAGGAGGAAGAGAAGGAGAGGAGAGGAGAAGATAGGAGAGGAGTGGCGAGGAGAGGAGAAAATAATGATAACTACGGAAATATAGGAAAAACACAACATTGATTAATAAAAAAATGAATGCATATCATATTATGAAAAGACAAGACCTAGAAATAGTGAAACTGAGGCATTACTAACTTATAGGCTGGTATTACACGATAATATTGAATATTTTCTATTATCATGGTTAATCATATGGAAAGATAACCATACGAAATCATATTTTCATCTCTTGGTTTTCCTCTATGCGGAACAACAACCGTCGGTCCAAGTCGATTAGCTGTGCGCAATCACAGCTCATGTCTTGTCCATTAGCTTCAATAACAAGACCTGTGATTGGCTACAGCTGATCGACTGCGACCGACAGTCGTTACGTTCCGCACAAACAAAAACGTACCTTATGAAGAAAGTTCACCAGTAGTAAAATATTACATAATCTGATAATGTTTTCTAGAATAAATATTTGACTAATCTGCTTACAACTCCCACCAATAATTACTTTTTTGTTTGCCTTCTTGTATAACTTTTAGTTTATTGAAAGTGAAAATCGAAAAAGCGTCCAAAATCAGTACTGTGGAAGTCTACTGCATAATTCATGTATTAGGGATTACCTTCGTGCAATAACAGTGAATAAAATTGATAGTAAATGAACTAGAAGCAATAATAATTTGAAAAAATACCTCAAAAATTGACGTTTTAATCTCTCCGAGACCAACTTGCCTCCATAATTCTGGTTACTGGAGACCACTACAAACTCGGGAAGCTGATCTTCAAAATCTACCCTTCTGGAAAGAATGTTTTCTGTGGTTGAAGTGTTTATCTGAAAATTAATTGATTGTTTTAATTGAAATTCATGTCAAAAATGAATTTTCATTGCAATGTGTCTTTCTAATTTTGTGAATTATCTACCGTATGTCTATGATGTATCACATGAGATGTTCAATTAAAAATAATAATAATATTCGTGTAACCTGGCTGGCTCAGGTTTGGTGTCAGAGTTTTCAGGTCGCTCCTGATCAATTTCAGGGCCTCAGACATGACTTACCGACTGTTTTTAGGCAGCCGGGACCGACGGCTTAACGTGTCAATCTGAAACACTGGAAAGTGGCCTGAGAAAAATTTCTGGTCTGACCTGTGTTTGAACCCGGGACCTTTGGGTTGCAACGCCAGCACTTGACCCACTCAGCTATGCCACCCCCAGATGCGCAATTGTTTTCGTTGAAATAAAGAATAATTTGATTTGATTCATATTTCACTTGCATAGATGTCGCCAAAGAGTTAGGTCGTGGCTAACGACCTAAAGCTCGTTCATGGTAAGGCGGTTGTAATCTATGGTTAGCTGATGTAGGCCTAATCTACTTACAACTTATAAAAGCATCTATTGTCTCTTTTGATCTCAAAATCATCATCTATATAGACAACTCTAATTGACAATATCAGTCCTTGGAGCGTACAAGGAGCTTACGAAACCGCCCAACTTTTCTGCGTCAGCTAGCCTACACAATTGACTCGATAAATTTATTACAGATTTTTCATCTCAATATCGTAACTTCTCAATAGGCTATGTAAATAACTCAATAATTCACATCTTACAATCAACTTAATTTGGTCACACAATGAATTAATTTGTTTTTAGATTTTTTGAGATTAAGTTACACTTAAAATAGAAAAGCATCAAATCATGATTGTGTTGTTTACAATCAATTAATTTGATTAGGCTACACAACAAATCAAATTATTTTTCAAGATTTTTGGGAATTACACTTACGTTCAAAAGCATCAAACATGATTCCGTAGGGAAGAGGATAAGATGAAAACTGACATTCTGTATTTGTAGTTTTTGTAAATTCAAGTTTCACTTCGCTACCGAAGCGGTAGTAGACGTTTTAAAACTTGGCCTGGCAGGCGAAGTGAAACTACCGCCAAGGTAGGTAGCCTACTCCTCCGCGGGAGCGCGCTCGTTGTGGCCTGCCCAATTTAATAACATGGAAAGCGAGTTTTTCAACTTCGCTACCGCCGCGAGAGCGAGGTGAAATTACGAGTTAAATGAATAGAATATTATAAAAATAAATGCAAGGTTCAATTGGTCAATATTCTTCAGTAGCCTCTACACTTACGTTGAAAAGCATCAAAACATGATTGTGAAGGGAAGAGGAAATAATGAAAACTTACATTCAGTATTTGTAATGTGGATGATGACGTGTTCTGCTCTGCTCTGGATAATGTCATAGCTTTTAGTTTTACTTGTTCAGTTCGGCTCATTTGGATTTTTCAACAACTGGAAAACGAAGAGCATGAATTAAAGAAAATTAATTATATGATTGATAGCACTATTCTCCAAGATAATAATACTAGTGAGCCCCATGGACTGGAGAACTCGCATGCAAACTTCCAACTATTAAAGTTGACTTACTAGTTGATATAAGAAATTTCGCAGCCGAGTCCACTCGATCGAGTTTGTAAAACTTCGCCGTCCCAGGTTTAAAATAAAGGTAGCCTTTCTATTCAATTTCAAGCAAAAAACATATTTTGGCCAGACGGAAAAGGGACTCCAGCTCGATCATTATCAATGAATATCTATGACATTGGTCTTAAATTGTAGATCAGAATGTTTCCTACTGTTTGAGAGAAAATAAATAATTTTTAAACCAATATTGACCGGATTGAAATGATCCCGCAATCTTGCCAAAACAAAGCAGGAAAAGAAGCGTTTTCCAAAGTGAACTAGGGGCTAGTTGTTAGTTTTCAGTAGGTAATTCATATAATTATTTATTTATATCATTATTTGTTGGTTTATTCGTATTATTAATTTTTAGTAGATTAAGAGAAGTGAAACTCAACTCACCCAGGGGCGTTCTCCTTCCCTTACTCAACAATAGCACAGTTGCATTTGGCGGACAGTTGTCGAAAAAGCGGCGACAGCAATGGGGCTGCCACAGCTGACTAGTTGCGCCAATAAAATAAAATAAAAAATTCTTATTTTCGCATGTAGATGGCTGCACGGTTCACGCTCCCCGTCAAACATTTGACAGACGGTTTGTTTTCATTGATCTGGACGGTTGGAAGAATGTCATAGATCATATTAAAATAGGTTGAGAAGAGTTTCGATAATGTTTTTTCATCACCAACAATATCTGAGGTACAGTAGTTTGCTGCTGAATTGGTACTCTCTCAAGCATTACTGCTTAATCCGTGGTATGAGAGAGTCGAGGATTGAGAATAACGTTGACATTATTGGAAACCTCTTTGGAATTTGTCATGATAGTGTTGAGTTGGGCAAGAAGCCGGTGACGGACATGTGGGCGAAGGGCTGCGGATCGCTTTTTTTTCTTGAGATTCGACCACCACACGCTCCTTATACGGACTTTTTTGGATTTTCAACATCTGGAGAAAGAAGAGCACGAATTAGAGAAATTTTATGTTGATTGATAGCACTATTCTTCAAGATAATAACACGAGTGGACTAGAGAACTCGCATGCAAACTTTCAACTATTAAGTAAGTGGACTTACGGCTTTAGTAACTTAATATAAAATATTTTACAGCCGAGTCCACATGATCGAGTTAAATCTTAAAGCTCTGATGAAATGGGAACTTCACACCGTATATTTATTGATTGATTTATTGATTTACAGTAACAGAATCGTATTGCTAGGTCTAGTAAGACCCATTGCATACATAACATATTACAACATCCAACTGTACTATACAATATACTTATACAAATAGAAATAAATAAATTCAATCACAACAGAGAATAATTGTAAAATAATTTAGAACTTCTGAAAAAGCAAATAGTAGATTTCTATGTTGAGAAAAATAGAATCATTTCTACATAAATGGCAATTTTAATTACAAGGAAAATAGATGTAATTCATCACATAGCTTATTTAAATGGATGAATAACAAGATGATGAATGATTACACAAAAAAAATAATAATATATTTATACTCTGTCCAAGCAAAGAAGACAATCTGGCAAAATGGGAAAACAAGCTCGATCAAAATTGGTTGAAAAATTATAAATATATTGTCCGCCTCGTTGCATTTCACACAATTTTTAAAACTTTCATTTAGTTTAGTGGAAATGGAAATTGAAAAAACGTCCAAAATCTGTAAACTGTGGAAGTCTACTGCATAGTTCATAGTATTAGAAATTACGTTCGTGCAATACAGTAAATAAAATTGATAGAAAATAAACTAGAAGCGATAATAACTTGAAAAGTACCTTAAAAATTTAGTTTTTGATCGCTCCGAGACTATAAGCTCCATAATTATGGTAACTGGAGACCACAACGGAAACGGGAGGAGGCTGGTCTTCTATCATTTTGGCAAGGATGATTGCTGCGGTTGCTGTGTTTATCTGAAAATCAATTGATAATTTCAACTGAAATTCAAGTCACAAATGACTGAGAATTATTTCTATGTGTCTTTTTAATTTTGTGAATTGTCAAAAATGTATGACATAAGCTGCGCAATGGTTTTCTTTGAAATAAATAATTATTTGATTTGATTTATAATATCTCACTTTCATAGTTGTCACCAAAACGTTAGGTCGTGACCAAAGACCTATACCCTATTCACGATCACTTAAGACGAAATGAACAAATAAATTGCGTGTGTGTTCATGTAATGGTACAGTTGGGCCAAAATTCCTTGGCATCAGCCAGAACTAGCTGACCCAGGCGAAGGGCATAGTGCGGGAACCGTTCTTAAAACATTAGGCAACTAATGTCACATTAGACAGTGGATTAGAGCAGCAGTCAATGATTTTAATCAAGTTGATAACACTCAGCTGTCAGGTGCCAATAAATTTTGGCCCAACTGTAGGTCTTCTCCTATGCGTAACGGTCAGTTCAGTTAAACAGCTGTAGCCAATCACAGCTCAAGAAAAGAGTCTCGAGCTAAGACAAGTCGGACTGTTAGTAGCCAATCACAGGTCCAGATAAGAAGAGTCAACCGGCTGCGGCCGACCGCTTCGGAAAGAAGAAGACCTAACATTACACGCAAAAAGTTAGTTTATTTCGTCTCAAGTGATTGTGAATGGGCTATAGAGCTCGGCCATGGTAAGGCGATTGTAATCTATGGTTAGCTGATGTAATCTACTATAACTGTCCAAGCAAAGAACACATTTCGGCAAGATGGGAGAATGACTGCAGCTTGGTCGATATTGGTAAAAAAGTTAAAAAAAGTTTATTTCAAATTGAAGAAAACATTGTGATTCACAATTTGAAGTCGAATTTAAAATTTTTCATCCAATATTGACCGAGCTGCAGTCATTCTCCCATCTTTCCAGAATGTCTTCTTTGCTTGGGCAGCATCAAAATTGATTCTTTTGATTTCAAAATCATCATCTTGACAACTCCAATTGAAAACTTCAGCTGTTGGAGCGCACAAGGAGCATACGAAATCGAGTTCATACGTTTGATTATTACTAATAATCAAAACATGATTTTGTTGAAAAGAGGATACAATTAAAACTTACATTCAGCATTTGATGATTTTCATCATCTCTAGATGGCAAAGGGCTGCGGATCGTTTTTCTTTTGATTCGACCACCACACGCTTTTGAGACGGACTTTTTTGAGGCTTGTTCAAGTTTTCTACATCTGAAAAGAGAAGAGCATAAATTGAAGAAAATTAATGATGATTGATAGCACTATTCATCAAGATGAAAATACTGTACTAGTGAGCCCCGAGAACTGAAGAGCTCGCATGCAATTTCCCAACTATCAGACTTGACTTACGGTTTTAGTAACTCAATATAAGGGATCAGAACTTCTGATTTCCAGAGAACACTAGAAACTGTGTATAAAATAAAAAAAAATTCGCTCCGGCAGCTGGCGGTCGGAAAGAGTGCATTTCAAATGCAATTCTAGATGGCTCAAATCATATGACTTATGATGAGCTATTCAGGGTATGAATTAAAAGGTGCCGTTTTCGAAAAACCCATGAAAAACACAATTTTCGGCATATTATTCACCATTTTCTACGCCATTTTTTATTAGATTTTTTTCGTTGATAGCTCAAATTGTAGGGCATAATAAGGGTATTATACACACCAATTTTCAAAACAATCAAGTTATTGGTTGATTTGTAGTGATTTTTCTAAATTATCATCCCCCAATTTCACCCCTTCCCCTTGGACCAATTCGGCTGGTTAACGAACTTGACCGAGATATTAGCACTAATGATTTTTGTGCAAAATTTGGTCGCTCTCCGACAAGCCCTTCGGGAGTTATCGTGTTAACAAGAATCTGTACATATATAAATATATATATAGAGATATATGAATTTGAACGGACATCAAATTCGTGTTCTAGGGCTCGGAAACGTGTAAAAAATATATCACATCATGAATTTTCGATTGTCAGGGCAAGACCAATAGCGCATTTTTTCGAATGAAATGCACTAAAACTGTCACAATTTTCAATAATAATGGGAAATATTGTGTTTATGTCAGCTGTGGAACTTCTTTGGAACTCCTCATGCTAGCCTATTAATAATAATTATTATTATTTATTTCTCAATATAAAAAAATACCTCAACAAGCTCAGTATAGAGTTACGATTCCCAAGCGGCAGCTAAAGCCGCGACAGCTCGAGCTGCCTCTTGGGAATTGTACCTTTAGTGTTAATTTCAGTTTTAGCTTTGAAATAATCAATATCTTTGAACGATTCTATTAGCTTCAAGGTTCTTTGTTGAACTTACCCTGTTAGACCTATTCGATCGACCTACAACAAGAACTTATTTTATTTCATTATAAGTTACCTAATTCAAATAATACTTTCGTCTAGAACAGATTTTGATTATGAAAGACTTGAAACTGTCAATACTCACCAATAGAGTTAACTCTGATGAAGATATGAAGATTAATAACAGTTTGAAGGTTCCACTTTTTTCACCTTCTCCTTATTCACAGGATCGGGTTTTTTTACAAATTTCTAGTTCTTGGTTCAGGATACACTGGAAACAGAAAACAATTATTATCGATAAATCAGACAATCAAATGTTATTTCTCTCTACAAATACAACACTAGATCATAAAGATCGGAATTTAGAGAATAATTGGGTTCTAGAGGATTTCGCATAACTTTCATATTTTACAGTCTCAAATCTCGAACGAGATTTGGATTTTTTTGTTAGGCATGGTTTTAATAACGTAAGTGCCTTTTTTAAGTTATTAATGCCTTTTGAGTTGTATAACGTTTGTGCAGAAGAAACATGACGGGAAGATTTTGAAAGAGTTTGAGCCTTAATCTGACAAAAATTCCAATTTAAAAATATTTTTCAACTCCAATTTCAGATGCAATGTCGAATATGTTTCTTCTACAGACACAACATAATTAAATAACAATTATTGTCTTTTCAAAAGTGTATTAGTAAATAATTGCAGTAAAAAATACTAACTGTTTGCTATGTGCTAACAATTCATATTCATTATTTTAATATGAACAAAAATTCAACAATTCACTATCCACCCATGAATGTGATGACCCATGAAGATTCGTACCCATGTACGATTCGCTAGATTCTTTGATAATAATCAAGTTGAACATTTTCGCGTTGATAATAATCAACACAGTAAAAGGAGAGAGCGTCACAGAGGGAGTGCAATAGGATATTAGAAAAACAATGTTAATTTGCACGTGAATAATTCCAAGTACGGAAGTATAGTCTCTCCAAGCAAAGAAGAGCCTCTGGCAAGATGAGAAAATGACTCCAGTTTGGTTCAAAAATTATGTACAGTATTGTGGTCTTTAATTGTAGAAAACATTCTGCTCTACAATTTGAGACCAAATTGATAATTTTCGAACCAATATTGACCGAGTAATTTTTTATTTTGCCAGAATGTTTTGTTTGCTTGGACAGACTATAGTAGAAAAAGAGTAGTGAAACTGAACTCACCTAGGGACGAATCCTTCCCCTCCTTGAACATCTTTGCAGTTTCGGACTTTCTTTATCGTGTGCAGACTGACTTGGAGCTCCTCATGTAGAACTCCTTCACCGACATTTTTTTTGTTTTTTTATAGTTTTTCTCTGAACCAAATTTTTTTTGGGGGTTTTTATTCTTCTAAGAAACGTAAGCACTTCATAGACATTTTTTTGTTTTTTTAATAATTTTTCTCTGAACCAAATTTTTTTGGGGGTTTTTATTTCTTCTACGTAAGCCCTTCATTGACATTTTTTTCTTATTTTTTATAGTTTTTCTCTGAATCAAAATTTTTTTTGTTTTCTTTTTTTCACGTAAGCCCGTCACCATCATATTTTTTGTTGTTTTTCTATTTATATGTGTTTTTGGTTTTTCTGAACCAAATTTTTTTTGGGGGTTTTTATTTTTCTACTTAAGCCCTTTCACCGACATTTTTTTGTTATTTTTTATAGTTTTTCTCTGAATCAAAATTTTTTTGTTTTCTTTTTTTGACGTAAGCCCGTCACCATCATATTTTTTGTTGTTTTTCTACTTATATATGTTTTTGGTTTGTTTGTTTTTTTTGTTGAGTGGCGCTCTCGGTTGGGGCCTCCTTTAACAGAAAATTAATATCATTCTCATCAATTACAATTCATAATTAATTCCGGTCAATATACAATTCCAATGTTCTAATGGATAATTATATTGAGAGGTACTGTGATTCTGAATCATCATACATCTACGTCAATGGTAGCCCTGAGTCATGTTTCATGGTAGTCATGTTTCAGTTGTCAATAAGTAGTATGTCCAAGCAAAGAAGACATTCTGGCAAGAAATGTAAAAATGACTCCAGCTCGGTCAATATTGGCTCGAAAATTATAAATGTTGATTCTAATTGTCGATCAGAATGATTCCTACAATTTGAGACCAAATTTATAACATTTGAATCAATAACGACTGAGCTGGAGTCATTTTTTCATCTTGCCAGGATGTCTTCTTTGCTTGGAAAGTCAACCATGATTTCAAGGCAAAACCTGCCCCATCCTCAGTATTAGTATTGACAACATCTTAGTATTATTTTATTTTCAATATGGAGAAATACAACAATAAGAGAAAAAATGCAAGCCTCACTTCATCAAACTGGGTATACTGACTCTGCCATCTCTCTTCAAATATTACAATTTAATTAGTGTGAAGAAGAATAATTCTCTCAACTTTCTCAAACATCAAGAATATCATGCTTACAATACTAGGAATAAGGAGAAAATTATTAAACCGAATCTCAGATTGAGCGAGAGCATGAAAAGCTACCCCTACTTACAGTTATTGTTTTACAATAAACCTCCAATTGAGTTAAAAACCTGTCTCAATAAAAATTTAAAGTTGCCATTTCACAAATGTCAAGAGAAAATGCATACTATTCTATTGAAGAGTTTTTTAATCAAAAAATATAATAGATAATGGTAATCCCGTCCTGTCCACAAGCGTTTCTCAACTAGAATATAAGTATGTGACTTACATTGTGATAATTATGATAATAGTATTTTGATAATAAATGAAAAGACAAGTACTCACAACTATAGTCTGTACAAGCAAAGACGTCCCTCAGACAAGATGGGAGAATGACTCAAGCTTGGTCAATATTGGTTCAAAAATTATCAATTTGATCTCAAATTGAAGGAGACAATTTGATCCACTAATAAGACCACATTTATTATTCGTGAACAAATATTGACCAAGCTGGAGTCATTTTCCCATCTTGCCAGAGGGTCTCCTTTGCTTGAACAGACTTACTCAAAAAGTGAAAAAAGTATTTGGATTACTATTTTATGACTATGTACTAAAATAGTAGTAAGCTTAATAGACGTAGTGGTAGTTTTTCCTATTATAATGTAACGAGTTGCTATTTGTCTATTTATGCTGTCTTGATCCAATGCTCATAAATGAAAGTTTGCTAAATTGTTGTTGAAAATGTTCTATAGTCTGTCCAAGCAAAGGAGAGCCTCTGACAAGATGAGAAATGACTCCAGCTCGGTCAATATTGGTGCAAAAAAATTGATTAGGTCTCAATTGCAGAAAACATTCTGATCTACAATTTGAGACAAAATCAATAATTCTTGAACAAATATCGACCAAGCTGGAGTCATTTCCTCATCTTGCCAGAGGCTCTTCTTTGCTTGAACAGACTATAGTACTAGGCGTAGTTTCTTCCTATTAAATGTAATTTAACGAGTTGCTATTGTCTATTTAGTAATGCTAAGTGCCCGTATCTTTTACTGCACAACACTGTTTCGTGGGTACGAGCCGCCAGTGAGTAACCTTGACGACACCTTGAATGTACTGTTAATGTATTTATTGGTCAATATAACATATTTATTATTATTATTATTATTGAAGAGTGAATGAAATAAATGTAGGGAAGAAATGACTTACAGTTGTTGTTAGCCATAGCTGCCTCCTCCACCCCTCTCCTCCATGCTCGGCCAGCGCCGGTCCCCTCATGGGGCACCCTGATGGCCTTAAGGCTGGCCTTCCTGTTCGGGCCCTATTAAAACAGACAACATTAATATTAAAACAATATATAATATAATATATTATATATAACGTTTCTTAACTAGAATATAAATAAGTGACTTACATTGTAATAATAGTATTTAGATGATAAATTAAAAGACAAGTACTCAAAAAGTGAAAAATTAACTATTTCATTCACTATCAAAATAGTATTTAATACTATCAACTATAATAAGTATTTTGTATAATTATTATAAGTAGTACAAATCCAAGCAAAGAAGGCATATACTGGCAAGATGAAAAAGATGACTCCAGCTTGGTCGTTATTGATTCAAATGTTATATGTCTGGTCTCAAATTGTAGGAAACATTCTAATCTACAATTTTTAGTCAAAATTTACAATTTCCGAATCGAGCTGAAGTCATTTTCCCCATCTTGCCAGAATGTCTTCTTTGCTTGGACAGACTACTATTGACAACTGAAACATGACCAGTTGAAGGATTGCTCAATAATTCCCTCAAATAATAATGGAATTTCAGTTTGATGTTTAGGAATACCGCTGTACAGGGTACACTGTTGAATTTTCCATTAAAACAATAAAACAGATGAAACAGTTCATCTCATCAATCACGACAAACAAATTCAGAACATGGGAGTTTGGAGACTTGGATAAATCCTCAATCGAGGTTGCAATTTTGAGAGAAGCTTTGAAAAAAATACTTATTTTCCGATAGTTATAAAACAAGAACAGTTTTGTTTGGATTTTAAATAAGATAAATCACTGTCTTTGAAATGAAAATAGAGAATTAAAAATAGCTGATAATTGGAGAGGGTTCCACCAATAACTCAAGCATTATTTCCATGAGATAATTATGCTCATGAAACTTCCCATATAGAATTCATTTTGGGCCTTCTGTAGGCTTCTGTACTGGCTTGTGATAGAAATCAGCTGAAAATATTGAAAGTAGACAAATTAATATTTTTAAAGATTGCTATGATTTGTATGCTGCTGCCCCCCCTGCAACAGTCTGTCCAAGCGAAGAAGACATTCTGGAAAGATGAGAAAAAGACTCCAGCTCAGTCAATATGGATTCAAAAATTCAATCTTAAATTGTAGGCTACATCAGAATGTTTCCTAAAATTTGGGACCAAATTTATAACTTTTGAATAAATATTGACCGAGCTGTACCTATAATGACTCCAGCGCTCAGTCGATATTGGTTCGAACGTTATAATTGGTTTCAAACTGTATGAAATATTCCGCTCTACAATTTGAGAACAAATTTGTAATTTTTTAATCAATAATGACCAAGCTGGAGTCATTTCAAAGAATGTCTTCTTTGCTTGGACAACAATTAATTATATGTCAGACTCATATAATTATTCTTCACGACTTTTTTCCAACGTTGTATAATATTAGATTATTCTGAATGTAATTTCTAACACTATTACACCATCAACTTAATGAACTGATATGTTTTTTAATAAATGCGAAAATTTATAGATAGCAGAACAACATTCGATTTCTACTCATCATGTTAAGCTTTTTATCCTTTGGTCTGTATCATGAGTGTGGAAATCGTTTTTACATTAATTCTGGAATCAAAAAACGTGCATGTCTGTATTGAATTTGAAAGTAGAAATAATCATTTTTATTGTGAAAATCAAACTTTTCAAATTCAAATTGCTTCAAGTTACTCCAGATCATACACAATAAATTAACGGAAATCTGACCAAAGTTCAATTATTAATGAAAATTTTAGTACCCTTCTGAATATTTTAAAAGGGTACTGAGATTTTCAATTGAACTTTGATAAGTACAGTAGCCCTAAGAAAGAGAAAATATTGAAATCTGAATACATAACACAATTTCAATAGAAGAAGAAAAACACAGTATACTGGAAAAGTGAATGAATAAACTAGTAATACTAGTAGTATAATTCTATATTATTTATTGTATGATGTATTATACATCTGCAAAAAAAATTAATCAATAATATACTACTTGCTGTAAACATGATGCGTATTGCATGCAAGTAGGAGATACTTTAAATAGATGAATAACTGAATAGATAGAAATATAGTACTCACTGCTTGGGCGAAGTAGCCTCGCAGATTGAGGCGAGGGTTGTGGTGGGGGGGCCCGTTGTTGAAGGGGGCGACATATGTCTCCCCCACCCAGGAGTGGAGATCCCTCCTTTCTCCTCCCGCTGCCCTCCAGCCGAGCCACGTCACGTGGTATCGGTTAACATAAACAATGTTACCTTTACGCACGTGGTCTGAAACAAATTTGTAATAATTAATTATATTAGAGTGTCTCGTAAAGAGCTTACATCTTAACTACGATATTTTCGGTATGGTATAAATTCAATCTTTCAAATATTACAATTCATTGTAGCCACAAAAGTGATCGAATACATTTCGTTTGCCCCTCACAAACTTTTAAACTTGTTAAAAGGTGAATCCTCATGATAGTGATTAGATGGTAAACTACTATCAACATATGAATGTTTTGAACATCATTCCCATAACTGTTGATGTTGTACGATTAATAAATAGTTCATCTACTCTATATGTAACCATTCAGCAGTGCGGTCAAAGCTTAGGAGAGGACAATCTGAAGAATGCTTGTATCATAGACTTCATTTTAAAATGTGTCTAATAGTATTCTGAAAATTAATAATTATTGAAACAGGACAAATTTATGTTCAGTAGCCTACATTAATTTTTATTCATTTAAGAATTTTTCGGAATTGAACTATTGTAAAGGAATATCAAGTTGAATAAAAATAGTAAACTCTACGAAAATCATGGATCTTAAGGTACGTTCTGGTTTGCGCGGAACGTAACGACCATCGGCCACACTGCATCAGCCGTGGCCAATCAAAGCTCTTGCCTTGTACTTGAGCTTTAATAACAAGAGCTGTGATTGGCTACAGCTGATCGACTGCGGCCGACGGTCGTTACGCTCCGCACATACCACAACGTACTTTTAGCTGAAGAGAAAAACATTTCAAAAAGAGAAAATAGTTCAAACAGGAAATTTCACAGATAAGATAGTTTTTTAAATTTCCACTTTAAAATATTTATTTATTCAAAGATGCATTCACATAATTAAATTCGAATGATTTGGTAGATAAAAATTCAATTAGATTCTAACTTATGAATTGAAGTAGGCTTTATTAATTTGGTGAGTTATAATAGTGAGTATTATGTGATGAATGAATTACCAATAAATACTAGAATTATTTGAGTTTAAAAATAATTCGAAACTATATTATATTTTTTATTTTAGTTATCATTTGTTTTTCATCTTATTTTTTAGATAAAATTACCAATAATCATATTATTGTGCTACGTTCTCAAAAGAATAAGATAATATGTTTATGAGCATATCCAATCACTGCTTGCTAGACCTATCACCTACCAGCTAATGCCGGGTTTAAAATATGCCAATTGGCAAGAGGTAAGACAATAGTCTCCTGATATTTACAGCTGATGTCAAGTATCTATTGAATCTTTCAATTTCAAAAACATCAACTATACCAATACCTACTAATACATGTATTAGTAGGTGTTGACTATACTCCGTTTACGGAGTGTTCGGACCTAAGCTCCTCCCTCATTTTGACATCACAGGTAACCAATGGCAAGTAAGGTCATCGTGTCACAGCAGTTACTTTCCAGGTAACAGTAATGCTGTGGAAATCTGGGAAACGCAAGCCTCTCACTTTTCAAGGAATCAAAATTCAAGAGGATTTTTGGCGGATATGTTTTGATCTTTGTTAATTCAATAAAACAACACAATTCTTTGAAAAATATTGTATTGGTTCTATTGAATTCAAAGTAAATACAGTAATTGGACAAATTTAGTGCAATTTAAACTTTAGATTACGTAGGTTATATACTTGAATTTGTAGTAGGCTACGGTAGTGTATAACAAATGGTAACTAAAATAAAAAAAATAATATTGTTTCGAATTATTTTTAAACTCAAATAATTCTAGTATTTATTGGTAATTCATTCATCAATCATAATACTCACTATTATAACTCACCAAATTAATAAAGCCTACTTCAATTCCTGGTTTGAACTAAGCAGCCAAAATAATAACAAAAATATGATTACTAAAGATTCTGTTCAATCAATCATAATTCTATCAAGAGATATTGATAATAATCGTTCTTATGTTAGATGATCGTTCGTTATTTTCTGATTTGAATTTCGCCGAGCACCAAATAATAACAATAGAAACATCAATATTTTTTTTACCACTGCATGGTAGGGTCTGCCTCTAACTAGTAAACAAATAATCAAGTTTGATGAATCGGGTACTTACGATCCCATAGGTGGCTGCGGCCGAGTTCGGGGCAACGGGAAACCCTCGCCGGCATCCACTTAGCTTTCGAGCCATTCCTCGCCCAAACAAAATCACCCCGATGATCTGAAAGAAAAACATATTTATGAGCTTAATTCGATTGAAAGGCCTTCATTCTTTGCAAAGGCCAAGTTGAAAACTCACTTGGGGAAAAAGATGTCAAAAAGGTGAGGCTTCGGGTTAGGCTGCGGATGTTACATAGTATATACATAGTTTCACATCTACATCATATCATATGATTTCTATATCATAATATAGTATCAACCTCCAGCCTAACCCTAACCCGAAGCCTCGCCTTATTGACATATTTTTACCCTTACTCTCCTTGCAATCAAACCAAACCTCCCGCCCCACTCCACTTCGAATATACAGTATTTTAAACTCATATTCAACACTGCAATACTGAATAGGAGGTTCGATGTTGGAAACATCAAATGACAAAGAATACTTGGAATAAATCTCAAAAATAAATTCCTTCCTCTCCCACTACCTTATAACATTGGCTGTCTAGTGTCTAGGTCTAATCACAGTCTCAATTGAAATACAGTTATGCCAGGTTTATCCGATGCCAATTGGCGAGACAATAATTGTCTTCTAAAACCGTCAGCTGATGTTGTCAATTGGAGTTTTCATTTAGTCATACCTGGATGATGGTTTTAAAATCAAAAGATACAATAGATACTTCTTTACATCAGCTGTAGGCCTACATTCCAGAAGACAATTATTGTCTCGCCAATTGGCATCGTATGAACTCGCCCTTATTGTCTTCTAAATAGCCCGCTCAATATTCTCCATCCACTATAATAGAATAAATTTTTGATAAAATTGGTAGAATTGATGGTGATATGAAATCTCTCAATAGTAAGAAAACAAAGATGTTGTTAAATTTCACTAATTTATTAAAACTTTATAAATTAATGAAGTTTGACAACATCTTTATTTTCTCATTGTGAATAAATTCTTACCTTAAAAGTTTACCTGCTAACAAATCTTATAAAAATTAGGGTTACTTCAAGAATTAATAAATGCAAATAAAAACCAAGTACCCTTTTAAAAGTCTTTAGGAATATTATAAAGCACATATTATAACTAGACTGAATTGCCTGTGAGATGCACGGAAGGGATGCATCTCACAGGCCATGCTAATTCTGTCGAGTTATACATGTTTTGATTCCAAGATCATTTCCAAGGACTGTGATGAATAATGTGACTAGACTCTCTAGTCACATTGAAAATGTTTTTATAATATTTATGAAATTAAAAGAGTACTTGGTTTTTTATTTATTTTTGAAGTAACCCTAATTGTGAAGATTTATGAGATTTTTTAGCAGGTAAACTTTTAAGGAAACATTTTATTCTATTTATATAGTGAATGGAAACTATTGATCGGGGTTTTTTGTTAATTTAATTGATATGAATGCCTTATTCCAATGGGCTATCTGACTATTGCATTTTTCGTGATAAATTGTGACAAATAGACTAAATTGAAAAGCTTTTTCACTTACAAATAGGGTGCTGCTCCTCCACGCCATCTTGTGCTGCTCTTCTGCAAAGAGTGACAAATCTTTGTTAGGCCTGCATGCTTAATTAAAAACAATTCAACTTAAACACAACTTATAAATTGTGTGAACAGTGATAAATTGAGTCTATACAATTGATTTGTGATTCCAAGGAAGAGAGGGGGAAATTGAAACCATAATCAAGTAACACTTTGATTTTTCACATTATAGGAATTCACGATCTTTGAGTTAAACCAGTAAGGTTGTTAGTAATCTCTATATATAAAAGCGAAATGGCACTGATTCACTCATCAGCAGAACTAAAAATCTACCGAACCGAATACGTTCAAATCTGACAGACATGTTCAGTTGGACCTCTTGACGCCTACTAAAAACGGGTTTTTGAAAATTCCCAAGGGTACGCCAAATATTTGAGTTTTTCTATAGTTTTTCGGCATTTTCTTAATTTTTTCGAAAACCAATCGGTAGAAAATGTTGATGTTTGGTGGGCAGGTTCAGATAAGGTCTAGAAATGTTTTGTTCAATAAATTTCGAATCCCTTCTAAACGGAATTTGCAGGCGAGCGAAGCGAGCCTGTTTGTCTCAGCTGACACTGACAGAGGTTTTGCAGGCGAGCGAAGCGAGTCTGTTTGACTCACTTACACTGCCTAGACTGTTGGGGAGCTAGGTGGAGAAGGCGAGCGAAGCGAACCTGCCGGCTAGTACTATATAGAAGTATAGAGTCTTTATAATCATAGTGTGGACATTGACTGTGTCACTTTGAATTGTTCAGCTCGGTCAAGTCCGTAGAAGAAGTCCTAGAATTGAAAATAGATCAGGTGCACAGAAAAAGAAAATCCAAGGAACCTTACCCTTACAGCTATCAATGATTGAATATTTTGAGAATATTACAAGATAGATTCGTTATTCAATAAGTTGAAGAAACTAAAAATAATTACAGATGAATTATTGAGTTTATCAGAGAGCTAGATACTATCTTTCAGAACTAGTGGATCTTATAGTTCTGCATTTTCGTATATTTTTACATTTTTGGTTAGTCGTATCGCGACACAATAGGCTAGTGTTACCGCACACCGGTTGAGAAATACTGCTCTAGGCCAATAAGCTGGCTAGATTCCTAATCAAGTGTGAGCTATTCATTTGATTATAATAATGTAATAGTGCTATATTGAATTGTTTGAAGCTGTAATTATTCATTTTTCAAAGTAACCGACTATTCAAATCAAATTGAACTTTATAGTGGTTCTTCAAAACATAACATACTTGAAAATATTAGATAAAATAGAAAAATACAAGAAACCAATCACCTGCAAGGAAAAACCTGAGCGCAGGTGAGAGCTGCCAAAACTATTCAATACAACAAGCCATAAAGAAATAATAAATTCATAATATGATAATGCAAGAAAAAAGATGAAGAAAAGTGGGAGGAAGGAGGAAGGGAAAGAGGAAGAAAGAGATGGTAAAAATACTAGTGAAAGAGAAAGATAATAAGAGTTTTTATCCTCTATTCTAGTGATCATATTATCCATTTAATAGTTATTCTTTCAAACAATGTATCAGATCTTCCATCAATATGTCCAGTGAGGTAATCTGTAATGTTATTAATCAATTTGTTTGCCAAGTGAAAGTATTGTCTTCTGCAAGCATAGAGATCTATTTCTTATGTTTTAAAATATATTTCTGGAGAGTCGTAAATTTAGATTTGTATCACAGATTGGAAAACAATATATATCATGCTTCTTAACATAGGTGTATTGTACTATGTATCGAGCCTCATGTGTTCTTTTTAGGGTGATACCCACATGGGCTTTTGGGCCTGTGCGTAGGTAATGGAAAGGATGATGATGAGAGATGAATGGACCTACAGCTTTAGGTGGGTTCCGAACCACCGGGAAGCGATTTTTGAGGCTCATCAATTGAATTCAGAGGAACTGGTCACCAGTACAACAGTGGTGGCAGAGGCAAGTCTCTCATCTAATCTCGCCAATTAGACGCTCTCTACCACTGGGACCACTTTTGAAGTTTGTCCTTTTAGTAAGATATGTTGATAATGATCTTGGATATTGAACCCATGTTATTATCAAGATAAATTTCAAAACATGAGGCTTAATAGATAATACATAATAAAATACACCTATGTGAAAGCAGCCTTTTTTTAATGAAAATTACAACGTTTTTAATATACAGTTGACGGACTGTTACAGCTTAAACTCATTGAACAAATATTTTGTTGGATACAGACGAGTTCCACCTAGAATAGTTTCAGTGAGGTGTTTTTGGACGATGAAAAATTTTTTTTAATGTGCATTTCAAATTGATATGATTTAGGGTGAATGATGGCTTAGTCATGTTGAAAAAATTATTGTCACTTACGCAGCAGGAGCCGCAGGCGCGGCAGGTAACGCAGGTGCCTCGGGGGCAGCAGGTGCCTCGGGGGCAGCAGGTGCCTCGGGGGCAGCCGGTGCCTCGGGGGCAGCGTGTGCGTCGGGGGCAGCAGGTGCGTCGGGGGCAGCAGGTGCCTCGGGGGCAGCGTGTGCGTCGGGGGCAGCAGGTGCGTCGGGGGCAGCAGGTGCCTCGGGGGCAGCAGGCGGCGGCTCTGCGTGAACTTCCTGGAACAATATGTTGTATGAGGTGGCTGTCTCAACTGACTTATCGATGAATTATTTGTAGCACAATAACTGATTATCATTAACATTGAACTCTTTGATCAATAATTATGATCTATAAATTGAATAAATAAATAAATAAGGGATGCTGCTAACAAATATGTAACATATAATACTGATATTGAATGTTAAGGTACGATTCCCAAGCGGCAGCTCGTCCGCGCGGCTTCAGCTGCCTGGCTAAAGATGAGCTGCTCTAGCCATCACAACTCTTTTCACATAACAATAATTATTATAAATGTTTATTTTGTTATTGGGGCTACTAATGCTATCAGGGCTACTAATGCTATCAGGACTACTAATGCTATTAGGGCTACTACTACTGAAGATTAAGCATCTATAATATAGTTATGTGGATAGAGTTGTATTGGCTAGAGCAGCGCAGTTATAGCTGAGCAGCTCTAGCAGCGAATTTAGAGCCGAGCAGCTTGAGCTCGTGCCGCTTGGGAATCGTAACTTAAAACATACTGAAATAAAATTAAACGAATATTGGAACAAAACATACACAGCAAATGAGAAGGTCGAATCTTATAATAATAGTTTTATCTTATGATATTAATCTTTATAATGTTAGTTTGTGAATTGCGAGTTTAAATCCTTTACTATGGAAGATCATTGAGTGTTTTTAATGTAAGTTATTTTATGATCAAACATAAGTGAGAAATATGTTTCACTAGAATTATTTTTCACGACACTGCAGTCAATAATAATTATTTTTGATTGTCATGTAAAATAGTTGAAGTGAAGTATTAACTAGCAGATCGTGATGGAAAATGGATGAGTATGAGATGAGTTTTTTTTGTCTGTCCTGTTGCATGTGCTGCCTAGTGTAACTAAATTAAAATTATTTTGACAAGCATTCTGCTTGTGAGCTGACGATTCTGCTATTCAAATAGCACATGTAAAATATGAAAACTGAACCCATACTATTCATACGGTGTATTACTATGGATGGTGTGTATATTCTATAGATTGACCAACTTCCGTCCACGCTTTACCCAACGGCAGTGCGGCCTCAGCCTAAAAACGAAGTGAACATTTATAATATAGTTACGAGTTGTGATGACTAAAGCTGCGCAGCTAGAGCCGGGCACTCGAGTCGCGCGGCTCGAGCTGCCGCTTGGGATTCGAACCTTTAGCATGATTCTTGGTATCCCAACCAATGGCGGCCGGTGTGAATTCAGTTTGGAGGTTGCAGGTGTAGTCTGTCCAAGCAAAGAAGACATTCTGGCAAGATAGGAAATGGGAAAATGACACCAGCTCGGTCAATATTGGTTCAAGAATTATAAATTTGGTTTAAATTGTAGAGCAGAATGTTTTCTACAATTATAATTTTTGAACCAATATTGACCTGACTTATTATTGACCCACCCCAACTAATGTATATTTAATTGAAACTTGAGTATTTTGACATACCTGTTGCTGCTGCAGCTCTAGCAGCTGTTGTTGCAGCAAATTTATATGCTGCTGCTGTTGCTGCAGGAGCAGCTGTTGTTGTGCGATCTGCTGCTGTTGTTGGTGCAACAGCTGCTGTTGTTGGTGCAGCTGTTGCAGCTGCTGCTCCTGCTGTTGCTGTTGTTGCTGCTGAAGGCTGCAAAAAATAAGAGTTGGGTGTATATAATCAATCAAAAGTGATTCAATTTCAACTCACATTAAACTCAATAGAATTCATTCATCTCAAGTTGAGCCTTCAAAGGGTTTGACATTTTAACAAAGGAAATTCTGTTATTAAATGCATAATAAAAATAGATTCAATAATTAGTTTTCTAATGGTGAATACATTGGATAAAAGAAAAAACTATTCGAGAATCGTTTAGCCAGGCCCAGACTGGTAATAAAAAAGCAGGGTATGATCGATTCATGTAATTGAAAAAAGCCTCATCTGAATGGGCTATCGTTCCTCAGAGGCTCTACATTCTTCTTGAAAATACAGTTTGATAGCATTATCATGTTTCAAAAATAGATTGGAAGAAATATTATGAAATAAAAAAACACATATACGGTATGTTGTCGATTTTCTACACTTTTAATTGATTGGTGCACACACATCCATGGTTTCGTGACCACACACGTCAGCTAGAAAATGTGACCTGTGTGGTCGTGTACAATTGAAAGTGTAGAAAATCGAAACATAAATGTGTCTCCATTTCATCATGGAACGTTTCTACAATATCGACTACAACTCAGTTGAATAGATTGGAAGAATTTTCTGGGTAGAAACTATTTCCATTCAGGTAAAATTTTGAGAATTTTTCACACAGGTGAACTAGATGGTGACATACATTGAATGAAACTGTTGCAGTTGCTTCAATAGGTGATAAATTATTGTGAAATAGCTGTTGGAACATCAAATTTCCAATTTCAAATGAGTATAGAATAGTGACAATGAAATTTCAAATTTTTCCTGCGGGAGAGCTGTAAGATTCCCCACTAAATGGAAGGAAATTACTGGAAGATCTTCATTGATTTCCACCGCCCTATACAGTCACCCCTGAATTTGGGTACTTGGCCTATACTACTGTTTATCACGGGTACTAGAATAGACGGTAGGTATCATAAGCCTGATGCGCAGCAGATTGATAGGATTATGACGATTGCTGGAGCCCACAAAAAATAGTTCTCAATCAGCTGCCACTTGATGTAATTCAATTTTTACAACGTTTTTTTGGGCTCCAGAAACGTCATAACAAGCTGGTTTTTGACTAAAACCTGCGCGTGATACCTACCGTGTGTTCTAGTATCCGTGGTGTGTATGATAGATATGTTAAGCCCGTTCCAGACATGCGTCATTCGGCAATTACCGAGCATCTAGTCGCTGAATCACGACTAGTGTGGATGGACTGTTCGCCTATGTGAGCATGAATGTTTGTGTTTTCCGTCCAGTGTCGGTCTTTTGGACACATCAAAGTGAACGAATGTTCAGCAAGTGGTGAACTTTTTCCCATCCTCACATTCGCCTTCGTTCTATTGGTTCATTTTGTTGTTTGTTTTCAAATGTAACTCAACTTACATTGAGATTGAGTTAATTGAGGAAAAAGTTTCTTATGTGTTAATTTGATACATAATTGTTTTTAGATAAGATAAATATCATCTTACAGTCTGTGCATGATTGTTGAGCAATAATAATCACTTTTAATACTTTGTAAAAGATCATTTACTAAATTCAAATATAAGTAAAAACTATAGTGGATGTCCAGTCCGGTTCAGGTTACTGAACCATAAACTCACTTCTTTAAATGTTTCAAAAATTCCTACAAATATTATTATTCAATCATTGCAAGGTTGAAATTGGAATGAGTTAAATTTTTGAAAGTTGAAATTGTCAACAACATTTTGACATTTGAATTTGAAAATGTCAACAATTCGGTTGACAATATTATTTGCTATTCCCAGTACGAACACGTGCTCGGAAAACCACGCATGTGTGGAGATGTGAGCTTGTTAGTCGGAAAATAGCAAGCTAAATACTCGTATAGTTTGCAATAGGCCAAATGTTCGGTGTTTAGCTGAATGATGGCTCAAATCTTATGTCACTTACTCGATGGCTGGTTCGGCAGCTGGAGGGGCTGGTGGGGGAGCAGGAGGCGCGGCAGCAGGAGGCGCAGGAGCATCGGCGGGTGCTGCGCAACAAAAAAAAAAACTATAAATTAAAATAGTTGTGTTTGCACAAAGCATTCATTTTCAAAATTATTGATGAGTAAATATTAAGCAAATATTGAATTTGAATATACTGTACAAGTATAGGTTGAGAATGATTAATTTCTTAACAAATACAGAATCTGATTTCTCTGTTCCAATTAATGTGAAAATAAATAGATAGAAAGTTTTGTATCAAATGTATCCCAAACACATGAGATGGAGTAGGAAAATCTTGTAAATTACGTTTTTGTGGGATGATAAAGAACGTCACACACATAAGTTACCCTATTCACGATCACTTGAGACGAAATAAACAAACTCATTGCGTGTGTGTGCGTGTAATGGTAGGTTTTCTTCTATGCGTAACGGTCTGGCCAATTGAACATTTGTAGACAATCACTCATCACAGCTCCAGACAAGAGTAAATTGTGGCCAAGAGACAAGCTGTTCAATTGAGGCCGACCTTTCGCATATAAGAAGACCTACCATCACACGCACTAACGCGCAAAAGTTTGTTTAATTCGTCTCAAGTGATTGTAAATAAATAGACTCTAGCTGTTTTTTGACTAAAACATGTGCGTTATCGCAACTGTGTATTCTAGTATTCGTGATCTGATCTACTATTTGATAATAATAGATCAATGAGAGAAGAGGAGAGATATCTGGTTCAATGGTTACATAATTAAGTAACCTCCAACTCTAAATGGAATTGAGAAATAATTAATTGTATGAATAAATAGTTTCAATAAATAAACTACTTCCACAGACTAGGGACCTCCACAGTCATCTCATAATCGTATCAAAAGTTGAATCATCTCCTTCAACTTACCAAAATTTTGTTAGAATTATAGTAGATTGATTAAATTTTTTATCATTTAGAGTCAATATGAAACTGGCAGCCTGCTGGTAGGCCTAGGCCGTTCATGGAAGCTTTGGAGCATTGACGAAACAAACAATCTCTCATCATCATCATCATCATCCTGATTACCCTGGGAGTTCATGTGGGCATCACCCTCAGAAAAATATTATTTGTCTTACAGGTGCGCAGCATCTACTAGGGCCTAAAGCCTACCAAAGAGGATTTCGGTAATGTAATATATTATTGTAAAAGAGGAATCCTCCAAGATCCATCGAAAAAAAAGGTGTCTTCATATGGGCATAGAAAAATAGATTTACCGTGTGTTCTAAAAATTTGTAGATGAAAAAAAAAAATTTGATTGATGAACCGTTTTTTTCATTCAGTAGGAGAATAAAGGGGGAATAATATGTAACCTGAGATATTCAATCAAAAAATGAAACCGTAGTCTCCAGAAAATTCTCCATGAAAATAAAATTAGATGTCACATATGAGAGTTATTTAAATATAGTAACCAAAAAACCCTAAAGACCCTAAAGCCCTTGCGTCTTTCCACAGTTTGGATGTCAAGTAAGCATAATTTCAAATTTTCCAATTTCTAAAACACACACGAAACACAAAAATAAATACAATAAATTCAAAAAAACAAATGTACCAATAACAATGACAAATGAAAAATGTATACAATGTATGCGGAATAGTATATTTCGTACCTAAGGGCCGAAAATGTGCGTTTACCGGCTCAAAAATTGGTTTTCTAGTCCAGGCCGTGGGCCGAGGACTAAAGGTTGAGACGGAATATTACATTTTCCTTCAATGGTGGTGTCGAGAACTTTTATTTTCGTGCACACTAACATCAATAAGAAAACAAAACAAAAATAAAAATTAGTGGTTAATCAGCAGTTCCAAAGAACTTAGCTAGACCAGTAACCTTATGCTACTGTCTTCGCCTATACTAGAATTTGGAGTAGGTACTGCATCTGCTTGCTATGTGAAACTTCGCACGTCAATAGTTTATTGATTTACTGAATGAAATATTACTTTATAACTATCAGTGTATTTGATTTTTTCTTAGTCGAGAAACGTTTAAGTGCAAGATAATTTTGTACGATCATCCTAAATTGTACAATATCAATTCGAAGTTGTTGATTTTCGACAGATATTGGCTAACAGAAGAGAAGCTAAGCCTAGTTGCATTATCACCCGCTAGATGGTGCTGGCTAACCTGCTAGACAAAGTATTACACACAAGTCTGACAACAATAATATTGTTCAAACAGTTGTTTGAGCAATCAGATTGTTGCCTTAGCCTTTGAAAGGACGAGCGGACGATTTTGAGTGAGTGAAGTTATCTAATCCAGTGTTTTCAAACGTTATCTGCTACAAACAGCGATCTATGACTTGCTAGGCTATTTTTATGTGCATGTACGTGCGTTTTAAAATTAGTTTTTATTTTCAAATATATGACTGTTTTCTACTTTTACCGATAATTATTTAAGTGAATTTCTACATCCATCGAAATGACGAGCACGTGTATAACTTGCAGCGAAATTATTAGGGCGCTCATCAAAATCAAAAATTTCTTGCTCTAGCTGTCCGATCAATTCATCATGGAGAGTGTATGCTGGGTCTCAAGGATGCCGATATTGATGTCCTGCAGGGCAAGAGTTGGAACTGTCAGGGCTGTACTGACGACTTGCGTCGGCAAAAGAGGCACAATCAGCGGATTCGACATATGTCAAGCGGGCGCCCCCGGCGACCGAAACTGCCATGGGGTTGAAAATCGTGCGCATGGTGATCCGGTTACACTCGAAGTCAAATGAGGTGAGCTTCTCAAAAATTTAAGTGAGGACTTGTACAAGAAATTAAGTTCTGACATTGCTGAATGTAGGGCCCTCATGGAATCCACCAAGCAACAGTTAAGTGAGTAGACAACAGAAACAAATAACGGACTTAACTCCTAGAAAATCAACATCTCAAAGCCAGACTGCGCGAAACCGAAATAAACCAAGATGAACTCGAGCAGTACGGTAGAAAAAATTCCGTTGAGAGTTTTCGGTGTTCCGGACTTAGAAAACAAGGAACGTTACTGATCGTGTTATTGATATCGGAAGGGCGCTTAACGTGACGTTGGACCCTACCTCAATCGTGGCTTGTCTCACCACAACTTTCCGAGAGAAAAAATCAACCCACTTCTACAATACGCTGCGTTTTGTGCGGCGTGGAGATGCGGGACGCTTTACTGACGAGAACAGGCGTCTGACTAGAAAGCACTTTTCGACTTTGCTAACCATCGGCCTAAACGTAGAGGTGAAAATAGAGATCAATCTACCTCAACTTATCCCTAACAAGCAAAGAGAAGGCAACTGTTGGCTAAACAGCGAAATCTCTTCTGGGTGATAGAGGGAGGACGCCGTGTGTGGGCTGATCGTGCCGGTAGGATAAGAACTGAAAAGTGAGGATGGCACCGAGATCAAAGTTTTAGAGATGATGAGGACTTCAGCAGTTTGGAGACCGAGTGAGTAAAGAGACAGTACAGATACAGTATTTTAGAAAGAGAAAGAGAAAATCAAAAAAAATCTACTGAACTTTTTCTCTAAATGTTATGTTATGATTTAAAATAGAAGAATACAAAATAATATTAGTTTAACGTTTTAATGGGATGTGTAATGCTCTTGGGGAATAATGAGAATGTTTGAGATCACAAACGTGTGAGAAATGAGTAATTATCTTTCACATAATATGAAAAGTGTATTTTTCTACCTATATAAGCTAGTTATATATTTATCGGTAACTGTCAGGTAAAACACTTTTATTTTCTTATCAACTAGTAGTAACTGCTCTGAATACAGAGAATTATTTTGATGATTTAGTATTATCTTCCTGATATTGATAAAGGGTTGTAGAAATATGTGCAAAGGCTGTGAAGATAGATTAAATAACAGTTTGCTTTTAAAGGGTGGACTTGACAAAGTCAGAAATACTAAATGACAGTCGAGATGATAATGAAATAAGATAGAGTAATAATGAGATGTTTTATCGCTCTCTCTGTTTTATCGATGTTTTATGCGTTGTCTTTTCCTTCGGCGTTTCTTCCAGATGCGAGATGTTATTATCAAATTTTCTCATGTGTCCCTATTATTTTGTTATAAATATTAATCCATCAGGTTCTCAAATCGAATTAGGTACTGAAAGATTCTTATTATTTTTGTTTGTATATGTAAAGCCTTTAATTTATTCAGTTTCTCTGACTGAACACTGAGAGTTCTCATAATTTTCATTAATTTTCATTAAAAATCTGTTTTTATCTGGTTTTTAAAATTGAAATGTGAAAGTTTCCATTGTAATTTTGAAATTTATATATGCAACTCATATTGATAAGGAACTCTTATGGTTACAACATACTGCAGAGATATGGCACGGCCTGCGCACCTGATGTAACCGTTTATAAGTTTTATTATTATTATTATTTTTTTCAATTCTACTTTTTCCTTTTCTCTCTTTTTTCTCTAGATCAGATCAGATAATATTTCATCATGTTTTCCGTTTTCATACAGTTTAAATTTACAAAACTCAATTCATAATCTTTTATCTTCACACTATTTCCCTCTAGAATCAGATTATCAAATCATCCTAATTTAAAAACATCCATTTACTAAGAAGCGCATTTCTCACTTGAATGATAAAAAATAATCACTCCAAATATAGAAGGAATTGGATTAGAAATTGATAACTTTAAAATGGTTTTGTTTAATGATTTTGGAGGATTGGTTGAAGATGGCTGCTACAACACAATAGAGATATGATGGATGTGTTGAATTTTCGTCCAAAATCATTGAAATTGAACAACACTTGTAAAACTTCGTTCAACATCCTACATATGAATATACGTAGTACAAGTATGAATAAAAATTTTGATGAATTCTCTCTCGTCGTCTTCAGAATTGTAAAACCACCTACCATTTAATTGTTCTATCTGAAACATGGGTTTCAAATGAGCACGAGTTTTTCTTTCAATTTGAACGGGTATTCAGTTATAAATTCACCTGCCAAATTTAATAAATGTGATGGGGTTTAATGTGTTTATCAAGGATGATCTGAACGCTTTGAAATTTTAGGAAATGATATTTAGCTATACCAAATTCAATCATTCTTGAAATTAGTATTACCACAGATGAAAGAAAATATCACACTAATATTTCTATAGATGGTCTCCATCATTATCGGTTGAATCGTTTGTTGAGGATCTTAAAAATATGTCTAGAGAGAACTCAAAAATAAGAAAACATAATACTAGCCGGTGACATAAATATTAACCTCGACCGAAAAGCAAAATTCTGTGAATGAGTATTGTAGCTTGTTACATATGATATATGGTCTGAAATCGTACATAAATACTAAACCGACAAGAATTACAAAATGAATCAGTTGCATTTACGCTCTAGATCACATATTTCATAAAGATCCAAGACATCTAATTGCGAAGATGTTGCAGGTGTAATTTTCAAGACTAGCATCACTGATCATTGTGCAGCTGGTCTTTTTCTGGGTATCTCGGATCACGTACATATAGCCCCCACAAACTATAGAGAGTTTACTGAGAAAAAAATAGACTACTCAAAACTAATTACAAATCTGCAAACTGAATCTTGGCAGGATATATTTGATAGTAATAACCTACAAAACTTGACACCCTAAATTCATCAACAAATTAAATAATCATATCCAGAAATTCAAAAAACAAAAATAAAATTGAACCACAGACAAAAAACCTTTAAAAAACTGGATTAGTACAAGCAAGCTTAGTAAACTGCATAAGAACTAGAAGATAGGATTAATATAAAAAAACTGACAAAATATCCTAATAATCTTCACTTGAAATCGCAATACACTAGATATAGGAACGTCTTGAAATCTTATAAAGCAGGCCAAGCAGAACTACTTTAAAAACAAAATAACACAAAATAAACAAACAGCAAGAAGCTCTGGAATTGTATAGATGAGCTGTTAGACAAAGCAAGAAAACTATTGATGTAAACAGTGAACCGAGTGTCTTGGAATAATTATTTTTCAAGAGGTTGGCAAGTCGTATGCAGAAAAGATGAAAACTCAACATTGATCTTGAATTCCCTCCGAAACAATTGTCAACTCACCAAAGTCTTTTTCTGGTTTCCAACAAATGAATGTAATGAGGTAATAAAAACAATAGGTACACTAAAAAATAGCTCCTCCACCTGGTATTGATAATATAAGTAACTTCTGTTTTTTTGAAAAATATATCCAGTTGCTAGTACTAGTCCATTGTCCTTCATAATAAATAAGTGTTTTGAACAGGGATACTTCCCAGAGGAGATTCAAAATTTGCAGAGTCGTCCCTCTTCACCAAGGGTGGAATTTTAAATGATCCCTGTTAATTATCGACCGATCAGCCTACTCAGTAGCCTGTCTAAGGTAATGGAGAAAATAATAAAAAACAAGATTTGTAGAATACCTAGATAAATTCAATATTATACATAAAAATCAGTACGGCTTCCAAACCGGGCAAGTACACAAGCCATATTACACCTGGTAGACTTAGTGACTGATAACTTTAATAACAATAAAAAAAACTCTTACAGTGCTGATGGACACAGCTGGCAAAGAGCCTTTGATACAATTCCACACAAAAAATTTGTTGCAGAAAAAACTTGAAAATATAGGGAAATTCGTGGCAAGGCATTAGATTTGTTCAAAACATTATTTGAAAGACAAGAACACAAATCATATCAATAGGAAGCAAGTCTGATCAGGTGCATTTGTCGGATATACGGGGTGCCCAAATTTACTGTGTTATCTCCAATATTGTTCCTAGTGTACATGAATGAGTGTGCTCAAACTCCAGTTCTGAAAAATAGAACAATTGATTTCTTTGCTTACTGATGACACCATTACTAGCAGCTTTTACGGGGTTCCTTCATGGGAGGAAGTGAGAGATTTGGCAATGAAAGGGTTGAAGATGGTCAGGGAGACATGGATTGGATATCCATACGCTCACATTGAATCATAAAAAAAGTTCATAGCTTTCTCTACCCTACTGCTGGATCTACAACCAACAAATTTGAGATTGCGGATTCATGATGCGTCATGCAATTTGCCTGCTGCGCTGGATCATTGTCAGTGCCCAATGATTGATGGAGGTGGATCATGTGCCAGGTACCTGGGTGTTATAATTGATTCTCATCTTAGATGGAATTATCATATTGATGACAAATGTAAAGTATTGAAATATCTTATTTTTAGATTCTATAAAATCAATTTGATAAACGAAATAGGAATAACTAGAATTGATCTATATAGCGTATGTACAGTCTATTTTGCAGTATGGGATTCTGTCGTGGGGGGAGCCATGAAAGGCTGTCATATGAACAAAATCCTTTGCTTAATGCAGAAGCACATAATAAGGACAGCTTTGGGTAAACCTAGACATATCCAAGTAGTGAGCTTTTTCAGGAATTAGGAGTTCTTACTGTGAGGGAAATTATATAAGTAAAAATATTATTCAACTATGCATACAAAAGTAAATTTTAGACTACAAATGCGAGATACACCATACAACCTAAAGGGAGAACTAACCATAAACCAGCAAAAGAGAATAGACTTAGATGATATATGCAGGGAAACAATTTAAGTACAGACTGAATAAAATGATGCTTTTAGTTCCAATGAGAATAGTAGAGATGAGCTGCAAAAAATATCACATGAAAGAATTTGATGATTGGTTGAAAGCAAATACTATATTGTTAACAGATTTATGCTAAGAGAAAATCATCATTGTGTTATGCCATTGTTACTTCTGGTTCTGTTTTGGTTGTTGTTTTCTTCTGTTAAATTTTTTTTTCTTTCAATGTTATTTGCGATATTGTATTTTCCATTAGGTAATGTAAATAGCAGCACAACTCGCACTCCGCGCTCAGATTTTTTCTTTGCAGGTGCTATTTTCCACGTTCTCATGAATTATTGAGTTAATTTTTGTTTGTAAAGTGTTTTTATGGGGAAATAAATAAAATTTGATTTGATTTGATTTGAAACATGGATTTCACGTTAATCATTATTCAACAGTTAATCAATACAAACATTTTTAATCATATCAAAGTTGAAGTATTAGTTATTGAGAGCAGTAGTTTTCCTTTATTATTCAAATACTGATTAATGTGAAAACTTTCAACGTTCAGTCCTCTTGACAAGGGATCTTACCAATCAAAATAACAGATGAGGAGACTACCTTTACATTGAAATACAGATATGTCGACATTGACTCTCCCAAAACAGCTGACATTTAATGCAATCAAACCAGAGATGCTACCTATTGATCTACCTAACCCTTACATCGACAACGACCTTCAGTCAGCTGACATTTCAAGGTTATTTTACCGCCCTATAGGGCCGAAAAACACGCATTTTCCCGGCGAGTTGCTGGCGACACCTCGCCTGAAAACCGAGCGTTTCTTCGGCCTCCTATAAAGCATGTATAAACAGTCCATTTCATAGCAGTGTGGCGAAAAATATTTTTCTACAAATACATTTATCGCTTCTTAAGCTGTTGAGAAGAAAACAGTAGAAATAAGAAAAAACTTTATTGTAATTTTTATTCCATTGTGGCCCTCGACCACACGGGACGCGCAGCTCAAGCTGTCCGGCTGCAACTGAAGCTGCTAGAGCTACCCGGCTCTATAGTTGCGCTGCACTAGCCATCACAACTCTATACGCATTACTATATTCATTATAAATTTTCACTTCAACTTGAAAAGAGTGAATTCACGCTATTTATTGATCTATTATACGTTAGTAGTATAGCCCTAATAACAAAGTGAACATAAATGTAAATAAGAGGTTGTGATGGCTAGAGCCGAGGCAGCTGAAACGAAAAGCAGTTGAAGCAGGTTAGTTCCAGAAAACGTGCCTCGAGGCTGCCGCTTGTCAATGCTATAGTCTGTCCAAGCAAGAAGGCATTTCGACAAGATTGGAAAATGACTTCAGCTCAGGTCAATATCGATTCCAATATTGGCCTTGTGGTACGTTGTTTTTGGTGCGACTGGAACGATAATAATTGGTCACAGTCGATCAGCTGTGGCCAATCACAACTCTTGTTATTAGACGAATAAGTCTAATCTGCTAAAAACAATCTGAGTTTTAAAAAAAAACACATGAACAAAGCTTAAATAAGGCGAAACATTTTGCATCAATATTCAACCAGATTCAGGAATAATTTTGAAAGAAGATGTACGTACATTAAAGTTGAATGTATGAGCAACATTGTAAGAAGTTCAGGTATCAGAATGTATAACTTATTGCCCTCTCTCAACAAAAAAAAAAAACTCAAGGACGGTTTTTCAGATTTTTATTGAAAAAAGAGGCTGCTGTCCATTTGGCTTGCATACTCAGTAGAGGAATATGGGAATTACTACAAACCTCAGGATGGCGGTTTTAAGTAGATAGATGTTAACATTTTGTTTGCCTAACAAATTAAAAAATTATTATAACCCTTTATCAGATGGTCAGTGGGTACAATTAAATGGAATAAATTGAAGCTAAAGGATAAGAAACAAGAGGCTGTGATTGGCTACAGCTGATCCAACTGCAACCGATTATCGTTCCAGTCGCACCCAGTAACAACGTACGCACTTTTAGATTGTAGAGAAGGGGTCGTCACCTAAATTAGGTGTGGGACCGAACATTTTGAAAATAGGAGCTTGGGGAGGTCCAAAAAGCCGGTGGCATTCAAAAGCTGCAGCGAAGTTTGCCACCTTTACTGGGAACCAGCTCTGCTTGACGACCGCTGTTGTAGAGCAAAAAGTATTCTACAATTTGAGACATAATTTATAATTGCTGAAAGTCATTTTTCCCTAAACGTGTTCTTTGTATACTTTTATTAGGTGGCTTTAGCCTTCTAGTAAGTGGTAGGCCGGTTTACTCACGTGGCAGGCGCTGGACCAGCTGCTCTTGCTCAGCCTCAGCTGCTCAAGAGGAGCCGTGTGAGCAGCTGCTGCAGGCCTCCTCCGCAGCACGACGCTGCGCTCGCAACGCCTCCCTGTTCCCAGCCTTATATTTAGCAGTCTGAGCTCCAGCGGGCTTTTAGCCCCCAAGGTGGCGGAGTCTCTCATTGCATGAAGCCTCCGGCGAAGCAGAGCCTATCCGCTCCTGCTCCGAGCTCCGCAGTACCCAGAATGGCGTGGTAGGCCAGGGCATTCCTGGTGTGCCTATGGCTGGCCCATCAGCTGGTTGGCTTGCAAGACCAGTGCCCTTAGCTGACGTCTCCTGCAAACAAAAGCAAATAACCAATCAATTCAGGCCTTCAATGTGAAACGTTCAAAACACTGATTTAGTAGAGGTCTGTCCAAGCAAAGAATAGCTTGACAATAAGAGTTTTCATTTAGCTGTTGCACTAGATAATGATTTCAAAATCAAAACATACTTAACACATCATCATGTAGGTTTCAGAGGACAATTGTCTCGCCAATTGGCATCGTATAAAACAACATTTATTGTTAAAAAATATATGCAAGCAACAGTCTTTCTGACTGTGGTTCTGGTCACAGATCTCTGTGTTGGCTGAACAGGAGAAATCTGTAAGAAATTTTAGTAAAGGTTCTCTGACTAATATGATATCGCAGATCGCTCTTCTCAGCTGTTCTAACAGAGCTGAAAAATCGAAAAGTGACAATCATTTGTCAACAGCCAGTCTTATTGGCTACTATAGTCTGTACGAGCAGAAGAAACATTCTGGCCAGATGGGAAAATCAATATTAATCAGTCAATCAATCAATCAATATCAATATTGGTTCAAAAATTATAGATGTAGGAAACATTCTGATTCGCAATTTGAGACCAATTTTATAATTTTCGAACCAATATTAACCAGGAACTAAGGTTATTTCCCTATCTTGTCTTCTTTGCTTGGACAGATTGTATCATCATCATCATCATCATCATCATCATCATCATCATCACTAGCCTACTACCTATTACACATTGTATTCGAATTGAAACTTGAATTTAGGCAAGAAATTTGGATGTGGATGGTTCCAATTCCATCTATAATAACTCGAAGGCAAGAAGATGGAGAAATAATTCAATGAGATCAAATTTATAAAAATATTAATGAAGTACTTACACGGCGTTCTACCTCTCAGCGGTTTCTGAAATATAAAAAAATATTTCATGAATTGAATATAGACAAATGGAAAGTACTGCTACTCTGCTGTATTTTTAGTTTCAGTTTAACAGAGAATGATAAAGGTGCAACAACCAGAAACCAGTATCTAGATTTTTTAATAAATCAGTGGTTTGACAACGTCTTGTCTTTTCATTTAATATATGGATAACTACCACAATATCACACTCCACAACTACTCAAAAAAATGAAAAAAAGCTAGTCAAGCTGAACAAGTGAGGCTATATTTTAAGTTTGGGTAGCGAAAGGAACATTATATTCAATTGACATAATACTGCTGCTCTGTAATTTCAGTTTTAGTTTAACAGAGATTGATGAAGGTGTAACAGCCGAAACCGGTATCTAGATTTTTTAATAAATCAGTGGTTTGTTGAAACGTCTTGCCCCTTTTCATTTAATTGTTAGATATTATTTATTTTAAATGTCTGTACTTACTTACGCAGCGGGCTTCCCCTCTTCATTATATAATGCGGCGGCAACTGAAACAACAAACATTCATATCGGTATGTAGGTTAATTATATTATTCGCTTTAGTAAAAATAATCAAGTCAAGCCTCCACCTTGCACGGGGATAATTGCACCAGTTAGTAGTGGCGGCCAGTCGAGATAGATGCAGCCAATCACAGCTCTTATTGTTCAACTCAATGACAAGACAAATAGCCCAGGCAAATTAGAGACTAAAGGGCCCTAGCACCTAAAGAATGATGAAAGATGGCTGGAAATGATCTTAAACCACTGTGGAAGGACATCCCAAATAAGTTTAAAATGAGTTTGCGACGCTTTCTGAGTGGCGCGTAATACCAGGTGCCCAGAACCACGGAAAATTTGTTCATTTCTAGTTTTTTGCATCTCGTCAAAACCAAGCGTCGGACAGGAAAATTTGTAGTTCTGGAAGTTTAAGTAAATAAAATTCTTGGAAGAAGATTGATATCAAATCAAACCCTCTGTGATAAGCGACAACCGAGTTATTAACAAATTTTCCGTGGTTCTTTGGGCACCCTGTATTACGCGCCACTCAAGAAAGCGTCGCAAACTCATTTAAACTTATTTGGGATGTCCACAGTGGTTTAAAGATTTCCAGCCATCCATCATTTTAGAATGCTAGAAATCTAATTTGCCTGGGCTTGAAGCGACTAATAATTGGCCACAAATATCCAACTGGCCGCAACTACTAACTTCGTGTATAGAAGGCTTTTGTAACGAAAAAAGACTGGAGATTCCATAATTATTGGGAAAGAATACAGGTAGAATATCAATATCTCTCAAGAAATATTACGGTAATCAATGCACGATCAGCCCGGAATCTATAGGCGAGTGCATAAGTTTATCTACGCGCAGCGTCCTTTTCAATTTCAAATACCCTTCACTATATAAATTATGCTTTGTAGGATAAACTGAATTGTTAATCCAAGAATTTTCAATTTTTAATCAATCACCTACACAAATAAATAATGGGACATTATTGGTACATAAGTTTAATGCAAAATACGTGAATAAATAATTGAAATAAGAGCATATTACATTAGAAGTGGAATTATTTCGTATGCCGAATACATTGGTTCTACCGTAGAAGTATATTATTCTATTAAATATAGAATATTCTATATTATATAAGTTAGTCTATGGTTCTACCTGAAATTTTCATGTGCGTTTTTTTATATAACACTTGTTATAATTGATAGATATGAATGATAGTGATAAGACTACTCACCATTATAAGGCGTGAACCGTCTGGTTCTTCTTCTTCGAGCCCTGGAAAAAATTAATCACAACATTTGAAAATAAAGAAAATTTTCGAAGGATGCTTTCGAAAATAGTCAGCTTACTTATGGAAATCAGATTCAATAACTAGTGGAAACCGAACCTATGAGTCCCAACTAACCTTAGTAAAAGTCAATATGAAAATAAGTTCAGCTGAAAAAATATATTTTTTTAAATATAAGTAGACAATAGAGACAAACGAAATCCTGCCTGACGTTTTGACACTAACTCTAATCTGTAAGTGTTGACACAATAATAGCAGACGACCAACTGTCAAAAAGCAGAATCATGTACATGTCCGATAAAATTAATGTAAATTGTCTATTATTTTGTATTGTCTATTTGTCCTCTTGGGCTAGGGCGCACTGCTGCACGGTGGGAAGAGCCTGGAAGGTGGAGGGTAGTTGGTAAATATATAGAACATAGAACACACATCCACACGTAATACATCGTATGAATGGTATGACGTCATTTTGTTTTGAGGTTATGTTGTCCACTATTTAAGAATTTCAAGATGGCGGCTGGGCCCCCTTCCATTCATACGATGTATTACTGTGGATGGTGTGTATGTTCTATAGATTTACCAACTACCCTCCACCCACCAGGCTCAACCCACCGACAGTGCGTTGACCTCAACCTTAGAGCAGATAGGTGCCGTTATTTATGGACAGAATTTCACGTTATGTGTTACTTCATTAGAAAGATAGCCTAGTTCGAATTCAAAGGGGACTTTCTTGATTTAGAGTTTATTTCAATAATGATTATTATTGTACCATAGGTATTAGTGATTGTTTTAATAATGATTATACAATTAGATAATAATTATATTATATATTATAATTTTGTGATGTGACAGAAAAAGGCAATAGTGAGGATATTCACCAACATATGACAAGACTGAACAATAACATTATCATTAGAATACTAATTATTTGTGTTACAGAAGTGCCGGTGGAGTGTGAGACATGAAGACACTGTCAAATTTGAGGTATGTTAGATTCGCAACTGTTTCTATTTTAAAAATCTACTGTCATGCACCTTTAATATCTATGTTACCCAAAGTCGTATACTTAAACTAGTAGGCTACCCAATAGTTATCGCGTTACCAGTAATTCAAATATTAAATTGATTGAAAGGGTTGTATTATCTCATTTTCCTAGTGAGTAATTGAAAGCTGTGATGTGGGTCTCGTCGTGATGTAGGAGTGTATAATATTATAGTATGCTTATTTTGCTAGCCCACGTTATCCAGGTAAATCAATGGAATTGATCTAATCTAATTAACCAAAACAAATAATTTACCTTAGTAATGGGTCGAAACCCATTAAGATTTGCGATCAGCCTCAAAAGAAATTTTTGAGAACTTTAATTGTGCAAAAAGAGATGTTAAGTTACGATCAAAAGGTAGAAAATATGATCCAACAACTAATTACTTCGACATAGGCTAACAATATGCCGGTGAGTTATCCATTTATGTGAATCAAGATCAACTGAAATTGCATATAATTTGATTCAATTCAATAGAGATGCGACTTAAATATCATATTTCAATGAAATAATTCTACTCGTATGATGAGGCTAGAATAGAATTGAAAAAAGTAAAACTGCTTATCATTATGATAGGTGACGACAATTTCTATAATTATGTATACAATATGAAATTATTTTTTACTAAATCAATAATATGATCATGTCTTGTTGAACTACTAAATCCCCAAATGAAATGTAACACAGCAAATCGAACGAACGGCTGAAACTGAACTAGGAACTGGGTACGGGTGGGCAACTGAAGTGTCGTCTGCTTTGCTTCTTATTGTTCGCTAATAAATTATTGTGATCAGATGGTAATAATAGGGGGAATAATGAGTATGATAAGTCAGAACACGAACACAGGCAGTGCGTCTGCGTCAGGTGCAGATGCAGTACTGCAGTGGATGCTGGATGAGGTGTTTGGTGTTGACTGTATGGATTATGTAGGAAGTATACGTACGGTAATAAAAAGTGATACAAAATGAAGTTTCGCCTAAATAGTGATTACTAATTTAAGTATTCAGTGATTCGAAGACTATAATGCGTTCTATTATTATTTCACTACCATGTTGCGTAAAGCCGTGAACACAAAATCAGACTACAATAGTGGGCTACCTACCTGTCCAGTAAGTAAACCTGGTAACTAACAAAAACAAATTATCCAATGTTAAAATAGGTCTAAATTAATCGAGGATTTGCATTTCGGCCCTAGTGAAATTTCTCTTTCAAACGCCATCTTGAAAGAACGTTTTCTCTCGAAATGTTGTGTTTTATCACGATTATATTTTTCTACCTTCTTGGAATCAGTAGACAGTACAAAGTCAAGGATATCATTAACTTATTTTGTATTAAAAGTATGCAATTAAGGGTTTCAATCCTCGTATGATTACAGTTTTGACGTCCTAGTGCGATCGGACTCGCATTGGTAGCCTATAAATGTGTCCAACGTGTGATTTTAGAGGCTAATAATTAATATAAAAGTTATGAACTGGTAATTTATAATGAATGGAATACCTGATATATATACTTAATTGAATTCAATGAAATTACTTACAAAGCTGGCCGTTCCATGGCTTTTGCGAATCAAAAAATGTAGCCCTAGAGTAGAAGAAACGAATTATGATGACTAATGAGTCCTACGAATTGGTGAATAGGCCTACGCCATGACCACCTTGATTGCTTCAACTTAATATTCAGGGTTGCCGCAAAGGGGTAGCCTTTTTTAGCCGGTATGTTGTTGGTTTTTTATTGATTATTATAGATTTTGATGTGGCAGATTCCGAATCCGAGTGATGTCAAGCTGTAAAGAAGTTGAGCATTTTTGCAATTCTAGATGACGGATAGAATTTCAGTTCCATTTATAGTCTACCACAATTTCAGTCAAAACGAAGCGTCGGACGAAAAAATCCTTCTCAGCTCTTTGAAATTAAATTTTCTATAAGGGCCCTGTCACACTACGCCACTTCAGACGCGCGGCGGGTCATGTTACATTTTTTTACCTCGCGTTTCGAGCGCGTTTTGATACCGCGTTTTCGTCGTGGCGCACGACAGGGGGATATAACCTTTGGATTCTATTCTACGAATTGGTTCGCGCACGCTGAGAAGAGACTCCGGCTCAATGCACCACTATTGTAGCAGCGTATCTTCTCAGCGGCATGCGCTATAGACAGCACTGGCGGCTCGTGCCCACAAAACAGGTGTTGAAGTTCTCTTACAGTAAAAGATACGGGCACTTCACCTGTTCCGTGAGCACTGAGCCGCCAGTGATAGAACAATATAATTAATATACTGTATCATTGTCTACATTACTTATTGTCTATCATTTTGGCCTTTATTGAGACTCTTTTCACTGATATGAACTATAATCATATTATATTAACCGTTACTCATCTCACCTTTTCTACAATCGATCAAAAAACTTCATTGAATACAGTAAATTTGGTTTAATTGTAGCTACATTGAGAATCACTAGTGAAATCACTACATTTTAGTAGTCACAGAAGTCAACTGGGTGCTTTGAACAACTAAATTGGTCAATATTTGATCCAAGAATTATAAATCTGGTCTTAATGGTAATTACATCAAATTACACAATTGAAATCAAATTGATAATTTTTGAGCCAAAATTGACCAAACTTCTTGAGTCATTTTCCTATCTTGCCAGAGGGTCTTCTTTACTTGGACAGACTATACCTACTGATTAAAGTTTTCAATAATTATTATGAAGATCCTAGTGACCCTTCTGCAAATAATATTTATTGAATAATAAATTTATTAAAATAATAATAATAAATAATGATAAAGCACTGAGTGGTCGTCAATTAAATGATGAAATTAGGCTATATTGAAATGTGAGGCAATTACTATTTCTTGAGAATTATTGGAAAATATGCCATCAGCATGACATGGTTTTATTAGCAACATCTTATATTAATAGTAGCTGTGACTACATGAACTTTCCCATTGAATATACATCTCATAACATTACTACTATTACTATTGATATATGATGATATAATAATGAATTGATATGATTATACTAATAATAAAAAAATGCTCATATAATTATAATTATCTTTGCACATGAAAAAACTCTGGAAGATGATTTTATCATTCCAAATTATGAATTATACTCATCTAAATTTGTGGATCTACAAGTAATAATAAGCTTGATTATATATTTCATGACAAAATTGATTAGGCCTGTGCTTAGAAAAAAATTTAAAGCAAAAGACTAGAATATTTTTTTAAAATAATCGGGAATAAAAAAAGATACTGATGATTCTAATGAAATATATAGAAGCTGCTATTTTATATTTTATAATAATTTGTAGTGTGATAGTACTTATAGATTTGTTACTATGTGATCATTGAAACGGAATAAATAGTATAAAATAAATTGAAACTATCAAGTGATGATAAAAATTCCTCAATTTTCAATATTTTTTTAGGAGTCCACGTGGAAATCTCACTAATTCGAGAGCGCTGAATTCAAATCTGAAATCAGAATTCTCTCCTATCTAAAATCACGCGCTATTTAGATTTGGTGGAGTGATAAGATTTTCATTGCGAGTGGCGCTGAAGTGGGCGTGATGTAATTGACGGGTTGGGCGCGTTCTCATAACGGTTGGCTGCTGACCCTGTGGCTCGCCACTTCTCTGGAGTGGCTTTGGAAACGCGGACGGTCGACCCAACAGCGCGTCTCAAAAAGAACGCGTGGCGTAGTGTGACGCAGGGTACGCGCCACTCGTGTATGTTGATACTATAGGAAAAAGGTGGATGAGCCTAACGCGCTGTTACGAACGCGCGTCTGAAGTGGCGTAATTGTGACATGGCTCTAAAAAAGATGAGAAGGATTTTTTCGTCCGACGCTTTGTTTTTTTGAAGCGGAAATCGTGGTAGACTATAAATGGAAACGAAATTTTAGCCATGCCATCTTGAATCTATTTATTTATTTATTCAGAGAGAGACAACACACACAATCATAATAATGATAGGGAAGAGAGAAAACAGGCACATGCCCTTCGCTATCTCGATCCCGAATTTTGATGAAAATTTCAGTCCAGAATTACAAAAGTGCTCAACTTTCCCGAAAGCTTGGCATCACTCAGTTCGGAATCTAAACATCAAAATCTATCATGATCATTAAAAAAACCGACAACATTACCCAAACAAAAGGCTACCACTCATTGGCACCCAAACTATAAGCAATTTCTTGAATATTGATATTGTTCAATCAATATTTTTTACAATACTGTATCCAAATATTTGGAAGAAAATTTAAAATAAAATCTTATTCATTCATAGAAATGGAAACAGTTTCTTATTTTTCATAATTTTCTCATAGGTTAGCAATAATAGTGCTGGAATTTCACCTGTGCTTCAAAATGGAATTTGGTGTTAGAAACTAAAACTCAATATTCGTGTAGCGTTTCGCACATTCAATCCTTTCATTTCAAATATCCCATTTCTCTCTTGCACCTGAAGTTAGATTCACCTTTATTCATAAAAACCATTATCTTCGACTTCTGATTCATATTTCACCCTACATTCGCAGAATAATTCCTGTTCATTAATTAGCATTGCTGCAGAGCCCTACTAGTGAATCCGAAATTAGAACTATATCGTCAGCGTACAAATGCTTATCATTGTTTGCAATAATATATACATTTTTATCCAAATGAAAAGGCTTGGCATGATAAAAAAAGTTGAAACACAGGGAAGTCAATTCTTGCAAAAGTTTTTTAGTAGAACGTTACGCATTAGAGGACGTTGAAAAGGCACTCGCTTGAAGCGACGGCTCAAGCTGCGTTTAACTCAAGCTAGAGGGTTCCTAGCCTGCGCGTCTCGAGCCGTCTCAGATCTAGTCTTAAAACTACAAATAGAAGCGAAATGGCACTGATTCACTGACTGAGATTCATTCATTCATCACCAGAAATAAAAATCCACTGAACCGAATGCGTTCAAATTTGGCAGGCATGTTCAGTTGGACGTATAGATGCTTTAGCTAAGAACGGATTTTTAAAACTTTTGAAGAACATTGCGCCAAATATTTGGAGTTTTTCTAGAGTTTTCCTGCGTTTTCTAAATTTTTCGAGAAACAATTGGCGAGAAAATGTTGATATTTGGTAGAGCAGGTCTAAAAATGTTTTGTACAAATATTTTTGATATCCGTTCAAGATTACGCCTAAGTGGCTTGGCTAAGGAGATTAGAAGAGCCCAAACCCCATTAAAAAAAGATTATGCCAGTCATCAGTTTTCTTTTTCAAAATTATGTAAATTTATTGCGGGTTGCATATCTTCCGCATTGATACGACCAATGATGCACTCAATATTCAGCGTTTTACTATTTTTCGGAATTTTCAGAGTTTTTTCTTAGATTTTTCAGAACCAATTGGCAGGAGATGTTGAAATTTGTTGACAGTTCTAGATTAGATCTAGAAATGCTGTGTTTAATCAATTTTCGAATCCCATCTGAGGTTAAGCCATTAATAATGTTTTCCAATGTTGGAATCTGCACTTTTGCAGATACGGGTTTTGCAAACTACTGAACTAAATACATTCTAACCATACGCCAAGGAGTTGAGCTGGAGTCGTCGAACAACTAATTCAAAGGATTAGATTAAAAGAGCCAGTAAAGTGCATGTACGATTATACTAAGTAGTATTCCATCTGAATGGAATTTAGGCAGGCGATCGAAGCGAGCCTCTTTTCACTGATACTGCTGATACAATGCAAAAATGGAAGGGTTACGACTTTCCCTTACTCAGCCATAGAATCTATGTTACAAGTACTGTATACGGAATCATTGGATGGTGCTAAATCTCGAGACTCATAAATTTGTTTGTTTTGTTTGTTATGAGGTGAAGCACATGAAGCTCTATAGGCAATGGTAAGGTAATGATATGGATGATGGATGACGACTACTTTGAGGTGATCAGGACCAAACGGCTTATCGTCTCCTCGAAAGACGAGGTAGGCCGTATTTATGTGATTAATGCTGTGGTCAAAAATCAAATCAAATCAAATTCAATCACTACCGTTGTATATTCTTTTCCTTCCCCACTAAATCATTAGTGATTGAATCATCTGATATCACCCTCGCGTCCGATAAATAATACAAAGACGGCGAAGTAAAAAAGGAAAAATTACCTAGATTTAGGATTTTTCGCAAAGTTGACAAAAATTAATATTTTTGACGCTAGCTATAAATCACTTCCTATTTCAGATAGAAAAACGTTTAGGGAATGAAAATTGTAGGGAATTTTATGCTCTTTATAAAAGTGTTGAATAAAGATATCGATAGAAAAATCAGTTTCTGGGATAATGTGAAAAAAAACCCAGAAAAAAGTCCGAAAATTTCAGAGATCTCTAAGAGTTTCAAAAGCTAGCTATGCCTCCCAGATATTTTGGTGGAAAACCATATGGATTACACCCTTACTAACACCCAAAAATTGACCGATTAAAACAATAAGATCAATTAACAGGATTTTGGTGGTGAAGCACCATTTTAATGACAAATTGATTGGCCCTATACGGTTTAACTGTACATTGTACAAGCATGATAGTCTCCATTGATAGCTGGACCAGAGAATATTAGAATATAGAAATTTCCATATTTTCATATTCTATTCTTGCTGGCTGGACTGTGTTCAGTTCAGTGTTCTATACCTATTACCTATAGTAATGTTCTACCCAGTGAATATAAAGTATATATGTATATATTCTTGCTGGTTCTATACCAGTTCTAGTCAATGGTGAAATTTTTTTTTAGTTGCCTACTGTGACAATGCATTCTCCCTCGCCAGAAGTATTACAATAATAATGGACTGGTTGACGACCACCGCATTGGTGTTGTTGGGTGAAGAGAAAAGTGGAGACTGGAGTGAACTTAGAGAACGAAAGAGTCCGGTAGGTACTCAAATTTTCAATCTGTCCAAAGCGAGAAAGAAGGGCATTCTGGCAAGATGAGGAAATGACATTTCAGCTCGGTCAACTATTTGTTTCAAACATTATTAATTTTGTCTCAAATTGTAAAGATCAGATTCTTCTACAATTTGAATCCAGATTTACAATTTCGAGCAAATATCTGACTGAGCTGGAGTCATTTTCCCTATCATGTCGGAATGTCTTCTTACTCGACAGGTAAACAATTTATATCAAGTGTCGATCAACAATAATTTCTAGCAATTGAAATAATAGCTTTGTCACTTTTGCAGCTGCATATGCTTTAAAGTTTGTTTCTTCCTTCTCATTCTCTGTTGCTCTTTATCGCGCTTTTCTTTGCAGACTTTCCTGGACCCTTCACCGCCATAAAGTCAATCTTCAATTTCTGTTATCACGTTTTATCTGTCTATCTCATTGTTTTACTTCTGATCCTCCGCATCCCTTTATCAACTTTTTCTGTACTTGATCAAACAAAAACCTCACCTACTCTGTCATTCCCTGTCGAAACATCACTTAAACTGTGTACCATCATTACGGTAATATATATAGTTTACAGTATCATCACAGTAATACTAACTATAGGCATGATATTGTGTTATCTCCATCAAGGGGTTTTGTCTAAAAATTCATGGAATAGAGAATATTTTTCTCTATTTTTAATAAATCTATTAAATCTCTATAAAATCTGTTAAAAATAGATCTTTTATAAGATCTATTCAATCCTCATCTACTACATGTTTTTCTTACCTTATTTTAACTCACACTACTATATTCGCAATAATATGGTTGTATTCGTTTTGTTTTAAAACTTATCACAAAATTTTAATGGATTATTTATTTTTAGTTCTACATGTATTCACGGAAATGATTGGAATATAATTAAATTTTCCAAAAAATGTTATAATAACTTACTTAGGCGGATAAGTGTGCTTTGGTATTTTTATCGGAAAAGTGGGATAAGAGAGTCAGGTTCTCCTAGAACAATTTTTGTAACTCAAAAAACCAAACATTCTGAAGCAATGTTATTACCTAAAAATTGAATCAACTCCAATCATTCCATTAATTTTAGTAGGCCTACACTCACTACTATGTATCTTTCTCATCTTGACCAACTTCACTTACATTCATATAACTCATTTTTAGGCCGTTATTTCACAATGCTATTCATACTATTATGTGAATTGAAGTCATCCTTCATATTTTCCCTAATGATAATAGAAATATTAACTTTGAATAACGGTCTTGTTAAGATTGTCACTATAGGTTGTTTTGTGAATTTCCCCAAACCTCTGGAGTCTATGGCATTGTTTTAAAGATACCTGAATATCATTTTTTAAAATGCCTGAAAGTCTCACCCACACAGTCACCCATCTTTGTTTTCCCCATTCACATGAAAAATTTAAATTTTATTATTTTGTGACATGAGAGGGTCGACGTAAAAACAGTTTGTCTTGCTGTTTTGTCTCCGTTTAAATCCTGATTTGTGAGGGTTTCGGGTGCGTTTTGGAACGGAAAAAGGAATTACTGAACATTTTTCCTCCAGAATTAAATTTCCTACAATACAAAATAATTCAAAAATACTAGTCAACAATTATACAAGTGTTTCAGGAGGAATGTGCAATACTTCTCCATTTGATTCCATACACCAAGTAAGCAAAAATTCCATAGGACCAACCCCAAAAGCAACTTTGTTACCGAGATAACAATGGCAGAAGAATTGAATTTTTTTCAAAAATATATTAATTTTTTCTAATTTTTAGAGGCTTTATAGGAGTTCTAAAGTAATCCAAATCCTATGTAAAAATTAGCTGAGGAATTCAGTGAAACCAATTCCAAGTCTGTAACTTAAACGGTTATTGAGATAATTAGAAAAATATGCTAAAAAACGCCATTTTTCAGCAATAAAGATTATGGATAAAGAATCATAAAATTGTATTCTAAAAGAAAAGTTAAATGACGGCGATTGTATGAAATCTTACACCTAAATCTCAGGAATGGCGATCAAAAGAATCTGTGAAATTGACAAAAGTGATGAATTTGTATTTAGTAGCGATTTTTGCAATTTTTGATCGCTATTTCTGAGATTTGGAGTAAATTTTACTTTTTAATCATCGCTCGTTCAACTTTTTCTTTGAGAATCCATTACTCTTCAGCTTCCATTAATAAAAATACATTTATGATTCATATTCCAGTTATAACCCCTTATTGTTGAAAAAATGGCGTTTTTTTGCATATTTTTCCAATTATCTCAACAATAAATCTAGCTAGAGCTTAGGCTGAAATTTGATGAATTCTATTATTTTACATAGGACGTTATTTTAAATTTACTCTATAAACATAAAAAATTAAATTAAATTAAAAAAATTAATATATTTTGAAAAAATCCTCAGTTTCCGCCCATTGTTTCTCGGTAACAAAAGCGTTTTTGGGGGGTTTGGTCCCAAGGAATTTTTTGTCTACTTGGTGTGAGAATCAGCCTGAAAATTACATTCCTCCTGAAGCTTACATTACTATTCTATATCCTTTCAAAGTTAAAAAATTAGGGGGGTTTAGCTTATTTTGCTCATTATCTTTAACAATCAAAGCTGCGAACTTCTAGCAGTTTCCATTCGATTTGTCAACATTTTACGCAATAACTGACCATTGTTTTACAAAATAACTGACCACTAGTACCCTCTTGAAGCCGCTACAAAATAATAAAAATAGGAAAAAAATGAGTGGCTATGATGAGGACTTTCGCTCTTTTCGGACATTTTAAAAATGATTTTTAGGTATGTTTTACGCAAGACAATCGGGGTGGATCCAGAAGTGATTTTTTTCGGGGGACTTTTAAAAGGGGAGGGGTACTAGGAGGGGAGGGGGAGGGCTGTTGTTGAAGGGTGAAAACATCACCTAGAATAATTGAAAATTGCAGCGCACAATGAGTAGACGAAACCGACCCAAAAAGTTACATCTCTACTAAATTCTTTTTTACTAACGCTCAAATAGATCATTTTCCGAATTAGATGAACCACGAAAAAATAATGATTGAAACTATTTTTTTGCAGATAATGAAGGCTACCTGAAGAACGAAAGTAATAACGAAAGAGACAATGACAGAGGACGGATGTCTTAAAACTGGGAACGTCACCTATTACGATGAAGATGGTTATTGTCGACAAAACGAAGGACCTGATCAATGTCAAAGGAAATCAGGTGGGATGAGAGCTCACTCATATTCAATTGTCCATGAAATACCATTTGCGAGCATGGGAACATGCCTGCTTTCAACTACAAAAATGTCTAACTCCTATTCTAAAAGATTTTCTTAAGTGAGTCATAATTTCTCCCACAATCTTATAAAAATGATTCTTATGCATGGATAGCTAATGCAGGTAGCTTACAAGAACCAGGTAAGTTGAGAGATGGATTGTTCGTCGTACTTTTTGTCAATGGCTCGTCAACAGCCCATAAAGGGGCCCCCGGAGCCTATCAACGATTTTCAGTTTCAATATTCACTCCACTATTGAGGCTGTCTAAGCCAAGACAAGAAGGCGACTCCAGCACAGTTCGTCGGCGTATTTTGGGGAGGAAATTATATTCACTTGATTTATCAGCAATGAAATGAAATTAAATACATTTTAAAAAGGTCATCGGTTTTCTAATCTAAGAGTTAGTTATCCAGCCACTTCGGCAAATTCATTAAATTCTTGGACAAGTAGTGTATTTTTTGTCTATGTTTGAGAGAAGTTTTATGAAACTAAGGTTTTTTCGAAAATATAGTCTTATTTTATCATTGAAAGCTGATCAATCATTATTCTAATTGTTCTTATTTTTAACTATCTTAAGTGATGTTATAAAAAGCTGTACCAAAAATAATACTCGGGAAACCCTTTTAATACCGTAATTATTGTAATGCATATTATTTTTGGCAAACAGTTGACGTGTCATAAACAAGATGATTCTTATGATACCGAACTGGTACCTAACAACTGCTAATGGTTGAAGTGTTCGAATACAATAATTGATTGGGCCTACACACATTTGGATTTGGTAGGCTAATATTAAAAATATTATGATGATGCTCTACTCCATACCTTCATCTTGAAAAATGCAATTCTAATCGCGTTAAAGATATCAAATTTTGAATGAAGCTTGTTCAGCCTCCACACACTATAGATGTAGTGCGTGTATTATTATCATTATTATTTCATAAATAACATATGGTACTCGTAGTGCGGGAGGGTGCATTGCTGCATTCTTAGTAGGTTTTAAGATGTAGATGAATATGTTCAACTGTAATTGGTGCGTTTCCCCCTTAATAGATTTCAAGTGACTTTCAAATATAGAGAGAAAAGAGAATTATATTATTCTATTGATTAGACCAATTTGTAATTCTGATATCGAAGACAAATTACTCAAATAAATAACTTATTAATATTGCAGAAATAAATTTCCTTTCAAATTATTCAAATAAAGTAGCACATGATACAATTTATAATTTATTTTCTTTCTGATCAAAAGTCTTTAAATTACAATTACAATTTAATTCGAGCTATGAGATAATTTTCTGTGTCAACCACGCTTCAATAAATCGATAAAGTTTGAAAAGGAAATTGATTAACGCGAAATTGTTAATGGTTTCAGTTATTTGTATCCAATATCAGAATTAAAAAATAGTAACTTATGCGAAACTATAGAATTTTCTAAATTTCTCTTATTTATTTGAAAGTCGCGCCAGTTCTATGAAGAGGGAACGCACCAATCACATTAAGTAAAACATCTTCATCTTTTAACTCACTATGGATGCACCCTAAGGACCAATAACTTTTCTATTCAGCTCTCATTTGTAAATTCTCACACCGTCAACTTCAGAGCTAAATTCTCTCATAAGAATCACATCAATCATTTACCTAATTCAAATGTGACATCGATAATGAAGATTACTGAAATACTCGTTCGTACAAGGACTCACTAAAATATGGGCTACAAAAACGAAAGAGCACAGAATAGAAGCGAACCGTAGTAAAATAATTATAGTGTGTCTAAGCTAAGAAGGCATTCTGGCAAGATGGGAAAATGTTTCCAGCTCGTTCAATATTGGTTCAAAAGTTTTTGATTTGGTCTTAAAGTGTAGAAAACATTCTCATCCACAATTTGAGACCACATTTATAATTTTTGAATCAATATTGACCGTGCTGGAGTTATTCTCCCATCTTGCCAGAATGTCTTCTTTGCTTGGACAGCTTGGACGTTCAATGAGAGTAGCTTAATCTACTGTAAGTTATTTATGAAAACAATTCAATTGATCTCTCTTGTTAAAACTGAACACTGAAACGAATGTGAGTAGGCTATTGATAAACATTACATTGACAAAATTTCAAATACTTTTTTATATTCATTTTCATACACTTTCTACAAAGAGCAGGATAGAGAATTACGACTATAATTATTATAGTAATAGATATATTATAGATAATTATATAGACTATAATTATATTTAGAATTACGATGTATAGTGTGTCCAAGCAAAGAAGACATTCTGGCAAGACGGGGAAATGACACCAGCTCTGTCAATATTAACTCAAAAATTATAAATTTCGTTTTGAATTGAAGGGCAAAATGTTTTCTACAATTCAAGTGAAAACTTGAAATTTTCGACCCATTATCGACCGCGCTGGAGTCATTTTTCCATCTCGCCAGAATATCTTCTTTGCTTGGACAGACTATTAAAATAAGTTTGAAACCAATCACAGGAAACGCCACTCACCTGATAAACTTGTATCACAGTTGAAACCTTGCATAGGCAGGCCTATTGTTACATTGAAGCTTGAAGGATTCTTCATCCTAAAGTGAAGGCTATTAAACACTGATAGGGTTCACTCAATGACCAACGTCCATAATTGGTTATTGAAGCCATCATCGATGAATATAGACTACACACAAAAACAGAAATCAGTGATCACAAATTTTGTTACCATCTGGTTGTTGACAGAAACACGAATGGTCACCAGTAGTTATTAAAGTCACAATCTATGAGATAGACTTCACGCTAAAATAGAAATCATTGATCACAAATTTTTGTTACTATTTGGTAGTTAACATGAATGCGATAGACCTACACGGCTTGCATCGGCTGCTACTCAACTGAGAAGTGAAAGCAAAGCAGACTGCAAAAGAGGGTCTTCTGGTTCGACTCGAAAAGTTCCGCTATTCGGAGGGTGGCTATAGCCTGGCCAAGTAAAGAAGACATTCTGGCAAGATGGAAAAATAACTCCATCTCGGTCAATATTGGCTTGAAAATTATAAATTTGGTATCAAATTGTAGAGCAGAATGTTTTCTATAATTTGGGAAAAATTTATAATTTATCAAGGAATATTGACCGAGCTGGAGTCATTTCTTCATCTTGACGGGGTGTCCTCTTTGCTTGGGAAGACCATAACAAAGGGCGGTCGCGGGGGTGGGAAAGGGTCGGCCGATGACCTGCACACATTCCCTCACACACACACACACACACACACACACACACACACACACACACACGTTCTCTCCCTTTCACCACCCCTCTCACTCCCTCTTTTTAATTGACTCATCAGACTATCCTTTTCCATAATGCTACAACAGCTGCTTCTAGGGCTTACGTCCAACTTCTATAGTCTGTCCAAGCAAAGAAGAGCCTCCGGCAAGATGGGAAAATGACTCCAGCTTGGTCAATATTTGTTCAAGAATTATAGATGTGGTTTCAATAGTAGATAGAACTCTGTTTCCTACAATTTGAGATCAAATTGATAATTTTAAACCAATATTGACCGAGCTTGAGTCATTCTCCCATCTTGCCAGAGGGTCTTCTTTGCTTGGACAGACTATACTCAAAATCTGCAAGTGTCTTCCTTGCTATGGCAAAGAGGGGTAGAGGTTGGAACAAAAGCCAAGGACATCCAGAAAAAGCCAAATTAGTCACGCTAGAGGTGGGTTCACCTCGATGCGGCCGCAGTCGATCAGCTGTAGCCAATCTCAGCTCTTGTCTTGTCATTTGCCTCTTCAACAAGAGCAACAACTGAGAGACTGCGACCGATTGTCGTTACTTTTCGCACAAACCAAAACGTACCTTGAAAAACAATTCAGAGTGCAAGCCGGCACCAGGGTCGTTACAAGAATAAGGCTGGCCGCACATTCGGCGATTTTTCTCCACCCTATGGCTGGCCGCACATTTGGCGATTTTTCTCCACCCTATTTCACCCAAAAGGATGGAACATGTGCTTTTTAAATGTAGACGCGCAGACTAGATTTGGTTGCAGAAAAATCGCCCTAGAAAATAGAACCTGTCCTATTTTCAGAAGTGGACGATTAAAATGGAACATAGGCTTTTGCATACAACCCCGCAGACTGGCTGAGAAAAATCACCAGAGCCCATTCTTCACGCCTAGTTAGTGATGGGGGAGGTCACGAGCCTTTGTTTGCCTGCGTATTGTTTCCTCATATCAAAAAATTCCAATCGTATATTTCGAGATATTCCTATTTTTTTCAATACTATAATAATCTATTCGCCTTACTGACTCTATAGAAGTTTGAATTTTTTTTCTATGACCAAAATTAAGATTTTTTTCTGTAGCCTATAGTTTAGCTATATAATACAATTTCATACACATTTGTTAGTATATTTCAAATGATTCTAATTAATCACATACAAGGATATTTATTGTTGATATAGGAACAATGATTTATGCTTTCTAGGATAAACATAATAGTTGTGGAAACATATCAAATAACAATCAACAACCATGCAGTCATAATAATTTCAAAAATAGCTGTGCCGTAAAAAGTAATATTAATTCTGAAGTTATTATCATTCAAGCATTTATAATTTTCAACTGAACAATTAGAAATGGTTTAGGAAGTAACTATAAGTTATTTAGAAGACAATAGGCTAGTGGAATCAGAAATATGTCACTCATAACAAAGAAGGTATAGAATAGCAGAAGCAAACCCTCGGGAATTTCCAGTTATCGTATCGGGTATTCCAAGTCTATAAAATAATAGACTATGGAAAATTTTCAATTGCCCACAATTGTCTATCAGGGAGTGGGGGTAGCCATTGGGGGTAGACATATACAAATTTATCGCGGCGGTGGAGAAGAGGCCAGTATCCAGTAATCTATAATAATCGACTGCTGAAAGAATATTCTGATCGTAATGTGAAGGATATTTTATGGGGGAGATTTGCAAGGAAGTTGTGTTGAACTGGGTGGAGATGACGAGATAAGGAGAAAGATACAAACAGTGAATGAATATTCTTGTATAACTCCACTGCTACCTTAGAATATATTAGAGAAAAATAGATCTGCGGTATTGCCTAGAATATTATCAAATCGTGAAACTTAATTGATAGGAAACAGTAGTGTAGAGAGAAAAATAGTCATTTTTTTAGGTAAATTATAATACATTTGAAAAATGTAGTAGTTTGTATTAAAATAAGTGCAGTCACACATGTTCTCTCAACGAGATCCATCTTCAAACTGGAACTGGTGAGGTACTACCCAGCTCACAGGTGTGGTGACTTGTGGAACAATAGACAGAAAGAGGATTCTGAAAGGAATCCATTCTCAGAATTTCATTGTTTGGAAACGTTGCTGGTTTCACAATCGCCAAGTGTGCGGACCAAAAGCGATGACCATAATTTCACGGTCATTAGCAAGCATTTTCGGGTGAGAAAAAATCGCTAGTGTGCGCCCAGCCTATTTCACCCAAAAGGATGGAGCATGTGCTTTTTAAATGTAGACGTGCAGACTAGACTTGGTTGCAGAAAAATAGAAACTGTCCTATTTTCAGAGGTGGACGATTATAATAGAACATAGGCTTTTGCATACAACCCTGCAGACTGGTTGAGAATCATCACCAGAGCCCATTCGTCACGCCTAGTTAGTGATGGGGGAGGGTCACGAGCCTTTGTTTGCCTGCGTAATGTTTCCCCATATCCAAAAATTCCAAACGTTAATTTCGAAATATTTCTATTTTTTTCAATAGTATAATAATCTATTCACCGGTGTAGTGTTTAGGCCAAGTAACTTTTCAAACGAGTAAAGTTTCCACCAATTTGGTCAGGTAGTTTGGGCCCGTATACCTGAAAGAGTGGCGATTCGTCCAAATAACAAATAACAAAAAGAAGAATATCTGCATTGACATGACAGGCCCACATAATAGAAACGTTCAGGAAGAAAATAATAGAACTTCGAGCGTTGACGCGATAGATATATCTGTAACAATGACTTAGCTTACAAATCACTCTACTGTCATTCACACGCTAAAAATATTACACTTCAATTACTGAATGGGAATCAGCTTAGTTCTATTCTCTCCGAAGGGAATCCCCGAAGTTGTCAAAGATAGATTTTATATCCTCAATTATTATTTTCCACAACGCACTTTATTCTAACCATTATTAGATTGATTTGACTATTGCTCGCCTGCAAATTCTATTCAAACTTATTTGCTTTGTTCATCAAATCACACAGTAGGGTTCATCTTCACTTGCCTATTATTTTCAAATGAATAATATTGTAGCATACATAGGAATATATCATGATTCCCGCTATATGCTCAAACTACAGTATGAAAATTATATTTTCTACACGAGCAGATTATTTCTGAAATAGGCAAGAGTAGCCTACTCGCGTTTCAAACTTTTTGACCCTGGTACTTTTTCGATACTATTAGATTATCAGGGATAGATTTCCACAATCAAATCTGAGGTCTACTTGGAAATTCAAGAAGTTCAAATTCCAGAATTTCTGCTCATTCTTTGGCAGGGGCGTAAATTCAAAATTTTCATTGGGGGGGGCAAGTGGGGGGCAAGATTTGCTTCTGGGTAGTGGTTTACTGAAGAAGAAGACGTATGTAAGACATAATCTACTTCAATACCAAACTGAATCAAATACTAGGGGCTGTAATGGGACTGGGGTGTACCTCCTCAGCCAAGCGGGGGTGGGGGCCTCCCCCCGGGAAATGTTGTGAAAGTATACTTCAAAACTGTTTCAGGAGGCCTCTTTTTTGTGGCCAATCAAATGCCGAAATCCCTATTTTTTGGCATAAAATATTGATGATATACAGAGTGTCCCACGAAAGATTCAACATAGATACATCCGGAAACCATACATTTTTAGATATTTTTCAAGTAATTAAATTATCAATATCTTAAGAATCATTTGTCAAAATTGAATTTTGAAGATATTGTTGGAAAGAGGAAATAATTTCACATTAATTTAAGGTATTCTACATGCCAAAGTCGATTATTGAGCAGTATTTTTTAGCGGTTAAAGTTGAAAAAGTGTGATGTTCAAGTTTTTCTAAAACCTTAAACGGATTTTTCGCGATTTTTTTCAGGGTAAGAGAAATTTCTATAGACTAGACCTTCATTTTTTATTATCTCCAAATGAGACCAAGGACAGGGGTCCAACTCAAATCGCTGAGTCAGAATTTCATTTTAAATAAGTTTATTTTTTAAAAACTAGACTAATCTTGTTGAGTGTGAATAATCGTCTACAATTTGATAGCTTTGTGTTGTGCGATTACGTACACACAAAATACTTTTCCTATAGGACTGAGAACTGGGAGGGTCACGAGCCTTTGTTTGGCCTTTGTTTGCCTGCGTATTGTTTCCTCATATCAAAAAATTCCAATCGTATATTTCGAGATATTCCTATTTTTTTCAATACTATAATAATCTATTCGCCTTACTGACTCTATAGAAGTTTGAATTTTTTTCTATGACCAAAATTAAGATTTTTCTGTAGCCTATAGTTTAGCTATATATTACAATTTCATACACATTTGTTAGTATATTTCAAATGATTCTAATTAATCACATACAAGGATATTTATTGTTGATATAGGAACAATGATTTATGCTTTCTAGGATAAACATAATAGTTGTGGAAACATATCAAATAACAATCAACAACCATGCAGTCATAATAATTTCAAAAATAGCTGTGCCGTAAAAAGTAATATTAATTCTGAAGTTATTATCATTCAAGCATTTATAATTTTCAACTGAACAATTAGAAATGGTTTAGGAAGTAACTATAAGTTATTTAGAAGACAATAGGCTAGTGGAATCAGAAATATGTCACTCATAACAAAGAAGGTATAGAATAGCAGAAGCAAACCCTCGGGAATTTCCAGTTATCGTATCAGGTTTGTTTGTTTTTGTTTGTTTATGAGGGTGAAGCCCACATAAGCTCATAGGCTTGTGCGTGGGTAATGAAATGGATGATAGATGACGACTACTTTTTAGGTAGTCGGGACCGACGGCTTATCGTCTCCTCCGAAAGACGGGGTGGTCGTATCTATGTGATTGTGCTGTGGTCAAAAATTGTTCTCCGCTTGGGATTCGAACCAGGGTCCACCTGGTTATCAGACCGGCGCTTTATCACTCCTCCAACGAGCCACCCACAGGTATTCCAAGTCTATAGAATAATAGACTATGGAAAATTTTCAATTGCCCACAATTGTCTATCAGGGAGTGTTTGTTAGGTAAATTTAGTTTCTATTCATAATGGTGAACCTGTAGTCCTGCATTTAGCTTCAGTTGCTTCTGGTTACTTGTCTTCCAAAGTGCTCTCTGCTCTGCATATTGAATCATCATGCCATTGAATATAAAAAATGCCATTGGGGGTAGACATATACAAATTTATCGCGGCGGTGGAGAAGAGGCCAGTATCCAGTAATCTATAATAATCGACTGCTGAAAGAATATTCTGATTGTAATGTGAAGAATATTTTATGGGGAGATTTGCAAGGAAGTTGTATTGAACTGGGTGGAGATGACCGAGAAGGAAAAAGATACAAACAGTGAATGAATATTCTTGTATAACTCCACCGCTACCTTGAAATATATTAGAGAAAAATAGATCTATATTGCCTAGAATATTATCAAATCATGAAACTTAATTGATAGGAAACAGTAGTGTAGCCAGAAAAATAGCCATTTTTTTAGGTAAATCATAATACATTAAAAAAAATATAGTAGTTTGTATTAAAATAAGTGCAGTAACACATGCTCTCCCAACGAGATCCATCTTCAAACTGGAACTGGTGAGGTACTACCCAGCTCACAGGTGTGGTGACTTGTGAAACAATAGACAGAAAGAGGATTCTGAAAGGAATCCATTCTCAGAATTTCATTGTTTGGAAACGTTGCTGGTTTCACAATCGCCAAGTGTGCGGACCAAAAGCGATGACCATAATTTCACAGTCATTAGCAAACATTTTCGGGTGAGAAAAAATCGCTAGTGTGCGGCCAGCCTAAAGCAGCATTCCAACCACTTGCTGGGGCAGTTGAACGATGAGACAATAGGCCAGGGGATGGTGATGACCCCCGAAAGTGAAGTTTTGGACACATCCGAGTGAGAGAGAAGTGTTCAAGCCGTAACATGAACTGAGAATACCAGAAACCCGCAGCCCAATGGGTTGAAACGCAGCAGTCTGTTCAAGCAACGTAGACATTCTGGCAAGATGGGAGAATGACTCCAGCCCGTCCAATATTGGTTCAAAAATTATCAATTTGATTTCAAATTGTAGAGCAGAATGTTTCATACTATTTAAAACAAAATTGATAAATTTTAAACCAATATTGACTGAGCTAGAGGAATTTTCCCATCTTGCCAGAATGTCTTCTTTGCTTGGACAGACTATACCTCTAACTTCTTCCATGAAATTTATAGCTAATTTTATTATATTCCATATATATATATATATATATATATATATATATATATATATATATATATATATATATATATATATATATATATATATATATATATATATATATATATATATATATGTATATATATTTCACAAAGACAGATTTAAGTGATGGATAGGAAGGAAAACACAAATAAACTTACATTTTAAGGTGAAAATATTTCGGTGGCTGTGCCACCTTCTTTAGTTCACAGCAGAATGTTCATATATATATATATATGAAATTAATATCTATCCTCTACAACCTTAGTAACCTACTACACCCCTCCTATGGCAACAACTTGAACTATTAGTAAATTTTCGTACCGAAACTGATAGAAAACTCAAAACTGAAAAACTGGAGAAGAAATTTGATAACTTACAAATAAAGGACAGTAAGCCTAGAAAATTGTCAACCAGAAACAAATGTAGGAAAACTGTACACAATCTCTCTAGCCACAAATTATCACAGATTGAAGAAATTGTTCTAGAAAAAGGTTTCAATTTTGCTATTACTCCAAAAAACGTACCTCATGAAGAAATAATATCCACTATAGAACCAAGCCTTTCAGCATTAGAACAAATTGAAGCAGAGGAGGTAAGACAAGAGATCTTTCACATTTTGAAAAAATCCAAACCTCCCAAACCCAACTTACAGAAAGAAGAAATAGTAGCTTTGAAAAATCTCTCAAAAAATCCATCTATAGTCATATTACCAGCCGACAAAGGAAACTCCACAGTAGTTATGGACAGAACTGTTTACAATGAAAAACTAGATAATATCCTCAAAGACAAGGCTTACAAGCCTGTTCAACGAGACCCCACCACATACCTTGAAAAAATCACAAAATCTAAAATAAAACTATCTGACATCGACCCAGATACCCAACTCAAATTAATACCCAGAGAGAAATCCAGTAGATGCCCGAAAATCTATGGTCTTCCAAAAATTCATAAGTTGGACACACCACTCAGACCAATCGTGAGTGCAATTAATTCACCCACCCAGAAACTAGAACGTCACATAGCCAACCTCATTCAACCAGTAATTGAACAATCTCAGTCATATGTTGAAAACTCTTATGATTTTATTAGTCAAGTGAAAAATTCAACCCTCAACCCTGGAGACATACTCGCAATTCTGGACGTCATCTCTCTGTACCCCAACATCCCCGTTGATAAAGCCTTAACCATCATGGGAGAAATTTCCATGGAAGAAGACATTTTTCAAAATCTATCATCGAACTCACACACCACTGCCTGAAAAACACATATTTTATTCATAATGATCAGTTCTACATACAAATTGAAGGAGCGCCTATGGGATCTTCTCTCTCTCCAGCAATAGCCAATCTCTTCATGATTCATTTCGAGAAAGAAGCACTCACTAAAACCAAATTGAAACCAACTATTTGGAAAAGATATGTCGATGATATTCTCATAATTTGGCCACATGGTAGGGAAGAACTTTTTGAATTTCTAAATCAGCTGAATCAGGTACACCCTAAAATACAGTTCACCCTGGAATTAGAAAAAGAATCAAGCTTGCCATTTTTGGACGTTTTAATAACCAGGCAACAAAATGGACAGCTCAGCCACTCAGTGTACAGAAAGTCCACCCACACAAATAGATATTTGAATGCTGAATCCCACCACCATCCTGCCCACTCTTTCTCCGTCGTCAATAGTTTAATATTCCGATCCTTTCACCTCACCGACACCAACAGCAAACCAGGAGAAATAAAGAAGATAAGAAATATTCTAAAATCCAATGGCTACAATAATAGAATTATTCAAAAATCATTGAAATACAATTTATCACCCCCCAATCTTGAAGTGAAAACCCAAGAAGAAAACAGTTTTGAGAGAACAGTTGTTCCTCCTTATATAAGGTGTACCACGGATAGAATCGGGAGAGTACTGAAAAAACACAAAATCAAACCAGCCTTCAAACCCCACCTACCAATTTCAAAATTCTTAAAAAAGCCGACTCAGAAGATTCAATTAGAAAATCAAGGTGTCTACAGTATTCCCTGTCTGGATTGCAACAAAAAATATGTAGGACAAACCAACAGAAAAATTTCAGCCAGGATAGAAGAGCACAAACTTAGTATTAGAAACAAACAATCCACCTCAGCTCTCTACAATCACGAGAAAAATACAGGTCACAAAATAGATTTCAATAATTGTAAAGAAGTAGCCAATACACAGAATTCAAGTCAGGATTGTACGTGAGGCTTTAGAAATAGAAAAGCAAGGAACCCTTAACAAAAGAGACGATAGTTTAAACATCTCTCCACTATGGAAGTTGATTCTAAACAAATTCAAAGTACCTGAAACACAAGAACCAGACGCTTCTCCAGGAATTCCATTCAATACGCAGAGGAGGGGAAGAGGTACACCCTCCGGCCACGAAGAAAGACTTCGAACAATAGCAGCTAGTCAGTATGCTCCGAGGATGTCGTCTGCGATGACGACGAAACGTCAGCTTACCCAAGTAAGTGAATTTACCGATCGGATGTACCCGGAAACCCCGTTAAAATATTCATCCATCCGCGAAAATTCAAAAGTAAACATATATATATATATATATATATATATATATATGAACAAATATATATATATATATATATATATATATATATATATATATATATATATATATATATATATATATGTATATATATGTGTGGAATATAATTAAATTAGCTATAAATTATCTGGTACCGAGCTTCACTCTGAAGCTGCGGCCGAACCATTGAATTACATGAATTATTATTGAATTACATAAATATGTTATTGTAAAAAATCAAGGAACCTCCTTGTAAAAAATAAATTCAAAATTGATATGATCACCTCCCACAATTTTTTGACAGACATGAACATGTGTTATAGACTTGAATGTAACTCCATTTACTCCAGCTGGATAGCGTTGGTCAGCTAACGATAACAGCCATTATTTGCAGTATTTGGGATTAGGTCTATGCCTGAATGAGGAATATTTTATTCTTTTATTAATCCTGCCAGAGAGTTTTCCCAGATATGAGACCTGGTGCAATCTTATTTTTCCATCACGGTTATATTACATTTCAAATTTCGATGAAATTGTTAGAGCCGTTTTCTAGACGTACATGTCCGTGGCCCGGCCATGAAAGAATTTCATAAAACTAATCATGTCAATATTAAGTACCTATTAAGTACTATTTCGTACCTCCAATCGTGGAATTATTACCTCAAAATTGACGGAGATATTCAATATTATAACATGGGCGGGCCAGCGACATGCCTCCCCGGCCATGGCCGAATTTGATCGAACTGATAATGCTAATTGAAAGTACCTATCAAGTACTATTTAGTACCTCTAATCTCGGAATTATTACCTCAAAGATAACGGAGATATGGCAAGAAAATGACAAAGGTCAATGACCTCTCAGCCCGGCCATGTCCGAATTTTTAAAAAATGACCATGTAAAACTTAGGTACCTATTAAGTACTATTTCGTACCTCAAGAAAAATTAATTTATCATGAAAAATAACCGAGATATTGCACAATGAAGTTTGGGGTCAATGACCTCTCAGCCCGGCCATGTTCGAATTTTGAAAAAATGACTATGTAAATTTTAGGTACCTATTAAGTACTATTTCGTACCTCCAATCACGGAATTATTACCTCAAAGGTGACAGAGATATTTAATATTATAAAATGGGCGGGCCAGCGACATGCCTCCCCGGCCATAGCCGAATTTGATCAAACTGATAATGCAAATTAGAAGTACCTATCAAGTACTATTTAGTACCTCCAATCTCGGAATTATTACCTCAAAGGTGACAGAGATATTCAATATTATAACATGGGCGGGCCAGGGACATGCCTCCCCGGCCATAGCCGAATTTGATCAAACTAATAATGCAAATTAGAAGTACCTATCAAGTACTATTTACTACCTCCAATCTTGGAATTATTACCTCAACGATAACGGAGATATGGCAAGAAAATGACAAACGTCAATGACCTCTCAGCCCGGCCATGTTCGAATTTGGAAAAAAAATTAGTATGTTAATCTTAGGTACCTATTAAGTAGTATTTCGTACCTCAAGAACAATTAATTTATCATGAAAAATAGCCGAGATATAGCACGATAAAATTCAGGGTCTATGATCTTCAGCCGAGGCGAAGTTCATATGGAAATAGTCTTGCCAAGCAAAGAAGACCCTCTGGCAAGATGAGAAAATGATTCCAGCTCGGTCAATATTGGTTAAAAAAATATTATTTCGGTCTCAAATTGTAGATCAGAATGTTTCCTAGGATTGAGACCAAATCAATAATTTTTTGACCAATATAGACCGAGCTGGAGTCATTTTCTTATTTTGCCAGAGGGTCTTCTTCGCTTGGGCAGACTAGACTATAGACCTTATACGGAAGCTGTATATAGTCTGTCCAAGCAAAGGAAACCCTCTGGCAAGATGAGAAAATGAATCCAGCTCGGTCAATATTGGTTCAAAAAGTGTTAGTTTGGTCTCAAATTGTAGATCAGAAGGTTTCCCAGGATTGAGACCAAATCAATCATTCTTTGACCAATATAGACCGAGCTGGAGTCATTTTCTTATCTTGCCAGAGGGTCTTCGTCGCTTGGACAGACTAGACTGAACACTGTATACGGAAACTGTATATAGTCTGTCCAAGCAAAGGAGACACCCTGGCAAAATGAGAAAATGACTCCAGCTCGGTCAATATTGGTTCAAAAAGTATTGATTTGGTCTTAAATTGTAGATTAAAATGTTTCCTAGGATTGAGACAAAATCATTAATTTTTTGACCAATTTGGACCGAGCTGGAGTCTTTTTCTCATCTTGCCAGAGTGTCTTCTTTGCTTGGACAGACTAGACTATACACCGTATATGGAAGCTGTAAATAGTCTGTCCAAGCAACGAAGACTTTCTTGCAAGATGAGAAAATGACTCCAGCTCGGTCAATATTGGTTCAAAAAGTATTGATTTGGTCTTAAATTGTAGATTAAAATGTTTCCTAGGATTGAGACAAAATCATTAATTTTTTAACCAATATAGACCGAGCTAGAGTAATTTTCTCATCTTGCCAGAGGGTCTTCTTTGCTTAGACATACTTAGAAGTGACTTGCGAGTCCATTCACGTAATGAAGTTGATCAATTATTATATTTTCTTGATGTGCAATCTTAAAACTGACTTCGTAAATATCAACTACCTGGTTTCAAGTATATTTTAGCCCCAATAAGATAATAAGTACCTCAAAAAATGTCGTGAAAATTTGAAAATTTCAAATTTTCTTAGCCCGGCCATGAGCAAATTTGACAAACTGATTATGGAAATATTAAGTACCTATCAAGTACTATTTAGTACCTTCAATCAAAAAGTTGATATCTCAAAGGAAAAGGATGAAATTGAGATTCTTGTGTTTGATGCGTATCCAACCCAACTAGACGTTCAAACTGTTGGGGTTGGTGAGGAGTATCAGTAGTAGTAGATTGACGGTTCTGGCGCACCTAAAGGACATTGCATCCCAAGGTGACTTTTGACAACTCATCCAACCTAACATCGCCACAACCTCCTTCCTCCCACCACCATCACACCACCAACATTCCTCCCTCCATCACCCTCACCACCACCCCCACCCTTGCAGATGACCATCATCCATCACCCCCATCACATTTTCCATTGAAGATGAGCAGTGTGTAATTACTACAACTGTTAGTGATAGTGATGATAGATGTTGGTGTATATAACCAGATGCCTCTTCATGCACACAATATACTTGAAATTCCCCAAGATTTGATTCTTGGTCTCTTGACACTGATCCACAAGAAAGGACCATATGGTAACTGTACAAATTAACAAGGCATAACAGTATTAACAAAATACAGAGGGGAGACCGTACAAACACATAGTAAAGAAGAGAATTCCATAAAAATAAGTATGGTATAGGAAAAGGAAAACTGCAAGACACTATTGTACAGATGATACATTTACAATTAAACAAATCATTTAGAGAAACCGTACAATATTGCACCAATACTGAGACTTTCAAGAAGTCTGAATTTATAAGCAATAAATGAACATTGTAGAGGCTAGCAATCAGACAATACCAGACAGTCAGGTGGCATAGAAGATAAAAGCCATTTCCTTATTTTCAAGTTAAACAATGCTAAATTCCTTTGCTATAACTATAACGCGCAATACCCTATTTGCACCATCTGGAAACCTGCTGGTAGAACAGTGTATGTCCGTATTTTCTGATCAACAAACTGGTAATTACTTTTCAATTTTTTTCATTATTATTGAAAATAGTAAATAAGATTTGCATTATACAGTCCATTAATCTGCTAAGATCACCCAAACAAACATAACATTATTTTGTGCTGTCAGAGAATCAGATGGACTTCATAAAAACTGGAAATAGTGTGTAAAATCTGTTTGTTACAGATAAAGGTGTACAGCAAAGTTGTTGCCTCTCTCCAACAAGAACAAAGTTCAAAATTACCTGAAGAATAACAATAAACTTGAGGAATAATCACTGTTCCTGGCTGACTTCTTCTCCTGTTAAAAGAATGATTGTTCTATAACAGGATGTATATATCACTATAGTTGCTCACAGATCATTGGAATGACCAAGGTCACTGGCAATGGTGAGCCCTGTTGCCACTGTTATCCACCCTCATTCAGCTAGCCAAGAATGATTGTTTCCTTCTCCTACAAAAAAATTCAAGGAAGGTGAACAATATACTCATCACCCAAAGAAAACATCACTCCTTCTCTCTCACACACTCACTCTCTCCCTCTGTATTCACAGTACATTCAGATTATGCATCAATTCCAAAAGTTGGTGCAAGGAAGTCAGCAATGCAGTGGACACAGTCATGCTGTTTGTTGGCATCTCTTTGCCGGTTGGAAAACCGGGCATCAGTCTCTATAATTATTTTAATAATGTTTTTCTTCATAGGTAATGGTCCAACGGTTGGCTACAGTCAAATAGCTGTAGCCAATCACAGCACTTGTTGTTAGCCTGTGGTCAACTGTCAAACTGTTTTGCATAAAGAAAAACTTACCTTAAAACCTATCTGAAATATCTCAGCTGACTTCAATGAAAGTATATCATCTGATAGACCAGGGGCAGTTTTAGTAGGGGCAGGGGCATGGACCAGGGGCAGGGGTAGTTTAGTATGCAAAATATGAGGACCACAATTTGTTAATGATTTCCTACTCAGAAAAGCATGCTGATTATGAATCTGGATGTTACCAGGTGCTATTTTGGTGCAGCAACCTCCTACAGCCCATTGTTGTTCACCCACTTTTATTCATAGTAATTGCTCCAGAAAATTTAAATTCTAGGTCCTAGAAGGTGAATAGAGATCAGGAAATGATCTCAACTCACTCTGGGCAATACAAGTAAGACTTATGTGCAAATTCAATGCATCCTGAGTACCATTTTATACAGGGTACCCTGAAAACTGCAGAATTTTGGTTCCTTTTTTCAGTTTTTTCAATTTACTTTAAAAGGAAATGTTCATAGGTGAAAAATAATCATTCTATTGTTTTGGGTATAAAATTCACAAGAGGATAGTATCCATCTAATTTTTCTACAATTAATGAGTACCAAGCTATGAATTTTCAAAAATTTGTAAGTTTTTTGTAATAGGTATATAGTTTAGGCAAATTTGACTTCTGGTTCCAAAAAAAATAATGTAAGGCTGGAAATCGTCTCAATCTACTTTGGGCATTCCAAATAAGTTCAATATAAGTTTGCAATGGATTCTGAGGTGTGCACAATACAGAGTGACAAGAAAACAACTTAATTTTGGTTCTGTTTTTAGTTTTTTGCAATTCATGCAAAAACAAAGCGTCAGATAGAGAACAGATTTCTGATACTTATCCTAGCCAATAACATTTCCAAGAGATTTGAGTCAAATTCAACCCTTTATCTTGAACATGGACCAAGCTTTGATTTGAATAGTGGTATTTTTGTGAGAAACTAATATTTCACCTTTCCCAGTTTTTAATTTTGTATGATGAGCTTGAAATGTATATTCTAAGATCCTCTGGAGATAATAATTGTCTTTCATATTTGGGCTCAATTTGTATAACATAATCCCCTCTTTTATTATAATTTTATATTAAATGAAATGATAATGATAAAAAATGAGCCAAAATGCGACTATTTCAAATCAATGACTTCCATGATGCATTTGAGCACAAATAGTACTGTCTTTTTTTTCTCAGAATGAACTAAAAGCACTCAAATTCAACAAGTGATATATTATGGATTTCAACCATCTTGAAGAACTTAAAACAATATGCTATAGTTTGCCAAGATCTATTAACTTTTACAAAAGATGGGGGCCTTAACAAATTATCCTTGAAAGATTCTTGAAAGATTCTTCAAGTTGTTCTTGTTGGAGAGAGGTAACAGCTTTACTGTATGCCCTTATCTGTAACAAACAGATTTTACACACTATTTCCAGTTTTTATAAAGTCCTGTAACAGGATTTCTGTTTTATTTATTTAGTTAGTTAATTATCTCTTCAAATTTTAGAATAATTTCTGTCAATCTTTTCACAATTTCTAAATGTCAGAAATTATTTTAATTCAAGAAAACAAATTAACCAAACTATCAAAATCAATAAGCAATCAACTCTTATCTAATAATATTATACTAAGTCTGACAAAGGGGTTATTCATAATTAAAAAGATGGAAGTAAAAATCAAATTTCCAAATTATATTATAAAAAGAAATATCAAAAATTGACAAAACAGAATTACCCAAAAATTACAAGAATTTATAGAAACCATATGATGCAATAAAACAGTAAATGGACATTTTCAAATACGTCAATTTTCATAGAAGTGGGGCCCCAACACTTGAAGAAATATGCTTTTAAACAAATTTCACTTCACTATTTTGGTTGATTAATTTTGATATATGATGATACTTTTGTTGAAATGCCTAGCTGCTTCTGTGTATGATTTCTTGGAGTCTGCCTTTAGTATCAACTGAATGTTACCTCTGGAAATGCTGAAATTTCTGTACTCCACAGAAACTGCCATCTTGTAAATGTGGTATTGAATGGATTCTGCTGGACATCTTGGTAAGGTTGAGGTTGTTCTGGGTATACCTGGAATCTTGGTGTATAAAGCTGGAAAATTGATGGAACTCTCAATGGGTAAAGCTGGAAAATCAATGGAACTCTCTGTGGGTAAAGCTGGAACTGCTGTTAGGATAAAAACAATATAAAACCAATTCAGTTTCCTTACAAACTTCCTATTAACTCTGTTTGCAGATGAACTCAGAAAACAGAGACTTCATAATACAACTGAACAATTTCAATTTAACAGAGCCTATTACAATATAATGAGATTGCTAACAATTACATTACTCAAAATTACAAAAATTCAAATGAAATAATTTGAATAATAATAAAAACTTTAAATTTCAATAATGAAAAATTCAAATTATATTATCTGGAATTAACAAGGATTGTATACTCAAATTATTATTTGACATTTTAAAAATACTAATTGTACAAAATATTTTCAAACAAAAATACTAGATAAAATTTTATAGTTACCTTTTAAAAGTGGATTTGGATACAGTAATCCATGATTCAGATGTATATATTATTGACAATAACGGAACACTAACTTTACTATTGTATGATAAATTTTACAGGAACTTTGGAAAATTTGATTCATAAAAAAATTATTTCATTGTTACTTTATACTAAAAATTACAAATAAAGACATCCTGAAACTTGGAAGAAGAATCATTAGAAATAACCTTGAACAGAAAGTGTTCTGCATCTTTCCAACTCTGTGAACAGACTGACTTCAGCAAAGCAGCAATAATAGAATCAGATCAAAAGCCTACCAAAAAGTACAATTCTGAATCTTGAGAAGGAAAGAGAGAGTAACGTAGCAAGTCATCTAAAAAGAACTACGTAAGAAAAGTATAGAGAAATAGAGAGAGCACAAAGACTCTTTATCAAAGCAAAAAGTACTTGTAAAATATGGAAAATCAACATAACAGACAAACAAGCTCTATCTCACTCAAACTTATTGCAAAATTAGAGTGAGGCAGTTGTTTGTTGGAACTGTATTTTCAAAAACAAGATAACTGTTCTGATTAACTTAATGTATGTAATATTTTGTTACAGTCCATCTGATTCTCTGACAGCACAAAATAATGTTATGTTTGTTTGGGCGGTCTTGGCAAATTAATGGACTGTATAATGCAAGTCAATGTTTTTAATGAAGTTAATTGACAGAACGTGAGGTCTAAGATTTATGTCGACGATTTTGCATTTGTTTGTATGTTCCGCATTTACGACTGAACGCGGCAATACATTCTAATGAAATTTGACAGGGATGTTTCTCTTGAAATTGCGCGTCGATGTATATGTAAGGTTTTTCGACAATTGTCTTAATAAGGACGAAAAAAGGGGAAAAGGATTGAACTATTCTCTGATATAGGTATACTCCATAAATGATTTGATGGTATATTTATGTTGATATTACTAAAACATGTGATATTATGACATTCATAATAAAAAAAAATTCAAAATTTTCTACTTCAGATGATATAGGTACTTTCATTGAAGTCAGCTGAGATATTTCAGATAGGTTTTAAGGTAAGTTTTTCTTTATGCGAAACGATCCGACGGTCGACCGCAGGCTAACAACATGAGCTGTGATTGGCTACAGCTGTTCGACTGCAGCCGACCGTCGGACCGTTTCGCATGACGGAAAACATTATTGAAATAATTATAGAGACTGATGCCCGGTTTTCCAAGCACCCTTGATGCCGACATAGAGCGAGACTGTGGCCACTGCATTGCTGACTTCCTCGCGCCGAATTTCGGAATCGACGCACAATCTAGACGTACCGTGAATACAGACAGTGCTTTTATGATGCAGGGAACATGTGTTACTTCGTGAGTAGAATAGAATATTTAATTTATTCAACAATAATACAGAAAATTTCCATACAATTGAATATCGTCAGAAAAAGTTTAAAGTTGAAAAAAAACATTCAATGAAATCAAATTACAAAAGTCAAGTTATTATGTAAATCATACATTGTTGGCATACATAATTAACATCTGAAAACATTAAAAAGTGAGGTCTACCGTTCACAGAACTACTAGTAACACTCAGCTGTCTACTGCCAAGAATTTTTGGCCCAACTGTAACTTGACTAGAGAAGAAAAAATGTATAAAATAGAAAAATGAGAAACTAAGAACTCCTTTCTTATCTTCATGTCGGCATTAGACCACATTATTATATTGACTTCGAATTTAGTCCGCCGTCTTTTGATATACATTAGAGTTTCATAGATCAGAATGTTGAAAATAGTTGACTTTTTCATCCATTTCACTTTAAATTAATCGTAATATTGTCTCCACTAGCCTATATTCTTCATATTGCATTTTAAATTCTATGACCATTTTTAAATTAAGATTCATACATTTACATCCATCTGGTTCTACTCTATTATAATCTGTCCAAGCAAAGAAGACATTCTAGCAAGATGTGAAAATGACTCCAGCTTGGTCAATATTAGTTGAACAAATTGAAAATTCAGTCTCAAATTGTAGAAAACATTCTGCTCTACAATTTGATAGCAAATTGATAATTTTTGAACAATACTGACCGAGCTGGAGCCATTTTCCCATCTTGCCACAAAAACTTTCAATGAATGCTGGTTTTTTAAATATTTCTCTCGCATGAAGATAGTCTTTGAAAGTAATGTTGTGAAAGTAGTGTACCGTACCTCATGGTGTAGGCTACCTGATTCTCATTGATTTTCCAATACAGATGTTCGATTGCGGCGCATATGCTGTACTGTAGGCAGCTACGATACTCAGGTATCATGAAGACCATCAGGATAAGACGAGCCGGTTTTAGTCAGTTCAAGCAAAGAAGACATTCTAGCAAGATGGAGAAATTACACAGTCAATATTGGTTCAAAAATTATAAATTTCATCTCAAATTGTAGGAAACATTCTTCTCTACAATTTGAGACCAAATTTAAACCAACACTGACCGAGCTGGAGTCATTTTCCCATCTTAACAGAATATATTCTTTGCTTGGTGTGATATACTTACATAGACCATCAGGATAAGATGAGCAGGCTACCCGATAAGTCATGCATTAAAAGAATTCGTTGTACGCTACAGGCTTCAGGAGTTATACCTTCTCATAAGGTAAACAATAATCAATTATTATTTCCATCTAGGTTGGATTTCCACTTGATAAATCATTAAAGTGGATAAATTATGGTAAACTACGTTATTAACATTCACTTAATTAAATAACCAACAATTTCCCAAATTTCTATAGATACCCTGTGATATCGAATGGTGTAAATATTTTTAAATTGGTGATCTAGAGTGATATTTAATATTAAATTGGTAATATTTTTAAATTGGTCACTCTAAGAATGTGTAGGCCTAACTATAAATTTATAATTGCCGTGGAAATGACCACAGGTTTCTGCATTCTATCCAAAAACTTTGAAAACAACCAACTTGGTATCAAATATTTCGCTGTTAGTTCTTGATTGGATAAATAATGAAGTATACCAAAGAAACTCAGTGTAACTTATATGTCAGATCGAAGATGCTGTATTAGTAGTTAGAAGACAGTTTTGAAATTATTTATTTACTCACTATAGTAGAGTTGCAGAACAGAGTTTTAACTCCAATTACTTTGCTACTGAACAAAATAATACAACTGATGAAGAAGTTGTGAATAAAAAAAGCACATACTATTAATTGAATTAAACTCATAGATGTAGAATAGGGCAATCGCTTCCATAATAAAAAAATACTCCCCGAATTACTTATTAATTGAGTTGTTTTATTTATTCTAGAATGTTCTAGTGAAGGGGAATCAGTTGCACTTGCTGATAGTCCAAGGAAAAGACTATAAGAGCCTGCAAGAAATAGAAAGGTTGAGGAACCAGGTAAATTATTGGGAAAATCATTATTCTGTTCCTTTTTGGCATGAAAATAGAGATAAAACCATTTCCATAAACTTCAATTCCATTCAGATTTTATTATACATTTATTCTAGGCATCATAATAACTTGAAAATCATCTAATATAGTCTGTCCAAGCAAAGAAGAGCCTCTAGCAAGATGAGAAAATGACTCCAGTTTGGTCAATATTGGTTCAAAAATTATTGATTTGATCTCAAATTGTAAATCAGAATATTCCCTACAATTGAGACCAAATCAATAATTTTTGAACAAATATTGACCGAGCTGGAGTCATTTTCTCATCTTGCCAGAGGCTCTTCTTTGCTTGGACAGACTATAGTTATAACTGACGCCAAAAAGTTGGACGGCTTCGTCTGCTCCTTCTGCGCTCCAACAGCTGATGTTGTCCAATCGAGTTGTCATTTAGCCATGCCTAAATATTATTTCTTTGAAATCAAAAGGAACAATAGATGCTTTACATCACCTGAGACAGACGAAACCACCTAACTTCTTAGCGTCTCTATTGCGTCAGTATTCTCAGTATTATTGCTCAGGATGTCTGATCGAACTGAGTACAATTCACAGCGCATACCGTATACAAAATGTCGGGTCATTCGAAAAAATGCACTATTGGTCTTGCCCTGACAGTCGAAAATTTATGATGTGATATATTTTTTACACGTTTCCGAGCCCCTAGAACACGAATTTGATGTCCGTTCAAATTCATATATCTCTATATATTGTCAAATTTCAAGAGCTTCTGGACGCTCACTACCTGTAAATTTGATAATATTTGGATAGAAATCAGTCGGTAGAGCTGCAAACGTTCGTCCAGAATTTCAAGCAATTCGACAAGAAACAACATTCTGCCATACTTTGATCCAAATTGTCTGAAAATAGAGTGCGATGGCCTACTAATAACAGTTTCAGAGCAGCCTAAACCAAAGCACAGCATATATTGTATATTTCTTTTGAATAACCGGAATATATTTAGTTATAATTCTCCATGACGTCGAAATAATCAGACAAAATAATTGAGTAAATGATATAGATGAAATAATTAATTCCTCCCAGAGAAAAATAATATAATAATTACTGACCGAATTAAGCAGGAAAGAAATTATATTAAATACAGGTTCAACAATCATGTGAATTTATTAACATATTAAATTCGATACGATATTCATTGAAACTCAAATAATCAGTATTTGTTTGATAAATTGAAGTATTAATCTTCATCAAATTTGTAATTTCAAAGTTTTTGGTATTATTTAAGTGCAATTAGATTTTTAATAAGGGGTACACGGTGTATGAGGAGAGATATATAGTCCTGCACTCTTTTACATTAATAAAAATTGATAAATTCATGTTTCTCGGAATTCGCTAAATTTTTGTATAGTATAATTTTCGCTCACCAAATTGTTGTGGGGCCCCAATTCACAGTAATAATTTTCAACACTTCACTTGATGATCGTGATGATGGAATGGCGACCCAGGATTTTGTTTCACGATTTTTATTCTTCAATTTTAACTTGCCTCAAATTTATTTTAAGAGCACATGACTACAGAGGAACTTTACATTAAACACTGGATACATTAATTTAACATAAAGAGAGACAATTATTAAACATTAATTTTAAGTAGGACGTTGAACGTGGTCCTATTTTAACAATAGTCAAAAGGCAAGTCTTCTCTTCCTTCAAAAATAGGAAATCACCTGATCTTCTTCTGAGAAGAAGGAGCACGTGATTTGGGAAAGGACCAATCCTGTGCCCAATGAGAAAAAAATCACCAATAGGAATTTTTCCACGCGGTTGTAATATTTAAATTAGGCACAGAGATTCAAAAAACAAAATCAGAGCAAAATTATTTTAATCTGGAAGAATTCTAAATTAGTGCAAAATAAACTAAAAATAAACAAGGGTTAGCAGAAATGAACAAGCTTGACTTAGTTTGAAATAAAAACAGAAAATACACAGATATCACAGTAGTAGCCAGCACAACCAAATCAACAGCTGACAGATAAGACTTGTCAACGTTTTGGCGCAATTTTTCTATAACCTAATTGTTGACAAATAAGGTAAACAATAGTAGGCAAATGACTCTGACAAATAATTAGACTGGAAAATGAGAAAATATTGAGAACATTTGGTAATAGAATAAATAAATGGGTTCTACCAAATTGTGAACGTGAGTATATTATTTTCTGTCTCATTCATAATATAAGCTTAATCTTAGCTAATAAAATCATAGGCTTTGTTGGCATAGGCTCTGTATCCTGACAATATTTATATATGTACAGATTCTTGTGAACACGATAACTCCCGAAGTGCTTGTCGGAAAGCGACCAAATTTTGCACAAAAATCATTAGTGTTAATATCTCGGTCAAGTTCGTTAACCAGCCATATTGGTTCAAGGGTAGGTGTTGAAATTAGGGGATGAAAATTTAGAAAAATCACTACAAATCGACCAATAACTTGATCGTTTTGAAAATTGATGTTTATAATACCCCTATTATGCCCTACAATTTGAGCCATCAACGAAAAAAATCCAATCAGAAATGGCGGAGAAAATGGCGAATAATTTGCCAAAAATTGTGTTTTCATGGGTCCTTCGAGAACGGCACTTTTGAATTCATACCCTGAATAGCTCATTATAAGTCATTTGATTTGAGCTATCATAGAATTGCATTTGAAATGCACTCTTTCCGACCGCCAGCTGCCGGAGCGAATTTTTGTGAATTGGTCTCATCTATTCCAACACTATAGTCCGCGCAATGTAAGTTGACGAAAACCTCCTCCACCCGAGAAATAGCTGCGTTGCCAGATTGTGTGAAATTGGAACATCTTCAAATTCGCGATTAACCCCAATATCTAGACGTGGAATTTTATCCTTGATATGCCAGTAGTATTAAAAAGTTCCTGGGTAGAAGGATTCAAAGAAAATTTGATTTTTTTGAAAAAATTGAAAAATCGCGAAAATATTAATTTCTTTTGTATATCACTTCTCTCACAATCATGGGTTGTGGTAAAAATAAAGTTTTTTATATCAAAATGACAAGGAGAATTCGAGCTTTCTAATGGTTTTTAATTTTTCATATCCGACCAATAATTTTGTTTCAATTAATGAATATGTTTGTCAATGTCGAGTCTACTCGAAGAGAAAACATGAAATTTTCGATGATCCAGGGGTGCCTACAAGGGGGGACGTGACGCCAATGGCGTCAGACAAATTTTTGGGGGGATTAATCTAACCTGAGACCGATTCTCTTTAATAATAATTTGAAAAAATAACAGTTATAGTTGGGAAATTAAGGTACGGTACGTGCTTGAAGATATAATATTTCGTATTTAAGACTCCTAAAGTTGTAGTTGGCAGGGGCGAACCCAGGGGGATTGAGGGAATATATCCCCCGAAATTGGGGCTCATCTTACACTAGACCAACACTTCATGTTACACTTTGAACTTCTAAAAATGTAGTTTTAGGTTAATTTTTGAAAAAAGTTTCCCCTCGCGGAGGAAATCTGGAGAAGGAAATAGATTTAATCAGAATTAAGCATCGCAAACCCAAATATTTCAGTTCTCAATCAATGTTGAATGTTGAATGCAACAACAACAAGCATATTTTCCTTACAAACTGTTCCATGAATATATCATGGAAATATATTTATATTTATAATATTCATATATTCAATATAGAATATTGGTGCAACGATTTCTATTACAACAGTAACTGCTTCTTGAGCGCTTCTTTTCGACCCTTCAGAGAGTAAAATCTTACATGAGAAGTGCTACTGGTCGGAATCATTTGAATGATTCAGCCCTTCTACTCATTCACAGAGATTTTACCGTTAACCCTGGTCATATGTCGAATAAACTGTATCAAAATTAATCTCTGCGATTTGTAAATCTCATTTTGTGATACGATTTTCTATGTTATTCGATATAATTTCAACAATTTCATTTCATTTATCCAAGAAAATACAATATACTTCTGTAATGAAGACTCAGACAATCGGGGGCAAACCTCTCGAATACAACAAAATTGTCAATAAACATTTGTAATTGAGGTATCATAATCAAATATACTGCATAGGCTATATTGTATATTATCCAAACACATCGCAATACTCAGTATCCAGAGTACATAGGCCTATATTCTTCAGTTTAGGTTCAAAATGACAGGAAAAATCTCTAAGCAAAGCTTAGAGAACTACAACGCTCAACTCAACAATAATATTGTCCAATACAATAGGCCTATACAATAACTACAAGAGACCAATAGCTCTTGTTCAAATCAATTAATCTACAATAATTTATTGAATCATGAATGAATTTTTCTACACGACAAAAAGATATGATTTTGTTTGTTGAGAGAAGGCGAGTACATTATAGATATTTGATGCAAGCAACAACCCCCCCCCCTCTCGGAGAAAGGGTTTTCCTGGGTTCAACCCTGATTTCATATTTCCCCCCCAAATGTATTTCTGGGTTCGCCTCTGGTGATGATGGTGAAGCGTACAGCCCCAACATTCAACTTACTTGTTATTCAATAATCTCACATTCCACTCTCACTTATTTAAAAGGAAGACCCAAAAATAAGGGGGATCTTTAGTTCATTCGGGGGTATTGGCGTCATGGACGCTGAGGGGGATAGGCACCCCTGCGATGATCTAGAAACTTTTTTGTTTGAGAAGATAAGTGGGTGGTGAAAGCGAGAAAGTTGTTCAAAAACAATTGAAATTATTTTTCCAAATGTCGAAAATAGTCGGAAGATCGTAATTTGGCCTCTCAAGAGTTTCAAAGTAAGGAGAGCGGTATATGCATGAATCCACTGTGTCCACATCTTTGCGACTTTCGGCATGCTGGTTTCAGCCAGCAGCACGCCACACGTAGCAACAAAATTGAAAAGCGCAAGCCGCAAGCAGCATGCTGCAAGCGTGCTTTTCTCTTTTTCCATAAAGCTGTTATTTAGCAAGCTAATATGATACCAAATCGGGATGAAAAGCAATATTCTTCTAATTCCAATCGAAAATCAAGTATAAAATAGCTGATTTAATAAATAATTTATTTTGAGTTGCGGTTATGTTTTCGACGGAGTCATAAAACTGAGCATCTTACTGCGCATGCGCGGAGTCTTCAAACCAAATTTCCAGCATGCTGGCTCGCAACAATGTCATTTTGTCAGAACGCTTGAAGATTGAAGCTGGGCTTTCGTCTTGCTGCTTTTTATCTGCGGCTTCTATCTGTTCGTTAAAGGTTATGTTCTTTTGTTTATTTTGATAGCCGTAGCTGTTGCAAGTGTCATCAAATTTAATAAACTCATTATAAAAATACATTATCGGTAGGTTTTGGTAAGTTTGGTCAGTTAAATTACTGTAGTTTTCTTTAATTAAATTAATTGAAGTTTATTCAAGTAATTTTGCTTAGGCTACACAACGTTTTTAATAAGCAACATCCAACCAAAATTTTTAAAAGTTATCCAGTTAGAGTTGAAAAGGGTATATATTTTGCTTTGCAAAAGGATCGAAAATCAAGAATTTGGTAGTTTAAAAGAAATATTTTGAGATCTTAATTAATATCCTATCATTTCGTGTGATTTTAGAGAAATCTGTCTACCTGTTTGTAAAAAAATAAACATCAGAAATGTAACATTCATTTAAATTTTCAGATTAACCAAAAAAAGCCACATTCTATTTGGGTAGCTTGAATTATAGGTAACATTCAAGAAAAATAGAAGTCTTGATAAGATAACATTTAAAATTCCATCCAAAGTAATGTTTTCAAAGTATAATTTACCGAAGGCTAACATTTTATTCTATGGTAGCCTACTGCTGTAAATCTTAGGCCGGCATTACATGGTAATAGTTCTATAATCATAATTATGAAAATATGATTTTGTATCTACATCTCTTTTCATATGGTTAACTATGATAATAGGAATATTATACCGGCCTTTAGCTGATGCATAATGTATTCTAGAGAACTTCAGTAACGTAACTTAATGATCAAGTCGCAAAGAATAAGATCATTTTCACTGTCTCTAATTAAATAGAGGATCTCTTTGCTATTAGGACTACTAACGTAAGTTATAATTAATCAATGTGTATTGAAATTTACCCTTTTTGAGTCATTTTCAAGTGAATTTTACTATTTATTGATTTATTATACATTGTATGTATGTCTGGCTCAACAGCCCATGAAGGCCCTAGGCCTACAAGCTGGTTGCCAGTTTCAAATTCACTCTACTATACAGCCCATCCAAGCCAGCCCCAAAGGAGTTTATTATAAATTAGTAGCCCTAATAACAAAGTGAACATTTATAATAATATGGTAGGTGTGATGGCTAGACAGCGCGACTCGAGCGCCGCTTGGGAATAAAGGGAATCCACCCCTTGGCCCTTGAGAATCCAATATAGTTTCACGTGGTCATATTCACCAGTGTTGTATCTCTCAGCAACATACAACAAAAATATAGTGATGAGTCGATCGTCTCTTAAAAACTCATCAACACTCTATCAAAACAAAATATATGTAAAAACGAAAATGCAGGGTACCTGAAGAATATACATATTTTTGAAGTAGGTAATTCCTGTAAAGATGATTAACCCTTGGACCCACCAATAAACAAATTACACGTTTTAGTGAAGTAGATATTTTGTTAATAATCTGCAATGATGAGTTGTAACATTCTTAATTTTTATGAGAATATGTCATATTTGTCTGTAATTAATAAATAACCATGATAATAATTCATTCGAATCTCCATTTATTTAATATAATAAATAACTATTTTGCAGATTTTTCAAACAGTTTTTTTTCTTTCCAGAAATCCAACCTCAAATCCCACATCATCCTTGATACTCCACTTCATCCTACAACTTTCTTTATAAGAATTATAAGAGTTGGTAGCACTGGCTGCCATGTAAAGTTTTGATGGTTTTCTGTCTGTCGTTATTTTTGATTTATTAGCTTAAAACTATGTGCTTCTTCTAACGAAAGTGTTTTCTGTGGATCAACTAAGTGTCTGCTGCCGAAATGTATCTGGTTGACGTGAGTTTGGGACATGGTATTTTATTCTCGAGTTTAACTCTTGATTCGTAACCTTTACTAGCCTGTTGAACTTGATTGGGTATTGTATTGTTGAAATAGCAGCTTTGAACTTTGACCGGCTTGTTTTCAACCTGACAGGTGGAAATTTACCGGTCGTTGAAAATGAAAGTGAGAGAGACATTGACTGTGATTTTGTGAGTGTGCTTGTTTCTCGGTAGGAGGACTCCGTATCGGATTGATACAGTCAATGGTGATACTGTTTCATTGAATCCTTGCAACGCTATTTATCGTTTTGTTTTCGGTGGACAAACGGAACTTTTATCAATGTCGTTTTCAAACTTAAATACCTACTTCGTCAATTCTTATTTCTATAACAATAAGCTGTTTTATTAGTAAATATATAATTAAATGAACGGATATTTATATTACTACAGACATCAGTTCTATTGATACTTTTTGAACTTTAATATTGTGATTATTTCTTAATTGGATACTTTTGAATTATGGCTTTCACACTGGACAATACTGTTTGCACTGTGTGCATGAAAAAGGTCTTACGTTTGGAGAAAGGACTTGTATGCTCCGGAAAATGTGAACGATGGTTTCATTCAACATGTGTTACCGTTCCTGATCCTGAATATCGCAAGTTAGCAGCTGACAGTAAAAATAAATGGTTTTGTTCAAGGGTTGATTGCGTTAGTAGTGACGAGCTTCCACACAATGTTATTCTCTCTAATTTTCAATCATTGAATATAAAAATGGAAACAATGCTTTCGAAGCTAAACAATTTGATAGAGGTTCCGGGTGATATTACTGTCATTAAGAATGATCTGGCTTCAGTAAACAATTTATTGACAAGTATTGAGCCCCGTCTCTGTGAATCAGAAAAGCGTATCGAGGCTTTGGAGCTGCAGCTGGCTGAGCTAAAGAAGCAATCGTGCGATAATCCTGGGCTGGTTTTGGGTGACCTGGAGTTGACCTTGGCGGAAATCCATGATCGTACTCGACGCTCTTCAAACGTGATGATTTTTAATCTGGATGAATCCTCAAGTGTAGATGTAGCTGTGAGAAGGCAACATGATTTGGATCGTGTAGAGAAAATCTTTTCTTCTCCTTTTCCATCTTTCTCACCAGTGGGTGTCAAAACTTTTCGAGTTGGTAAAAAGATACAGGGAAATACTAGGCCACTTAAGGTTGTTATGAGTAGTCCTCAAGATGCTTTAACTGTTATATCTAAATTCGATGCCAAATCGTGTGATCCCCTGTTCTCTAATGTTAGATTATCAAGAGATAGGACCCCACTGGAAGCAAAACATTTAAAGGCCCTGAATGTGGAATTGGAAGATCGGAAAGCTAGGGGTGAGGAGGGTTTGACTATTAAGTACATAAAAGGCATCCCTAAGATTGTAATTAATAAGCCAAAAAACGAATAAATTCCAACGGTACACCTAAGAACTATTGTATGTATTTCCAGAATGTTAATGGGCTCAGATCAAAACTAACTGAATTATCTCTCAATGTCTCTATTGCTGATAGTTATGACCTAATTGCCTTGGTTGAGACCAATCTCTCCTCTGATATTAGTGATAGTGAAATTATTGGTATTGATTCCTACAGTGTATATAGATGTGATAGATCAGAGCTCACTAGTGATAAATTAAGTGGTGGCGGAGTCCTAGTGGCTGTGCATAATAGTATTTCTAGTTATCCTCTAACTGTGATGTCTTGTAAAAGTGAATGCCTGTTTATCCTATGTTCTAATTTAGCTTGTAAGTTTTTGATAATTTGTGCATATGTTCCTCCTAACCAGCCAGCTTGTGTTTATTGTGATTTATGTGATTCCATAGAATGTGCTATTGTATAGGCTGGTAGTCCTGATTACATATTATTGGTTGGTGATTTCAATCTGCCAAATGTGGACTGGACCAGTTTGAACTTGATCAGTTCTGCCACTTCCAGATGTGTTGCTGATTTGGCCCTTGTGCATGATCTACAGCAAGTGAATGGTGTGCTAAATTCAAGGGGATACTTCTGGATTTGGTCTTTTCATCCATTCCAAATTTAAATGTTTGTGAGTCCCAGGACCCACTTGTTCCCACAGATAGGCATCATCCTGCCCTACATATTGGCTATTGCTTGAATGATGGTTTTCAGCCTAAATATGTCAAACACATTCCTGATTTCTGGAGAAGTGACTTGCTTTCTATTTTCCGGGTTTTACAGGGAAAGGATTATCCAGTTTTCATTTCCAGTGAAAGCTTGGTGGTGGAGGAGAGTTTCAATGAATTCTGTAGATATTTGCATGATACTATCATGAGGTTTACACCAATAAAGAAAGTTTATGTCTCCAACTTCCCTAGATGGTTTTCCAATGACTTAAAAAGACTGATTGTGGCCAAAAGAATTGCTCATAGGAAGTACAAGGCTATTGGTGATGTCCAACTCTATGAGGCTTTCTGCAGTTTAAGGGAACAATGCAAGGTCCTGACAAGGAGATGTTATGATGCCTACATAATGGGAATTGAGGATTCTGTTCAGACCAATGTCAGGTCCTTCTGGTCACATGTAAATGGGTTGAAGAAGGCCTCAAACAAGCCTGCCATCATGAGACTGGGTGACAAGAGTGCCTCAACAGCTGTTGGGAAATGTGAACTCTTTGCTGAATTCTTTTCTTCTACCTTTTCTCTGGATATAATACCTGTTCCTGTCTTTGATTTTGGCTGGAATCAATTGGTTCCACCTTGCTGCATTACACCTACAGATATACAGCGAAGGTTAGAGGTCTTGGATGTTGGTAGGAGTGTTGGACCTGATGGAATTCCTTCACTGGTTCTCCGTTCCTGTGCCCCTGTCTTGGCTGGACACTTAACAGTTCTTTTTTCTACTTTGCTAAAGATGGGCATTTTCCCCAAGGTTCTCAAGAGCAGTTTTTTGGTGCCTGTGCCCAAATCAGGAGATCATTGTGATGTCAAGAATTTCAGACCTATTACTATTCAGTCTGTGATTGCCATGGTGTTTGAGGGTATTGTTATGGACCATCTTTATTTTTACCTGAGAAGGTGTATATCTCTGGAGCAGCATGGATTTTTGAGATCTAGATCTACAACAACTAATCTGCTGGAGTTTCAGGAATTTGTTATGGGTGCCTTTGTGGATGCTTGTCAGGTTGATTGCCTTTATTTGGACCTATCAAAGGCATTTGATAGGGTTGATCACTCTCTTATGATTGTCAAGCTGAAGGGTTATGGAGTTCATGGTTCCCTGCTAATGTGGCTGGATAGCTACCTTAAGGACAGATCCCTTATTGTGAGATATGAGGGTCATGAGTCATCTCCTTTTAAAGCTTTGTCTGGTGTTCCGCAGGGGTCACACCTGGGCCCTCTCCTCTTCAATTTATTCATGAATGATATTGGCAGTGTCATTTCATCCCATTTCTTGATGTATGCTGATGATGTGAAACTTTTTGATGTGGTGAGGCCTGGTCTGGGGCATGCGGAATTGCAGGGCTCACTGAACAGAATTGATCAGTGGTGCCAGGATAATGGAATGGCCTTGAATGTTTCCAAGTGTGTCATGATGTCTTTTAGGCGTGGATCTAATGTGCTTGACTTCCAGTATTGCTTGAGGGGTGCTGCTTTGAAGAGAGTGATGAATTTCAAGGACTTGGGGGTTGTGATGAGTCCTTCTCTTAGTCCATTGGAACATATTTATGGTGTAACATCTAGGGCTGGGTCTTTGCTTGGTTTCATTTTCAGGTCCTCAAGAGATTTCAGATCTCCTTATAGCCTCTTGGTCTTGTTTAGGGCACTGGTTCTGCCTGTCCTGGAGTATGCATCGGTTGTCTGGTCGCCATATCATCAGTATCAAATAAATCGGCTACAGAATGTGCAAAGACGATTTGTAAGAATGCTTGGTTGTAGGATGGGATTTGCCTACTTTGATGTTCCTGTGACAGAATTGGAGAGTCACTTCAGACTCTTACCTCTAGCTCAAAGGAGAGGACTCAATGATCTGGTGCTTCTTTTCAAGTTAGTGAATGGGACATTGGACTGCCCTGAATTGCTGGCTGGCATTGATATTTGTGCTCCAAGAGGGACCCGTTCTGGGACCATTTTTCGCAGACGCCTGCATACTACTGCCTATGCCTATAATAGTGGATTGTCTAGGGTATTGCGATCGGGTGGTGAGGCAGCTGCAGCTGGGATTGACTTCTTTGGTGTGTCTGCTGTGGCTTTTAAGAGAGCGGTCTTGCAGCTGGGTCTATAGCTTTTTTGGGTGTGGTGTCCTAATGTATTGATAGCTTTTCCTCTGGCTGCATGTCTACTTTATTGCATTTATGGTTTTTTTTGCGCTGTATTTTGAGTTCATCTTCCTTTTTTTCATTTTATTATATTGATTTATTCTTCTATTTAAACTTCTATATTCAACTGATCACTATTTGGATACCTCTTTTATGTATTATTTGCTTGTTTCTCTGTTCAGTTATTTTTTACTTCTATATATATTTTTTGCTTTACTGATCTCATATGTATTTTGTGGCTATGTTTTGTTATTATATTAATGCTATAGTTATGATTCCTTTGTTGTGCTTGCTGGTATTGAATTACTGTGGTTACTTTTCTCTTGCTATTGCTTGAATTTGTAAATTTTGTGCTGATAGTTTTCTATTGCATATTTATACACAGATATATTTATGTATATATTATTTCTGTAACTATTTTCAGTTATTTCACTATTGATTGATTGCTACTGTTTCAAATTAATTATTTAATCTCATGATGATAATATTGCATGTATCTTATTTTCATATTTATATTTGTCTTGTTAATTTGTGTATATTTTCATATTATTGTATCTTATTGAAATTGGTGTATACCGTTGAAAACATAATAATAATAATAATTATAAGAAAATGTAATGAACTACAGAAATGCAATGAACTTTTTTATTGAGTACCAGAGAAGAAAATTGTGAGATAACAATAATTGGTAGCTGATTTTTTCCAATAACTACAGTGCAATATACAACTCTAGTGTTGAATATATTTACTTGGTGTATGTTAAACTATTGTAATTACTTGCACTTTGAAGTGTGAACAATACTCAACCAGGACTTTTTCTTAATATCATAGTTGAGTGGACATTACTGTTTTAAGTCTTTGAAATAAAAAAGTCTTTCATTCAAAACAATACAATGGTTTTAACTTGACTCATTTCTCTACTAATTCATCCAACTTTGTCTTGCTATTTTGAATTCTTCTTATCCATGTTGTGTATTTGATGAATTTGATGCTCTATTTCATATTATCAACCAAATAATTATAATAAAGTGAAGTGTTTTGCTGTTATGTACTTTAAAAAGGAACAAATCTCATTCTAGACTTGGAATGATTATCTATTCAGATGAAAAGACAATAAGAAAAAGAGTAATAACTTCGAAAATTAGGAGACAGTTTAGCATAATATTTATATTTAATTAAATACAATATATACAGTACTTCATACTTCCACTTTTCTTTGCATAGAAGAGAAGGCTCAGAACAAGAAAACGAAATAATAAAAAACACTCAGGATTTAATATCAATATCTTCTTGTAAATACTAAATATCTCCTTGCAAAGGAATATGTCAGTGCGTATTATATCCAAGACCAGAATGTAGAAGAATGTAGAAGAGCACAGTAGTCTCACCATCCTTGACCCAGTTGATGAGCAGCTCATATTTGAAGACATTTCAGATGCTCCTATGGAGATATGGACATTGGATGTGAATCAATCAGGTACAGGCTCATCTCCAACTGCTGAAATGATGCATACTGCACTTCCTGGAGTATCCTGCATTTCACCTGCTACAACAGTACAATCACCATTATCTGTTGTCACAGATGAACAACAACAGTCCAGTAATAAAAGTGAACAACCATCACCATCTGTTGATAGAGACGAACAACAACCTGGAGTGTCCAGAATCACGACTCCGCCTTCCAGAATCACGACTCCGCCTTCCTGAACCAAGACTCCGCCTTCCAGAACAACACGTGCATCATCCATTGGAAGGACTTCCAAGGAGGGAAGGACACATTTGCAGAAAAGGATATCTCATCCAAAGACACCAAAGAAACTGCCTCAAAAACAATTCAAGTGAGTACAGAAAAAAGAATCATCAATACAACACTCAACATTATTTTCTTTGCTGTTGATATATATATATATATATAATATTTTTTTGAACTGCAGTGGAAACAATAATATTGTACTATTATATACTTGGCCAGTCACTTGTAATGTAGAAGCAGCCTTGTTTGACTAATAAAAAGAACAATCAATAATATTTCTGCAATACAAGTTATTGTTCATGTGTATAATATTATTGTTTTTTCTGAGAATTTTACTAATAAAACAAATTGGACTAATTTGGGAAATTTTCTGTTCTTTTCAGGTGGAAAAAAACTCACTTTGGAGGTGAAGCAGTCATCACTGATCCTGAGTTCACACATCCTGAGAGACATGAGACACCGTATCAGTATTTTAAATATTTCTTTGATGATGCTCTTATTGATTTAATAGTTGAGAATACTAATTTATACTCTACACAAGAGTCCGGTAAATGTTTGGGTATAAATAAATATGATATAATGGATTTTCTGGCCATAGAGTTACTTATGAGGGTTGTCCAAATGCCCAGTTATACCGATTACTGGTCAGGTAATCTCAGATTTGATAAAATAGCCAATATAATGCGATTGAAACGATACCAAAGTATTAGGAGGTTTTTACATTTTGCTAATAATGAACACATGAATGATGATCGTTATTACAAGATTAGACCTGTACTAGAGCATATAAGACAGAAATGCGTTTCATTAGAGCAGGAGAAAAAAACTCCATTGATGAAATGATGATCCCCTATAAGGGTACACATGCTGGCAGTACATGAAGAATAAGCCAACAAAGTGGGGATTCAAATTGTATGTCAGAGCCGGCATCTCTGGTATAATACATGACTTTATTATATATGGTGGGGATGATACATTCAGGAATAATGTGTTCACAGATGAGGTGCAGCAACTTGGTTTTGGTGCTAAAATAGTAGTTGCACTCTGTCAAAGTATTCACAATATGCCAGGATCTGTTGTGTACTTTGACAATTTTTTCACATCTCTTGAATTAATGCACTACTTGCGATATGAGTTGGGAATTTTTAGTTTAGGAACAATTCGAACTAACCGCCTTCGAGGTTGTGAGCTTTCATCTGACAAAGAATTGAAAAAAAAGGGCCGAGGTTCATTTGATTACCATGTAGACAATGAGGAGAATGTGTCCATTGTAAAATGGTATGATAAAAAACCTGTGCATTTATGTAGCACTTACATTGCTACTGAGCCAGTCAGTAAAATATCACGATACTCAACTGAGCAAAAAAAACGCGTTGAGGTACCATGTCCACAAATTGTAAAAGACTACAATCAGCACATGGGAGGAGTTGACCTAGCCGATATGCTGGTAGCTCTCTATCGTACAGGTCTAAGATCGCATAAGTGGTATTTGGGGATATTTTCACAGTTATTAGATATTAGTGTGAATAATTCTTGGCTGCTTTCTAGGAGATATCATGGTCTGCTGACAATATAAACATATTTTTCATTACTATTACTATGTATTTTACATCATTAGCACTTACTATATGACTGTTCCCCAATAAATGTATCTTGAGTTTTCAATGGCATAATAAGAGAGGGGGAGATACGAAATAAATTGAAGTCGGAGAGAGTGTGCAAGGTGAGCACAGTAATATGAAATAATAAGAAATTAGATTAGATAACTCTATAAAACTTTGATTACATACTTCTAAGCTGAATAAATAATTCTACAAGTGTCTATATTTTTTATATTTCTTCATTACTATTTTACTAAATCATTTACAGCATTAGGCTACCACTTAGTATATTCTAGCAATTAAATGTATATTTTGATTTCTAAATTGCTTATTATTTTTCCAATACCCTGTGTATCGTAACTTGCAACTTGAATTTTTGGAAATTCACAATAAAAATTTTTTTATTAGAAGATAGTAAAAACATCTCTGCATTATCAGAATTATGACCATAAACCAAGTTACTATGGTAATAATACTAGTATTTAGTATTAGGTATTATTATGTTTGTCTATGGAATTACTAATGTAATTATTTGGTTTGTAATTTTTTACGAAACAGGCCCAAGGAATTGATGAGAAAATCATGATTATTGTAGAACAATATTCATGGAAAATTAAGATAACTATTTCAAAAAGTTTATGAATTTGATGACCAGGTAGAGTATCAAGAATTATACATAAGCATTAGAACCTTAGATGCTGCATACTTGGTAATGTATCACATGTAATACATACAAATTATAAGTTCAGGTACAAGGTACTTGGCATTGTATCACATATGATACATATCATAACTTTTTTCTTACGATTTTTTTTTTCAAAAAAATAGTTCTATCTCATCAAGGACATCTATAATAGCTTATTTAAAGAAAAAAAAATCATCCCATCACAATATTTGTAGGTCTGCCAAGTTAAGGGTTAAGACATAGGTAGTTTTTCTGTACAATTGTCATTAAAAAAATTTATATTGCATTATTTGAGAATGAAACATAAAAAACTGACCTGTTGTTTGACCTTGCTGGCAATGGTGAATTTATTTGGCGCAAAATTTGGACTAACGGACATATTATATTTCCTCCCTCCAATGAAGTAGGCTACTTGATAATGTGTAATGCTTTTCAGGGTCCAAGCAGGCTCCAGAGTAACTGCAAAAAGATGACCATTGAGCTTATAAGTTATGAATGAAATAATTGATCCACAATGAAAAAAGTTGACATTTTACAACACCAATGACACCATGGGGCACCAATAACATTTTCTAGTTAAAGTTTTCTAGTTCAGTTTTCATAGCATTCTTGAAGGAGAAATATAAAAATTATGTATTTGAGGGAATTTACATGCGAACGGTTAGTATTTAAGTGTCAAGTGTTGAAGTTATGTTTGAAACATTAACGTGCTCTGTAGGCCTATCTGACAACTTACATAGCCCACCTGAGAACCCACAAATACAATACCGGTACCTATGTAATATTCTCTCAATTATTACAAAGAAATAGAAAAGACGGTATAAGATATTGCATATTTGAATTTTAAGTAATTTACTGTGCTTTCAAACTCAAGGAAATAGCTCAGGTAACTCATTTTCTTGCCAGGGTGTCTTCTTTGCTTGGACAGACTGTATAATAGTGGAGTAGATATGAAACTGCCTACCAGCTTGTGGGCGTAGGCCCTTCATGGGCTGTTGAGCCACTGAGACAGACAGAATCATGGAATATTATTTGGAACAAGCTATTGTAGACGAATTTGATGATGTGCTATGATCAAAGAATTTGATTTTGCTTTATATCTATTAACATACATTGATAGTAGCCCTGGACAAAAAGGGAATATTAATTATAACTTTATCAATTATTATGAAGAAATAAAAAAGAAGGTAGAAGATATTGCAAGTAGCCTAGACAAACAGTTAGTAGGTACTTACATGTTAATAATCCAAACATTGTTTTTCATCATTATCTTCTTCCCCCAATGAAGTATCTAGGTACTGGATAATGTGTGATGCTTTCTGGGTCCAAGCTTCTCCAATCAACTGCAAAAAAAGTTCATTATAATAATATATCAATTGAATGCAGTAATTGATCAACTTTGAAAAAAGTATGATAACTTACTGTAGCCTACCAATAACAATTTTCTAGTTTCATAATTCATTATAAGGTACTTTTAAATTTTTTAAATGGTATTTGATTTATTTCATCTTATCTATCAACTCAGGCTGAAGCATCAAGCTTAGAAATGCAACCAAGTTGGCCTAATATATTCTACCCTATTTTTATTTCTTTGTAATAATTGAAAGAACTGGAATGTTATTTGTGAGTCCTCAAAGAGGCTATGTAGCCTAATTAAAACACAGTAATGTTTTAAACATGACTTGAACCTAACCTGACTTCTACGGTAATCTGTACTCAGCCTACTGTAGGCCTATGCATATAAATTTCCTCAAAGACCATGATAACTTATGAATATTTCTCTTATAATAGCCTATTGATACGGTAGAGAAACTTTTTGTTGATTTAGAGATTAATAAACGAGCAAAATTAAATTCAATCTCAACTTGGATCATGAATTATCAGATTGGATAAAATACCCAAATTATTTGTCACTAATTTAAAAAGATTCTTCAAGAGTCTATCCAATAACAAGATTTTGACAAATCCAGACACAAAACTCTTCAACATTGGACATTCAGTAAAAGATTAGTAGGAAAATTAGGCTACATAATTTATTGGCATACATAAATTTCTACTTGAAATATGTCTCTATAATTACAAAAATCCATCAAATAAGGCTTTAAAAACGGACTAAAAAGTTATTTCATCCATTGTATTATATAACTTACACATGTATCTAATTGAACAGAACATTAATTTGGCTTATTAAACTGGAACAACATTAAATTTACCCAAAATAAATATTAACTTACCGGTATTCATGAAAGACTTGGCAGTTCAAATCGTAGACAAAAACATATGAAAACGAAAAGGTTATGTTTACTTACCATCAATGCAATTCGAGTAAATGATATATTCTCTCTTGCAAGAATCAATTGTAGATTATTAAAAATCTATTCATTTATTAATAATAATATTTGTTTAACCTGTTTATCACAAAATATAATTTACACAACGTATGAAACAGCTATGAGAAAGAATGCGCCATGCCACCATATTGAATAAGCAGCACAAGCAGCATGCCACACGCTGTGCCATCCCATCCCGCAAAGGTCTGTCCACACGTTGCTGAAAGACAAAAAACGCAAAGATGTGGACACAGCTATGTTTTCTCAAGTGAGTGTTTATTTAAATAAAATAAGGCAAGATGAGAAAATGACTCCAGCTTGGTTGATATTGGTTCAAAAAATATTGATTTGGTTTCAAATTGAAGGTCAGAATGTTTCCTACGATTGAGACCAAATCAATAATTTAACCAAGCTGGATTAGTTTTCTCTATGGGTGGTTCAACTTTGTGAATACAGCATTTGACCATAGAATAATAGAACTCTATTATAAAACCTACAATCCTCTTTGATTTGACGTACCTTTTTTAGTCTCAAAATGAGCTCTGATTGTTTAAATAATTATTCAGTAGCAAATTATAGAGGAAAATCACTATATACTTGAAAAAAAACACGGAATATAAGCCTATTGAATGAAATACGGACAGAGTTTTGGTGTATTTTCACAACAAGCTTCCATTGTTTGTTAGCATGTTGAGAAATATTGAATGAATGCAAATAAATAATTCTATTAATAAAGACATCATGTAAAATCCCCATTTTGCCTCCTCCACACAGTACAATAAAAATATTACATTAAGGCCAAGGCACCATGTGCAGCTTTCTCTGCAAATTTTGTCAGCACTGTGAAGATGCCCCCGACTCAAATTTTGACCTAAATCATGCTATAATATAATGCTAAGTTTGAGCTATCACTTTGTCCACATTTCAATTAAATTCACGCCATAACTTAATTTTTAATTTTCAACTTTTATTTTTTTGTAAAATGATATCAAAAGTTGTTTCAAGTTGAAAACAATCGGAAATAATTGTTCTGTTCAGGATTCAAACCCCTGTGTTTGGTATGAAGAGAAATACTGGTTCACGTCGGCTAACCACTTCGCCATCAGGGTTCAATGAACCCGATTTTGCCAGTGATGCCAACATGATTTCAAGACCATAATAGACATTACTAGCCAGAAACGTTTCTCAAAACTGATGTTAAGTTGCAAGCCTGCATTGCAGAAAACATGAATATAGTATCAAACAATGTGTATAGTAATAATGTGTAAGCAATCCTTTTTTCGTCCTTGATATGCAAATTTTCAAAAATGCTTAATAGCCTATAACCTGGTCGTCCATATCACCATGGCAAGTTTGAATAAAATCGGTCGAGCGGTTGCCGAGGAGTAGGATTTCTAACAGTTACTTTCCTAATCCATTAGAGTTTCACTTTGCTCCGCTCAAAAAATTGTTATGTTTGCTCTGTCAGCCCAGAAGTTGAGTGAGCCCAGAACGGGATTCAATGTAAGCTTATGCCCGGTTTTTCCAAGCACACTCAAAGTTGAGGGACCCTCAAATTTTAAGTGACACTCAAATATTTGAGGGACCCTCAAATTTTGACGAATCGTCAATTAACAGCTGACATTTCCTATGCTTTTAACATAGAGTTGAGGGGCCCTCAAACCAAAGTTGAGGGACCCTCAAATTTTGACTAATGCTCAAATATACAGCTGACATTTTGGGCTTAGCTCCCGAAACATGTATGTGTGTTTTATAATTTTAAAGTTTTCGAAAAAAGGGTGTTTGATTTTTATTTATTTTTCAAGCTGACATTTTATCAAAAATTTCTGAAGTGAATCTGCATTCTCATTGGTTACATATGGTACTCATATTGTAAACAAAATAATATTATCATCAGTTCAAAGCAATAACCTAAAATCCAGCAGTAGTGTACTTCAAGTGTTTGCATGATATTTTGTAATTTTTTAAATGAATGAAGACAAAATAAATTGTGGCATGAATTTCGATATATTTCGATTCTCCCTTAAACAATAAATTAAGATACCTCAATGTTTGCTAATTTGGAGAATCAGAATGCATAATCTTACAACATACTGACTAGTAGATGTAAACAAAATAACCATATTTATCACTTTTATAAATTTTTTAAAGAAAATGTCATCTGGTTATCTGAGCATTCGTCAAAATTTGAGGGTCCCTCACCTTTGGTTTGGTTTGGTCCCTCAACTCTCTTATGTTAAAAGTATAGGAAATGTCAGCTGTTAATTGACAATTCGTCAAAATTTGAGGGTCTCTCAAGTTTGAGTGTGCTTGGAAAAACCCGGCATTAGTGTTTTAGTCAAATTTTCAGTTTAACCATAAATATCTGGTACAGAGATCTGCTCTGAAGCTGCGGCCGAACTGTTGAATTACATAGCCTAAATATGTTATTGTGAAAAAAAAAACAAAATTGATATGATCACCTCTCACAATGAACATGAACATGTGTTATAGACTTGAATGTAACTTCATCATATTCCAGCTGGATTGTTTTGATCAGCTAATGATAACAGCCATTATACGCGGTACCGGTACTTGGGATTATGCCTGAATAAATAATATTTAATTTTCTTATTAATCCTGCCAGAGAGTTTTCCCAGACATGAGACCTGGTGCAATCTTATTTTTCCATCACGGTTATATTACACTTCAAATTCCGAGGAAATCATTAGAGCCGTTTTGTAGATTCGTGGTTCCACAAACATGCATACATACATACAGAAATTACTTGCTCAATAAAATAAATATCTGGTACTGAGCTTTGCTCTGAAGCTGCGGCCGAACTGTTGAATTACCGGTACATAAATATGTAATTGTAAAAAATCAAGGAACCTCCTTGTAAAAAATAAATTCAAAATTGATATGATCACCTCACAGTCATGAACATGTGTTATAGACTTGAATGTAACTCCATTCACTCCAGCTGGATAGGGCTGGTCAGCTAACGATAACAGCCATTATACGCAGTACTTGGGATTATGCCTGAATAAGGAATATTTTATTCTTTTATTAATCCTGCCAGAGAGTTTTCCCAGACATGAGGCCTGGTGCAATCTTATTTTTCCATCACGGTTATATTACATTTCAAATTCCAAGAAAATCGTTAGAGCAGTTTCCTAGATCCGTGGTTCCACATACAAACATACATACATACATGCATACATACATACATTCATACATACATACATACATACATACATACAGAAATTACTCGCTTAATTTAATAGGATGACAATGCTATAGTCACTATACCTAATATAACCTATACCTAAGTCATAATATATGGTGTAATATACTTGATAATATTACAACTGTCAATATTTTTTTATTTATTTCCAGCAGTGGAATGCAGTGATCACTTATCTATGTTGAGAGGTTATTACAATCAGTGGAGAAAATCAAGGTATGTAGTCTAATGTGTTTTAAGGGGTTCTTTCCGAAACTACGCTGCGTACAGGCGTCAGCATACAAATAGACAAACAGTATGCTGTAATGTAGGCGTCAGCTGACAGCGTGGTGGTGCTGCTTTCTAGTGGCACGGCTACAAAAGATGCCAGTTTAAACTCGAAAGTATAGTCTGTCCAAGCAAAGAAGACCCATTTTCTCATCTTGCCAGATGGTCTTCTTTGCTTGGATAGACTATATAAGAGCTAAATTCTACGCCTCTGCAAGGCATAGTTTCGGGAAACACACTTTTAGCGCTTAGACACACGTCCTGAGAGAATAGAATAAGTTGAATAAAATTATTATTTTATTTTCCATGGACATGTTTGTGTCTCAGGCGTAAATGTCTTGAATATATCCTAGAATTTTGAATCTCTTCATGAAATTATCACATAAATAATCCACATAATAATTAATATATATTATTTCATGATGAATATAATTAAGAATAAAGCAACCAAGATTGGAATAAAACTTTTCAGTCTTTATTTTATCCAGTAATAACAATATTTGCGGAACATTTTAGATGATATACAATGAATAGAATTTGGTTCAGGAAAAGGAATGGGATAAATATAATAACAGGATTTTATGAGCACAACAATTTCAAGCAAATAGGTCAAGAGAGCATTAGTCTTGAATTGGAGATCATGGTATCACACGTGAATTGTGTAGTCACATTTTTGAGCTCGGTACCTGTAACATGAAAGCAAAACATGATATTCTGAGCCCTAAGACGACATAAAATTAGTTTATTGAATTTTTATAGTTATTCAATGGTATCAGAGTAAATAGATTAGTTCAGTATTACATTTCTACATTCACATTTTTAGTTTAATTCGAAATATTAAATCGTGAAAGATTCTGGTTGAAGACTAACAGCATCACTATTTTTGTGAATATAACTGCTAGAGAAGCGAACAAAACATGTTTATGAAGCATATATTCTAAATTTTAAACAAAATTCACAATTGATAAGTTGACAACTTGAAATTCTATTTTCTTAGACAATAACTGACAATTATTAAATGTATGACTATGACTAACTAAAATAGATAATGTTCCGTTTTCCAATCTACTTGTACCTTGCATAGTTTCCAAAATCGCCAGATTTTCGGAAAATCCAGATTTTTCGTTTTTCACATGATGTTTATGAGATCTATTTATTTGTAGTTGAAACTCCATTACAGATTCTCTCCTATTGAATATCGTTCATCTGATTTTGTCATTGTAGTACAAATAATAGTGGGGTGAAATAATAATTAAACTATTAGCCTATTATTGTATAATAATTGTGCTTAATAATAGTGGGGAAAAGGAGAACAAGGAAACCTCTCTGCAAATAAATTTGAATGAAGTAGGAAACATGACTGATTGAAATATTAATATTATATTTTCAAGAGTCATAAAGGAATGTGAATGATTGAAAAAAACTGAACTGACTTTTTAACTATCATTATCAACTCCTCCTCAAGCTCCTTCTGTTGCTCTGCATCTATATAACTGAAACCGTCACGGTCGCATTCAGCCTCAGAAAATTCTTGACTATCCGAAAATCCACAGGGAGGATCCAGTGGAGAGCTTCCTTTGGCGATTTCAACACTAAAACAAACGCAAAACGTTTATTTCCAAAGGGAAGATGGGTGCTTCTTGAGTAAAGTTATCAATTTCTGTGGCTTTCTTGATTTTCACTAGTTTGTAGCATTTGCCTACATTGCATGTATTTCAGAAGTTTGTTCAATTTTTTGAGAAATAGTTTAATAATTTTGTAGAAAAATAAAAAAATTTGTTTTTTTTATTTCCCTACAGCTTTTTTTAAAGTCACTCTGTACATAGGAATTTGTATTATTTCAAAATAATGTAGAATTTACCAAATAATTTGTTGCAGATGAGAGAGGCATACAATGCTTGAATGGTTCCATTGCCTTGAATAACTTATTTTTCATGAAAATAATAAAATAGAATATATTTATCAGCCTCAATAGTACATTACAATTTGACGTATAGGCCAGTCAACACAATATAATACAAAATCAAAACAAGATTCATACAACATAACAAAACATTTTAATTAGTCACCGCCATCTGTGCTATCACAATGATACAAATTTAGAAGAATAAAAACTTCGGCAAACTTCCGCTGAATACTTGAAGATTTGAGTTCCTAAAATTGCTCAGATGAGTAAACAAGGTACAATATGAATGATATAAATAATAATTAAATGCTTTCATTATATTGAACTATTAATTTTTCATGAGAATAATATTAATCACCTGTGCTATCACTAATGTTACAAATTAAATAAAAAAAACAACAATGATGTACAATATCGATTTTACTTAGTATTCATATAGCGATTTCAATAATTGAGAATGATTAAGAATATAGCGACAGTTCAATAATTATTTTAATAACGAGTAAAACAAGGTTACAAGTCCCACAAGATTATTGATAACTCTATGCGAAACAATTCGTGTTTGTTTCAAATAAATAATAAAGTATTATTTAGGATGATTTTCAACTCACTGTTGCTATCTTGAGTGGATGTTTTTTCTTCCTAAACTTGTTCGACAGACTTCCGGTGAAGCATCTGCTGATTCGGTACTTGAATCTAGTTCGTATACTGTAGTACCTGAAATCAACATAAATTGTACGTATTTAATTTTCTTGACATGTAACACTTCATGCAATTGTTCTATTCTATCAGCATATATCTCACTGACTGTATATCACTCTGGTAATGCCTTTTTTCCTCCTACTTCCCCAATGCCAGCATAGCCGAATAGATTGTGTCATGGGATATATAATTATTTACAAACAAGAACAAACCAGATCAAGATGGCAGCTTGGCCAGACAATATTATTGTTTGAAGTTATTCATTGTTTTCAACAAAACATTTCATACTTTTTTGCATTTGCTTAAATATGATATACTATAACTAGTTGGGAAGTAGTGGGGAATCTGATCCTTGAGAAAATATTATTAGTATTCTCTTATTGATGAGTCCTCTCAATATTTATCTATAATAGCCTATGTATAGATTTCCAGAAAGCGCCAACTTGTTTCTTCACGAAAATAAAATTTCAAAGGAGACAGAACAGACATAAATAACATATTTGAGAACTCTGGGATTTTATCTATATACTGTAGAATACCAGTATTATGAGGGTTGAATGCGTTCAAGACAAAAAAGTCACTGCACATTTTTTTGTAGAAATTCAATTACGGTACCTAAAATTTATATTGACTTGACAATAGATCTACCGTTTGACGATAAGTCTATTCTTATTTAAGTTCCATCCATTCTAAGAAATTAAATTCTTTCCGTATATTTTCCCTTACTTGAACTGAACAATTATTCAGGTTACCCTACATGAATATCAGCGTATTTGAAATTTCATTGGTATAATACGATTCATCAACTAATTTTTCGTGTGAATTGATAGTTGAATTACCCGCATGAAGCACAAAATGATGAAATTAAAAATTTGTCGAAGAATGTGGAATCCTTTGCCATGATAATCTTGTTATAAATTATTTCAGGATTTATGGTAACTGGAAATTTTCTCTTTATTTTCATATTTTCACTCACGAAGTTTGCGGTCTATTTTAGCTGGCTTATACACTGAGCTGATTTCTGAGCTTCTAAACTATTGATGTCTATATATATTTCTATATAAATATACATATACATATCATATACATACATATACATATCTATGACTAAGATGTCTATACTTGATGTCTGGGCTTATATTCACTTAGCTGTCTAATGTCTTGTGTCTTATTGTATTGTTGCGTGTATTGTTGTGCCGCCTCTCCAATCTTGGATTCAGTGATGTCTTGTTGGATTTTTTCAGATCATATTTACTTCACAGACCAAACATGGTTACTGTAGAGGGCAAGGACTCACCCATCTACTATAGCCCATCTGGGGTTCCCCAGGGGGTAACCTGGGACCTCTACTATTTCTGCTGTTGATGGGCTTCCTCTACAGCTGTCCTCCAAGTGTTTGATCTTTGCGGATGACAGAAAAATATTTCGAGAGGTTAGTGGCCTGAATACACATTGATATTACAATTGATATTACACATTGAACTACAAATTGATATTGACCGCTTAGTATTATGGTGTGAGGCAAACAGTCTTGAAATCAATGTTGCTAAGTGCAAGTGTATTACCTACTCCAGAAAGCGCCGACCTTCTGCTTACACATACAGGATTGGTGATGTTATTCTTGATAGAGTCAATGTTTGTAAGGACCTGGGAGTTATCTTTGATAGCTCACTCACTTTCTCCACTCATAAAGAATTTGAAAGAGTGCAGAACAGGCTGTCGAACTTCATATTTTTTAGAAGGTTTGGAAGGTCGTGTCCCCTGGGGTTTCCGTCTCAGGGTTTGAGAGATCTGTTTGCTCTAAAATCATTGAGGCATCGTCGAGATAGGGCCTCAGTTTTATTTATCTGGGCATTGCTGGATGGGCTCACTTACTCTCGTCTCTGCTCTCAATGATCAACTTCTGTGTCCCATCATTCAATGTGCGAGTTGCCAGTATGTTTTCGGTTCCTAGGTGTAGAACAGTTCATCATTACTTCTCCCCCATCATAAGAGTTCAGAGATTGATGAATAGGCTGATCTCAGAGATTCAGCTAGTGGGATCTGAGAGGGAGGTGAGGAGTAGTATTTTGTATGGAATTCCTGATTAACTTACTATGTCATTAAATAGTAATCTTTGTGTTAGTTTATTTGTTTTTTGTTTTATTTTTCTTGTGTTTTTTTGTGTTTGTCTGATGCTCATGTTTATGTTTAATCTATTTTGTGTTAAGAGGGCAATATATGGGATTCTAAATCCTTGTGCCCTCATAAGTATGATTTTGTAATAATAATGAAATTTCTGCTTATGTTATGAAAACAAAATTCCTCCGTAATAATATAAAAATTAGTTGAATACTGTAGATAATAGATCAGTTAGATAGATCATTATAGTTGATAGATCACAGTTGTATAGTCTGTCTAAGCAAAGAAGACCCTCTGGCAAGATAAATAACTCCAGATCAGTCAATATTGGTTCAAAAATTATTGATCCGGTCTCAATCGTAGGAAACATTCTGATATACAATTTGAAACCAAATCAATATTTTTTAACTGATAGTGACCGAGCTGGAGTCATTTTCTCATCTTGGCAGAGAGTCTTCTTTGCTTGGACAGACTATATAATCACTGTGTGTACTGTACCTGAGTTGCGAGGCGGATGCACAGGCGTGTGCTGGTGTTGGGTGTAAATGTGTCGCTTCTCACTGCTGCTATCCGAGTCACAAATAAATGAGGTGCTGCCTTTTTTCTTCTCCTTGGTTCCACCTTTTCGCCGCGCCACTGGCAGTGTTTGCTGGCTGGTTATGCACGAAATCTCTGTTGAAAACCGTAAAAAAATTCAAAATTCATCATCAATCACTTCGGGGTCATTTCTTTGAGTGGAAACCTTTGGCTGGAACAGAAATTTCGACTCAACCTAAATATTTGGCCAATATTTTATTAGAAATGTATTGGAAATTCTGAGGGCTATGCCTGTTCTTTCTTGCACCATGTATGTTTTGTCATTAGATAAATGAATATTAATGGATCTCATTTGAAAACACATTCATGATAATTGAGTTGCGGTATAGGAGTGATTTTGAAAAATATCTCACAGTATGACACTTTTTCCAGAGTTGTGGAACTTATCCATAATTCAACTTTGTGGATCTGACAACATTTGTTTCTCTTACCTAAAGTATGAAATTTTGTTGTAAATGGTTTGTGTGTTGCTTTAGAATGACCTACTTGACCTGTAAATCCGGTCTCCCAATTAGATTTCCTAATTAAACAACACTGGAATGTAATCAAACAAGACTCAATGTCTTCTCTATTTTATTTTGTTCAATGATTGGAATTAATCAAGTAATTATTTTTTTTCTTTGCTGGATATTCAACTCACTTGTTCTTACTTGTTCAACTCAATCATTTTTATATTCTCCATCTTATTATTCTTATTGCATAATCTTGATAAATCCATAATCCATAAGTGATTTTTCTTTTCATCTTACCATTTCTTTTTTTTTGAGGATTTTCATCGAGGAAGTTCATTTTTATATTCCATTTGTGATTTACAAATATTTCAACTTGAGAATCTTCCTGTTGAATAATTTCAATACTATATTTCTGCCTATTATAAATTTGTTCTTCCTCCAAATATCAAGTATGATTTTAAAAATTTCTAATTAAAGACAAGTGAGTGATTAATCAACTATATGAACAATGTATGTAGTTATTTGATGTTATTTTTCTGGGCCAATTCATATTATCTTGCCAATATATTCAATATCACCTACGGTATCCATACAATTCCATCCAAAGGAACTATTTTTTGTAATAGTTGTAGCCTATCTGATTCAATTATTGAGAAATTACATTACCAAATCAATTACCTAAACTAAGTCCATCAGGTGGACTGGCAGAGGTGCTAGGCTTATGTATTCGCGCCCTGTGATACTCCTTCACGGGTCTTCCTTCGTAGCAGTCGCGCTGGTTGAATGTCTGAAACTGCATCGAGTGTCCCATTGGCTGCGATGGTAGGTTGAAAGTGGCGTAAGGGTAGATTTCGTACTCAGTGCCTGAAATGAATTAAAATAAATGTGATGAAGAAATTTATTGTTGATAAACTGTATGCATATGGATTCAGGGACATGTTTCATGAAACTTTAAAGTCATAAGTCATATAATAAAGTCACATAGCCATGAAATACAAAGAAAAAGGAGCATATATTGTTCATATGTATCACTTTGTGTCTTTCAAAATCATCTTGGTGGTAAATTGAACGGTATGTGTACACACTGATTTATTGAAAGAATGACATTATGATAAACTTTTAAATATCTTTATTCAAGTACTCTATTCGAGCAATAGGATTTTAATTCGTTATTTAAATCTATCATGATATGAAAGAAGAGTGTAGTACTGTGAAATGGTTATTGACATATTTTCGATCATGAGGATCCAAATCAAAACAAAACTATTAATGAGAAGTTTGCAGAGATTCTAAGAAACTGTATTTTATTTCTCTATATTCAATTTGCAAATTTTATTTCAAGAAACGTTCAAATTATTATCATTTTCATTATTATTATCATCATATTATTTGAGTATATTTGTCAAAAATAGTTTTTAACTATTGCTTTTCAAGCAGATTTAGCATGTCATTGGCATACACATTATTTTTCTCCATATTTCTACATTATATCCATGTTTTCATGAACCTTCTGTTTTTGACTTCATGTATTGTAGAAACTTTATTCTCCAGTAATGAGTAGAAGTTTTACCTACCTGAAGTATCACTACCTTTATTAGCGCTTATCGATGAATCCACTTTTCGTGGAGAGGTGGGTGAGAATGTGTGACCTTGTTGATCTGAGTTCCTCTGATTTTCCATTTCCATCAGACTTTTACTTCTGCAGTCTTCGATCGGATTCTTTTGGTGTGTTCTCCTAGAATAGATATAATAAATTTTATATTTTCAAATGAATTTAATTACTTGATCAGAAAATAAAGTCTATCAGAAGAGAAGACTTGGAAAAATTTTTATAGTGATGATTTTCAAAAGTGCTGTTGATAAATTCCAATACAATGTGTTGGTGATCTTTCAATACAGTAGTGTTAGTATAGAGTGAGAAAGAAATATCAGTTATATATAATATTGAAGTGAGCATTGTCCTTCTGGAAGCTTCAATCCATCTATCCATGTCATGTTGATCTTTTAAAAGCCTTTTTTGCGGAATTGTGATATGAGATGTCAATGGAATACTATTCAAGTTATAGATTTTTCTAAATTTATGGTTAGTTGTGAGTCACATTGATGTATCAATGTGCAGTATGTATATTTCACATAATTCCTCACGTCTATTTTAATAGCAAGCATTTTGAATAAACTTTGATGCCTGCCAATTTTTCGCCCAGGACTTGAGCATTGAGATTTGACTAGGGGTCTAACATTGTTTTATTACAAGATTTCAATTTTATGTTTCATATTGCTAGGTACCTTACTATCTCAAGATTGAACAAAGAGTTGAATGATATTAAAATAAGGCAAATTGCATGGTTTCTTTCTATTAAAAAGTATTAAACATGTTGGAGGATTATCTACCTTTTGTGATACAATCTCCAGGAAACAACGGTGAGTGTGATGGAACAGATTATTCCTGTCATGATTGGCAGAACAATATTCATATCCTCCAACACTGAGCTCCTTTGCTCGGGAATGAGCTCCAATGGAACTATCTCTGTGGAAAATAAACATACATGTTATCGATCTATTCAAAAATTCTCATCCCTATTCAATTCACAATTCATCGATGATGACAGATATATAAATCACTGGCGGCTCGTGCCCACGATAAAGGTGAAGTGCCCGTATCTTTCAGACTACTCTACAGCTCTTGCCTGTTTCGTGGGCAAGAGCCGCCAGTGAGATAAATGTCCAATTTATTTTTCTACTTTATACGTTACTAAGAGTGTTATGGGCGAAGTTGGGGCACAAGAGCTTAACACAAGCGTTGCTTTTATCATTTTTTTGTGTTGTAATTTTTTCTACTTGGAGTTGGAATTAGTAATCAATAGTGGATGTGTTGAAACCATCCTTTGGGAAATTGGCTATTGTTAGTGCAGTCAGTCGTTTCCCGTCTCTGGAGGAATAGTAATTGTTGCACTACACTCTAACTGATTAGCTGCATGTTATTCAGAGGTGTTCTGCGCCGCCAATTGGTTGCGGAGACTGGCTTATGGTTGAGAGGATCAACGTGGTAACCACACGTTACCTCTATCCTGGTTGATGATCATTTGCTTGCTGTAAGGTCTGTCCGGCCGGGGGGGTTTCTGGCGGGGTGGAGGGGGCGGCTTCGGCTCGGCAAGTGTCGGTTCGGGGGCTATGAGTTCTGATTGAGAATTTATGGCTTTTGGGATGGTATTGGCCAGGCTGGGGCCGTTTTCCCGTCGTGCCGGGGTGTCTTCTTGGCTTGGACGAGCTGTACAGTAGTGTGAATCTGAAACTGGCAACCAGCTGGCAACATACAGTGGATGTCTTCAAGCAGTATCTACTCAATAACTCAACCTATTCCATTGAAAATGGTCACATCAATATTCAAAACATAAATCCAGTTTTCGAAAAAATACAGATAAAGACGTTTTCTTTCAGTTTCAGAAGCCATTATATCACCTGACTTGGAACATATTTACAGTCACATATTTTCATAATTTATCAATTTTCGATAGCAAACATAATCGGAAGATTATCGAGGTACAGGAAGTCATTATACCTCTGGACTTGAAGTAGGTCCTATATTCATTGTCACATATTTTGATAAGACCAGATATTTGATAGCAAACAGAAGTCATTATACATCTGGACTTGAAGCATATTAACTTCCACATATTTTGATAAGTTATCGATATATTTGATAACAAACATAATCAAGTGACAAGCGGTTATTACCTCCCGACTTGGAGCGGGTGACAAAGACGTACTCCTTGTGTTGGGTGCCGGCCTCAGTGGTGGCGTCCACACGCAGCGTGTATGCGGTGGCTGGCGTGAGGTCGTTTAGTGTGACGTCGTGCAGCGGAGACAGTTGGACGCCCGCCTTACGCCAGTGAGTGGCGTCGGGGTGTGCTGCGCGACGTCGGTAGGCGACGCTGAAGTAGAGCACTGGGCAGACGCCGCTGCCCGCCGGCCAGCTCTCCAGGTAGATGAGGGCCGAGGTTGAGTTGACGGAGAGGAGGTCGTCGAGGTCGGGCGGGTTGGGCACTAAAACATTCAGGGAAAATTGAGCCATCATAGTTATTAGCTAACAGCTGGTGTAGAGCATCTATCGTCTCTTTTGATTGGAAATAATACATCGTCTAACTTTTTGGCAACCGCAACACACTGGTTACTAGGTAGTGCAGTAGGATCAATGATCCATATAGTGGGCTCATACACTATAATCAATTTAATCGATCAGATTTACTCAATCACTAATTCCTCCTCACACACAGACTTTGTATCTAGGTTAGAAGTATCATTCTTTGAAATTATTGTATGTATATATTTCAAGTGCTGTAACATTTTTTTTGAGAATAAAACATTTTCATTTTTCATTAATCCGCTTACATTAATGACCTAATGGCTCTTCCAATGTAGGTAAATTTTCCATAGAAAACTAAAGCCAACCAAAAAGGGCAGGAAGCTCAAAAATAGGGTTGATTTAATTGAATATACGATATCTATGTGAGTTATAAGATTATAACTAAATGTTGATTATATTTTCAGTGTATTTTTCTATTTTGTAAAAAATAATAAGCAGAAAAACTCAACTTGGCAGAAGACCAACTGGTCTTGTAAAAAATGTAATAATTTTGAAGCGGTTTGTCCCAGTGGTAGAGAGCGTCTAATCGGTGAGATTAGATAAGCGACGTGCCTCTACCATCACCGTTGTAATGGTGACCGGTTCCTCTGAATTCAATTTATGAGCCTCAAAAATCGCTTCCCGGTGGTTCGGAACCCACCTAAAGCAGTAGGTCCATTCATCTCTCATCATCATCCTTCCCATTACCCACGCACAGGCCCAAGAGCCCATGTGGGCATCACCCTCAAAAAAAAAAAAAAATTATGTACTACTGTGAATTTTTGAATATTTTAATGCTCAATGAAATACATTGCTATGAAAAGAAATGAAAATTACTTGCATTTTACCAGATTACAACTTACTTTGACCCTTTGTGAATGCCTGTAGTGCTGGACTGGGCTTGCTCTGTCCCACCGCATTGCGGGCTTGAATGTACAGCTCGTAAGCAGAGCCACAATGCAGTCGATTCAACGTGTAGACCTGTTGATCAGCTTCAATGTGGATCTCTCTCCATTCGCCATTCGGTTGTTTGTGGTAACTTAGCTTATAACCTATGGATTCATAAACACATGAATATCAATCAATAATTATTGATCATATTCAATAGAATATAATAGAATCGCTGCATTTCTTTGATAACCTGGGAGGGCGAGGTTAGTGCGCAGCCGGCCCTCTCTTACACTTAACTCAATAGGTGAGGGCAACAGGCTATCGACAGCTACAAACTCCATTTTAAATATTAAATAGGTACTTTTAGTTATTCATCAGTTCCAATACTTGAATAGATTATAATATAGCATTTGTTCAATTATGTTCATGCCCAAAACTGCTCCTCATCTACCGATTTAAACTACAGCCCAAAACCAAAAGAGTTGCCTGTTATTTCAAGATGATATCATGAGAATCCCTGCTTACTGGCTTGAAAAGTTTCTGGAGTAGCTTTTGTAGCTTTTAGGCTGAGGCCGCACTGCCGGTGGGTAGAGCCTGGAGGGTGGAGGGTAGTTGTTAAATCTATAGAACATACACACCATCCACAGTAATACATCGTATGAATGGTATGACGTCATTCTGGTTTTTGAGGTTATGTTGTCCATATTTAAGAATTTCAAGATGGCGGCTGAACACATACCATTCATACGATGTATTACTGTGGATGGTGTGTATGTTCTATAGATTTACCAACTACCCTCCACCCTCAAGGCTCTACCCACCGGCAGTGCGGCCTCAGCCTAATAGCTGTTGGAGATCACCAATAACTAAGAAATTATAAGTAGTTGAAATTTTAACATGTATAATAACAGGAGTATGGTGGAATACTGAACCATAGAAGAAAACAGAATCAATCTTAACAACGAAAAAGAGACAAATAAAAGCTCATTCACCTAAAAAATTCAAATCTAGGGGTGAACAAGAAGATTGATTTATTCTATTGAAAAAATCATCGCAATCAATGTCTCCTGATCTGGATTATATGAAGAATAATGCTTGTCAATATTGCATAAGTTTGCTTACATTGTCAATATTTGTTATACAGTAAGTATTGACTACAGGAAATGACTCCAGCTCGTTCAATATTAGATTCAAATTTGATCTTAAATTTTACAGCAGAATGTTTTCTACAATTTGTGACCAAATTTATAATTTTCGACCCAATATCGACAGAACTAAATGTTTTCTGCAATTGAGACCAGATTTATAATTTCGTCTTCTTTGCTGGACCAGATTATAGGCCTAAACACTGTTTCTTTCACTTTTCTTTTTTATCTCTGCCCCAGTATGCCTTGCAGCGTCGGGTAGTCTCGAACCACCTTCTCCATTCTGTTGCTTTCACTTTGATATCAATTTGATGAAGTTTCAATTTTAACAACCAAATGATTAATATTAGAGTAACTTTTTCTCCAATAATATTATCCATAATATCCAGCATATACATATATAATCTATAATTTTGTAAGAACTTTTTTGGTCTCCACTTTTGATTAGCAATTCCCCAAATAAATACCGTATTGTAAAGATAAAAATTGGAAATACTTGCGCAAGCTTACCTATAACAGGACTTCCTCCATCTGATGGCAATTTCCATTGCAAAGTCAAACTGTTCATAGTTATCGCAGTGACCGCTAGAATGGGTGCGCCCGGAGCAACCATCACTGATAACTGGTAGAAAATCTCGTCTCGCCCAAAAACGTTCTCAGCCAAACAGCTGTAGTTGCCGCTCATGTCTTGACTCAGAGGCCCCAGGACCAATGTCCCGTCGATGAGGATACTGTTAATATTAGTATTCATTAATATTGGTTGGATTAATTAATAATTATAAATAAAAGAATCAATTGCTATTCATCCATCTAAGTTCACTAATAGAAATAATAACAGTGGATGAAAACAAATGAACAGAATTTTCATTTAAAATATCGATTTTTTGCATCTTTTTTGAGCCAAAGTATCATTGTAACCTTGATAACTTGTTTGAGCAAGTAGAACTGAGAGCAGAATATCACTTGTATATACTATTACGAGTAAATTCCTATGAAAGCTATAAAGATTCACTATTGATATTTTGGAACTATTTCATATTAATTGAACTAGTCATTATTGATATTGTAGAAAACTATACCACATGAATTTAAATTAGAAATTGAAAATTCGTCATTTCTACTTCAATTATTAGGCCTAATGATTCAGGGACAATATTTCATGTCCACCCAGATCATATCACAAATCAGTGAAGTTCATGATGTGTCCTGTGTTTTTTGTCATCGAACTAAGGCCTTCAAATCCTAAATAAAACGTCTAGTATTGATAAATGTTTTTTCGAGTTATTCGATATTGGTACTAATTAATGCTTTTCTAATTATTTGAATTTTCTGTTTTTCAGATTTCTCAAGTCACAGATTTGCCGCCTAGTGAGATCGGACTCCCCAACACTCTCCTTTATGAATGAGGTAAGAAATAAACTATTCCATTGGTTTGCAAATCATTCCATTGCAAAAGTTAATATTCTGTACAATATATCTATGATTTTAGAAACCAAACATACGATAAATGATAATTTTTAGAGATAATTATATCGCATTGCAGTCATGATATTAATTCTATAATAATTATTGTTTAATACCATCTGTATAGCTGTTGGAATTTTCCAACACAATTTTTTCCTATTCATCAGTGCTCTGGGAGTGGCACCATTCATTTAAATTTAATTCACTTACCTTCAAAATTTAATAAAATTGATTGTAAAAGATTTACTCTTTTATTGATAGTAGATATTGCCTATTGAGATTAGTTTCATGAAATTACTAAAAGTACCTAGATTGATGCTATTAAAAAATCAACTATGAATTAGGATGGACCTAGAGATTCGTCCTGCTTTTTAAAAATTAATCTTTGTGATTTTTCACCTGTCCTTGGGCAATTCCGATCCGCCCGGTCCCTTCCACATCCTGGTTGGTGCCGGTAGGCCAATAATGTGACAGCTGAGTGTCACTCTTGAACCCACACTGGCCACTATGCTGTTGGAGAATGACGCGATTTTGGCAGGCACTGGAAAATGAAACAATATTATTTTCGTTTCCAATGATTTTTGTTGATGTAAAAAATGAAGCATTCCAATAACAAGTGTCCGTGAACTGTAGCCGATGATGGGAATAACAATATTGAGATGGTTCTGGTCGCTCTGTATTGAATCTCTTCTGAAAGGTGGATCTGGAAGTTCCCTCCAGAGACTATTCTGAAGGGAAAAGTCCTCGAAAATGGTTCAAATGTGAAATGAAACACACTTAATATATTGCCAATTCCACAGTTCATTTTGGTACAGGACCATTGTTTCGTGGCACACATGCCATATTTTGAAGCTGTCCTGTTTATTTCTACAGTAAAAATAAACTATAATTGACAATATGAGTGTGTTTTATTCCATTATGGAACGATTCTGCATTATCGAAAACATATCAGTCGAAATTTTAGTTCAAATTGTTTTCCAGCGTACATTATAAATAGAAAAATTGTTTTAAAAAACTTGTTATCGTAGGTGTAGTCCTAGCTAATGCAATTCACTTCCAAATTTCAAATTTTCAAGTTTTTTCTTCTGGAGATGGGTTGTAACACTTATTCGCGTGACTGAAAGATATGATGAGAAGTTGAGAGACTATACTTGCCTCTTGATATTGGTGATTGTGAAACTTTGACGCTAGGTTCCCCTTCTCCCACGCTCGTTGCAGCGGTTACCCAGAATTTGTATCTTTGGAAGTCTTTCAATCGGCGACATTCGTACATGTGATCTTTGTCGCCATAGACCACCTCTTTTATAATATCCTGGAAAATAGACATGATTATCGTTATAATAGAAGTATTTGAAGGCATAAACATTGAAAATTTGTGGTATCCTAACTGATGTAACCTACTAAGAACTGTTGTGGAGCATATATTGTCTCTTTCGATTTGAAAAACAGCATTTAGGCATAGATAAATAGCTTTGCTCTGATTGACGAGATCAGCTGTTGAAGCGCGCAAGGAGCTGACGAAGCCTCTCAATTACTTGGCGTCAGCTATACATCATCATTATTATAGTCCCAGATGAGATTTTGATATTTTTTTTATAAATGAAATTTTGTGTTGGTAAAATGTAATTTTAAAATTCGGTTCCTAATTAATGACTTGAAAAAACATTAATAATGATGTGCATGAATACTATGATAATGATTGTCCAAATTATAGAAAATTATCTTGTTATATTTTAATAATGATGATGTACAGCTGACGCAAAAAAGTTAGGAGGCTTCGTCTGCTCCTTGTGCGCTTCAACAGCTGAAGTTGTTGATTGGCGTTGTCATTTAGCTATGCCTGGATGATGTTTTTCTTTTTAAATCAGCTGTTAGTAGGTTACAACAGTTAGGAAACTGCCTAAATTTCTGGCAACAGCTATATATACTAATTTCCAAAAATCATTTTCAAAATTAATCATTCCTCTCTATAATTGTCTGTTTAATGTATCGTACAATAACTTGGATTAAGCGTGAAAAAATTATCACGAAAAGCGAGTTTATAAATTATTTTGGAATATTGTTTTCAAATTTCAATTTTTTGTAATACCTTATTCTGATGTTGAACGTAGATGAAGTACTTGATGATGTTACCATTTGGCTCTCGTGGTCTCGTCCAAGACACTAGAATACTGTCTGATGTCATTGCTAGTGCTTTGATCAAGCCTGGTGGGCCTGGAACTGAAAAACAATAATTCAACTAATTGAAGACACAATTTCAGGTGTGATGTGATATTTATACATGATTAATTAAGAAACACAATTTTGTCAATATCACAACAATTTTGTCATATTGATAATCTTGTGTTCCATAAATAATAATTTAACTTGTTAACTTGTTGAGTTGGGAGGTTCAATTATCCTGAAAAATATACTTATTATTGCAGGTGGGCTACTGTAATTCAACTCTAAATTTTTAAGCTAGTATATTTTCAAGTATAATTCATTCAGGTTGAACTTGAAAGGATTATTCAATAATAAATGAAAAAACAAGATGTTGTCAAAGTAAACAGTTTACCAGGGATTGATTATGGTGTAACAACCGAAACCGGTATCTCGATTTTCTAATAGATCAGTGGTTTGACAACATATTGTCTTTTCATTTATTATGGATAATTACCACAATATCACCTTCACAACTACTCAAAGAGTGATTATTCAATAGTTCTTGGTGACCAATTTGCCACTTTCATAGATCGCTCTTCCTTATTTTTTCTTTTAAGAGCAGTCAATATTGTTCATGTTTATGTTATAAAACAATCGAATTATTAAAATTAGATAAATTATGTTTAAGACTTGGAGGAAAAGAGATAATATGAAACTCACCATCCTCCTCAGTCATGCAATATACGGGCTGTGATTGAACGCCCTCTCCACTGCTGGTAAACGCTAACACTCTGATGCTGTAATTCGAGTATTTGTGTAAACCATGGATATTTGTTTCCAAATTGGTGGTCTTCTTCATCTCCACATCTGAAGCGTGGGCTGCAATCAGAAACAATATTAATCTTAGTAATTATTACTTATTTTACAATTAACGTTCTATTGCACTTGCTCTGGGTGTTGTCTGTCAGGTAAAAATTTTGTAAATTGATTTTCATCCATCTCCCGACGAGTTAGAGACTTGAAACTTTTAGAATAGATGACAATGCAACCTTCAATAGTTTTTATTATGATTCATTTTGAATATTTCACTAGTCCGTCTATAATAGAAGTTTTAAACTTGGATGTTCAATGTTCCATTAAAAAGTTTATAGCTCAGTTGCATTAGATTTCAATAAAATTCAACTTCTGTACAATTATTAAATCATCGCATTCGTTCATTGATTTTGTACGTGTTAGTATTAAATTCCATTCCTCTACGAGTTTTTGTATAATTTTGTTTACCCTTGGGCGAAACGCGTTTGAAGAGTACTTTGTAGCCTTGAATTATTCCATTCTGATAATCATTAGTTGGAGGCTCCCAGCGTACACGAAGGGCCTGCGATGACAGCATTGTGCATCTCACATCTTTTGGCGGCTCTTCTGGAACTGAACAAAATTCAACATTTACTTCCATGTAGCCTATTTTATTTTTCAATAACATTTTATGACGTGAATGCTATTGTTATTTCGATATCGAAAAAATATGTGATAATGTAATCTTGAACAAATAATAAAGTCTAAGTCTATAAAGTCTAAAGTTAACAATAATCTCACTCTGAACTATTTTACACGACACTGCAGTCATAAATTCAAATATTAGTAATAAGTTTTAAATAGTTATGAATATTTTATATAATAAGTTTATAGATTATATTTATAAACTACTACTCACACGTGGAGCGCTTTCGGATTCTACTCCATTTTCAACACTCGTGTAAAATAGTTCAGAGTGAAATATTTACTAGCAGTTCGTGATGGAAAACAAAATAGATGAGTTTCAACAATAATCTTCACTTATATATTGTCTTTAGACCAATTTATTGGTTTTATGGATGATCAAGAACAAATTTCAACAAATGAATTCTATTGTGATATTGAAAGAAGATGAGTTGTAATAAGTTGATGAAATTTCAATAACACTCGTTAAATTAATTCCATTAATCCATACTGTATATGATTAGGGACGAATTTTGTTGTGAACTTAACGAATGAATTCTATTTTGGTATTGAGTGAACATATGATAATAAAAGAGGAACAAGGAGACACAAAGGGAAACATGTTGTCTCATTCCTGTGAATAAATTATAAAATAATGTGATTTTATATGAATGGATAAACAGTAATGTGAACTGTGATAAGGAACGAACGGCCTTCCCCACCGCGCATAATCTAAATAATAGATGCGAATGAAGAGCACGGTTACCATTTACCTACCACCCTCGACAGTAGTGGCGATGAAGGGAGTGGATGGCGGCCCGGGTCCAACCCGGTTGAAGGCCGTCACCGTGATCTCGTAACGGGCAAACTGCTGCAGTGCCGTCAGCGTGATCTCGGTTCTCTGGTGGCCGCGAACGGTGCGCACGTTAGCCTTGCCCTTGGTGATCTCGCGGTAGCTGATCTTGTAGCCCAGTATGCTGCTGCTGCGTAGTTTGCCTCGGGAGGGTGGCTGTGGAGGAAATTTCAGGATAATTTTTAGAAAACTGTATAATGGTCATGTACAATAATATTTTTAAAGGAATGAAAAAACAGGCTTTCGCCCAAAACTTCTATTCAAATTTGAACTAAAATGTTTTTGTGTTCATTGTTTGAAGTTTTATTATTTATTGTATATATTTTGGTCCTTTTTGTGTTTTAATAAATTATTGAAATTGAAACTTCCAAATATCCAAATACAAGTTATATTCCTTTTTAATGAATATTCACGTAATTTTCAATAAAAAAAAACACCAATTTGAAAAAATATCAATTGAAAACCACAAAAGTTGTTGTAAAAGCCAAATTAACATTTTACAATTGAAAATATTCATTAAAACTTTGAAATTTTTAACCAAAATATTTTTAAGTATGGCAGGAAACTATAATAATAATAATAGATGATAATATACTGATAATCGATATAAGATTATGTTTATTGATAGGCTATTATTTGGTCGGGCTGAGAAGACTCTCTGGCAAAGTTGTTGTTTTCAATGATGCAAGCATTAATTTAGTATGGAAATAGAGCAACAATAGAGAGTTGGATTCTGTTACATGTATTAACTGTACAGTTATATAAATTAATATTTATGTGATAAACTAAAGTATTTAAAATATTACAAAATTTATAATAAGAGTAAACAAAAGTAGGCCATCGACATAGGTGGGGCTCAAAGATTAATTTGATTATTATTATTATTTTAATTATTATTATTGTCGCCTTTTTCACCACGTTGCAGATATGGATACCTGACAACATTGGACTACCTGAAATTCGTAGCGCTTGGAAGAAATGGAGATCCATTCCAAGCTAAATATTCAAAGAAAAGTAAGTTCATCAACTTTCATTTTACGGTACAGATTTTTATTTTCTCCATAACTCAAACGTTAAAAAGTCAATTATAAAAAGTAGGCCATTCTTGAAATTTAGGAATAATTGAATCTCAAGATGATCATTGTAAGTCAGTTATAATATTCAGTAAAATATGGAGAAAATATTCAAAATCTGAATTATTGTATTCAAAACTATAAAGATAGCATTTGTTTAGAATGTACCACTTATTAGGAGTTGCACTTGGCACTAGCAGTTCATGTCTTGTTCAACAGACGTTACTGCAGCACACGTTTCTGTAACAAAAGAAATATTTCATGAGCCTTATCAGGCTACAATTAATTATTTCAAACATCAATGCTCTGGTGCAGTAATGTCTACTTTGCTTGGTTTGTGAGAGGAATGTGATTTATTAAAAATCATGGTACCTGATACATTGATAGTGCTTGATAATATTTTGGTTTTCCCATACAATAATTCATTTTATTTTTGTGTGGATCCAATTTTCTATTGCATGTGCTGGTGCGTTCACAGAAAGCTTGGTAATTTAGTCTAAATAATTTATTCCATGTTGGTGCAATTGAAAATGTAGAGATGAAGAGAAATTAAAATTTTGGTGAAAGAACTAAACAGGTTCTGGTGTTATCTTTGAATATTTAAATTATTATTATGTGCTATTCACAGATATTTGTGTAATAATAGAGTTCGTGAGTGTGATGATTATTATATAAACATTTACCCAACGAACATGTACACTAATAGTATATAAAAACTTGAATAAATGATGAAGTTATCCAAAATAAGAATATAAAGGCTCATCAATTGGTATTCAAGGTTAATCTCTGATTGGATTAGAATAGAAGCTTGATTTATATGTTATGAATGATAACGAAAATTTAGAAAGGGTCATTTTAAAAACGTTAAATTTATTAATTTTATAAACTTGTAGAATTTATTTCTGTTGTAGGGTACTTTGAAAACTGAATTATGGTAATAATAATCTGATTATTGTTTCCAACGTTTCCATGAAAGTCTTTTTCACCTTTTAAGTTGCATTTATCTTGTTACTAATATCTTTGATATTATTGCTGATAAAAAAGAAACATTCCACATACCTTCCATCTGATGACCAGTGTCCTGGGAGCTGGTGAATCAGCGGTTACTTCTTCAGGGGGGTCACTTGGAGCTGAAAAATATGTAAATTTCAAGAAATAGATGGTCATGATTGTAAATAGAATATATATTAGCAACTTTTGGAACTCGTCAGCTTCACTCCTCCCCCGTCTCAAGGCCCAGGAAGCGGGCCACTCCACAAGGTTCGGTCCAGAGGCTGGCGGTTGTAAGATTTGTTGGTTTTGTGGGGCAACCGAAAAGATGTTCCGTAAAACAATAGATAAATAGGATAATCAATTCGGGTAAAAAATGTTATTGTTATTTTATTCGAGAAAGGACAGAGGATTCTTGAATAATTGATAAAAATCATCCTTTTTCATTATTCTGTTACGCTGATCTTTGATGTATAATATCAAAACTGTAACATTTTCACTTGTTTCAGATATATTGTGGATCTTCTCCATTGAAAATTGTTTGTTTTTATCCATCCACCTTAATATTATCTCATGTTGACTTCCATAATATTTGATTTTCTCGTATATTTCAATTAAAATCTTGACATTAAAAAAGTCAAAATTGAATTAATGTAATTTATTCCTCTAAAAAATTGAATCACACAATATTGTTTGGTGCATTAAAACATGTTTTATTCATTTATCCATTTGACAGAAATTAATACACTTATTGGTAGAAAACACAGACCAATGCTCAAAATATCTCTTTCCAAATGTTCATGAATTTACGTACTTTCGCAGCACTTACCACGAGAATTTTTGGTGCAGGAAAAATAGTATGAAAATTAATTTATAATTCAGAATGATGGGATGAGAAACCAAATGAATCAATGCACCAAATTTATCATACACTTTTGTTTTAAATATATGTTGAACATTATTAACACATTAATTTATTGTTATCTCATTAACATATGAGATATTCATTAGCATAGAGATTATCTCATATTGCTATGATAAAAAATAATGATTAATTTAATGATACATCTCCTTCCTAACCATCCAATTCTTACCTTCTTGCAGAGTGACAGCCTCGAGCAGAGCACTGGGTGGTCCAGCACCCACGTCATTCAGCGCAATTACTCTCACGGCATAGGCAGTGGCGGGCGCTAGGGCGCTGAGGTGAGCCGCATGGGTGCTTCCAGCGACGGTGACGTTGGCCCAGGCGCCCTGGGCTGCGGAGGCGCCCGCGGACTCCTGGAACTGGACGAGGAACTGGGTGACGGGTGCCGTTGACGGGTCGGATGGCGTCCAACGTACACTGAGCCATCGACTGCCCACTTCCACCACTTCCACGCTGCTCGGCGCTAGCGGCGGTTCTGTTACAATAAAATGTGAGTGAGGAAAAGAGACTAGATGTGTGTGTTTGGGGAAGGATTTGAAGCTGCAGTAGTGAGAGTGGGATGAAAACTTGAGAAATAGTAGTGCGAAATTGTTGGGAATAGAATTATTTGTGAAGTTGAACTTTTTCTTCCCATTCTTTTAGTTTTTGTGTGAAGAATTTCATGAGAAATAGTTAGTAGTGGGAATTGGAAATAGAATTATTTGTAAAGTTGAATTTTTTCATTCTTGTGTGAATAATTTTATGAGAAATGCCGTAGTAGTGGGAATTGTGTTGGAAATAGAATTATGTGCGGAAATACATTTTCACCTCTTCTTTTAATTTCTGTTTGGTGCTTATTATTATTTATAGGTATAGTCTGGTCGAGCAAAGAAGACATTCTGGCACTGAGGAGAAATGACTCCAGCTCGGTCAATATTGGTTCAAAGAACAGAATGTTTTCTACAATTTGAGACAAAATTTATATATTTTGAACCAATATTGACCGAGCTGGAGTCATTTCCCGTCTTGCCAAAATGTCTCCTTTGCTCGACCAGATCATAACAGTGTTTATTAATAATGTAGTCAATTATGTTGGTGTATCATATTGAATTTTCAAGTTCTTGAAACTCCCACCAGCGGTCAAAGATTTTTCTTTTGCTGGTCCGAACTGACCTAAACTTGATGAGTATTTTATTAATAGTCAGTCAAGTATATTCTTCTCTTCTTTCTTACTTTATGTGGCTCTACAGTCCATGGTGAACTTTGGCCTCCTCAACATGACGCCTCCACATCTGTCTATCCTGTGCTCTCCGCCGCCAGTTTGTCACTCCCAGCACACGCAGATCACCCATCACGTCACCAATCCATCTTCTCCTTGGCCTTCCTCTCCTCCTCGTCCCTATCACTATATCATCCATTATCCTAACCGGTCCTCTCTCATCCGCCATTCTCACTACATGACCCAGCCATTCGATTCTTCTTGCTTTTATGGTGCGTATAATATTTTCTTCCCCAATTGCTTCATCTATTTCACAATTATATCTGCCTCTCCATATACCACCTTCACATATTGGACCCCATATTCTTCTGTACATCTTTCTCTCAAAACATCTCAGTGCTCTTTCATCTTTGCTCAATATTGTCCAAGTTTCAGCCCCATATATTACAACCGGCTTTACCAATGTTTTATACATTTTTTCTTTTGTTTTACGGGTGATTAGCCTGCTCTTGAAAATATTTTGGTTGGCGAAATAAGCTCGGTTGCCCATCATGATGCGATTGCATATTTCGTGACTGGTTTTGTTATCATTGGTCAGTGTTACACCCAAGTACTTGAATTCACTGACGCCTTCCACTTCGCAATCATCTGTTATTTTTAGGTTGTTCACTTGTCTTCTTCGCTCATGTTTTGACATTTTCATGTACTTGGTCTTCTCCACATTTATTTCTAGACCTAAAACTTGTGCTTCATCCTTCATTTTGCAGAAGAGTTCTTTTAAATTATTTTGATTTCTGGAAATCAGAACTACATCGTCTGCATAGGCTAGCACTTGAGATGTTTTATTTACAATTGTTCCTTTCAGACCTAGCCTCTGAATCACCTTTTCAAGTACTAGATTGAATATTGTGGCTGATAGAGCGTCTCCCTGTCTGACTCCGGCTGTAACCCTAAACGTTTGACTCAGTTTATTTCTCACCTTTACTTGAGCTGTTGTGTTGTCCATTGTCAGATTTATGAGGTTGATCAGCTTTCTTGGAATTCCGGCTTCTTGCAATATTCTTATCATCTTGTTTCTCTTGACACTATCAAAAGCTTGGCGGAAATCCACAAACATCATGTGCAGATCTGTGTTATATTCGTAACATTTCTCCATGATCTGCTTCATTGTGAAAATCTGATCTGTTGTGCCTCTTCCTTGCCTGAATCCACATTGGTGATCACCTATTATTTCTTCTGCATAAACACACAATCTTTTCAATAAAAGAGAAGAGAAAAGCTTGTACGATGTACATAGTAAAGTTATGCCTCTGTAGTTTTTGCAGGTCATTTTATCTCCTTTCTTTAGTATCGGGCATATCACTCCTTTCCTCCACTCTTCAGGCATCTTTTCTTGCTCCCATATCCACAATATCATTGTATGTAGAGCTTTCACTATCTTATCGCCTCCGTACTTGATAAGTTCAGCAGGTATTGCATCTTTCCCAGGGGCCTTGTTGTTCTTAGACTTCTTTAACACTTCTAACACTTCTTCAAAGGTTGGAGGGTGAATAAAGGGTTCAGCACTGTAAAATGTAACTTGATCTTCCTCATCATCATCATCATCATCATTGTCAACTCGGTTCAGGACACTTTGAAAGTATTCAGCCCATCTATTCATTATGTCATTTTCTTCTCCAAGCACTTTACCATCCCCATCTCTACAAGCCATTAATTTTGGTTGATATCCTTTCTTCATTCTCTTGACTGCATGATAGAACTTTCTACTTTCATTTTTCTCATTCATTTCCTCTATGCTCTCTATAAGTTTTTTCATGTACTCTCTTTTCTTCCTTCTGCATATATTACTGGCTGCTTTCCGACTTTCTATTTAATTTGCACGATTTCTTCTAGTATCTCTCTGGATCATTACTCTTCTATCATCATTTTTCCTTCTAATGGCTTCTCTACACTCATCATCATACCATTCCTCGTTCCTACCTCTTCCCCTTTCTCCTAGTTTTCCATTAGCAACTTCATTGATTGTATTCTTCAGATGGTTCCAAAGTTCTTGTACATCTCTTTCTTCTTCCTCTAATTCGTTCAGACCATCTGGTATCAATCTTTCCATCTCATTTCTATATCTTGCTGCATATTCTTCATTTCTGAGTTTTTCTATGTCGAACATGCATCCTCTTGTTACTCTCCCATATTTAACTCTGGATATTCTCTCTCTCAGTGTGGCAGAAACAAGGAAATGGTCAGAGTCACAGTTCGGTCCTCTTTGAGAGCTGACATTTATAATGGATGTAGCATGCCTCTTAGATATTAACACATGATCAATCTGAGTGACTATTTCTGCTGATGGAGCCGTCCATGTACCCATATGAATGTTTTTCCTTGGAAAATATGTGCTGCTTATTATCATATCATTTGCCATAGCGAATTCACATAATCTCATTCCATTATCATTTGTTACATTATGTAGCGTACATTTTCCTGCAACTCCTCTCAGGAAATCCTCTTTACCGATCTGGGCATTCAAATCTCCAAGCACCATCAACAAGTCATATTTTGGTACTAATCTGATCTCTTTTTCCAATTTCTCATAGAAGTTATTTTTATCATTCTCGTCAGCCTCTTCAGTTGGAGCATAGGCAGATATTAATGTTATATTTCTGAATTTTCCTTAATTCTGATACGGCACACTCTACTACCAGCTGGGTAAAAACCTAAGATAGATGATTTCAATCTCTTTCCTACCATGAATCCTACTCCTCCTTGCCCTGTCCTTTCCTCTGGCCCACTGTACATGAAGGTAAAGTCTTCCTTGTCTATTCTGCCATTCCCATGCCATCGTGTTTCTTGCAGTGCGGCCAATTGGACATTGAATTTTAGCATTTCATTCCCAATCTCCATCATTCTTCCAACTCTCATCATAGTCCTAACATTCCAGGTTGCGAGTCGTATATCCATGTCCTTAAATCTTGTTTTGGCTTTTCCATTATGATTTCCGTTTATCCTGTCCGTCCGAGGCTCATTGTTTGGTTTCCTAACAACATATTTTTGTGGGTTGGGTTGTTAGCCCCACGCCAACCCCCAACCTGGAGGACCAGGTCATTTTTTCGGGTTTCCCTCCTAGCCTTTGGTAAGCCAATACCAAACTACAAGGCAGCAGTCAATTTTCTGTGGGGGTTTTCTTCCTTAGCCTTTGAAGATCCTCTGATCTTCATCTGCAAGGCAGCAGCCGTGTTTGCTGGTTTTGGTCCACCCTGGGTATTTGATTTCCCCGGTACCCCTATATCTAGGAGGCATTCCCAATCCGCCACCTGGGAGGCGCCCAATAGGAGACCAGCAACTCCCACGGGGTCAAGTATATTATGTTCCTCTAATTCACATTTTATGTATTTTCTCATTCGGACCATCATTATTCTGACTTTTACTTGCATATTATGCCAAATGAGTAAATTTAATTGAGTTTTGATTAAGATTTATAAACTACCAATCATTATCATTATCCAATTATTTATTCTTTCCTATTTGTAACTTTTAGTTCTAGATTGTAAGCTCCTTTTATATTTTTAAGTTCCTGTATTAATAGGATTAATTTTTGGTGCCCTCAAATATTTATATTTTGAAATGAATAAAATGTGTGATGGGTGGTTCTTCAGCAATAAGTGAGATGATAAGCTTTAGAAAATAGCATTAAAATGGGATTGTGAATAATAGTAATTATATGTTAGTGTGGAAGTAGAAATAGTGGAGGCAGAACAATTAATAATAAGTTATAACGTTTTGTAATTGATTTTTTCAAAATACATTTTTCAAATGAAAACATTTGTTTATTCATCAACGTGCTTTTAATTAAGGTGGTGGTTAAAGAATGGACTATGGAGGTGAGATTCGTGATGGGGTTTATATGGAAACGATTTTGAGCTTAAGGTCACCTTAACATTGCAGCAACCTCACCTATTTGTCAGGCAATATGTTTTTTTATAAATGTAGAGTGAGCCACAATCAATGCGAGTAAGAGTGAGTAAGTTATGTTATAACTTCTACTAGATAGAAAGGAACTTGGCAAACATATGTGTAGAGTTGTGTGTCAAGTGCAGTTCTATTAAGTATAATTCTTAAAGACGTAGAAATCATTCCAAAAACTGTTGTATGTGCAATGGAGGTAACTCGCTCAAATTCGCTCCCATAGTAATCACAGCCTTGGTAAAGTGATATGGGAGTGGGAGTAGAAGTAGCAGTAGTTTTTGATGGGATATGAAAATATTCGTAGACTTATGTGATAAATAGATAATTGGAAGAAAAGTTTATACCATTAAATAGAAGTGGACTGAACTATAGAAGTATAAATTATTAATATGAATTCATTTATTCAAGTTTGCATTTTTTGCTTTTTCTGTTTCTATTGCCTACCAATTGAATATCCTTGACAATGTAATTGTTAGAATTTTCAATGCAAAATAATTATTGATTCAGTATAGTAATTGATACTTCATTATTGTTTGTTCAACACATATTTTAATGAAAAATGAAACAAATTCATTTATTGATAAATCACAATTTATCTTCAACGTTGTATGATATTCTATGACTTTTATGCCCAAATTAACACACAATTGTAATAGTTATCTCAAATGGTCAAGTCATCGTGTTTGGAGACTGTTTGGATTATAGAAATATCGATTTCTTACTGGAAAATAATCACAATCCACCATGCAAACTATAGAATATTCTGTTAGTTTGCTAATTATGAAATCCTCCATCAACAGTGAGTGAACCAAAGTCCTTTTCAAAGTCTGATACGAAACTTAAAAAAAATTTTTAAGGGTCTACTCATTGGGAAATGATCCCAATTCATTATGGATTCTGTAGAATATACTGCACTAATATGTCTGGTAATCCTATTATATTATGCGAGTAATTTCTGTATGTATGTATGTATGTATTTTTGTATGTATGTGGAACCACGGATCAGACGGAAAAAACGGCTATAACGATTTCCTCGAAATTTGAAATGTAATATAACCAAGATGGAAAAATAAGATTGCACCAGGTCTCATGTCTGGGAAAACTCTCTGGCAGGATTAATAAAAGAATAAAATATTCCTTATTCAGGCATAGGCCTAATCCCAAGTACTGCGTATAATGGCTGTTATCGTTAGCTGACCAACGCTATCCAGCTGGAGTGAATGTAGTTAAATTCAAGTCTATAACACATGTTCATGTCTGTCAAAAACTTGTGAGAGGTGATCATATCAATTTTGAATTTATTTTTTACAAGGCCGGAGGTTCCTTGATTTCTTACAATAACTTATTTATGTGATTCAATAATAATTTATGTAATTCAATGGTTCGGCCGCAGCTTCAGAGCGGAGCTCATTACCAGATATTTCGTACTTAAACGCCAAATAGATGACCATGTTTTGTTCAATAATATAATTCATTTTAATAAAATGGTTCATTTATAAAGTACAGTATCACAATCAATTTTGGTGGGATTAAATTCCATTAAATATTTGTAAACTGTATATTCTAATACTTGAAATGGAGCTCCCCCACCAACCTTTAACGGCTAGGTAGATGACCATGGTGTCATGTCCGAAGTCGTTGTGCGCAGTGCAGTGATAGGCTCCAGCGTACTTGCGTGAGAAGGAGTGTATGTGTATCTCGGATATGAGTCCGGTGCTGGTGTGCCTTGTCTGCGGCGGGGGCAGCTTACCGACGGGACTGGAGCCCCAGGTGACGCGCAAGGGGAGGTCGCCCTCGGCCTCGCACAGAAGAGACACGTCGTCGCCGAGCATTATGCTCTGGTTGAGGGAGCGAGAAGTGAAGTGCGCTGGGACTGTAATAATCGTCAATTAGATAGTTCTTATGTTCCTGGAGAATTCCGCTTTTTGTCTAGGGCTACTATCAATTCATGTTGGTAGATAAAAATAGAAATCACTGTACCTTTGTATTATTTTTATTTGAAAAACATGTTTCTTATTACTCTTAGGAGAGTGAAATATGTTGTGTTCAAATAAAAAATACCAAAAGGGTACTGTGAATCCGATTCTCATCTATCAATAGCATACTTATTGATAGTTGATTCTACTAGCTTCGTTATGTTTTGAATGTAATATTTTTAGAATTCGTTCAAATGCGATTCAGTAAATGTGTAATCATGGTAATAAAGATATAATGAACTATTATCTTCAAGCATTAGAAATACTGTGAGAGGAACTCGATTCTACGTTCTGGTGTACGACATTAGATTTTCTAAGATATTATAATATTATTTATTAGATATTCACCATTTATTGTAAGGAAGATGTCTTTCTTCAGAACAGGACCAATGCCATTGCTGGCCTGGCAAGAGTAGACACTTTCATGGGCAGCCGAGGGAGAAGGAATGTAGACTGTGCCATTGCCATAAATTATCGCTCCAGATGTCAGTTCCAATGGCAGGTACTCGTTTCCTGCATCTCCTGAATCACAAAAAAACCTCGGTTACACAACTATGTTTTCATACTACTATTACAAGTTCACTACAATCCACAAGTTGAATGGTCACTTCCAGAGATTAATGACCAGCTTATAGTCTATCGGTTACTTTTATAAATAACTAATGGAATACGAGACCATATTATACGGGTCTCGTATTAAAACCCTTTAATAATATTTGTGGAAGTGCACAATTATGATGAAGTATATTTTCGTAAGAAGTGAATTTTACAACTTTATAATGTATATAGCCTACTTACTTTTGTTCTTGTCTGACCAGTACCGGTACCTACAACATTAATTTGTTACTCAATTTTCACTCACTTCCCGTCAAGCTAGAGACTTGAAACTTTCAGAATAGATGAACCTTATTACAATAGATGTTTACCTTATGACAATGTAACCTTCAATATCAATAGTTTATATTCTCTATAAAATCCACGTTATTCTTATGGTTTATTCTAGAAAAATATTGTTCGAGTATTTCGCTTGTGGAGGCCTACATGTATTTGTACAAAGCAAGCATGATTTTTGAAATTTGAAATTTAATTTGAAATTTGAAATTTTGAAATTTATTTGAAATTTAATGCTTTATTTTCAACAGAAGTATAGCTTACAAGGCATACAGTTGAAAAAACGTCAAATATAAAATAATACAATGATAGACAGTCATAAATAACACAATATGGTATGAACATTAAAAATTCATAATTCTTACAAACTAAAAATTTCATCAATCTAACATAAATTCGTCTACTTCATAAAAAGCCTTTCTGCTTAGGAATGAAAATAGACTCGTCTTGAAATGTTTCTCCTCAACAATACCTCTTATGTCAGCTGGGAGTTTTGCAAAAAACCTTTGTCCTCTATATGCAGGTGTTTTCTCAAATACATTTAGTCTATGTCTCTGGACTGAAACATTATTCCTTCCCCGAGTATTGTATCTATGAATATCAGAATTTAACTGGAATGAATTCAATTTATCTTTTACATGAAGTATCACTCTAAAAATATACAATGAAGGTACAGTTAAAATCTCTAAACTACTGAAAGACTCTCTACATGTCTGGGGAAATTTGAGCCCCTCTAGGTACCTGATCGCAGCCTTCTGTAGAACAAAAATTCTTTGCAAGTTTTGCTTTGAGGTACTCCCCCATAATTCAATGCCATAGGCAATGTGGGATTCAATCAGTGCATAATAGACACTTTTTGCTGTTGTCTTTGGGACTTGATTAACAATGTTTCTAAAAGCAAAGAGTGACCTACTCAATTTCAACGATATCTTTTCAACATGCTCTCCCCAACTAAGCTTAGAATCTATTGATAAACCCAACATGTTTACAACATTACAACTTTCAATGACAGTTTCATCAAGTGTTACGGTTGGGTGAAAAGGTCGACACTTATAATCAAAGCTGATAACCTGACTTTTGTTTGGGTTTATAGAGAGGTCTGAATCATTGAAAAACTGTACTACCTCGTTGGCCACGCTATTAGCTTCGATTTCCAACTCTATGAGATCTGCTCTATGGAATAGCAAGCTACAATCATCAGCATATAAAGTAATTTTACCAGTTGAAGGAACACTGAATTGAATATCGTTTATATACAATATGAAGAGTAATGGACCCAAAATGGACCCCTGGGGTACGCCTCGAGTCAATGGTAAATTGGTCGAGTTTACTAATCCATTAGGAGTAGAGATACATGTATACTGGAACCTGTTGCTCATGTATGATGCTATCAATCTATTTGCTACTCCTCTAATACCGAGCTCTGATAGCTTGCACAAAAGAATATCGACATTAACACTATTAAAGGCTCTTGTCAGGTCTAATAGAAGTGCAGTCACATAATCACCAGCGTCAATCCCTGTTACAATGGCTTCAAAAAACTTTACCGCTGCAGTGATTGTTGACTTTCCCTTCATAAAACCATATTGACAATCGAAAAGCAAATTGAATTTCAACAAATATCCCATAATTCTATCATGAATGAGCCTCTCAAAAACCTTTGACAATGTATTTAAAACAGAAATAGGTCGATAATTATTGACATCCAGAACATTACCTTTTTTAAAAAGAGGGATCACTTTCGCTATTTTCAATGAGTCTGGAAATATACCTGTCTTAAACATTGAGTTTATAATGAATACCAATGGCTCTGCTATTTCATAACAACAAGCTTTAATTACTGACACCGGGATTTTATCTGAGCCCACAGCCTTTTTAGGTTTGAGTTTATTTATTACTCCCACAACCTCATCGATATTCGAGGGAAAAAGAAAAAAATTATTGAAACATTTTTTATTACTATTATTCTGTCTTAAGGATCGATGTGCTACAGAGTTCTCATTTGTTGGAGCCATGGATACAAAGAAGTTATTAAAACTCTCAGCTATGGATTTGCTATCTCTAATCAATTTACCATGATATTCAATTTCGGTGGGCGATGATCTTTTTATTACAGCCTCTTAGTCTATTTACAATCTCCCAGCTAGTCTTAGACCTGTTGGCAGAGGAAAGTATAGATTTACTAAAATGGTTTTTCTTTGCCTCTTCAACCTTTTTGTTATACTGCTCTTTTACTGTTTTAATTAGTTGTACGTTTATGTTAACTCCCTCACTAACTCTGTTTTTTGCCACCTCTAGAAGAGATCTCATTAACTCTATCTCCTCAGTCATCCACTGACCTTTTATACGTTTTAATCGCTTATTTTTATTTAATCTATTGTTAACTGTTTTAACCGGACAATGTACCTTGAAGTGATAGAGCAGATCCCTATGAAAATTTATAAACTGTAGATCTGGATCGGATTGGTTATAGACCACCCTCCAGCTCTCAACACTCAATGCCTGTCTCAAACATTTTATGTTTTGCTCATTACAATCATGCGCGCCCGTTAAACTCTTTTTTTGCACTTTGAAATCTCCCTCATGAAATACAGAGAATACTTGAGCCGTGTGATCAGATATAAATGTATGCAAAACACTAATCATATATTCTTCTTCAGAAATGTTTGTAACTACATTATCTATAGCTGTAGCACTATTTGCTGTTATTCTAGTTGGAGTATGTACAGTATAAAATAAGCCAAATTGATTTAAAGCATTTTCAAAATTTCTTTTTAGAGGAGAGTTATTTAAAATATCAATATTATAATCCCCGCAATAATTATATTGTATTCAATGGTCACAAGCAACTTATCCATCATCGACTTAAAATTTTCAAAGAATATATTAGCATCACCATTAGGCGAACGGTAAACTCCTACGATGACAAAAATCCTGTTGCTCACTCTGAAACTAATCCCACATGCTTCAATATTTCCTTCACTACAGAATTCTTCCACATCCAAACATCTAAAATGATCATTGACCTGCTCACTCACATAAATAGCCACACCACCTTTAATCATGTGATCTCTACAGTAATTAGTTGAAAGAAACATATTATTTAGAACAATACAATCGATTTCATGCTTTCTGAGACCATGCTCTGTTATAACCAATATATCTGGGTTCTCGTCCTCAATTAAATCATTTAAAAAATTTATCTTTTTAGCAATACAATCTACATTTTGGTGAATTACTTTGAAACATGACTTGAGAGTACCTGATGAGACAACGTCACAATGATTAATGAGAGATTTGCCTCTTCTTATGCTTGAAAAACTCCTTCTTTTCATCGAATTTTGATAAGGAATAATAATCAAATTACTGTGGTCAACCCCACGAGAATGAGAACTATTGGGTATCTGAAACCTACGACAATGGCTTATTCTAATTGGTATGTTATATGCAATTTTCCTATTTTTTACTGAATCTAGAATCCTAAAAAATCACTACTCTCACTGCAACTATCCAAAAAGTTCTGACTCTGATGTACCTTAACTTGGACACTTCTGAAACTATTGAAAATCTTATCAGCAATAATGTTTTTTCCAATAAAGTTGAGATGTAAACCATGATGAGTGTAAAAACGCCTACCCAGTCCATACACATCGAATAATTCTACATTATTAAAGCGCCTGACAAGCTGCTTTAATTCTTCATTAGCCTGAGAAATTGCTTTATTAATAGGTGAAAACACAGGAATGTCATATCGGCACGGTATATTTACAACCAATACCCGAGTATGTGTCAGCTTTTCTAGTTGATTTTCCATACTTTCGAGGTAGCCTTCTCCAGAGTTGTTTGAAAAGTCATTCGTACCACCAATCAGAACAGTGAGGTCTCGCGATGACATGGATCCGCATTCCTTATCACATTCCGAAATAACAGAACTGAATCTTGCCCCAGGCTTCAGTAAAATTAATTATGAAGAAAGTTATGGTATTTTGGAGTATCTATGACTCGATTAGGAATCAACTCATTTGAAAATTGTTCTATTGATGATTATTTTACTGTATGATTATAATTATGATTGTATGATTGATGATTATAATTAAACTGTATAAATTTCTTCCGAAATATCACCTGTGCTCTTCATCCATGAAACCCTAGGCTGGGGAAATCCTGTAGCTTTGCAGTGAAAGAAAACTGGATGATGGACGAGGACTGAGATGTCTTCTGGCTCTATTATCCAACTAGGTGGAACTGTAAAAAAATAATAAATTATTTAAAATAATGAGAACGTTCATTTGCTTTATGAAAATTATCAACTCGGAAACTAAATATGGAGAATGAAATATGATAGACTAAAAATTCATCCAATATGGAGTATGAGAGGATGGTAACTCGTTGTTAAAATTAATTTGAGAATATTACGGAATTATGATACGGTAGTCGCTGAGAAATCCATTTCGAGTACCGGTACACTCTTTCGTAGAGAAGATTAAGGTGCGAATTTCCCTCCTCTCATTCTCTAATAGCGCGTTCAACTGCATAAAATCAAATCAAATTTATAGAGGTTTTCAAAAATAAAACAAACATGTTAAAATTGAAACTTTCGACATAAAACCAAAACACATGCAAGGAAAATTCCTGTGCGCAGGTGAGAGTTGCTACTATCAGTATAACAAATCATAAAAAACCTACAAAAAATAAATAATACATTGCAAAAAAAATAAATAGGAAAGATGATGAGAAGAGTGAAAGAAGAAAGGGTTAAGAAAAAGGGAAAGACAGGGAGAGAAAGAGAGAAGGAAAGAAAAAAACATATCAATAAACAGAATTGAGACAAGAATCATTCAAAAAGTTTTTCCTCAATTTCACTTGAAATTATCCAATGAGTAATTTTCCTTTTTAAAATTGTATGAGATTTTAATCTAGTCTGTTTAAAGATATTTGGAATTTCATTGATTAATTTATTTGCTAGATAAAAAATATTGCCTCATATAAACATTAAGATTCATTCTTATATTTTCATATCTATTTCGAGATGGTCTTAAATTAAGGTTTGATTCACGGAAGTGGAAAATATTTCTATGATTTATGACAAAAATTATAAGATTTTTAATGTATAACTGACGAACTGTTAGCACCTTGAACTCATTGAATAAATATTTGGTTGGATCAGCCTGTATACTATTAGATACTCAATATAATAAATATTTTTGCACTCAGTACCTATATTCATGTAACAGGGAGTCAATGTTATTTTCTTTTCTCGAAAATATTTACATCTCCTATATCATTGTAGGTTTTGATTGGATCTTTTTATCATTGAAGATAAAAAAGTAATCGTTAGTAAATATTGATTTATTATACTGTTCACTCTGTTATTCCAGGGCTACTTATGTATAATAAATCACTAATTAATCACAGTATAATTTTAACTTATTTCAAAGGGTACTGATGTGATTAATCATTGATTCATTTATAATTTCTTATATTATGTAACCAAGATCTTTTTTCATTCAAGTCCATAAACTTATGATATTATACTGCGAATACCAATCACAAAAACCATGATCTTGTCTCAACCCCAACTGACCTTTAATTACAAGCTCTGCTGTGTGATTGACTTCTGCGGCCGAGTTCTTCACAATACACGTGTAATGACCGGCATGGCGACCGGATAATCTCAGAAATTGAAGATTATTGACGAATTGGTTAGCCTGTTCTTGGATGTCTGGATCTTGACTGAGGGGTCTGCCATCCTTCTGCCACATTATCTCAATGGGGAGATCGCCCGATATGACAGTGCATGAGATTTGTGCTCTGTCACCTTCCTCCATGTTGGCCGGGAAATGGAATGGTGCGATTTTTGGTGGCCCTGAAAATGATTTCTTATTAATTCCATGATAGAAGATAGATACCATTAGTATCCCACATTCTACTTATTTCATAAGTTATCCAAGTTGATCCACTCAGGACTTGTGTAATTTTCAACCATATAAAGTTGAAAATAATCAAAATACTCATCTATTTCGCTTTCCATACAGTAACGAGCTGTTAGTAAATATTTCATTTTTAAATTATTACTCAAGTTCTGTCAATTTTTTACTATTAGTTCATGAAAATAATAGTTTTTCATAAAACTATATTACTAAAGTTATAGGCCTACTACTCATTTTAGTCAACTTTCTATATTACGTTAGTTTATAAAACTATTATTTTCATAAACTGCAATGTCGTAAGTACCGTAATTGTTCGAGAGTGATACTATTAAAATGTTTATGATTACTATTGCACATCGCCTTTTTCTATATATATTCTCTATTTTGAATACTCTGTACATAGAAAATGATTATCCAACATTGATATTGCAAACGACATTGCAGTTTATGAGAATTAATAATAGTTTCATGAAATAACGTAATATACTGTTTATGAACTACGACTACTACCTACTCTTATTGGATATAATTTTATATTGGTTTGCAATTATTGTTGTTTAGAAAAATTTTGTATCCACCCCATTGACTAAATAACTTATTTTATTTGTATTATGTCATTGTTGTTGGAAGAAATTTGGCAATTAGTGCAAAGACCTTTTCATTTAGACCATTGGATTCTTCCTCAGTTCATACTCATTAGCACGACTCACACTCATTTAAAATGCAGATTTATAATAATAATTCTTTCATGGGAATATAATTATCAAAAAATACTAAAGTATTGAGTTTTTGTGAGATTAAATTGAACAATATTGGTTCATTGAAATAAAAAGAATGTTGAAATAAAGTTGAATTAGATAGAGGAACCTGAAAACGTTCATATGATTGGGAGATTTTGTCTGAAATGAATAACCTACTACTTGGTGACGAGCTTCAAACAAATGACATAGAACTCTTACGCTTGATGTCGAGAAATAGTTTTCCGGTAGCCGACTGTCCCTGTTGGTTGCGCACAGTACATGTGTACTCGCCCTTGTCTGCGTCGTTCTTCAGTTGCGACACGAGCAGGCTGCCGTTGGCGAAGACGCGTTGACGATAGTTGGCCGGGAGCGGAAGACCGGCCTGCTGCCAAGTGGTGGATGCCAGCGGGTAGCCGGCTACCGGACATTGTAGGCGCACATCGCCGCCCGACACCGCTGTCAGGTTGAGCGGTGCACGTGCCACTGGTGGACCTGTGTGGACAAGGAACCGACTTTAGAATAAGAATGATTTTATTACTTCAATGCATACAAACAATCCTATCGGAATTATAATAATAACTTAATAGGATAATAATAATAATAATGAATAATATAATTCCTCAGGTTTGTAATAATTACAATAAGTTGTACATAGTAGATAACACAAAATGTCATTGAATATAAGAAGAACGATATAGAACTAACAAATTGAAATAAATACTATACTGTATTAACAATCACTTGGCACGAGATAAACAAACAGCTACCTTACTATACCCACCATAGATATTGAGTGGCTCGGAGTGTTGCACACTGCCCAGGGTGTTTTTGGCTTGGCAGGTGTACAGGCCACCGTGCTGCACGCGTGCGTTGGTGATGTTGAGATGGCTGATGACGTCACCTGTGAACGGAATCAGAGTATTTCTTGATTTTAGTTAAATTGCAAGGATCCATGTGCTGGACCAGCCATACAACTTGGATTTTTCTCCACCAAGGAACCATGTTGCAACTCATGTATGATTTTCCAGTAAAGCCGCTATGTGAGGTGTTTCCTACTGAAATGATAATGAAGAGAAAGATTAAAAAAAGTTTTATGTCAAAATATCATATACCTACATTCTCCTTTATAATTAATTACCGGTAACTTTTATGAGAGATTAGTTGAGAAATCTAGTAAAATCAATTAGCCTAGAAGCTTACCGTATATAATCAGGTAGTTATTTTATTAGATAAATCTGGCGAATATTTAGATTTGCACATGCATAGTGATAGTGTTAGGTAGGTAGGCTACCTACCTACTTGGTTTGATTTGGCATGCGGCTTGATATTGACTAGAGATCTTCTCAGTGTACATACTACTATATAGAGCACAGAAAAGTGATATGATTGTCATTAACATAAAAATTCAGCTTCCGCGAATTATTTATTTATTGTGGCATGTTTAGATGCGCTGTGCATTGATTGCACACAATTTGATACAACTGAAAATGAACACTTTGGAAAAAAGTTTTAACTTTAGAATCGTTTAACCTAGTGGCCTTCGAGAATGTACCTATGGAATGAGGGTAATTGTTGAAAATAAGGTCTAATGACTCAAAAGTGCGTCTACACAAAAACAATTTATTGGATTTTGTACTCTATATGCACACATCCATCACTTGAAGTTTTTATTCCAAAGTTCATGATGCTTATTAAGATTGTTATTCCAAAGTATATAATTTTTATTAATGTCCACTAAGTTTATTATTGAAGTTTACCTTTTCATTTATGAGTAGGCCTAGTTGTGAAACAGAGATTGATAGCCTACTGGTGTAGCAACCTATAAAATTTCTTAGAAATCTGTAGACTGTGGTTTAACAATATATCTTGTCTTTTCATTCAATACTGTAGTTTACCTTTTGCATCAAGGAAGCTGCCGAGCAGGTATTGGCCGCCGCGTGGCAGCAGAGGCCCTCCGTCCAGCAGCCAGGTGAGGCGGGGTGGGGGGTTGCCGGCTGCTATGCAGCGCAGTGATACTGTCACGCCCGGCTGGATGGTCTGCTCCACAAAGGTCGTTAGCAGGGTGGGTGGGATTGCTGCGAAATAATGGTTCTTTTTCAATTATACGGAATTTTTTGGTTTGCATCGAACCTTTTTACTCTTTAACTTGTGTAGAGACAAAACATAAAATATATTATAATAATATATGGTAATAAATGAGTGTTATCATCCCTGTAACCTCAGAAATTAAGGAAAATGGTCTACTAATAACTTGCAAACAATACATGAGTAGCTACCAGAATTGACAAAATTTTCTGAATAAATTAATCAATCTATGGTAAAAGCACCAGTAGTGGCCATGTTTAAGGAATTTTTCATAGTTTAGGTCGAAGCACAGATCCTTTTTGATTGACCTATTCCTTGAAATAGCGAATATGTCAATTAAAAAATGAGTAATTAAATTTTTCGTGAAACTCGATTTTGATTCTAAAGTGGCCACTATGATTCAGTAGTGGCCAGGTACTGATTCTATAGTGGCTACATGATGTTTTGTGCTCATTAAAAAATCAATTTCTCAAGCTGATTGTTGGAATCATTTGAGTAAGTTAATTTTACATTCCAGAACATGATTATAACGCCAGAAATGATAATAGGTTTAATTAAAATGAGTTGAAATGGTAATGCATTGTTGTTGTTTACAAGCTACTAGGAAAGTTAGGTTAAACATGAAAATTGATGTTGTAAAGTTTTTTTACCTCTGTAACTTATTCAAATCATTCTTAGGAGAGCATATAGATCCTAGTTACATCAACTTTTACATCAATATCTACAACTTCTACAACAATATCCAATATAGGTGGCCACTACTAGATCACCCACAGTTTCTTGCTCTAGTAGTGGCCAGTCTGCTTTTACACCAAAATATCAGTTATATATGGCTAGAAACCATCTGAATATCATCTAGACATTCTAGAGAATGATTCTAACACCAGAAAAAGCGAAATTTACAAACTTCCTAGTCATAATGAAACAATTTGTATACATGCCTCCTTACTGAAACGTCTAAGAGAAAACTGAATGTCTTACTGAAACCACATTTTCGAGTGTAACAGTAACAATGAATTTCTCTCAAAAATCTCTAATGATGCTCTGCGAGCTTCTACTTGAACTTTTTAGCTGCTAAATAGTATAAGCTAAGCATCTAGCAGGCTTAGAACCCATCAAACCTGTATTTTAGAAAAAAAACTATTCAAGTGGCCACTACTGAAGCAGTGGCCACTACTGGTGCTTTTCCCTTATTTACTGTGCAATCATTTCTTAAACTTGGAAGAATTTCTCACATTTGACTTAGAGAATACATTCTAGGTGGAGTGGGCTTCTTACTAATAAAATAATATTCTATGAAACATTTTGTGTACCGGTATATAGGTATAGGAGGTGTAGCTTGAAAAATTATATTAGTACCTATCTAACTTCATTTATATACTATACTTATTGATTAAAATAATGCAATAAGGATAAAGGGATGAAAACGCTGGCGCTCGCTCAAAACTTCTTCTATTCCAATTTAGATGAAAATAATAATTATAATATAATAGTATAACCAGAGACAATGTATAAATTGTAAAAAATGTATAAATTATAATATACATTGTCTCTGGTGTAACTTAATTATCCAGTAGTTGGTGTAGCCTACTGCAATATCTAATAATTCTTCCATCTCTGATTAAAATGTCCAAATTGAGTTCATAGATTGCTGAAGATGATATTGCGGATTGCTTACGCAACATACCAAACCTATTGAATACGCTATAGCTTATTGGTATTTATTTTATCGGATGCTATAGTTCAATAATGAAGCTTAGGGAAACAATATAATCGCTAAACCTAGGGCTCTATAAAAAGGGGTAGACGCACCATCCGCCATCCTGTGGTCAACTAATAGAGCAAAATTTGAATTCATTCAAATCGACGGTCAAACATATGATTTATCTTAAAAATTATGTTAGAAAAAATAATAACTTGACAGAGCATTGAATTTGCATTTGGTTTCCAGTCTGGCAATTTTCAAGTCAAATTTTTAACCTGGATTCATCTTCCTACAACTGGAAAATTTGTATTTTTAAATTTTAGTTCTATTATAGAAATAATTATATTTTTTGAAATTTGATACTAATCAATATAAATCATTTTATATGTCAAATTAACCTCCAAGATTTTAAAACAATAACTTAATCCATCTGCTCAACTTGATAAACATCTGTTGATTATGTTGATACTTGATCTGTTGATACATTGTCTCTATCATGAACAAGGAGGTTCATAACCCCTTGATTATGAAAAATATTTATATGATTTCAAACCTGGCGCTAAAAGTTGGCCACAGAATGGCGGATGGTGCGTCTACCCCTTTTTATAGAGCCCTAACTAAACCTACTAATATCACTACGTTCTAGTATAATTCAACAAATAACGACATAACATAACACTACACTACTGTTGAAAATGAGTGGGTGGATGAAATCCAATTTGTAATCAATATAGTATCTTTGAAACTGACTCGCTGTAATTATTCTGTTTTGCATATGTGATTGGATGATACCGCATTTGTTGTCAGAACTGGAATAGCACTCAATCAAACATTATTGGCTGCAGCTTAAAACAACACTCATTAAAATTCACATTTGAAATTCGACCAAATATCGCATTATATTAGATACCGTACCAAATAAAGTTTATTCAAGTTTAGTGATTCTATCGAAGTTGTAAAAAACAACTCTCTAATGAATTAAACCGAACAGAGGGGGTTGATTGTTGTAGAGATATTGTATTGAATCCTTCGAGTAGGCCAACTTTATTATTTTTGTTGAACCGTATTATTCTATGACAGTATACCGTAATTCGAATTACGGTAACTAATTAAGTTAATTAAATTACTAGTAACGAATTACTAACTAACTTGATCAAGTTAGAAAAGTGTGGGGTAGTGTAGTTATTTGTAGTACACAATTATTAAGTACACAAATATGTGTTTGATAAAGATGATGTAGAACTTCAAATTTAAAAGAGATACATTCTTATAATATTAATGCTTGATTGTAACAAATTTCATTTATGTAGAGTTCCTCGTTGAAGCTTAATCGTTATTAAATTACCTATAAATACTAGTCCATGTGATATGAAACAAATTAAAAAAAGTCTTATCAGTACCGGTAATAACTTATTAGTGAAATTATGTTCTTTATGTTTTTTTAATTAATTTATTAGTGGAGAAATATTGATGAACGATGGATAACAAATAACTGATAACCTATATAGTAGTAATATCATCAATTCTTCTAATTATTATGCCTTTATTTAAAATCTGTTAAAAAAAGATTAATCAGAAAAAAGAAACTGAGATATTACTATCATTCTGTAGTAATTTGGTATCCTAGCCTATAATATCCAAGATTGCGCCCGGAATAGTAACATACGGTAGTAATTATTATCTTATCGCGAATTATTCTGTATGGTGCAGAATATTCGCGAAATATAGTGTGTGCGTGATATTTTTCCATTTTATTTATGAGAAAAAAAACAATGTACGGTATGCATGATTTCTTATTATGAATTTTAAAGTAAAATGAGTCAGTAGTCACTTAAATTGCATAATAATACTTAATACCGTATTAATGTACAAGAGCTGTTGAATTTTCACTTAAATTAATACTTTTCCATTTATTGGAAACCAAGGTAATCAGAATTCTAATTACCTTGTTGGAAACCAATAGGCTTTAATATATTTCAACTTATATGTATAATATTATGTATTATTCAGGTCAGTTATAACTTCCAATTTTCTCACAGAACAATAGTAAATCCACATCCACATATAGAAGCAAATAAGTTTATTGTAAAAAATACAGAAGAGTACAGTATCGATGAAATACATTAACAATATTATGTAGGCTATGAAATCATATAAATATCTCACCTCCCAGGGTTAGTTGTGAAGTACCCTGAGCTGTCTCCTCCCCACTCCTCACATAGCACTGGTACATGCCTCTGTCGATTTTAGAAACACCCTCAATGACAAGTATTTCACTCTGCTGCTGAAAGCTGATTCGGCCTCCCTCGTGCAGAGGGCGCGCGTCTTTCATCCAAACAATGCTCACCATTCCCTCGCCGCCATGCACTGAACAGTTGAATACTGCACGGGAGCCTCCATCTACCACCTGCAAGAATTAGGAAATAATTTTGTTTCACTTTTTGAGTAGTTTTGAAGGTGTTATTGTCATAGTTGAGTTATACATATTCAATGAATTCCATATTCAAGGAATTTAAGATTGCAAGAATACGAATAGCCTACAATTTCTTCACTTTTAAAGTGGTTTTGAGGGTGATATTGTGGTAGTTATCCATATTAACGTGGAGCGATTAGCTCTAGGGACAAACTAATTCCGCTAGGTCGCTCCAGCGTCACTATTCACTTGCTGCTGGACACTGTTGTGTATGTAGTAGTAAGGTTCCCCCTCTCCATGAAAAATTACACGCTCTCTCCGCAGAACTTTCTTTCTCTGTGCTCTCTCTCAATCACAACGCACGGTTTCGGAGTGGGACTAGAACCAGTAAAATAAAAACTGAAACTGCAAACGCAGAGTAAAGCCGAGCCGGCTGAATGGCTTGCTGAATTTCTATCCGTATGACCGTATCGCTTCATTCCCAACAACATTTCAATACAGTAACTACAATGTAAATAGAAAAAAATAAATTTTGGTTCACTTAACAAATTATATATCCTGGTTCTAATGATGCACAGCAACCACGCATAGGCTGTATTCAATCACTTTTTATGAGATCTTCATAAATTTTGTTTTATAATACTAAAATTAATAGACAGAAATGAGAAATGAAAAGAGGTATTACATTAATATTAAAAGAAATAATTGAAATATTCATTTTAATATTATATTTTCGGTTGTCATGACAAAATTTCAAAGTGCTCTAGATTTCAAGTCAATGTTTGATATGACCCATGTCACACTACGCCTTACATTGTCATATGTAAGGCACATGTCACAATATTCTCCTTCATTTTCAACTGATTTTGTGACGTGTTGAATTTTCAATATTGGATAACGTTTTGAAAAAATATGAAACCTACATGGTTCTCCATGTTATTTATTTTATATGCTACATGTTTAATTAGGTTATACGGCGAATTGGATCAACCCTTGAGTCTCCTAGTATTAAAAGCCATACTCTGAGTATTAATAATAAAAATACTTTATTCAATTGTTATTATTTATTTTTTCTATTTTAATTTTTTTGAGCTTCCACAATGGATTGCTTTCTCTCCCTCCCTATTGCTTGGTAAGATGCTTTGAAGTGTACAAGGTAGAAATTGAAGAAGAGTAATTTTTAAAGTTTTATTCGTACTTATATTACGAGTCGGTATTTTTTTAATGAAGCTCAATTGATCAAACAAATGAACAATAGATTATGAAATTAATGAATTAATAATCGATAGAACTAAGCTCATAATATTTGCTAATCAACAAAATAATATGAACCAACAACCATTACCATGCATATATAATGCAAATTATGAATATCATAATTCAAAATCACGCAAAATAAAGTAAAATCATTTGAATTTTTATGGAGTTTTTCCATTTCAAGAAAACGGATAATTTTTTATTCGAAAATTGATAATTCAGGTTATTCTTATAGTTATTCTAGAGGAGACTCAACACAATACATTTTCAATTTGAGTGGAATATTTGGTATTTACATGTAGAAATTGATAGTTTATAATTTCCCCAACAATTTCCAATTCCCCCCAAATTTCACGCCGATGGCACAACTTATAAATATGATTTGAACGACAGTGTAACCCACTGCACTGTGGAAAAAGTACTAAGTGGAATTATAAATTATAATACTGTATTTCCTATTATGGAGAACATGGGAAGCTACTTTGTCAATAAAATGAAAAAATGCAATGCTCAACAGACGCCAACTGCAATTATATTCGTCTGGAATTTTGTTTCATAAACAAACATACCGTATACAATATTTTATCAATACGAACTATATATATACACTATACTATGTAAAGTGTTTACGTTTCAACTCGAAGATATAATTAGAATTTAAAGGCCCGTCTACAAATAATAAAATACTCTTTTTCAGGAAAATAGCATTCTATCTAGTGCATGCTTATTTTAAGGGGGGGCAAGTTCGAGATCCTTATAGTTGTAATGCATAGCAGACTCCAACAAAATTGGCGAATTTATGCTTAGCTATATCAAAACAATCAGAGAGCAGTCTGTTCAAGCAAAGAAGACGAGCCTCTGGCAAGATGGGAAAAATGACTCCAGCTTGGTCAATATTTATTCAAGAATTATAAATGAGGTTTTAATAGTAGATCGGCAATAGTAGATTAAATTTTGACCAAATTCAACATATTATTTATTATTTATTTAATTTGAGACCTTATAACCGAGTAAAATCTCAATACAATCATGTATATTATAGATTTGTTTTGGAGATCATGTGTACTTCCTAATAATACGTTTTTTAAAATACAAGATATCTTTTTACTTCTCTAGTTCAAAAACTATACAACAAAGGAAGGTCTACTTGGTCTAAAATTGTAGAGGACAAAATTATCCTCAGGGGATTTTGAATTACACAATTAAAATCAATACATCAAAAGATTTGAGCAAACAAATATCAAATTCGCGTTTTTCTTGAAAATTAACCTCTTTTTGAAAAATCGTAACTCGGTTTCTGATGAAGATAGAGATATGAACTTGATATCATAATCTTTGGAAATTCATTTACAAAAAAAAAGATAGATATGATTTTTTTCGTCCAACTCTTCGTTTTGACGGAAATTGCAGTAGACTAGAAACGGAACCAAAATTTGGTTAGGTCATCTTGAATTACAAAAAAGCTCAACTTTTACGGTTTGGAATCACTTGGATTCGGAATCTACACATCAAAATCTATCATAATGATAATCGATCAAAAAATCAATGAGATACCTAAAAAAAGGGTTACCCCTATTGGCACCCAGAGTATAACATTAAATTTCCCCAGATAAATGGTGCATGATATGCTATTTGCCCTGTGTTGAATAGACAACCGGCTGCCGTACTTTGTAGCTACAGCTTTCATTCCAATACTGGTTTTGACTTTTGATTGAGAACTGAGCAGGCAGGCTAGGCATGAGTCACAAGTAGCGGGTAGGGAAGGGAAGGGGGAATGGGGGAGTGGCAAGGTGCCTGGCTGCGCTCCTGCCGAGCGTGCGAGTGCGGGCGCTGTATAATCATCCAATGTGTGCGTGCCGAGCATAGCAGCATAAAACCGCGCTTTAAAGGTACACACATCAGTGATTATTATTGTGTTCATGAAATTAGTGTGAGCATCAAGTTTATCCATCATGAACAGCGCTACAAATTGCCCTAAATTTGAAGTTTATTAAACAAACACTTCATATTAAAAAAGGTGTTTAAAATGCATATACACTTTAATTTTTTGAGATTTTCATGAACAAAGTTGTCAAATGTTTTACTGTAGTGAAGAGGAGGCTTGCATATTTTTTTTTAAATTTTTCTATTCTGTAGTTTTTGTAGGGTGTGTGTACCATTTGCCTCAAAAAAGCCACTTTTAGAGCCCTATTGTGAGCTACTGGAAGCTGATAGAAAAGAAATTTATTACATAAATAAGTTTCTAAGAACCTGTCCAATAGATTAGAGGAAGAAAAAAAAATTAAAAAAATTATTTTATTTTTGAATGCACCACCTTAAACGAAAAGACAAGATATTGTCAAAGAGCAGATTTTTATTAAAAATCGATGTACTGGTTTCGGTTGCTACACCATTATCAATCTTTGGTAAACTCTGCAAAGTTAGGTACCAGATAATAAGTAATTTTTTTCCAATATTGCTCTTGTTTGAAAATAATGATCACTTATTTTGTTGCTCCTTTATTACAATCGTAGTCTCCTTACATTACAATATTCATACAGGAAAATAGTATATAGTTTTGAAAATATAAAGAAGAATAAAAAATACAAAAGATACAATACAATGAATTCGAACACAGAAAGAAAATGTATATAATAAATACGTATTGACTTATTGAATTATTTAATGAAATTGATGAAACTATTACTAAGAATTGAAAAAAATGAAAATTTATCCAAATGAATACCTTATTGAAACATAAACCAATATCGTATACTTCACAACCTCGTTCCAAACCATATGCGCATAATCTACTCAGTATTTGAGTTTTTGTTTACTGAGAATTCATGAAACTCAATTTTTGGAATAGGTAGTCTATTACTATTAAAAAAATGTCGCATTGATTCACTGTATTGATATACCGGTACGGTATATTCTTTCTCCTATCCTATTTGGGAATGTCTCTGAAATGTTTGATCAATATAATATTACCTTCAAATAAGAAAACTTGGACAAACTTAATTCATAAAAATGTAGAGGTCATCATTCTGTATAATACATACAAGAGAAATGAGAATAATTATGATAGATAATAGCCTATTCATGAAACTTGCTTCTTATTTAAATTTTAATTTTGAAGTGAGATCTTATTATCATTATGATCATTATCTTATAGCGAGTGGATCTGAACAATAATTGAACTTCATTTTTTGCTCTTGAAGGCCGTATTCGAAGAAATACCGTATCTTCTTAGAAATTGGAGAAGTTTGATTGTTTGCTGGAATTGCAATGGTGAGGCAGCTGTTTTGTTTTGGTAAGTCGAGAAACTAACCTTTCAAAATGGCTATGATGGAATTAATCATTTTCAAATTTTAATTTTAGATTTAGATTATTTTTGAAATTAACCATGTTCGAAAATTCATCATATTATTATGATGCATAAGAAATGAGTATTATTTTTATTATTTCGTATGGCTCATTTTGTGGGGAGTTCCGAAGAAGTTACACAGCCGACATAATCACAATTTCCCATGATGGGAAATTATTGTGGTAGTTAATGGTATTGAACAAAGTTATTGGAATTTTAGTGAATTTCTTCAAATTTTATAGAACCAAACATAAAAATAACACTCGAAGCACTAATCCACGATCGGAAATTATTGAATTTTGAAAGAATTTAGAGCATGACATTTTCACATCACAATTTTGCCATGGCAACCAGAAGAAATGAGTAGATTACCTGATACTGGGGATGAATGTAGACGGAGAGCGGGGCGGAGGTGATGAGCAACAGGTCCTGTCGGTCCTCGCCGAGCACATTGTTGACCACGCACACGTACACGCCGCCATCCTCGGGTCGCAGCTGCAGGAATTGCAGCACTGAGTCCATCGGCTTTACGAACATAGACTGCGGCTGCACTTCCAGTAGCATGCCTCCCTCTTGTTTGTACCATCTGCCAAAAAAAGGTTAACGGTATAGTCTATCCAAGCAAATAAGACATTCTGGCAAGATGGGAAAACGACTCCAGCTCTGTCAATATTGATTAAAAAATTATCAATTTGAACTAAAATTGTAGGAAACAATTTGAACTCAAATTGTGGGAAACAATCTGATCCACTATCAAGACCTCATTTATAATTCTTGAACAAATATAGACCAAGCTGGAGTCATTTTCCCATCTTGCTAGAATGTCTTCTATGATTGGACAGGCTATACCGGATACAGTATCGGTGAAGAGATGGTGAAGGAAACTTAGATAGAATATCTAGTCTTTTTATTCAACAAAACAATAGTGGTCGTGGTGGATCTGCCAATTAAAAATGTTTTATAGTTCAGGTGAATAATAATGAAATAATTAAATATAAAATACAGTCTACCGATGACAGCTCTCTAATTCAACTCGATGGTTCTTCTTGATCTAGCCAAGTTGACTCATAATAGACCCCGTGTATTTTTATTTTTTAGATAATCATAGCTTCATCTTTGAAATCTCAGAGGTTTACTCAATTTGTGATGAGGGGTTCAATGTTCAATCTGAACAACTCATTTGATACGGTTCCATCTATCTTTTAATAGAATTTACTGAAAAGCAGTTCAAGTGTAGCTATCAATCCCTGATTTATAAATTGAAGATTCAGTCCTAGAATAATGATTTTCGGGAATGTAGATCTGAGTTCTACCGAGATTGTAAAACAATAAAATCTTTTGAGAATGTCGACATCGAATACACCTACCTATATTTTGGAGGAGGATATCCTTCGCCAACACATTCCAGTTCAGCCTGTGATCCAATTTGTTTCCTAATTTCCGAAGATGAATAGGTTATTCTAGGAGCCGAATTTGTGTCAGGTTCTGTGAGAATAAAAATATTTGATCATTTATTTTCATGCTTATCACAAAGTCCAAACATCAATACAGTTCCAAAAATTTGTCGATCTTCTGAAAGTTCCATTATTGTCTACTGATTCAAACTGATACAAATATATAAATTACATACAGTGGTAAAATTTTCTGGATTATTCTAACTCTACATGTATTTATTGATATGGTGTATTAATAGTTTATACGTCCTCATATGTCAAACAGAAACATGGATTAGACCTTATCAAGCGGTGTACACGGTCCATCTGACACAGCCTACATTATATCACCAAGAGTATTTTTTTAATGTATCATCGTGAAGGTAAACTAAACCGTAAACTTACCGGTAGGCCTACCGCTCACAGCCCTTTTATGCAAGCGTTCTTCTACATGGAGTTAAATATTGGACACGTTTCTAGATACACTTTGGAGCAAATGGTACCCATTAAATCAAAATAGGCTCACTGTAATTCATAGTAATAGGGTTTCCTATTAATAGTTTTCCAATAAATTTCCAATAGTTTTTCCTATCTCTGGAAAACTTGAGTTTTTTTTTGCTCATGGGTATCTACTCAAGGTATCTACTTAAAAGGATATCTATTGCTCTGTGGTAATAGTCTGCTGCAATGTATTTAAAAACGTTCGATATTTACTGTGCGAGGGAAACTCATGCATGGAATGGATCTTAAAACGTTAATGAATAGAAGTGCTGTTGAAGTGAGTTGAACTGACCAATAACAGAGACCCTTGCCGGCTTGCTGATGCGTGGTTCTCCGGTGACCTTGTTGATGGTCTGACAGTAGAAACGCGCATAGGTGTCGTCACGTGACACGTCGCGCAAGTGCAGCGTTCCGGCTGCAGTTGCCGCGTACTTTCCACCTGAGTGCAGCGCACTGCGGCCGAGCAGCGGGTCGTCGCGCAGCCATGACAGGCTGCGCTGCGCACTAGCGGCTGCGTTGCAGCGCAGAATGGCCACGTTGCCTTTCGTCGCCGTCACGTCGTCGACGATGAGGGCGCCGCTGCTGTGTACGTCTGTGAAAAAATAAAATTATTTTAACTTAATCGATAAATCGTGCTCTATTTACTAGATTACACACATTCACATTGCGCTAAGAACTGTAAAAAGGGTACATCAATAGTGAGTTGAAAGATGAAGATGGAGATGAAGATGGAGATGAAGACGGAGTTGAAGATCGAGATGGAGATGAAGATGGAGATGGAGATGGAAATGGAGATGGAGATGGAGATGGAGATGAAGATGGAGATGGAGATGGAGATGAGGGTGACATATTATGCTTCTTCTCGATCAGAGAATCACTATTAATATTATTGAAAATTATTCAGATTTTCATCAAGGATTTATCTGATCTACGTCCGAGTGGGTAAGTAGACATTACAATAGCAGCCACATAATGCGGAATGTGCGACCGCTCAGGGCGCCCCGGCCAAGGGGGCGCCACGACGGCTGATGCAAAACAGGAATTTTAAAAATTTCAATTGGGCTATTAGAATAATTTTTCACTAGTCGATAAAAAAACTATTTTACCAACAATTTGATCCACAAGAAATTATTTCCTCTTCATTAACTCATTCATAATAATGAATTTATCAATTAAAAAACCCACAATCGATGTATAAAGCAAGCCAAGAAACGCCCCTCTCGAATTCAATTCAATTGTTGGCTGACAACTACCTTATACACTGTCGACAGTCGACCAATCACAAGCCAGTTTCTAATAAAAACTTCTCACTAATATTTTTGTAAAATTGTTGTAGTTTTTCTAACTTTTTTCTGGCACGAGGTCGGTATTAAATCATGGATAAATAGGTTGAGTTCTATTTCATCGTAGAAAAAAAAATAGAATTAATAAGTATAGGATGGGAGTGCTATTGAAGTCTAGTACCGGCCTAAGTTACACAAAGAGTCAAATCTGAAACATCACCCGTCAACTGCTGCCATCTACTGGTTGAATTTGTATACTTTTCTAACCATTTACTTATCGACCATTTTGATCGTAGGCGTAGCTTGGAGGCGTGTCCAAAATGGAAGTCGAAGCAAGTCACCCTATTGCTACTGCCATCTGCTGGCTGAATTTGGAACTATTTCTAATGTTATTCAAGAAAGTTGGGTAGAGCAGTGAAAATGGCTGAAATCCTTAATTTGCTTGTTATTGAGTTTCCGATTTTTTGTTAAAACATCTTTATTTCCAGTGAAATGAAATATTTATGATTATACTCAATATTTTTCTGCGAAAATCCCCTCCTTATGTGCTTTCAAGCAAACTAATAAAATTCAATATCTCAATGACGAAGTACAAGTACGGTACTGTGTGACAGTTTTGCTCAATGTAGCTATTTTTATCAATTCCTAATAGGCTTTTGCTCATCACGTATCGAATACAAAAAATACAAAACAATACGTTGGGATAGGCCTACATTAAAATAAGCAAGTCCTTTTTGACACAAAATCCCTATGACACACCACATGCAACATTGCGATTGCTAATGGGAAAACTGTAAACATGCAAGGCAGCTTGAATCATGTTTGGATTCGAATATATTATATGTTGGATTGCATTCGTCTGGTTATGGGAAGGGGCGCCTGCCAAAATCTCGCACAGGGCGCCAAAAAACCACGCGAGGGCCCTGTAATCTACTATTGAAGTCCGATGATCCAAACACACACTTTTTTATTCAGGATACCTACGTTTTCTAATCCATCAGAGAATGTATTCGTATTGTAATTCAACTCAAAAATGTAGCCGATCCATAATATTTTCCGAAACAACAGCATCCTCTCATCCTTCAATGAACAGAGCCGATTCGGTGGAATCAATGAACTGCAGTAATCCATTTTAATTAACGCTCTCGACATGAAATCACAGAGCTTGAAGAGATACTTTTGCCTCATCTCATCATTGCACGAGTTTCACGGAAGATGAGCATCGGCTGCTGCTATAGTCTGTCCAAACAAAGAAGACATTCTGGCAAGATGGGAAAAAGACTTCAGCTCGGTCAATATTTGTTCGAAAATTATGAATTTGGTCTCACAATGTAGAACAAATTCTGCTCTACAATTTGAAACCAAATTTATATTTTTTGAATCAGTATTGACCGAGCTTGAGTCATTTTCCCATTTTGTCAGAATGTCTTCTTTGCTTGGACAGACTATACCTCACGCTTTTTCCGCAAGTCGAACGATGTTTACTAATCAACTTACATTTCTGTTTCTTTGTCGATGCTCATTAGAGAGTGTTTCGCTGGTCTGATACCACGATACTACTCCATTAATCTAACACGGTGCTCCTGCCTGTCTACACTCTAATTAGGACTGTCGGTGGCTTTCCTTTCCCGCTTCTTTCTCTTTCTTCTACTCCTCTCTCTCTCTCTCTCTTCATTTCTTCCTTTTCATCCCTTATTTCTACACCACAATCAGAGGCTACATATTTCTCTCTCTCCCTCTTTTCTTCCCATTCATACCTTATTTCTTTCTCCTAGACCACAATCACTAGCTGCATAGCTTCCTCTCTCATTCACTTGTTCGTTTTACATTGATCCTGTCAATCTCCCGCTTCATATTCTCCCACTCACTCCCTCTTTCTCACACTCTTTCTCTTCTATTTGTACTCATTCGTTTCACACTGATCTTATCAATTTCCAGCTACATATTTCCTTTTTTCTCCCTCACTTTTTCCCGTACCCTTTACACTGATCTCCTCACATTTCTCTTCCAAACCACAACTGCAACTTTCAGTTTTGAAAACACTCTTTCTCTCTCGCTTCCACCGCGTTCATTTCACTCGTCAATAGCTTGTTGAAAAAGTTTCGAAACATCAAAACAACTTTCCGACTAGGTAATTAGTAAGCACTTGCATTCTCACAGGCAGGCCCTGCAGAGCACTTGTACCACATGGCTGTGTTCTGAGTAGCGTACTCTGCGTACTCGAAAGGCTCAATTAATTAGAAAGTTTACGGCTGAACCTGATTGAGCCTTCCAATACAGAAAGGAGGAGCGGTGTGATTGTTTTTGCCTACTTGATGTAGGGTTTCCAGAGAAATATTGAGAGGGATTTAATTGAACCTTTCAAGCTATAGGAAATCTTCATAGTATTACTTTCGGTTAAATTGAATATTAAAATCGGTTCAGATTCTACAGTATTTAATGAGAGGCTACATCAGAGCATAGAACCCAATCACTTGCCGAAAAGATAATGTAACTAGACGCTATACTGATTGTTTTGAATTAAGAGTCATGTTTTTGTGTTAGATAGATAGATAAATGTCTTTATTTTCCACTTTGTGCATTACATAAAGTGTTGTGGGCGAAGTTGAGGCACAAGAGCCCCCTTTTCCACTTAACCAACATGAGGTAGTGTTGTTGTGAGATAGGCCTAGTGTTGTAAGGAAGAACTAATTCGTTTGAATCACGTAAACCGTAATATTCGTGAATCCATGTAGTATGCTACTGGTCTGATTGTTCTTGCCGAGAGAATATTAGGACTTCTGAAAATATTGCGAGAGAAGAGGAAATTTTCTTGTTCATTCCAAGTAATGAGATAAGTTAATAGAAGTCGATTTTGTTGTATTGAATCAATACATCTTTTACAATAGGCTTCACCGGGCTGATTGGTTTTTCCCAGATTGGTAAAAAATTTAGCTCGAGAGTTTATTTGCTCGCACAATGCTTTTGTTAACTCAAAATGTTATAACTTCTAATAATTAAAATCAAAGTACCCGTTTCAAAAAAGGTTACTTTGATTTTAATTATTGAAAGTTTCAACGAATACAGTAGCCCTGAGAGAAAATAAGTATTCAAAATGTTATATCAATTTGATCTGGTAGACTTCATCGCATTGTATTGCACAACCTATTCAATACTGTAATTTTTTCGACCAAAAGATGAAGGTGGAAAATTATGAATAAAGAAGAAAATATTGACGATCGAGACATATACTGACTGCACTGCAACAAAACAAAGCCTGTTCCACCTTCCCTTCAGGGGATGGATTGCAAACATATCGCATCCTGTTCAAGTTTTGAGCCGAGCCAATTTTTTTATTTTATTGCACGTCGTTTTTGGGAAGCATTTGCAATCGTGAAAAATGAGAAAGGTCGAGCGAGGAGGAAAATATCACAGAGAAAATGAAATTGACCGTTTCGGTATAACGACGGGAAAAATGACACGCCAATAAAACTCGACAAATTCCCTTTATGCGCCAGGGCTTAATAATTCAGGGACGCCGCCTACCTGTTCCCTGTTTCGTTCCCTGTTCGTCCCAATGCTTTTGTTTGCAACTCTACCTTCGCTGATTGGATTAAACAGTTGTACACGTAACGGTCAAAGATAATATAATTTCTAGCTGGCCATCTCCAATTCCGTTTCCTTCTTCACAAATCCGGTCTCGTAGCTAACCTGCTTATAACATTCATTCAGTAACTTCTGCGATCTGCGAATATTGCAGCAGTTATTCGTATTAACGAACTGATAAGCACTTTTATCCACTCTCTGTCATGTGGAAGGTGGAATATTTCAAACGTTATGGAGTCATCCTCGACTTATACGGGACTGTGCGGATTTATCAATACTGTTCACTCTGTAGACTGATTAAATTGGCTTATTATATTAATTATAAGCTTGAAAAATCAAGTATAAGCTGAAGCTTGAGTGATTATCGTTGAAAATGAGCTCATTGAATACTCATGTATACTTGTTACTGATCTAGCCTATCAAAACCATCAGAATATTAACAATTTTGTACTGATTGTGAACTAATTTGTAATCATTGCATAAATATTGAAAACCTAAAATCAGAACCTCAAGTAACTCAAGAATTTGTGAAAATCTGTGTCGATTTATGAACAATATATGCTATTTACAAAATATATTTATACGCAATGAGCACATCTCATTTTTAAAACAGGTAGGATTGGATCTCGTATTCAGGATACGATTGGTAGGATGCCCAAAGGCAGCTCGAGCCGCGCAGCTGAAAAGTGACTTAAAAAGGGTGAAATTCACTATTTATTGATTTATTATACATGAGTAGCCCTAATAACATGGAGAACATTCATAATATAGTTATATGAGTAGAGTTGTGATGGCTTGAGCAGCGCAGCTACAGCCGGGCAGCTCAAACCGAGAGCGCGGCTAGAGCTGCCGCTTGGGAATCCTACCTTCATTAATAAATCTTTTCTCAACATTATTTCGTAAAACTGTTGGAGAACTTTATAAAAATTTTCCAGCTCAACTAATCTGATCAACTGAGTTGATTCAACCTGTTGAATATTAATTTGAGGGTTATTTTTTCACTCTGAAGTTCAATTTGGCGTGGAATCGTCAAAGGAGATCATTTGACTGGAAACGTGATTCTAATCTGCTTTGTTTACTCATGTTATGGAGGAGGTGGATCGAGCCAAGCTCAAAGTGTTATACTACAAAGTAGATTTATCAATTGTATGGGTAATGAGTTGTTGAAAATTTTCAAAAAAAATTTTTATGGCGGAAATCCCCTCTCTTTCTCATCCAAAATTTTCTGATGTTGATCTTTCATCTGGTTTTCTCTCTTATTCCATTTCTCTATTCTATATTCTTTGCTTATTTCCATTTCTCTCTTTTCTTCCTAGTTTTTTCCATTTCTCTTTTTCTCTCTTCTACTTTTTCCATTTCTCCTTTTCTCTTCTTCTAATTTCTCTTCATTTCTCTCTTTTCTTTTCTTAGTTTTCTTCATTTCTCTTTTTCTCTACTTAGTTTTTTCCCATTTCTCTCTTTCTTTCCTCCTATTTCTCTCTTTTTCCTTCGCTCTTCCATTTGGTTTTTCTCTGTTAGTTTCTTTATTCTTTCCTATTTCTCTCTTTCTTTTCATTTCTCCTTTCTTTCTTTCAATTTCTCTCTCTTCTTAGTTTCATTTTCTATTTTTCTCAATTCTCAATTTATCAATAGTCTCTCAGCTACAATGTGATTATGAGAAGTTTGGTTTAGTAAAGAATGTTTACTCAAACTTACCAGGTTTAATTGAAGCAATATCGGCCGAGATTGAGTCATTTTCCCATCTTGCCAGAGTGTCTTCTTTGGTTGGACAGACTATATCAATAGTCTCTCAGCTACAATGTGGGGATTATGAGTAAGTTTATGTTTCGTAACGGAATGTTTACTCAAACTTACCAGGTTTAAGATTGGAATCACGTGATATAATGCTGCCTGATGGATTTGACGCCAAACAGCGGTAGGTTGTCGCGTGCACGTCTGGTCGAAAATTTTCTGCCGAAAATGGCGGAAAGTACAGGCTGCCATTGTGTAGTACCTCTCTGCAAAAACAAAATAGAGAAGGAACATCAGTCTTGTTGTAATTTATCAGAAGTACATCGGGAAATAAATTTGGAATTTACTAATAAAGTAAAACTTATGTTTGAAATATGTTTCAAATTTGAATATTAAATATCATCAATTAGATTAATAATTTTGATTAATCACAATTGAATACAAGTTATCTGATCTTATTAAATTGAATTTATACTTCTGGTTAATCACAATCAAATACGAGTTATCCAATCGTAATTATAGAGAACCAGTACATAAAAAGATCCTTGAAAACATTTCGAACTTGAACTTTAGGCCTAATTTTCTTCAATAGGCTACCTATTCTATGTACGAGTACTCCATATTTTTAAATACTGAGTAGCTGTGGACCAAATTAGTTGTGAGGAATGAATTGTAAATTAAATAAGTTGTGCAGATAAGATTGATATTGTGTGAAATTTGATCGAGCCATTCCATCAATGGAGCAAGAGAAGCTAATAATAATTTCTCTGAAAGAAAAACAATTCTTCCAGTGGAGTTTATTAGTAAGAAATGAACAATACAGGTATTTCATGATGTGAATTGAAGTAACAATTTAGACTTTATTGCAAAAAAATATATATTTTGTCGTGGCCCTCACTATATAAAATATGTGTTGTAATATATAAGGGTAGAGCTGTGTATATTGTTTCTTTTATCTCGAATAATTTAATGCATCAATAAAAAATAATTGAAAAGGATACTGTGATTATTATTACTTTGAATAAAAAAACAAGCTGTGTATATTACGACAACGATAATGAATGATATTTCCAATTCGAATTAGCTTTAACAATCTTCTTGATAATAATTTTGCAATTCTAAACTAATATTTGATCAGTATATAATTTACAAATATTTGCTCCCACATGAATAATGACATAATGAGCTCTCACAATGTGATTGATAATACTGTACTGTGAATTAATACTGGTAATGTTCAGGTATTTCAATTTTGAATGAATTATTGGCTGATACCGTCGGTAGTGCATAAGGATAGTTCGAGCGAAGCAAGCTTTCCGGTTAGGGAAAAATAATAGAGAAATCATTAAAAAACTGTATGACGATGGATATTTCGATTGAGGGCTCCAATAGAATTATTACTTGAATGAAATTTTGTTGTAGTTGCTCCAATAAACATGATCGAATTTGGCTTACAGACCCAAGGGGCCGTGACTCTCCCGAGAGTAACCTAACTACACAAAGAGAAGTGCTGGGGTCATAGACTGGTCTGGGCTGCTCATTCCTTGCCTTTCCGGCTAAGATACAACCAGCCGATTTCCGTTATCCAAACAATTGTCCCAATTTGTCACACCCCAGCCTAGGGTGCACGGTAACCCTGTTTCCGGCCAAATAGTTTGTGTTTGCGAATTCCTGTGTTTGCATGAATTCGAATACCGTGAAATCAGGATGCAGGCATTTCTCAGGGCTTTGCTCCTGCTTGAGAACATCCTGGATCAGAGAGAAATATTATTTTTGCTTGTACAAAGCGAATGAAGTAGGAAAATGATCAGAATAATTTAAAATGATTGTCAAGTCAACAAGAGTATGACATTTATAGTTCTGATTTATAAGATTGATTATTGATTTCACAGACTATAACGGAATGAGATATTCATATTGTAATCCTCTCGAAACGTGTATTAATAATTTTGGTTCCGTGAGTAAGCCTACTAAATTCATGATAAAACTAAATTGGTTGTGTTGTGATGGGTAAATTTGCTAGTTATTTGTTACAGTATTATCTCATTCTATTGTTTCCTCATCCTCTCTTAACATTTTTCTCTTTATTTCTTATGTTATTGTAACTATTCACCAATCTTTCATTACTGTGTTTGCTGTTTGAATCGACATTTTGTAACGTTTCTATGAACTGCTAATTGGGGAGGGACTTGTCTAGGCCAATGGCAGACGTTCACTTTGATTGGTTCAAGCAACTACCAATAGCGGTGCTTGACCGTTTATATAAACACTACTGCATACTGCATAAGTGCTTAGTATAACGACATACTTCAAGTTTCAGTTCACTGGAGAGTGTTAAAGGTGAAGAAACTGGAAGCGGTATCTCAATTCTTAATAAATTGGTAGTTGACAATATCTTGTTATTGTTGAAAAATTAACTTTAAACTTAGGGGTATTAAAAATAATTGATGTATAAAATAAAATAAATCAAATACCCTTTATGTGTAAAAATAATACTTTTAAAGTTTATAAAGGGTAAGTATTTGACTTGTTCTTGTTATTTGATATGGATAGGCTAACTACCAAAATATCATTTCCACAACTACTGATCAAATAGGGTTTCTTTTCGGATCAAATCAATTAGTTAATAGCGTGTAATATCTGAATAATCACATTAATACGAACTCAACCAAATACATATTTATGACACTGGGATCGATCAGCCGAAGCATTATATCGAGAGGAAATATTTTTGGAATGATAAGTGGTTGAATTCCGTTCGGTTCTAAGTTGGATGAATAATTGACGAGAGGTCATCTCTTAGCTAGCGATCGGCTCTTCTCTCCCTCTTTCTCTGAGGCGTGATTTAAATTCTCTTCTGATCATAACTCATCCACTCCATTTAACCGAGCTCATTTTCTTGAATAGTTCTCCAAATCGTATTTTCTTGCCATTCATCACGTATAATACTTAGTAAATCTTATTCTATGATGGTTCAATCTCTGTTAGCTATAGGGCTGAGGCCGCACTGCCGGTGGGTAGAGCGTGGAGGGTGGAGGGTAGTTGGTAAATGTATAGAACATACACACCATCCACAGTAATACATCGTATGAATGGTATGTGTTCAGCCGCCATCTTGAAATTCTTAAATATGGGCAACATAACCTCAAAAAACAGAATTACGTCATACCATTCATACGATGTATTACTGTTGATGGTGTGTATGTTCTATAGATTTACCATTTACCCTCCACCCTCCAGGCTCTACCCACCGGCAGTGCGGCCTCAGCCTAATAGTTGGATTCCCAAATGCATTTGAATGATGGAATAAACAACCGGTAAACTAGAATTAAATTCATCCAAATTAACATTATGAAAGTGGAATAAAACTTCTTAATAATCATAGTAGGGAAAAAGCATTCAAATGTAATATCGCTTGAAAAGTTTCAATTTTGTCCTGGGATTCTATCAATGTATGTTAATAAATCAAAGTCAAAATCACAGTACTCTTTTAGTATTTTTACTTTCCTTGCCCTACCTACTATCATAGGTAAGGAAAGTATTGCTTTCCAAAAAAAATTAAGGTACCCCAATTTTAGGTTTTCTATCCGTTTCAAGGTCCTCTGAGTACAAAAAAGTGGTTTTGGGTATTGGTCTGTGTGTGTGTGTGTGTATGTCTGTATACACTATATCTCGATCCCTAATTGACTGATTGACTTGAAATTTGGAACTTAAGGTTCTTATACCATGGGGACCCGACTCTGAGAAATTCAAAAAATTCATCAAAAAATGGCGGAAAAAATGGCGGATAATATGCCAAAAATGGTGTTTTTCAAGATTTTCTCGAAAACGGCTCTAACGATTTTTTTGAAACTCATATCAAAAATAGCCCTATATAAGCCCTATCGACTGCCATAAGTCTCGTTCCTAGCAAAATCGCGTAAGATCCGCAGCATTGTTGAGAAAAATGGATTTTGCAATATTTAGATTCCTAATTAACCGATTGACTTAAAATTTGGAACTCAAGGTTCTTATACCATGAGGACCCGACACTGAGAAATTCAAGAAAATTCATAGAAAAATGGCGGAAAAATGGCGAATAATATGCTAAAAATGGTGTTTTGAGTTGTAAATTAGGTTTTTTAATGCTCTGGTGGACTGTAAAGAAATTACAATAAATAAGATATGAATAAATAAGAATGTATTCTCATTTATTACTTCCTCAAATCTCATCAATGTTTTAAGAGACACTGAACTATTGACGTTCACATAAGATTGTCGGCCGAATTGGAAACGGACCGACGGCTTAATCAAAATCAAAATCAATGACAAACAATGAACCGGCTGGTTAAGTGCGGTCAGACAAATTAAAATTAGAGAGTGGCCGACTGGTTGAATGCGGCTCCACTTATAAATAATAATCATGAAATTGGTAAGTTGAAAAACAACAAGTGATTCCAAGCAAACAGTAGATTATATTGAAGGATTTCTTTTTCACATGTAGGGGACGTTAATTGATAACGATGTTCGTTGCAATAGCAAAACAAATTTGTGGTTTCGTTGACAAATACAAACTGCATGAGCAGCTAGAAAAGGCTGAATGCACAATCAATCAATTAATTAATTAGAATTAATAAAATTAAGAATAGAAAAAGGTAACTCGTTACTTTACATGGAGCAATTGACGCTCGGTATCAAAATTAATATTAAATTCAAAGACTAGGAATAAGAAAAAATCATATTTAAAATGATTAATTTAAAATAATTTAAAATGATTGTCAAGTCAAGAAGAGTATGACATTTATAGTTCTGATTTATAAGATTGATTATTGATTTCACAGACTATAACGGAATGAGATATTCATATTGTAATCCTCTCGAAACGTGTTTAATAATTTTGGTTCCGTGAGTAAGCCTACTAAATTCATGATAAAACTAAATTGGTTGTGTTGTGATGGGTAAATTTGCTAGTTATTTGTTACTGTATTATCTCATTCTATTGTTTCCTCATTCTCTCTTAACATTTTTCTCTTTATTTCTTATGTTATTGTAACTATTCACCAATCTTTCATTACTGTGTTTGCTGTTTGAATCGACATTTTTTAACGTTTCTATGAACTGCTAATTGGGGAGGGACTTGGCTAGGCCAATGGCAGACGTTCACTTTGATTGGTTCAAGCAACTACCAATAGCGGTGCTTGACCGTTTATATAAACACTACTGCATACTGCATAAGTGCTTATTATAACGACATACTTCAAGTTTCAGTTCACTGGAGAGTGTTAAAGGTGAAGAAAGTGGAAGCGGTATCTCAATTCTTAATAAATTGGTAGTTGACAATATCTTGTTATTGTTGAAAAATTAACTTTAAACTTAGGGGTATTAAAAATAATTGATGTATAAAATAAAATAAATCAAATACCCTTTATGTGTAAAAATAATACTTATAAAGTTTATAAAGGATAAGGATTTGACTTGTTCTTGTTATTTGATATGGATAGGCTAACTACCAAAATATCATTTCCACAACTACTGATCAAATAGGGTTTCTTTTCGGATCAAATCAATTAGTTAATAGCGTGTAATATCTGAATAATCACATTAATACGAACTCAACCAAATACATATTTATGACACTGGGATCGATCAGTCGAAGCATTATATCGAGAGGAAATATTTTTGGAATGATAAGTGGTTGAATTCCGTTCGGTTCTAAGTTGGATGAATAATTGACGAGAGGTCATCTCTTAGCTAGCGATCGGCTCTTCTCTCCCTCTTTCTCTGAGGCGAGATTTAAATTCTCTTCTGATCATAACTCATCCACTCCATTTAACCGAGCTCATTTTCTTGAATAGTTCTCCAAATCGTATTTTCTTCCCATTCATCACGTATAATACATAGTAAATCTTATTCCATGGCTGCCGGTGGGTAGAGCGTGGAGGGTGGAGGGTAGTTGGTAAATCTATAGAACATACACACCATCCACAGTAATACATCGTATGAATGGTATGTGTTCAGCCGCCATCTTGAAATTCTCTAATATGGGCAACATAACCTCAAAAACAGAATTACTTCATACCATTCATACGATGTACTACTGTTGATGGTGTGTATGTTCTATAGATTTACCAACTACTCTCCACCCTCCAGGCTCTACCCACCGGCAGTGCGGCCTCAGCCTAATAGTTGGATTCCCAAATGCATTTGAATGATGGAATAAAAAACCGGTAAACTAGAATTAAATTCATCCAAATTAACATTATGAAAGTGGAATTAAACTCCTTAATAATCATAGTAGGGAAAAAGCATTCAAATGTAATATCGCTTGAAAAGTTTCCATTTTGTCCTGGGATTCTATCAATGTATGTTAATAAATCAAAGTCAAAATCACAGTACTCTTTTAGTATTTTTACTTTACCTACTATCATAGGTAAGTATTGCTTTCAAAAAAAATTAAGGTACCCCAATTTTAGGTTTTCTATCCGTTTCAAGGTCCTCTGAGTACAGGGTATTGGTCTGTGTGTGTGTGTGACGTGTGTGTGTGTATGTCTTTATACACTATATCTCGATCCCTAATTGACCGATTGACTTGAAATTTGGAACTTAAGGTTCTTATACCATGGGGACCCGACTCTGAGAAATTCAAAAAATTCATCAAAAAATGGCGGAAAAAATGGCGGATAATATGCCAAAAATGGTGTTTTTCAAGATTTTCTCGAAAACGGCTCTAACGATTTTTCGAAACTCATATCAAAAATAGCCCTATACAAGCCCTATCGACTGCCATAAGTCTCGTTCCTAGCAAAATCGCGTAAGATCCGCAGCATTGTTGAGAAAAATGGATTTTGCAATATTTAGATTCCTAATTAACGGATTGATTTAAAATTTGGAACTCAAGGTTCTTATACCATGAGGACCTGACACTGAGAAATTCAAGAAAATTCATAGAAAAATGGCGGAAAAAATGGCGAATAATATGCTAAAAATGGTGTTTTTCACGGGTTTCTCGAAAATGGCTCTAACGATTTTGAAACTCATACCCGAAATAGCCCTTTATAAGCCCTATCGACTGCCATGAGTCTTGTTCCTGGCAAAATCGCAGAAGATCCGCAGCATTGTTGAAAAAATGGATTTTGCAATATTTCTATCTCGATTTTCTCAAAAAATTTTCAAACTATTTTCCAAACAGACACTCGGCAACCCGCACTACATGGCTGGGTAAGGTGATTTTGAGCAACGCAGGCAGCGTGCTTGCCGCTCGTGTGCAAAAATTGTATCAATGCCATTCCGTTAAAATCGCAATCAAAGCAATCCATATCAGGATTTAAAGGAGTCAAAAATCACATTTGGAAAAAGTATTGGTGTTCCATAATAAATTTTTAGTAGAATTACAGAGTATGATCCTTTATCGATTCCACCTCTTTGATCCGATATATTGAAATAGGTACCAAAAATCGAAGCGCCGGTAGTGGCGAATGCAAATTTCACTGTTATAGTCGTCCACAGATCATTGGAATGGTCTGTTTCTGATGCCGCTTTGTACTTAGCGGTAGGTAATAAGACAGTGTGTGAGAGAGAAGGAGTGATGTTTTGTTTGGGTGAGGGTAGACTACAGTGGCAACAGGGCTCGACAATCCTGTGACCTTGGTAATTCCAATGATCTGTGGTCGACTATAGTATGAAAAGATGAGCAAGTAATAGCGTAATGAAATTTGCACTTGCTGATGACTAGGTATGGATAATGGATAGCCTACTCGTATTAGGCTGAGCAAATGTTAATGGCAAGGAAAGTTGTGTGAGTGTACCACACCAGATTTTTTATACATACATTACTTGATAAAAATTATGAATATGACCTGAAAAATATTAAAAGGATATTGCGATTCTAATTTTTATTTAAACATTTCGCTTAAATATATTTTTAAAAGATTCCCAATCAAAATCATTATCATACCCTTCAGATTTAAAAAAATATTTTGATTACACTTCAGATTTCAGATTTTACAATCGAAATAAATGTTTTTTTCGAAAATCTGAAGTGTATAATCAAATCAAATATTTTTTATATTTTGACACTTGTACAATATACAATTGATCGAAAGAAACAAGTTCTATAAGAAGATGTATACATCATAAAAAAGGTTTATCAATAATGTTTCATATACAGAAATGCCAAGAGCTAAAAAATGTCAAAATAAAAAATACAACTTGCCAAATTATGAAATTTGCTCGCAAGTAGGAGTATACATGGAAAAAATTTTGATGCTGAAATCATTCACTCAGTTTCACACACTTGAATAATACATGTGTCTATAAAATTATTAGTGATGAAAACTAGCTGATGACAGTGAGCATTATTTTGATTGGAAATTATTTCTATTTTTTTTTTTTATTGGAAAATCTGAAGTGTATAATTATTTTGATAGGAAATCTTTTAAAAATATATTATCTTTTTATAATATAAATATGAATCTTTTCTATAAATATAATCTTTTTTAAATATATAAACTTCACACAAGACTTGAAAATAAGACGCAGTATTGCATCTATAATCATTCACAACCGATTGATGTCATGTTCATTCATCGGGGAAATGTTGGAATGGTTTACGACTATTCCAACAACTTGTTATATTCTCTCACGGCTGCTTTTATCGATGGCATGAAAAAGCGATCACTTCTTTCGTCTTCAATCACTTGTCGCACAAATCCATGTAGAAGCAAGCAGGCAAGTAGGCTGAAAGGACGAGTAAAATTGAAGCAAGTCGACAGACAGCGACACGCTTACAGGGGGAGAGAGGGAGAAGAAGAAGAAGAAGAAGAAGAAGAAGAAGAAGAAGAAGAAGAAGAAGAAGAAGAAGAAGAAGAAGAAGAAGAAGAAGAAGAAGAAGAAGAAGAAGAAGAAGAAGAAGAAGAAGAAAAGGAAGTAGAGAAATAAGGGAATGAAGAGTGACAGTGGAGGAATTGAAGGCATATCAAAGAAAATTCGATGAGGGAGCTAGCAGCAGTTGAGTTGAGTGTAGGAAACCCTTTCCTTCTCTCCTGAGACTCGTCCTCGCAAGTAACCGTCCTTTATCGCTTTTCAACTTCTTCTCTTCTTCCCTTCCTTCTTCTCCCACTCCTTTACATCTCCTTTCGCGCAGCCCAAAGGAAGCTTCGAAACTGTTTTCTCGTCGGCCGAATAGTCTTTCGAGTTTTAGTTTTTCAATTCGCTGCACCAACAAAAACCTCAACATCGAAACTATTTCAAGACGAACGATCACTGCACACAATCTCCCAGCTGCTGAAGGAAAGCCGCTGACCTTCCTATGCTATTATTCACAGTCGAAGTTGGCCAGTGAAAGTCACGAGTTGCGTTGGAAGAGGTTGCTGGTCGTTTTGTTTAGGCTTTAGCACTTGAATATTGAATTGGTTCCAGGGCCTGTTCCATAAATTTTAAAAGTTCTGTAGATACAATATTACTTGATGTAATGTTAATACCTTGTATGATTTTGTGGGTTAAGTGGAAGAGGGGGCTCTTGTGCCTCAACTTCACACACATCACTTGTGTTGTACAAAGTGGAAAATAAAGAAATTTATCTATCTATCTATGATATTAATCCAGGATTTGGCATTATCTTTAGTCAGAGTTTGAAAAATGTCGCACAATAATTTACACAAGAATTATAAATTCTCATAAGAACTTTGAAGATTCTTACCATATTCTATCACATATCAATAATATTCTTATGGATTGAAGTGGATCGTATTGATGAATTTGAATTCAAATGTGAAATAATTAATTTGAATCTCCATCAATTTCTATATTAATAGACAAAGGACTTCTGCTTCTGCAAATATTGACCAATCTACTGAATAGCAGGAGAGATCCATTGAATGAAACTGTTAAAAATACTGTGCCCAGATCTTGTCCATTTACGAGAGCAATTAATGGAGATTATAATCAATTATTGTTATAATTATCTAACAGTTGGTGTTGTACAATATCTAATAATTCTTCCATCTTTAATAATTAATTATAAATTTATTATTCATCTATTAGCGATATTGTAATGACACTTATTGTTGGAAACTCAGACATATGTCCAAATTGACTTCCTTATACTGTATTTCTAATTTAGTGGACTATTTTAAGAAATTTATCTAAAAATGTCTCTAATAAGTTATTAAAGTTTAAATAAACATTGATAAGGTAGAGAAAAAGGTGACTTGGATTTTTTATTAATTGAAACAGTATCATCAATCAGCGGGAGTCCTTCATGGAAATTTGAATACTTGAAGGATCACTATGTGAAAAAGAAAAAATACTAGATAGGACTAAGGATACTTGAATTTTCTATCCTCAAAAATTACATTGGTGCATCATTGTTATCAGCATTACAATGCAAAATTGTATTTAATATCTTATATTATCAATACTAAATCTCAATATCTCATCCCTAATATTCAATATTTCATTCCTATATGAAAAATTGAATACCAAGTAATGAAAAATTGAAGTTCTCGAAGATACTATGACTTGTATCCCATAATCATAGGTTATTGATTTTGTATGCAGTCACCAAAATAATTTTCCCATAAATTGGAGTTTGAGGTACTAGAACAGCTCCCTGATAGTTGTCTGCCCTATCCACCTAACCATCTATCCATCTCGGATGATGCAGGAACTAGTTAACGTGCGCCAGCGATGCAAGAATATTGTAGCCAGGGGTCATAATCTCCGGCTGCCGTCTCTCTGCTGGCCAATCATATCACTGGCCAACTGACCGTGACGCAATTCACGTGGATGACATTTCAGGGCCTCCAGCTCAACTGACACTTACTGGCTTGTGCCCTCACGTGATTGCCCGTCCATGTATGGGGACATTTACTAACTTGCAGTGTAATTTGAGAGAGTCTTTGGCAACGTGAATACCTCTAGATCTATTAATTGAGATCTTGGATAAAAATTTCGAAGGATCATCACCAAAATATATTGATTGAGGAATGATTCCAAACTATTTTAACTAGAATTAAAAATTGAATTTGTAATAGAAATTTTGAAATTCATGATAATAATTATAACCATTTCATAACTGTAACCATTTTTGAAATTCATTCTGAAAAAATGTATGGGATGGAGTGTAAATTTCCATTCCAATCTTCTGAATATTAACATATTTTGCTTCAAAAATGAATAATTATAATTATTTCTTATTTATTAAAGGTATATCACTTGATAGTGAAAAAGTACTATTCTATTTTTATTTGTATGATGTGAGGGTTGAGTGTTAGAGAGGGCCTGCTAAGCCCTGTAAGGGAGGGGCAGCTATACAATTCAATTCCTTGGACAAGTTGCAAAGTTCAGATATTGATTGCTATCTATCATCATTTCAATCATGAACGTGAAAGGTTATGAGCTTACTCAATCCATAACCTCCTATCATTAGAGAAGTGATAGATGGTTATGCTCAATCCCAATGTAAAAGATGACAATGTTTATATACTAATTAACATCAAATAAGGACTTCCCACCTCCACTTACCACCATCATTATTATAAACTTCACAGAATTTTAGGGTCATGACTCATGAATCCAATCAATACCTAGGCTTCCAATCTATTCGAAATCAGACGATCTCACAGCATCACAGCATCACAGGTCTCATCCCATCTATATGTTGGATATCTCTAGGTATAAGTGACTCCATCTATAATCTATCTATGTCTAATCCGTTCGTATCCAATATTGAATGCAACGCAAATGGATGATTCGATAATAATGGACCCCTATCGCTTGATAGGGGCATAATGTACAGTTGGGATTAATACAGATCCCTGGGTTAAAATTATACCTATTGTAACCCTATTCTACACTACGGGATCAATAGATGTATCAATAGAATGGATAGAACTTTTTGTTATTGGAATTTCTTCAATCAATAGAATTGGGTACCTGTAACATGTTGGTATTATAATTTTTCTAGAGGAAATAGCACTAGTACATAGGTAAACAATTAGTAACTAAGTAAATAATTTGTGAAACAGATCGAGTGAAACACTTTGTGGCAGATTTCTGTTCAAATTTAAACATTACTCCACCTATAAGAACGTATATTTTGAGGTAGATGCTCGTTATTAAAGTAATTAATTAGGCCACTTAATGGATTAAGCCACTGTAACATATTTGTATCGGAATTTTCTCAATCAATAGAATGAATAGTGCCTGTTACATTTATAGATATTAGAATTTTTATAGAGAAAGCACATGAGTGAAAAATTAATTAGTGAATCAATATCAATAAAATGAACAGAATACATGTAACTTTCTGTTATTGGAATTTTCCCAACCAATAGAATGGATAAGTACCTGTAAGTAACATGTTGGTATTATAATCTTTTTAGAGAAAATGCTAGCACTCGAAATTGGGGAAACAATCAGTACCTAAGTAAATAATTTGTAAAACAGATCGAGTGAAACACTTTGTGGCATATTTCTGTTCAGATTAAAACCTTAGTTTACCTAGCAAAAGGTATACTTTGAGGTAGATGCTCGTGATTGAAGTAATGAAGCCACTCATCAATACATGGAGCGGGCTGATGAATTTCAACACGCGCTAGTTTTATGGGTGATTCAGCGTCATAAGAAGACTGAAATTAGGAACAGGAAGAGAGTATACAGATGAGTACGAAAGAGGAAGGGAGCACGAGGTGGTGGATGAGCGAAATTACAAAGAGGAGGAGGAGGAGGAGGGGAGGACGAGGAGGAGGAGGAGGGGAGCAGGAGGAGAAGGAGGAGGAGGAGAATCCATAAACTCTTAATGGATATTGTTACGAGGTAAGCGTCAGCTGTTGACCAGCTGGGACTTGCTGATATCATTTGTAGCCTCGTTCTCAGTGTTCAATAAATTGCAACAATTAATTTTCAATGGAATAATTTTTTCAATCCTTGATACCGAAGTTGATGTTTACATGTACAATACCAACAATCCTGGCTAAGGTAGAGAAAAATTTGAAAAATCATGATTTCGTTGCAAAATAACCTGGGCTGAAAATGCCAATGAATTTTAACTTCAATTGAAGTCAAGAGGAATAAGCTGACCTGCTTCACATGTTACAGTTATAATCTCCATGATGTCGATGGTTTTTCAATATAGTTCCCCAATAGTGTCCAAAATTAATTCATGTATTGAAAATATTGTCTCAACCTAATAGGTCTCTACGAGATACTTCTCATGTAAAATACTTTTGTATGTTATATGGTCTCCCAATAGCTTCCAGAATTAATTTATCTGTTAAAAATATTGTCTCAACCTGATAGGTCTCATCTCATGTGATCATTCTTATGTGAAATACTAGCCTAGTATGTTTTATGGTCCAGCATACAATATGGCTCAATATTTTGGTATATATAGAAAAAATAATTTAGGCCTAACTAATTATCTATGACATTTTCTTCATACAGTATTTGTCTGTCCGCAGAGCTGTATAAATATTTTACTCGTATGTTTCATCAAAATATGAATAGAATACTTCAAATATATGCGATAATAATTTGGTAGGCTTACTGCATAATCAACCCTCTTCCTCTTCTGATGAAACTGATCTACTCCTTCCTTGAGCCTTCAATCATGATTCAAACTTATGAGGTCTATCACTTTGATTCCAGCGAACTGCTACTCCAGTGAACCTAATCCGAAATTTACTTAGAGTAGGGTGAAGTTAGAACTTATAGGTTCGACGTTGGCTCTGGAGAGATTCAATTTCCAACTCAAGATACCATGACCGACCCAACAAACTTGTAAACAGCTTCACGGCTAACTTCAAAATAAATCAATGCGGTTGCTCTGAATCTTCTTACTGACCCTGTAATTATTTGCTGTTCTGTACTTCCAACTCTAAACTGTAAGATAATTCAATAGCCCATAGCTGGAATTCCAAATGGACTGTGAAAAAAAGGTACAAGTATAAAATGAAGAGGAGTCTCGAATTCATAATTACAAATAAGAAATATCCGATGAATAAAATAAATTAATCCTCTTCATAAGAGTATAGTATATCTACGTCTTCATTCAATTCTATTCCGAACATATTTTTGGTATATTGAGATCCCCGTTTCAATAATACCTAATTATCTCTACTTTCTTCAACACCGAGGTTTATTTCAACTTGGGTTTGACTACAGAAAATACAAAATAGAATTAATTAACCAGTATGTATTACAGTAATGACTCTATGGATCCTCTAATGTTTGAGACAATAATCAGCAGAACATCGGTGATAAAATGCAGTAAGAATATTATCACAAAGATTCAGATTGAAGATAATAATATTTCATCCATTTCACATGAGTATTGTAAGACAATGTTTTTGAGGGACTATAATTCTCTCCGCTGATGGAGTGAACCATTGAATATTAACTGTATGAATCACGGTTACAAAGCAATTTTACAGAATCGTATTATATATTTTTTCTTTCTTTATGTAACTGGATTCACTGAATCCGAGCCGATGTTGATTAAAGAAGTATAAACCGAACAGAAATAACGAGTATCGGGTTGAAAAATATAAATTTCAGCTAACCAAAAAACAATTGGGGAGGAATGAGTTGTAGTACGTGAAAAAGAAACGAGAGAGAGTGATACAGATTCAGAGAGAGAGAGAGAGAGTGAGAGGACGAGATATAGATCAAGAGAAAGCAAGTAAGAAATATGTGTAAGAAGGGTACAGAAAAAGTAACCGAGATAGGGTTTAATCAGGAGTTTTATCAAACTACGTGATCGAATTCCAATATGGTATGCGAAAATAATTTCAAAAGAGAAGGTTCCATCGTATTTTGTTGTAGGAAATCAGATTACCAATCTGCAAGAATAATATGATATCATCGTAACGAAGTTTGTATCTTGTTTCTCTGAATAGCAGAACTTTATCGCTGAATCTTCTTTTCTGAATTTCCTGTTGAAAATTCTCAAATTACATCATTTGGTATGTGGATTAAAAAATATCTCATTCAATGGAACTCCTCGAATACAAGAGATAATAACTATGTATAAATCCACACAATGGACATGCATGTACAATGGTTTGTTGACTTTAAACATGAGACATCTCTTATCAACTCCACATTAATTAGATCTCTCTAGTTGAATCTCACCAGTGCAGTGCTAGTGGCGGCTCGTGCCCACTGAATAGGTGAAGTGCTGAACAGTAAAAGATACGGGCACTTCACCTGTTCCGTTGGTACGAGCCGCCGTGCAGTGTAGTACCTGCTCGAATACAATAACATTGTTACAGCCAGTCTTTCCAAGCAAAGAAGACATCTGACAAGGTGGGAAAATGAATCCAGCTAGGTTATATCAATTGAAAAATAATAAATTTGATCTTTAATGGTATAATACATTCTGCTCTACAATTTGAGACCAACTTTATGATTTTTGAACCAATATTGGCCATGCTTGAGTCGTTTCCCCATCTTGCCAGAATCTCTTCTTTGCTTGGACAGACTATCATCATGTTTGAAAGCTATCTACTAGGGACGTGCAGGCTTTCCTCATTATACTTGGGTCCATTCTCATTTTGTTTTAAATTTATAGGAAGAAACTGATCACAGTGCGTCGGTACCGGTTTAATTTTATTCCTCCTTTGCATTAGGGACTGTTTTCTACTATACCTATTTAATTCAAATTTGAATTTGTGTTATTATCGCAAAGCTCATAATATTGAGCTTTTGTTTGTAATATCAGTGAATCATAGGTATATTCACTATATTCTGTACTCTCTATATTCACTTTAAGCTCACTATATACACTTCAAAACTCACTATAAACTCACTTGATACTCTCTATATTCACTGGTAATATGTGATATGTTAGGGAATAAACAAGTTGTTCTATTCTAACATTCGAAGTAACATCTATTGAATACCATTCAATTGTTGGATATTTTCTCAACTCAGTAATGTAGTAAAATTTCAAAAATAATAATGGTTGTACAGGAAATGATCCTCCTCAATATCCTAGTAGAGGATAATAGATAGTTGAATATTGGCGTTGTCTTGTTCAATATCATCGAATGGGTAATGGAATCATAAATCGTTAATGGGCTCCGAAACAGGGGTATAAATGATAGTTAACGGCGCCGCGTGATGGCTTCCATTACTGCCATGCCTGCTTCCAGCTCCTGCTACTCCTTGGATGACAAATAATGAATTTTGTATCCGTCGTTAAACTTCAAAGCTATCCTGTCAAGTCGTGTGAACCGATAAGGCTTGAATTTGCACTACGTGACACAAATTATTGTTGAAGGCTAACTTTTTCGCCATAATAAAAATTGATTTTGTAATCTTGTGTGCAGTGTGGGGTATCTCTAGATCGTGTTGAAACAGAGAAAGAATTCTATATATTGTTAATCTGCCCACTGCCATGGATAATACAAGTAGAATAGTTTGCGCAAGCTGATTAGAGACGTTGTCACAGTAGGCCTACATGCTGAATTGTAATGGCATGTCTTCTCAGTTTGCTCGAGCTTTTACTTCCTCACTCTCTCTCTCTCTGTGTAACTGTGTAAATGTACCTACAGTTTGATAATAGCCTGAATATCAATAGAATGTAAGGCAATGAACCACTCGAGTTTATGGGTGTTCAAATAAGTGAATGATTCATTAGAAGAAAAGAGCTGGCTGGTTTGCTGTTAACTAGTTCAACAAAATGGCTGCTGTATTTAAAATTGCGCAATTAGTGTTCAACTAAGTAACTTATGTCGTAGAAAATGTGAATTATTTAAGATATTGATGAGTGAAATAGTTTTTCTTCAAATTATGAAGTTCCCATGACTAGTTACAAAAGTAGTCAACTGATCATGACACTTCCGTGTTACCCAGTTTTAATCAAATCTATTTGTTTCCTTTATTCGTTTCTTCTCATACTCTAACATGATCATTCTTGATTACCAATTTACCGCAATATTATTTTCGTTAATCACAGCTTTTACAACCGTGATTCAATCACGATTAATTTTAATGAATGTGAATCTAAAATATCAAAATTCTCATCGAAGTACAATAGCCGCTCATACCTTGCTGCCTATTTACCATACCTGCGATCAGCAACAATGCAGCACTAATGAATTGGCCGGAATTCGATGTTAGCCATTTGGTGAAGGGGGGGGGGAAGCGGTTTGGCCACTGAAAATCCATTATTCAAATGTTTTACTTGCAAGACAATGTACCTGTTGTTGTACGGCTTTCGAGCCACGCTGTTGAATTCACAAGATTAACGAGAGCTGAACAATGATCATCAGTCATAAATATCTGCATCAGAACAATGTTGCTAACGATCTAGTAACTAAGTTGATTTTGGTATATAATACAAACCTTACAAATCTTTGTCTCGAATCAAGAGATTTTCTCTCAAAAGGATCTTCAATAAATAAATAATTATCATCATCACTTAGAAGCCAGTAGCTCACTTGGTGATCAGACTCAAAAAACTTTCCATATCGGAAACTCTTATGACTGAACATTAAACAAATGTTACAATTACTGCAAGACGATGTACGGTAACTTTTGTTTGCTGATAATGAAAATTAAGGCGTTTGGGGAATAACTATGAATGCTCAACTCTGTCAGGCCAGTCTGATATACTAGCTGATAGTCAGCTATCTTTGAAAGCAAATAAGTATAGACAGCTCGCCTAACAAAGCTAAGTAATAATGAAAGTCATTCGCCAACTGCCTTTATTTTTTAGCGCCAGCTTTAATCGTTCAAAATCTTCTATTCAAAAATCTAAAAATGAATTATTTATTGAAAAATGAGTAATAATTTATAGTGATGTATCCCCACACAGCATTACCTTTGAAATCTCCTATTTGGACTATAGTTAGATATTATACATTATTATTGAAGAAAGAAACCTATTACCTCAATTGATTTAAGATTGTTGAGTACTCATTAATTTGTCAAATAAAATTATTATCAAGTTTAGGATGGAAACATTTTCAATTCCAGTATACTTTGTGCAAGGATGTCTACCTTCAAACATGCACGTGCAATAATAATTTCAGTTTCGAGAATTACCTATCAACTCATCTTAAGTTGGCGTCGAGCGATGCGTTTAGATGGAAGGAGGAAATCATTACTGGGAGAAGTGAATACGGCGTCGAGTTCGAAGACTTTGCGATGGAAACATCAATCCGGCTCACTTTGATGAAGTCTCTCGAGCTTCAGATTCTCCATACATACATTGCCGAGCTGCGGAGTTGCCTTAATATTACTTCCGAGGAACTGTCGAAGTTCCAACTTGGAATTAATTGAATTCAGAAGACAGTGTCGGCTGAGGCAATTGTAAATTATGCACGCCATCCTTGAATGTTTTGCACTGACTGTCAGTCGTCATTCTCCAAGTTATTCCTGGCTATTTCAAGTTATTCTCGGCTATTCTAAGTTATTCCTAAGTCAGCCTCGAATGTTTTGTGCTGAAAGTCATCAGTCTAAGTTGGCCTATTTCGTTCCAACCCCCAACCGCTTTCCAAATAAGTGACGGGCTTTGCTTTGGACTAAAGTTTGGGAAGAAACGATAAGTTTTGTCTTGGGAATAATTATTGTGGCGGCAAATGTACAGAGAACGGCTAATTGAAGCCTGATTGCTAGATAATATTGTATAAGTTTCAAGAGAACTTTTCTAATTTTACTTGGAAGATTGTTAAAGCAGGTACGTTGTCAGTTGTCGTCAGACATCGTGAGATTTCTGAATTATTGTAAGAATGATCAGCTTGACCTACTATTTGTTCACTTCTTCTAATCTTCTATTTAGCTCTACAACTACATTTTAGGGCGTGGCCGAGCAAGGTCTAATGGGTGGCTTTTCTGCTAATCTAATGAATCAAATAGTAATATTTTAGATCATTCTCATTATAATTTCTAAATTTTCCCCAATATTTTTGATCCTCAAATTCTGTAATTCCAATAAGAGCTCACACTAAAAAAAGTGATGTAACATGAATCAACAGACAATGCAGAATAACTTTTTATATTAATAAGGATTCCATTGGTTATGTTATCGCTCTTTTATTATATCAACTGATCAACTAAGTGACATTCATGTTGACCATAGCGTTACATATGAAGCCCTCATTGAAACTGAAACTCCATCAACAATTCCATCAATAATCGAAGCGCTGAAATTGATCAGGATTGGTTCCGCGAGAGAGAATTATTGGAGATAGAGTTCAATGTAAATGTTTGTTTGTAATAAAGTATGAAATTTGCATGGGCTGGTAATGGACAAATGCATTATTTGCAATTCCAGAAATTGAACTATGTTTGAAAACCGCCATGCCTGTGTAATTAATTCCGATTACTGAATTATGAACGCATCTGGCCTAATGCAGTTTGCTCACTGATCTTCATTAACGGATTAGTTTATCTTTCCTGTTGTTAGTCTTGTAAAGGCATGAGCTAACCCAGAGTGAATGTAACAAAAACTGATCCGACGTTTCTATCAACAAATCCTAATGCCTTTTTGCCAGCCACTGAAAATACACATCAATAAGCTAACCGGAATTTAAACAGACTGTTTGGTTAAAACATACACAATTACCATATATTACACATACATTACATAAGTTACACCATTTATGATTCACAGCCACAGTTTTGTTGAAATTGTGGGAAATTTGATATGTGAAAGCACATGTTACATAAACCAAGCGGTGAAATTCATCAACCATGTAATGATTCTTTGAAAACGATAAACAAGTAGGCTATAATGTTAGTATGATGAGTTAGGGCTCTATAAAGAGGAGCCTTTTTATAGAGCCCTATGTTGAGTATGTTTACCAAGAAACGTCACTCTGATATAAACTAAGAGTCTAGCTTTAATAAGTTCAATGTTGAATCATTAGATTGGAAAAAATCAATTTTGTTGTTTAATTTCAACTTTATGACAATGAAGCTCTAGAATTATTATAATAATAACTGAAATGAATGACAGATTCAATAAAAAATAAACAACCTTCCGCTATTGCTATTTCGTTAGAAAAGCATTTCTAGGGGTTATGTTTAATATAAATTTTCTAACCAGCCTATTTAGTATAAGGTTTAAGAACATGTGTCAAATAAGGTGATGCTTGAGGTTGCGGTGCAGGTGCCTCATAGTATATACATAGTTCTACATTCATATCATATATAATATCACATAATTTGTATATCATAGTATAGTATAGATCTAAGCCTGACCTTAAGCCTCACCTTTTTGACATATTCTTACCCTAAGTGGGCTAAGTAAGGAACCAGCTCAAGAAGTTTACCAGATTCCTCCTGAAACTCTGCATTATTCCTTGTAGTTACAATATTAGGTTGCAAGCCCAATCACGCTATCAGATATAGGAAATGTTACAAAGAATCTTCAGATTTTCAAGAATACTGTTGCCTTGCTGTTCTCATAATATAAGAGTCAATAATTATTATTGTTCCTAGATTTCTCGCTAAAGAGCTCGGCTCCATTGAAGAGTGCAAATAACTTTGAAATTATATTGGAACTTTGACAAGACGAAATTTTGAAATTCCTTTGAATAAATTCTGAAATGAGGAATGCCAGCGCTGGAATTTAACAAAAGCCGTCAGCTGCATCTGATACGTTGACAAGTTGTCAAGTAGAGGAAAATAAAATTCCTGACGCTTTCAAAAAGAACCTTCAAGAAAATATTTTGCGTCATCAGCAAGCAAAATCGTACAGATGGTGTGCAATTCATCGAAAATATTTTCGAACAGCATCTGCTAAGAGCTGTGATTCCCAATTTCCTTCGGAGTGAAATAAAACTGACTGACTCTCAATAGGAAAAGTTATGTATGATACGCTTTTCGAAATCAGCGTTTTAACTTTGAGACCTTTCATTACTGAGTTTCGAGAATTGATCTCTCTGCTTCTTTCAAAATCGATTACCTTTTTCTTCGAATACGAGGGTTGATTGTTTTTCTCTTGGAACAAATACATATTTCGTCTAGAGGAATTCAAATACCCGGTCGTGGGTTCGAATCCCACCAGAGGCATGGTCGTTTATGCACCTCATAAATCACCCTCGCACATTCCATTACCCACGCACAAGTAAATTTGAATACTTATGTGGGCATCATCCGCAGCAAAATGAAAAATTAATAAAAAAATAACGCTTTACATTTAGGTAACCTGAATTATTAAATTATTTATTTTTCACCTAAGATTGAGAATGGTTTAAATAATCATACCTTGATACCCCAGTAAACGCGTGAAGTACAGTTGAAATGTGTGATTGTAACAATTTTTCTAATAATTTTATTTGATCAAAGAATATATATTTTTCTTTTTGGCTACATAAAAAAATCATAACCTTGGATAGTAGTAGTAACCTTGGCAATTAGACGAACTTTAGATTGCATTTTGAAGTAGATTTACAGGAATTATTCAATAAGTAGGGTATAAATATAATTTAATTGAGATTTCGAGTTTGTTTTCTGATTCCGAAGATGAAAAAAATGAATTTTAAGACAGATAGAACAGAGTTATTGAGTTATGGAAACTGTAATGAGGTTCGAACTGTATGGTCGGTTCGGTCAGTGTTGGTTCTTGAGTTCTGGTTGAGAACTTATGGCTTTTGGGCCGGTATTCGCCGGACTGGAGCCGTTTTTCCCGTCTTGCCGGGGTGTCTTCTTTGCTTGGACGGGCTGTATAGTGGAATGAATCATGGCCCTTCATGGGCTTTTGATCCATTGAGACAGACAGACACGAGGGTCGAAGTAGTTTTTGTTGTACTCAAACTCTGTTACTAGTTGATTGATCTGGGTTTTAAACCATTCTAATGATATTCCAAAATCATCTTCTTCTTCTTCTTTATTTCAAGGGTTAGGCCTGTTCCGACTCACAACTCAACAATATTATTGTTATTATATTTCAACTACAGAATTTGATTATGACTCTATGTGATTGTATCCCATTATTCATTGCCACCTCTTTAGTGGTCTTCCTACAAAACCACAAGAAAGTAGAGTGCAGGCAGCAGAAATGAAGTTCTTGCGTCGGACAAAAGGTTGCGATCGGACAGACAGAATAAGGAATGAAGATATACGAGCAGAGCTTGGTGTTTTTTGTCTAAGAGGTAAAATAATCCAGAATCGTCAATTTTGGAAAGAGCAAGTAGAAAGAATGACAGCTGAAAAAATTCCTATTCAAACTCTTTTGTACAAACCGGTTGGAAAACGAGATGAGATTCCAAAATTTACATAGATATATCAATTTGGGATTGTATTGATTTGATATCAGATGATACTATTCGAACCAATTTAGAACAGAGCTCACTCGACACATATTTGTTACGTTGATACGTAATGTGCATGTACAATACAGTGTGATGAAGATGCCAAGAGCTCAAGAGTTCGAACTCGCTCGAAAGATTGACTCCATAGAAATCGAGACTAGAGAATAGAGTGGAGGCTCTTGAGAATGCGGATGCAGCATGTATATTCGACTCTCAGCTTTCTAAGTGGAGTTGATAAGATTTCTGTTGCTTTCATGGCGACTACTAGTTATGTGAAGGCACTCATTAAGATCTTCTCAGTTCAATTCACCAACTTTCTTGACAAGTGCTGCTGAGTGCAGTAGCTGCTAAGGACTTTTCAAACTCCATTGGCAACAAAAATGATAATTGAAGCAGACGTAAATTAGTTTCCGTCAAGTACGGTTTGAGAGTATAAGTTCGACTTCAACACTCTCTTCAACAAAGTAGATTATTAGTCTTCTTCAATTTAGTTTGAAAATTCAAAACTGTGATTTGTCGTAAGTTCTTGATGAACACGAACAGATAGTAGAGCGACTTCTATGTAATTTTATGAACTTTTGAAGTTGGATTTTCTCTTCTAGAATACCAGATTTTGTACTTTGATTTTTGGGATATACATTGAACTTGAATTATTAATAAGGAATATTCAAGCTGTGAATATTGCATATAGTTGATTGGAATATAAATATTAAATATTATATATATTGATAAAATATTGAATATAGTTGATTGGAAAAAATAAAAACTTGCTAAACTTTCTAACTCTTGATGTAACAATCGGGTTTACAAAAAATATATTCTCTTGTATGCAACGTTCGGTAACTCTAATAATAATTATTCTGCATAATAGAAGTAATATAATATTATTATTTCTTTTTAGCAGAATCTTGGATTCCAGAAAGACAGCCGATGGAAGTTGAAAATTCTCAGAAAACCACGAATTACTATCTTCATAATCAATTCATGATTGTGACATCATTGTGAGTTACACAGTGAGCTAACAACGTAGTTATTCTTTCTACATTTCATTCACGATCACGTTCAACACTAAACTGGTAAGTTTTTATTTCTGAATTGTTCAAAATTTCTCAGTCTAGTATGACGGAAAAAAATGTACATAATCCGTGTGGAAAAGTTTACAAACTCATGATTATTTTCCAAACTCGCGTACCGCTCGTTTGGAGAACATAATTATTCGTTTGTAAAAACGCCTTTTCCACACTCATTATGTGATATATTAGTCTTCAATAAAAAATAAGCCTGTTGTATTCTATTTTACCATAAGCTTGAATGTGTTCTATTGTTTAAGCCTCAGATCAAGATTTTGGATATAATAATCTCTCTACAATGACAAGTGGAATAGAAGCCAAATTGATTGTACTAATTATTCAGGTTGTCAAAAAATTGAATTATAAATTCCGTTAACAAACAACGATCACAGCTCTATGGATTTCCATAAATTTCTATTTCTCTAGGAAATCGGTTATTTCCAATGGAAAGCACACTATAAGACGCTTTTCATCTGAAGGTCGTATTATATTAATGATAATTTCTTCACAACGTCATTCTCAATAATAATAAAAACAGTACGTTAGCCTATTCCAACATCACTCAATACGTTTTCCCAGCAACCACAATGGCAATAGCAGTCGTAGCAGCAAAGTTGACAGTTATGAATAAATTAATTTTTTCCAACCGGCATCCCTCGTCCACGATGGGCTTTGTGAGGAATTCAGCAGCTGAAAAACAGAAGATGAATTGCAGTGTACAACGCTGTACATGGAGGAAGCCCTGTCGCATAGGCTAGCTCATAATGTGACCACGACGATGGTATTGTATTCACCGAGTAAATTTTGTGATTGTATTGTTTTGGTTTCATTGCGGATGTTTTGCTGCCAGAATATAGCAATGCACATTGCTCTTCCTGTCGTCACTAGTTTGCTGTTCAATTGTGGTCACTTACTTTGCAGCGTTATTTGATTTCGGTGCCGGATTTCCACGCAGAGCCGTGTTGTATTGCGTGGCGTGGCGTGGCGTGGCGTTTCGCGGTTCGCGCCTTTTCAATTCGACCTGGTGGCACGCACACACTCACACGTCGACGTATATGAATCAGGCTAGTGTGAACGGGCACACTTGTGATTTAGTACGCAATCTGTATAAATAGCCTTGCTTTTACATCATGCAGCCGCCACAATAGACGCTAGTTTCAGCGTCATTGTCGGTGAATGCAATTCACTTTACGGCCAGCCTGTATTGTTGTTCTTTATTTGTTTGACAGTTGGGTGGGAAAAGTTATTGAACTTGTTCATAGCTTTGATTTTATTGGCTGCTGAAATCAACGATAAAGTATTGTTCATTACATCACGTATCAGAGTTGACACTGAGGCCCGAATTCACGATAATGAAAACTTGGTTTGATTCTGAATCAAAGATTATCATATCATAACATTCATTCAAAATTAGCTGATTGGAATGAATATATGGCAAAACCAACTTTTTATCCTGATAAATTGTGAAACTCGTATCAACTAGCCTACATTGGTAACCGAGTCCAAGTTCAACAAGAGTAGGTTCATCATGGAATTCAATTTACAACTATTCATGTTATTGTGGATTTTTTCGGGTGATATATTTTTGAATGAAATCAGTTGAAAAGTAATCAATGAGCCTGTGCTCATTTAACTCAATAACGACATTTCTATAAAATTTTGAAGAAATGTTTTATCATCAACTGAAATATTGACTCAAATACCATGTTCAAAGACTCAAGATGGTGGCTTTCGATGTTGACTATTGCAGTAGGTCTGTAGAACGTTCAAATTCAGTTTTATATTTGTGAGTAACGATGAATCATGTGCTCATTTCAAGCACGAATGTTGAACTTCAATTTCTGAATATGTGGAATTGCAATTCATTCAATAATAGACTATTAATAATGATGCGTCAATAATCTACTATACTACTTCAATACTTTTTTAAATGTTGGCTATTTATGTCAGTTTTTATTCCTCCATATAGAAAAAATAAAATTGTAGCCTATGGCTTTTACGAGTAGGTTCCTCCTCGTTTACATGTGTTTTTGCTATCGTATTTATAACTTAGTTGTTGAGAGAAATTTCATTTTTCAATTGAAAAAAGTTCCTTATTATAAAAAAGGTCCTCATCAATTGTAACTCTTGTGTGATTTATGAGTTTTCATCAACGGTCACGTGACTCCAAAACTCCCGATTTGGAAAAATCATCGATTTTTATTCTTGTCGGAATCAACATCACCAATAACGAGGGCAAATGTGCACTCAACGAAAAACTATAATCGCATGTTGAAAATGTAAGAGATCAAGAGCACCGTTGCTCACTCGACCACACTGAATGTTTATTAACGATGAGCTCGACTGTTGCAGGCGTTTTTTCCGCTGTGAAAAGAGAGCTCACGTCGAATAATGTGTTTTTCAATGTTAGCCGAGGTAAATAAAATTTCACGAATGCCGCACTCGGAATTAGTATAGCGGTCAGTGAGGTGAAGTTCCTTGTTTTTTCATGGAGTTCACTGTATATGTATTCAAGATATATATGCACATTATATGTATGGAGTTGATATAGTCTGTTCGAGCAAATAAGACATTTTGGCAAGATGGGTGAATGACTCCCTCACGGTCAAAATTGGTTCAAGAATTGTGAATTTGGTCTCCAATTGTAGTGAACATTCTGATCTACGATTTGGGTTTAAATTCACAATTATTGAATCAATATTGACAGAGCTGGAGACATTTTCCAATCGTACCAGAATGTCTTTTTTGCTTTGACATACATACTCGTACTCTGTATATAGATTAGAAAAGTATATATTTAGGTTACGTGTACGGAGTTAAGTATAAACGGGGTAATATGGGGTCAGTGCATTTGTTTAGTCTGTACAAAGAAGACATTCTGTGAAGATTGGAAAATGACTCCAGCTAGGTCAATATTGGTTCAATAATTGTAAATTTGTTCTCAAATTGTAAAAACGTTCTGCTCTACAATTTGAGTCTAAATTTATAATTTTTGAACCGATACTGTCCGAACCGGTGACATTTTCCCCATCTTGGCAGAATGTCTTCTTTCCTAGGACAGACTATATTTGCCATCTAGTACTCTTAATGATTGGGGTATTAGCCTTACTCCCACTGATCTGTTGGGTTTACTGCACTGGAGTCGGGTAATACACCCGTTCAAAAGTGCTAGTGAAAGTAATTTGAAACCCTCATAGTGAAAATTGGATCTAGTGTTGGACTGGAAATTCTAGTTGGTCATTTGGAGAGGACGGCTGGCAAAATGCCTTTATTCTAGTAGTTCCGGTTTTTGTTCACAGTAGTTTCTATAGGCCTATATGGCAGAATAGGAGAGTTTTATGATTTTCAAGGAAATGTTCTTTTGGCAATTTAATCTCTTTAATTAAACGTTGAAGAGAATTCCGCTACATTAACTTCATCGAATTTCTTCATTTAGCAACGTTTCTAGCAAATTTTTAATTAAGTGACGAGCAACGTATTCAATTTCAATTTTGTATTGAGCAACGTATTCAATTTTGATTCCAATATAGATTGAAATGTGAAATTTCGAATTTCTCATCTACTCCATACATGTGAGATATCATTAGATCCATACAGTGAAGTCGAAAAAATCTCACTGAGAATACGGCTCAACGTATTATTATGAATTACTAGTTACACTGATTCATTATTCATTCTTCAAATTTCAAAAGGGGATCTATTTATTTCATCAATTCTATCAAATTTGACTTTGATAGTTCAAATTAGTAGCCTACAGGTATAGCTCAGTTATGATTCAAATCGATAATAAGAAAACTTTGAATAATTAATTTTCCACAATCAATTGTGGAAAAATCCACAATCAAAGTAAACCTTTTGAAAGTAAATTTACACTTGAAAATGGCCAATATATCGCTAAAACATGTAGTGTAAAATGAAAAAATTAAAAAAATGGTACTTTGATTTTAATTATTTAAAGTTTCAACGAATACAGTAGCCCTAAGAGAAAATAAGTATTCGATATTAAGAAGTTTGAACTACAAATTATTAAAGATTGAATTTTAGTTTGTGATACATAACGTTGACTGGCCCTGACAATTCCTATCGAACGTGAGTTGTATAGTAACAATATCTTCAATCCAATAAATTACTAAACTTTTCTATTCATTAATTCAGTATAATTCCACCCCAACTGATTAAAGTCTGGACCCTGCCATGACGAGATATACAGTGTTGCAATGTGCTGCAGTGAGTTATATCGAGTCAGCAAAGGGGCAAGATGTGAGATAGCAAGATCCTGACAACTTTATTGAGGAGAGTGTATATTTATACGAATTGCGTACTAAATCAGGAGAAGAGGTTTCGCTAGGTGATTTATTCTCGATCTTTTTCGCCCCGGAATTGCAGCCAGGTTCGATTCAACAACTCCCGCCCAGAAAGAATTGCTTCAAACATCGAAAGAAACTATTCAGTCTAGCGGAAACATGACTGCCAACCTTGTCTGGCTGAAGATTTGATCGAGATAACTTATCCAGTACCACAGTAAATCACCGAGAATAATTATTGTAATGGGGGTTGGAAGATTTGTAAACATGTTACATTTTTCGATCAAGATAACTCAAGTTCGAATAGATCACCAGGAAAGATCATTGCAATGGTGTTTCAGGAACTTGGAAACATATACTTCCATCAAAACGACTTATAAAGTTGAAGTAGAACAGAACTGGTTGTGCATTGTAAGCGAGATTGATTATTATAGGGTAATATGTTTCGAGAACTTGAGAACCATTAGTTCTATCAAGATAGCACATGCAGTAAAGTACATCACTGAAAATGACCATTGAAATGGTTTTGCGAGAGTTTCAAAAGATTAGAAAATATTTCTATTGAGATAAATTTTGGTGTAGAACTCTAAAAAATTTATGAGATCTGGGGTCTCGATTCTTCCAATACGGGGTTTTTTCTGTTTCAAGAAATGCGAATTTTTTCGATGAGATTTAATATTCTCGGAAAGGCTAGATTTTCCATATGTATTTTCAGTGTGTTTTGTTCACTTCCTAAAAGAACTGCTGCTACTGAGATACCTTATAGTCAGTCTGATAATCAAATACATTCTCTGTACACTCAATAGTCGAAAACTGGTTTCATAGTATTTCTGGAGAGTACGTTCAACTAATCATCGTAATACCCACAAGTAATAAGAAATTTATATTACTAATCTACTTCCTTTACGAATCATTCCAAGACTTTTCATAGAGATCTTTCCCCTTTGCTCAGTGATAAGTTCAAATACTTGAAATAAGTATCTGAGAGTTGCGATTTATCTTGTATATGTACTTGTAGGTTACTCTTCTAGTGTGTTCTACAACCTCATTGCTTCTAGGAAAATTCATTACAAGTATTAGACTTGTAAACCACAGCCTCATACTTATTAACTGCTCCATTTCTCTACTGAAGCTTCTAAGCAAGATTCACGTTAATTTCCCCTCCAATTTGCTTTGATCTCGAACAGACGGTTCACTTTGTAAAATACTATTTAGGTTTCAAAACCAGCCAAAGCTTGAAAAAAACGCTTTGTAACTGTTTTCACCTTCATATTTAGTAACGTAGTAAGTAGCTTCTAAAGTAAATGGTGGTCTTTATGTTATCAAGTTGTAGTATAAAGGGGCGCTCACAAGTTTACCTCACGAACTCATCATAAAAAGTCACTACATTGTAAATAATTCTGACAAAGAAAGTTTGTGAAGTGAGTTGGAAGGTTGTGTTGGAGTTGAAAATAGAGCCAAGTCAGACGCTGGGAAAATATCGCGCTCAATACAACGAGAACAACATTCTTTTAATACCTCTCCGGAGAAAACTTCAAAGTAATAATAAAAGTTTTCCAATCAAAGCGTACTACCTGGACTTTTTCTCCTGCTTTCTCACTTATTATGACACTTTCAGGATTACAACTCGGTTTGCTCGTTGCGTTGGCTGCTGAATTATTTCGCTTTGATACGATTGATTGTGCGGGTGAAGCGGGGTAGGGAGGGAGTGATAGGAAAGAGAGGATTGGGGAAAACAAGTTTAAAGAAAACTAGGAATTCTATTGAATGAGTGTAGCGGTAGTGAAATTCGAATGACTTCGATCCTCAGAGTTCATCATCAGTTTCCAAATATCTCGTAATTATGATGATGTTTGTTAGTTTACACTGATTAGTTTAGCTTTAGACATCTAGTACACTTTTTGTACGCTGGGCGCGCTGCTCGCAATTCTCCAGCTGCCCTATAGTGTAATATCCGCTTTACCAAATCATGGAGATTGAACCGAACAAACCACTTGAAACATTTAAACAAAAATAAGTGAAAAATGTATGATGATAGAATAATCCAAATTTGCCGCCTCTTCTTGTCAGCTGTTCAAATGAATAGACTCTAGACTCCTATAACATGTTTAAAATTTGAGATCAATACTAACATAATGACTTCCAAATGAAACGTTTTCTTGATTTGAGAACATTATTTTATTCCTCATGATAGAACTTTCAAATTTACCGCTAATATTCAATCAGCTGTTTTATTGAAATCAGATGCATTCTCCAGAAAAAATATTCATTCAAATTCCATATGACATTTTTCCAGCCGTGATTATTGTGTTGATACATAATAATGTATAGATATATTGTTGCTGAGAGCTTATCCTTTTTTCGCCTGAAAAAGGATGAAGGAGTCGGTCGATTTTTATGTCCAACGAACTTGACCTGTATGAATGTTCGAAGAATATGTGGACTGAATTTGAAGTTGATCAATTGAGGCGTTCGAAAGTTATCGTCGAACATACAGACAAACAGACGGACAACGAATTTGGCGTCGAGTGGCAAGAAGGAACTCGCTAACGCTCGTTCAATTACATGTTCACAGTAATGTATCTCCCCAGGACCCTCGCGTGGGGTGTGCGGAGTATGCGACCACACAGGGTGTCACGGCCAAGGGGGCGCCGCGGTGGCTGATGCGAAACGGGAATTAAAAGAATTCGAATTGGGCTATTAGAATAATTTTCTCACTATTTGATGAAAAACTTATTTTACCAACAACTTCCACAAGAAATTATTTGCTCTGCATAAACTCATTCATAATAATGAATTATTGATCAATTGAAAACCACGATCAATGTATAAAGCAAGCCAAGAAGGCACGAAGAAACGCCCCTCTTAAATTTAATTCTATTGTTGGCTGACAATCACCTTACATTCTGTCGACCAATCACAAGCCAGTTTCCGGTAAAAACTTCTCCCTAATATTTTTACCGAATTATTGTAGTTTTCCAAACTTTTTTCTGACAATAGGTCGGTATTAGATCATGAATAGTTTCAGTTCTATTTCATTATATTCATCGTATGAAAAATAGAATATTAATGAGTATGAGATGGGAGTGCGAAATCATTATTTTCATCTCATTTCATACAGCATAAAACTATTGAAGTCTAGCACTGGCCTAAGTTACACAATAAAAGTAAAACTGAGTCTAAACTCTATAAATAAATTCTTCGAATACTAACTTGATAGAATCTAACCAGCCTGAATACATAAATAAATATTATATTAGCACAAGATCGTCAATAGTAAATCAGCGTAATTTTTTGCGTATGATATCATCCATCATTTTCTTGCTAGCAGCCAATTTCCAAGACAGAACTCACAGAACACTGTCAACCAATAAGAAAAGAGCAGGCGGGGCATGAAGGAGTGTCCAAGTCAAAACCAAAACACCTCCCGTCAACTGCTGCCATCTAAGGATGCTTGAATTTGGAAACTTTTCTAACCGATGTTTTCGACCATTTTGATCGTAGGTGGAGCTTGGAGGCGTGTCCAATGGAAGTCGAAGCAAGTCTTCCTATTGCTACTGCCATCTGCTGGCTGAATTCGGAACTGTTTCGAATGTTATTCAAGAAAGTTGGGTAGAGCGGTGAAAGTGGCTGAAATCTGCAAGATGAGTTTCCGATTTCTTGTTAAGACATCTCTATTTCCAGTGAAATGAAATATTAATGATGATACTCAATATTTTTCTGTGAAAAACTCTGTAAAAAAATTCAATATTTTCTGTGAAAAATTTATTATTCCCTCCATTATGTGCTTTCAAGCAAACTAATAAAATAAATTAATCAATAAATAAAATTTTAGTATTTTAATGATAAAGTACGGTGCAGTGTGACAGTTTTGCTCAATGTAGATAGCTTTTTGTCATTTTTTATCATTTCCTGTAGGCTTTTGCTTATCACGTAACTATCCAATACATGAAAATACGAAACAATACGTTGGAATATATTGAAATAAGAAAGTCCCTATAGCCAATCATTTTTGCCAAACCACATGCAACATTGGGATCGCTTATGAGAAAAATGTGAACATGCAAGGCAGCTAGAATCATGTTTGTCTTCCAATATATTATAATATTTTAGATTGAATTCGTTTAGTAATGGGGGTGGGGGCGCCAGCGTAAATCTTGCACAGGGCGCCAAAAAACCACGCAAGGGCCTTGTACTCTCACCTTCCTTTTCCAAGTTTATATTATCCTATATTAATTATAGGCCTGCATTTCAAGACAACTACAACTATATATTTTTGAAATTATTGAAATTTTTTAAAATAAGAGTTGGGCATTATGGGCATGTTGAAGATTGAACTTCAAAGTCTGAAATTGTTGGAAATGAAAGCATTTCAGAGAATATGCATCCGAGAGGCATCAATAAATTTTCCAAATTTTATTAAGGTCATCATGTTCTCGGAAGTTACAGATCGGAGGCTCTTCACCTCCCAGGCCCATCCAAAATCCGATATCGTTCCCAATCTCTCGTAGTTTTTTAGTTATTCATTGCTTGTGATTGTTATGAACTCAGTAAAGTGATGAATTATTGGTGGAGCTCAATCATCGACGAAAGCTCTCGCCCAACCATCAATAGAGAAACTCAGAAAACGTTTTTCGCTCAAGGCAAGCACCGGGAAGAAATGGAATAACATTTTATCGAAGACCATCAAAGCAGCCAATAGTCGACGCGCCTGTTGAATGCAGATTTCGAAATGCAGTTTTTTATGAAAATGGCTGGCGCTCCGCTGGCAAATAATAGATTGCTTTGTCAGCATTATTCGCGTTGTGCGCGGCAAAGGCGATTTAGATGAGTGAGCGTGTACATAAGCCAATTTCACGACCGGACGTTCTGCCATCAAAAGGATTGGCGGCGGGCCTTTTGGCCTTTTGCATAGCATAGCATTGCATTGCCTCGGCTTCGTTTTGATCTTGAAGCGGGTCAAACCACTCTCTATAGGCTTGCGCTTCCTCAAATCCTCACTACTCAAACCTCCCTAGTTCCTTCACAATCAAAGGCGTCTTTAAACCCCTCGTTTCCCTTCCAGAATTGGTTCTCTCTTCGATATTGAAGTTGTCTGCATATCCACAGCTTTTTGTCTTAGTAGAGTTATTTTTCAGAGTGTGATGGAGTGAGTTTTCCATTCTTCATCTTGAATTATGTTTTCTTCACTTGTAAAATTCTTGTTTTTGAAGTGTTGAACTGGTGGATGGTTGGAAAAACCTTCATTAGGGCGTTTCAAAGTTGGTCATTCTCATTCACACAAAACTGTGTTTTGTTTCAAAGAAGATATATTCAATTACGAACTTGCAAATTAATATAATTTTTCGGTCTCCTCAGGGAAGATAAAATAGTTTTTTATTGTTTGAACTATTTCAAATAGTTCTTTTTTGTTTTAAGATGGAATGATTATTGATTATTTCCTCGTATTGCAACGAGGAAAATAACTAGCGACGCTCGGTACTGAGGGTTTTCTCTTATCAAACCACCCCGACCCTTCTAAAATCGGAAGCACTGCACGCGCTTCCCACTGTGCATCTTTCTCACTCCCCCGCTTCCCTTTTAAACGAGCAGACATCTAGCGACCGCTGCCGTTGCGTTAAGCTCTCGATCGAGGATAAATAAAGGGTCACTCCCGTAGCAGCGGCCACTCATCTCCTGGCAGGCAGTCATACCTCTTCTTCAGCTCTCTCCTAGTCGAGGTGATCAATTAACTATTCTTGTATTGTTAATTGATGTTGAACCAGACGGTTCGTGGTTCGTTTCCTGAATATTCTTCTAGAGTTTAAATTGCTTTGGGTTCCTTTCAGTATCCTTCCCAACTCCCCATCACCTATTTAATCCATATTTTCCAATATCAGGACGTGTTTGGTCACGTGCCAGTCTTCTCCTACTCCGCATCCATAGGCTTTGTTCGTTCAAGGTCTATTTAATCCAAATTTCCTAACCAGGCTGTTTCATCTTAACGGCCTCTCTCTCTCCTAAATTTCCAACTAGGCTGTTTGTCACATAGACGGCCTCTCTCTTTCCAAATTCCTACCTAGGCTGTTTCAGATAGACGGCCTCTTTCTTCCCAAATTTCCACCTAGGCTGTTTTTCTTATAGACGGCCTCTCTTTCTCCTAAATTTCCTGTCTAGGATGTGTCAGAATAACGGCCCGTTTCTTTCAAAAGAAAGAAGAATTATAACAAATATAAAATTGCAACATACATTCCAGGAAATATTGGGGTATGACCAAATCGAAGAAGAAGCAGCGTCTCCGTGCAGAATCTTTCTCTTCACTCCCGAACCCACACCATTTTCCAACTGAAGGTAGTTGTCTAGGAGCGACACCCAGCATCTACACGTGGAAAAACACAGGACGTGTTAACACCCGTGATATAATATTTTATGTTTGCATTCGAGTTCTCGTTAGTATTTATCGAAACTAATTATTGTCAAGTAGCCTAGACTCAGATAGTGTAGAATATTTTCAATATTTTTGAATATTTCTAATATTCTATTCTGTCTGCCTACCCTACAAACAAATTCAAAGGCTGTTTGAGTTCACATTTCTGAGACATTTCTCCGTAGCTCCTGTAAGTGTATGTACTCTCCATTTTGAGCCAACGTGAGCACAATTTGATGCGATAGCATCTATAGAACCCGAGATTCAACGGAAAAATTTACCCTCCAGATCCCATATACTCTTATATTAATCCCAATGACAATATTCATTCCACAACTGACTATATTTTTCGACAGTCATACTATACTTTATACATTGAATTATCTATCCACCGCAAGTGTATTCTCCACGGTTGCGCTTGCGCATATGTTGCATGCAAAATAATCATCAATACAAATTTGTGCGGGTTTGAAAATGTAAATATTAGGTGGCATTGGGTGGGTGGGTAGTGTAACAAGCGATGATACGTTAATTATCGAACAATGTAAGATAAACAACATACAGTAGATTTACATACATCTGGATGAATGATGATTGCTTTTCAACATGACAGAGTGGAAAGTTTGTGTTTGTGAGAGAGAACTAGTGAGAGAAAGGGAGTAAGTGAGAGGAAGAGAGTCCGTAGGAGGAAAAGAGACTGTGTTTGAGAGAAAGAGTTGGACCGATGTTGGTAATTCTAAAATGGCGAATGGAGATCAGAAAATAAAGCGCATCAAGTGAACGGGGCACCAAATAAACACCATTGCGAACTGGGCGCATAAGCCCTGTTCAGTTTTAGGCTTACAGGCGATTTGGAGTGAGCCTCATCTACATATTGGGCCTGAGTACTCAAGTTCTGAATCAATACTAAGTTTCACATTTCGTAGTTGTTTACACGCACTTGAGATAAAACTGTAACACTCTGTTGATCTCCACTCACAGACTATTTGGTGGATTTGAAATGTTCTGGTTCTTATTGCTCCATTACGAAATAACGACTTAGTTCAGGGAAAATTTTGTGTGAACTTTGGTTTTTCCAATTGCGGAATTTCTATAATCCTTTATCAGTACGTTACAGTTCCCAATACTTTATTTCTTTCATGAGTTTCTGATTGCAGCTTGACAGCTACAAAATAGCTGGCAACTATTAAACAGATTTCAGAGATACCTTGTCTGTCTTGTATCTTGAGTACAATCTGTTTCCAATACTTTACGATACTGTTACTTCTTGACTTTGTTCAGAAAGAATTCGATCTTTCAATAATTGTTATTATCACTTGCACCCTTATTAGATTGCATATCAGCATTTTTTTCCTTAAAAAAATTGGTCACATTTTTCTTCTAAAAAATATTGAAAACGCAACCAGGCATATTACAAGAATAAACTTCTAATATTCAATTTGCTTTAGTCACTCAGTTGAGAGAGTAATATATCATAATATGAAGTGATTTAGAAAGAACAGAGTAGTTTGAGAAATGAATTACGGGAAGCAGTTTGTCCCAGTGGTAGAGAGCGTCTAATCGGTGAGATTAGATAAGCGACGTACCTCTGCCACCACTGTTGTACTGGTGACCGGTTCCTCTGAATTCAATTTATGAGCCTCAAAAATCACTTCCCGGTGGTTCGGAACCCACCTTAAGCAGAAGGTCCATTCATCTCTCATCATCATCCTTCCCATTACCCACGCACAGGCCCATGTGGGCATCATCCTCAAAAAAAAAAAAATTGTAATCTCCCATTATAATGCATTTCATGAATCTCTCATAAATCGCCTCAAGCCCTTTGCAAGCGTACAGTGACATTGGAACAGTATTATTATCACGAAATCAAATAAATCTGTTTGAGGAGTGTGTCAGCTAGCATTTCGCTGTCGACAAGTACTTTCCAGCGGCGTTGAGCATTTTTCCAATACTCAGCAACCATTCTCAGCTTGGCTCAGCACAGCGTGATGCTTTGCTGCAGCATTAGAGCAGCAAGCTCTGATTTTATATTCAGAGCGTTGACAAGTAGACAGCAGACGCAGCATCTGCAACCGATAGCTTCGTTTTCTAATTTCCCTAGCTGTAGCAAACGTCACTTTTCCTACTACACTGCCTCGAATCTCTTATTCAAAGCTGTTTTTCAAATGCCACACCAATATCAACCGACAGGCCTCACGACTATGTTTTTGAACAGGACCCGGTCCCGGACGCTTTTATCAGCTTTTTACTGATTTTATTGATTGTTCATGGCGAAAGTAATCGCCAGAGAAATTGAGGACTTGGGACTTACATAAAATACTCTAGTTATATTCAGTTTGAGTTCATTTACAAAAAGGTAAGTTGCAAGTTAGTCTGATTCCAATAGTCAGAACCCATGATTTGATGCATAAAAATACTACTTTGCTAGTCAAATTGGAAAAATATGTATGTATAATATAGATATATATTGTTTGATAGAATTCTCTTCTAATTTATTTAAATTCAGCTAGTTTCATGAAACCTAGTGCAAACATTTCAAATTTCTATTAAACATAATCTTCTTCGATCTTACAGAACAGATCCAGCTATTCAGTAAGGATAAAACGGCAGAATTTCTTCGCTACACATGTATGAATGGAATGGCGCTCCAGTACCGCCTTGGTATAGTACCACCTTGGTAACCTGATATAGTACCACTTGGTAACCATCTGGTACCGCCTTGGTGATATTCATGAAATGGGCTTCATTGTGTATTTCTCCTATGTATTCTTTCATTCTATATATTTCCAGATCTTAGAGCTCCGGAACCTCATTTTCTAAAAATGAAGCCCTGGATAACACTGAATTAATTCAATGTTCATGTGAATACCAAATGTCATTCGAAGGTCAACCTTTTGAGTAAAATGACAAACTTGAAGATGTTGTGGTGTGAGGGTTGAGGGAGAAAGGAATGTGTGATACGCGTTTAGCGAATCTAGCGCGGAGTCGTAACTTGCTGAGAAGAAACTGCGGACTCTCTCGATTTGGACAGCATGACCGCCCCCCAGAATCCTTTATTGCTCCATGTCATATATGAGTACTTCAGTCAGGATTTTATTCCGACAGAAATTTCTTCAGCGTCTATCTTCAATTTTATTGGCCGCGCAGAGCAATCTCACTCGACCTACTTATTACTCGATATCCTTTATTTAGTGTTATCGAGGTTGAGTGGCCTCATATTCTCTCAATGCTAGATGCTTTCACGGTATCGAATAGGAAGTTCCCTGAATCTGAATTCCTGTGGGAATTCAAGATGGGAGTTTACTTCTTAATATCAATGATTTTAGCCTTATTGTTAGTTGTTCCCAAACTTATTCTGGTTCCTTCCAGTTACTTTGTTGCATTGAAAGATATTTGAGTATATCTAATAGAAAATGATAATATATGATTAATAAAATTTATTTCTCATTTGATAAGAACAAAGTATAAGAAAAAATGGAAGTATATTTGGATTGAAAAAACTTGTACTGTAGATAGAAATTGAATTTATTTATTCGCTTCCATTTATTTTCATTCATTTAGGCTATTTATTATGAGGGGAAAATGATTCTCGACTTCATAAATATTCATAAACATGGTCAAGTGCATTGAGTTTCACGTCACCTTTTTGAAATATTATATTCCAATTTATTAGAGAATCTATTCCAAATATCGAAAGGTAACTATTAATACAGAATAATTCGAAGATTAGTATCAATCGCTGTTTACATTCATAACTTGGAGGCGGTTGTTTCTGTCAATAGTGTAATGGAAATATCATATCGTTGATTAAAGTTGCATGAACCTCAAATTCTGGACTTTGAACTAATGAATTTTAATGGAGAAATTGAACAAAAATTTGTTTCACGGAGTAAGTCATTTCTTTATGTCTTCTACTGTTTAAATAGTAATGAGTTAAAATTCAATTAACGATTTCAAATTCAGTTTGCGATTAAAATCATTGTATATCTGTCTTCAACAATTTTTTTCTGCCATTATTACAGACCATTATGGAACAGATTAAGTAGAATTGAATATTCCAGCTTATAAGATCCAGATTTCGCCGTAGTTTATAAAGCGTTCTCAGAAGTGAAGGAAGAAAGAGGAAGAAATCCGCCGTTGTGAATAAAGTATCAGCATCCACCATGCGTGTTGCATTTATCCTGACTAACGTGATATTAATATTGATGTTCAACTCACACTCGACATGCATCTCAATTTTCCGTTCAGGACGAGCATTATTCGTTTCAAAGTACAGTGCTTCGGACTCTTTTTCGAGATTAGTTGACTTCCTCCTTGCAACTGGCAAATTGAAATCAATCATTCAAGATTGTACATAAAACATGGATAACTTATAGAATATGATCACAAATATTCAGAATAATTGATTTCTTACAATAATTAAATGACTAGTTCAGTAATTCAGACTTAGTGAATACTGATAACATATAGTCTTGAGAATGATTGATTCATCGAAAGAATTGATTGATTCATTTAGTAATTCAGATTTGGATCCCAGTACTAAAGTAAATCTTAGATATTTATAGTTCAGGCTTATGGGCTCAGGCTAGGCTATTCGGTTTATGACTGTCTAACTTCGGTTGAATAGAGGTTTATTGGTTATGGTAAATAAACTATCCCTGTGACAGAAAAATTTCAAAATAAATCTACTCTTGAAACTGGTTAAATATTTATTTCTCAGTGAGAACTTAACTTCAATTCACCAGTATCGAGTAATCTCCTCAAGCCGGCCTCGTTGGCGCAGTGGGCTAGGGCGTCACTACCTTCAGTCCGCTAGCGCTGCCGCAGGTCTGGGTTCAAATCCCAGTGGCATGGCTGTTATTCACCTCATCAATCACCTTAGCACTCAACATAGTCCAGTCAAATTGAGCAAAAAAAGTGGAAGTCGGAGGACCCAGCTAAAAATTTGCATATATGATCAGAAAAGGGCGCTGAATAACATACTAAAAGTCCCCAAGGGTCCCCTGTGAGCTTCGGCCGCCATCTAGAAAAACCGTAAAATTTACCTACTGGGAATTGTTTTTTCGTGAATTGTGGCCGAACCAAGCGTCGGACGAGAAAATTTTATAGGACATAGGACCTTTTTTGTAGGCAATAAAATTTGGAAAAGAATAAGACCAATTTATTGCAACTCTGTATCATCAACCGTTTTTGAGATACAATTTTTTAAATATTTGGCAATTTTTTCATAGGATCGAGAATTTGAAGTTTTTCTTACTTAAAAAGTTTGTAACTATAAATTGAGCACCCGTACATTCGTATTTCAAAATCCCTCTCGGCGTAATTCATTTCTCTTTCATTTGAGACCAATTCCACACTCCTATGTTTGATAATTGTTGTGCTATATCGATTTTAGAAAATCCTTACACCCAAAACCCCAAAAATTGCATATTTTAACACAAAAAACTTACTAAAAAAATTGGGATTCGCTTATACTTCTTGAATAAAGTTCCTGAGACCCTAGGCTGTCATTAGCAATGTTCATCCGACCAAAAGTATCGTAGGATTCAGCTCATGCGTTTTCAGCTCATTGTGGCAGTATAAATTCATATATTATATGTTAAATTTGATGAAAATTTTCAAATTTTATGTTATAATGGTACTGTGTGTAATAATACCTCCTCGTTGAAAACACAACATTTTTACATTCAAGTTACTCCCAATCGGGAACCTGTGGGCGCAAAAATCTGAAACTTGAGGAATGAAATGTAGAGGACATTTTCTTCTTTCAGATGGTTAGTATCGGAATTCTGAGACTTCTTTCTTGAGATTGTAAATAGCCAGTTTTTATCATTGATTTTCAGATAAACTCACACCTTTGTCCAGTATTATCGAAATTGTAGTAAGAATAAGCCTCAAGCAAGCAAATTTCATTATACTATTCAATAGAGGATGTAATACGACACATTCAATGGCTTTTTCTCCTTTATACCGGTTTCAAGTGGTGAGTCCCGGAATTCCGATACCAACCATCTGAAAGAGGAAAATTTCCTCTACATTCCATTATAAGTTTCAGATTTTTGCGCCCACAGGTTCCCGATTGGGAGTCACTTGAATGTAAAAATGTTGTGTTTTCAACGAGGAGGTATTATTACACGCAGTACCATTATATCATAAAATTTGAAAATTTTCATCAAATTTGACACATAATATATGAATTTATACCGCCACAATGAGCTGAAAACGCATGAGCTGAATCCTAAAATACTTTTGGTCGGATGAACATTGCTAATGACAGCCTAGGGTCTCAGGAACAGTATTCAAGAAGTATAAGCGAATCCCAATATTTTTAGTAAGTTTTTTGTGTTAAAATATGCAATTTTTGGGGTTTTTGGGGGTGTAAGGATTTTCTAAAATCGATGTAGCACAAAAAGTATCAAACATAGGAGTGTGAAATCGGTCTCAAATGAAAGAGAAATGATTTTCGCCGAGAGGGATTTTGAAATACGAATGTACGGGTGCTCAATTTATAGTTACAAACTTTTTAAGTAAGAAAAATTTCAAATTCTCGATCCTATGAAAAAATTGCCAAATTTTTAAAAAATTGTATCTCAAAAAAGGTTGATGATACAGAGTTGCAATTGGTTCTATTCTTTTTCAAATTTCATTGCCTACAAAAAAGGTCCTATAAAATTTTCTCGTCCGACGCTTGGTTCGGCCACAATTCACGAAAAAACAATTCCCAGTAGGTAAATTTTACGTTTTTTCAAGATGGCGGCCGAAGCTCACAGGGGACCCTTGGGGACTTTTAGTATGTTATTCAGCGCCCTTTTCTGATCATATATGCAAATTTTCAGCTGGGTCCTCCGACTTTCACTTTTTTTGCTTAATTTGACTGGACTAACATCCATTACCCACGCGAAAGCTAAAATGCTTATGTGGGCGTCATCCGCAATAAAAAAATAAAATAAAATAGATCTCAAATATTATCATTATTCTATCATTAAACTTCTAATTTTAGGACTACTAGAACTATTCCAAAGAATATTGGTTTATGGTAACCAATGGTAGTCATGGAAAATGGCCTAAAATTACGTTGAAAAATCATTTAATAGATGCTTCACATTACATGGATCTTCAATGAATGTTCTGAATACTGCAATAAATACTGAAAAAGGTTGCAGAAGAAAACTCAGATGAGAAACTGGTTAATATTTTCATCTCCAAAGTACACGTCCAAGAAGTGGAATATGATTCTTGGAAAATTAGTTGACTGTTGACCGTTTCTCGTTAATCTTTTTGGTATGAGACTACAATTCAGTAGGAAATTCACACAAAAACTTCAGATAAGGAATGTCTCTCATGAGGAACAATCATTTTCAAACTGAGTCGTTGATTGGGGAAATTCACACAAAAGGTTCAGATTGGGTATGTCTCTCTTGAGAAACAATAATTTTAAGAATAAGTCGTTCTCATCCAGAGTAGTTTTTCTTCAACCACAGATAAGACTAACGTTCATTTGTATGAGGAACTGGAATTTTCTGGAGTGAAGTTCTATATCAAGTTTGCAAGAAGTCACATCTTGTAGCCAGCGGTGGTTGTCCAATTTATTCGGCAACTTAACAGCTTTTACCGGTGATAACTTTCCACTCGATGTGTTATTCAAAAGCAAATTCCACAGTTTGTCATGATAGAAAATATAATGGGCTCTGGGAAGATGCCGGGCCCGGAGATAGATTTATATTCTTCACGTAGAACTTTTTTCTCGGTGAAAGAGTAGCGACAATGTATACTACGACATTTCACGCCAGGGGAAAGAGCAGGAGGGGGCGAAATTTCACTTTCGGAGAACCAAGCGTAGAAAGAATGCAAGTTATGAGCAAAATGAAAATAAATGGCCGAAGAAACACCCTGACAGGGGGACTGGTGCTGAATTTTATGGTAGCAACAGAAGAAGAAGCGTTGCTCGCCGCTGCCTTCTATATATATATTCGTCGTCTTTCCTTGCTGGTGGTAATAAGGCGGCTACATTTATTATGATTAACCATGTAATATCCTAACGTTCGCGAGTGTTCGCTTGCCAAGACAAATGAACGTAATTTGCTACATTAGACTATCAGCTTGAGGTTTAACGTTTCATTTAAGTTGATTTTGGGTTCTGTGTTGCAAGCTGCTTTAAGATGAGGGTTTAAGAGATTAGTCGTCTGTGATTATCACTGTTCATCTGGAGTAGGCTATATTAATCCAATACTCTGTTATAACAGAATATCGTTTCTAATTGATTTGTTGTTCTTATGACTTGCTTTTGTTTCCCCATTCAATGTTTAGTTGCAATTTGTGTAATGAGCGGTTAGTCAATGGTGATTGTTTATCATAGTATCATTTTTCTGTTTGATAAGTCAATCTGTGCTGTTTTTTCTCATTTGATTTCATAATAATATCATATAATTTGAATTAATGAGAGATTATCACGATGGTGGTTTGACTGTAATGTGCACTGCCTTACATTGAAATAATTCTGTCGATGATAGTTAATCTTCCAAAACTTGTTAAATTTCTAGAAAATATGAACGTGGAATGTTCCTTATACTTTAGAATTTAATGATTTGATCGAATACGATGAATTCAATAATTCGATTGCAAAATCCAATGAAAAGCAGCGGTTGTTTCAAAAATTAGGAATAATAACTTCCAGTAAAAATGAGCTGAATCATTGCAGAATACTTTGAAAAATACTGAAATAGGAACTTGAATTTGTATAATTTTCCCATCACCATTCGAAAAAAGAGTTTGTTGTCATTATGAATTCGCTATTCTAGCAGCATTCTTGGATCATTTGAAGAAAATTCTTTGCATAAAGTTGTTTTCTTGTCTTGAAAAACTTTGAGATGCTGGAACTTATCACTGGTTGAACCTTTCAAATCAACTTGAGAAAGGAGTATCACAAAATTCAATTTAATAAAATAAAGCATTTGGAGCATTCTGAAGATTTAGGCTTTTGCAGATTCTGAAAAAGTTTTATAATAATTTGAAGCTCATTTTCAAGTTTTAGAGAATTACAGAGTTTGATTAAACTACTCCCACCATGATCAATTGGATACCTACTCAGACTCGAAACTTTAAATCAAACAGACCTCATCATCGGAACGGAATTAGCTTCGAGAATAAATCGGCGCGGAAATGACTTGCAGCACTTCATTTGTGTCATCAAACGATCGAATTAGAACGACTTGCAATGAACGGCTGGCGACCAAAGATCTCGGTCTATCGCTGGAAAGGCAACTGCAATGAGCTTTCCGACTAATTACTGGCCTTTGTTGATCCCCAGCCAGTGCTGGCCTTTTTCGAAACTTCGTTCCGTTTCTGGTGCACGCAAAGTTGGCGCGATGGAAAGTGAGTAAGGAGGCCAGAAGGAGAGAAGGGACTTGGAGGGATTGAGATGGAAAATTGTGGAAAGATGAGTGATGAAGAGAGAGGGAGTGATGTGTAAGAAGAAGAAGAAGAAGAAGAAGAAGAAGAAGAAGAAGAAGAAGAAGAAGAAGAAGAAGAAGAAGAAGAAGAAGAAGAAGAAGAAGAAGAAGAAGAAGAAGAAGAAGAAGAAGAAGAAGAAGAAGAAGAAGAAGAAGAAGAAGAAGAAGAAGAAGAAGAAGAAGAAGAAGAAGAAGAAGAAGAAGAAGAAGGAGAAGAAGAAGAAGAAGAAGGAGAAGGAGGAGAAGAGGAAGAAGGAGAAGGAGGAGAAGGAGGAGAAGAGGAAGAAGAAGAAGAAGAAGAAGAAGAGTATAAAAGAGAAAGGGATGGAGAGGTACGTAGGAGAAGAGAATATGAAGGTGGAGATTGAAAACGTTGTAAGTTATAGTTGTCATTAGAAGAGAATATTGGAAGTAACTGGAATTTGTATCAGAAGTGGTGAACAAATAAAGTGGAGAATAAAAGAGAAAACGAGCTGAAATAAGAGAAAGTGTAAAACGATTAATAGATCAGAAGTGACAGAGTTAAAGGATGACAAAATAATAAGTTAGTATTGAGAAAAGGAATGAAGTAAAGAAAATAGATTGCAGAAGAGGGAGAGGAGTTAAAATCAGGAGTAGGTGTAGAAGAAACATGACAAAAGAAAGGAAATGATAATAGAGAAGAAATAAAGATTATTATTGGAATAATCTATAAAATTAGTGGAAAAAAATAATTGAAGAATCATTCAGTGAAGCACAAATGGAGCGAATGAAGGCGAAGAGAAGATGTAGAAGGTGGAGGAGAAAAATATATTGGAGAAAGTTAGAATGAGAGGAAAATTAGAGAAGGAGAAAAGAGAGAAAACGTGAAGAAAAGTATGAGATACAGAAATAGTGAACAGGAAACTAGATGAAGTGAGAAATAGAAATAAACAGGAAATACAGGGGTAGAAGAAGTCAAGTTCCAAGTTAGCTTACCAACAAAGTAAGGAATAGAGAAAGATAGAACACTAGGAGAGAGTGGGAAGTTGGAAAGAATAGAGTTGTGAAGTGGAAATTGGATTCAGCGAAAAGAGAATTGTGATTTTCGTAAGAAAAGTTAAGCTTGTGAACAGCGAGTACTGTTGTTAGATAAGTTGACGCTATTTCATTGGAGTTGGGGGGTGGATGCGAATGTTGGAAATAGTGATAGACGAAGAGGTAGAGAAGGGGGTGGGAAAGAGGGTTGAAGGGGTGGAAATGAGTGAGAAAGAGGAGAATAGTAAAAAGAGGATGTTGTGATGTCGTTAGGCCTCTCGGACTTCTCTTTTGGTCCGATCGAGATACGGAATGAGGACAAAGTTTGCCCCCTGGACACGAACCTTAACGAGTTGTTAATTGAGTTTGACTCGAGACACGACGAGCAGTGGCTCAGCTCTACCCTCCCTCCCCCTCATCCATTCCTCTCTTTTCTCTTTCACTTCTCCATGTTCCTCCATTTCTCCTGTCACGTAATATTATTTCTCCCCGGGCAGCTTTTCCACCTTTCCCCCCCACCTGCATTACCATGCTTCTAATGTTTCTATCGAAGCAACAGAAATATGTTTTTCTTTCTCTCTCGCCCTGCCTCTCAGCGCAGACATCTAGACGGCTAATTCCCTATTTAATTAAGGCTTAAATTGAAAAGTAAATTGAAAATCGCGGAAAAATTGGCTCTGCCTATTGCCTGCACGCTGATCAACAAGATGCTTGATGAGAAAATTGATAAAGTGTGCCTATAAGAGTTAAGAGTTTTCACTCATCTATAAATTACTGTTATTAGTAGTTAAGGGTTCTTCTTCTGATGAAGTTTCTTGTTTAATCGTGTATAGCCTATTATGGATAATAATATTGATATTGATACAATATATTGTATTTGATGAAGTTATAAATGACCAAATTAATTTGTGCTGGAAATAGTTGGATTATATAGTTGTGAATTGAAGTGTTTGCTCACCAACAACTTGAGTATGTTCCTCTTAGTTTGAAGCTAGTGATTCAAAAATATTATACGACCACATATTAAAACATTCCGATAGAATTTGTTGGCGTAATTTTCTCTTTACACGTATTCAACCCTATCTACTCGTTTATGTTTGAATGCAATGCTTTTATAAATTTATTTATTTTGAAGTTCATCTCTTAGTTCATTTATAATCTGAAATTTCAAGCATGTATGTACGCTTCTTCTCAAAAAGAGCTGTCTTATGGTACATGGGAACAAAGTCTACTCTATCTCTGGTTTCATATCAGATATGATACAGATGCTGTGGGAATAACTACGTATTTCTAGCCAAAGCCTTCGTACTCTATCAAGATACTTCGGGCGAGTGATATGCAACCTGCTCAACGCAGACTATTGGATAGTCAGGTGTTCAAGGTCACCCAGTTCAAGATGAGAGGCCCTTGCATAACCATCTATCAATTCTAGATAGAATTGATAGATGGTTATGCCCCTTGAGAGTGACCTCACGTAAAAGCAATTTCTTAGTTCATTGTACTTCATGCACAAAGACTGTATTTTATTCATCATTCTTTCTCATTATCTACAAATATAAACTTTCTTGTTAATCATAAATAATTTTGTAAATCTATTTTCATCGAATTGCGTATTCTGGAATAACTTTATCATAATCAACGCCTTCTTTCTTCTCTACCCTGATTGAAGAATTAGAAAATCATCTGACAAAATGAGAATTCTATTCAAATATTTTCAATAAAAAATCCTATGTTGAACAACAGAATCTGGGCTGTGTTTTTACAACATGTTAAATTAAAAGGCTAAAGCTATCAGATGTAGTTATCGGAGGTGAAACATAAATATTTACAAAATCACCATAATCGCATTCACATTAACCATGAAATTGAAACGTGCCCTTGTATACTTTAGCACTAATGGGCATATTTAAAAAAGGAATTCACATTTTTCACGCCTGTTTGCGACGTAAACACTCCAAATTCACTCCGTTCTGTAGAGAAAGTGAGTAACTTTATTGAAGTAAGTAAGTTAACTAAACCCCAATTTCAAACTAAATATATATTTTAGCTGACGTTGAGCTGGTAATGTTAAGGTTAGATGATGTTGAATGAAATTAATTCAATCAGTTTTTATCATTTTTGCCAGAGTGCTAAAAATATCTAAAAACCTATCATTTTTGCCACCATACAAAAAATATATGAATAGTTATTTGTGTAACTAGTGCGTAAAGTGAAGGATTGCTGCACGAGTGAAACAGTTTTTTTCACGAGCCAAAGGCGAGTGAAAAACGTTTCTCATGTGCAGCAATAACACTTTACGCTCGAGTTACACATTAAATTTTTCCTACAGTTACCATTGGGCCTATGTGAAAAGTAGGAAAAAGTTTCAAATTATATTTTTAGTGTAATTTCAAGTATTTTTTTTATCGCAATTTCCTCAATTTATTTTGCCTTTGAAAGCAATATAAGAATCATGTAAAGTACCATCATCTCACAATTTTTACAAATCCAAGATGGCGGAAATCTTGAGTTGAACTTTCAATTTTAGAAGCCTACAATGTCCAATGTCATCTATTATCAAATAATTACTTTTATTTGAGTATTATGAAGTTATATAATTCAAATATCTCATCTATTCTATGTATCACAGTGACTATAGAATAATAAATTATTGTACTCACTGTACTTAATGGCTTCTGGGCCGGTATTGGACGGGCTGGGGCCGTTTTCCCATCGTGCCGGGGTGTCTTCTTGGATGGGCTGTATAGTAGAGTGAATTTGAAATTGGCAACCAGCTGGTAGGCCTAGGCCCTTCATGGGCCATTGAGCCAGACATACATACATACTCACTGTAATATTTACCAGTAAGTAATGAGCTGAAATCAGTATAAACTACTTTTTGAGACCTTGAAATATTCTGGGTGACTGATAAGTGTAAAACACCCTTTCACACTTTTATGGCTATAAATAATCATATTTACTAGAATTCAGCGCAAATTAGACTTTTTAAACATTATTTAATGTGACTAGAAGGGATTTAGAATCTTCTAGTTCACAATTAATCAAACTCATGGTTTTATTTTCATTGAAATGATAGCCTATATAACTTAATAGTGCTATAAATAACGTACTTTCAAGTAGAGTACTGTATATTATTCTTTCTGGGAAAATTTTGCTTCTTCAAATCACTTGAGACAAAATATCTCATCAGTTCTAGCAGGTAGGCATTTGATTGATGCAACCCGCGAGTGATTAGGCTATCTATAGCATAACTGCTTCTATGTTAAAATTATGCAAGGTTACAATCGTATTGCTTATGATTCTCAGGCCTTTATCATGCTTCTATGCAAAATTATTTGGTTGTCGGCAGTCACCTGCATTGTATAACAGAAGCCTACTTTATAAATTAAGTGCAAGGTTTGAAGCTGAACCAGCTAACAATGAGACTGAATTGTACTGGAGCTGTAATTTAATGATAGTATTAAATTAGAATGTCGCATTCACTATGAATTCTATATCATGCTTTCAACCACTTTTCATTATATATTAACTTAAATATGTGGTAGTTGAAGTAGTCAGATCACGTAAATGTGATCTGAGTTTGTTTTATTTTAGCCCACAGTATTTTCAAAATTCCAGTAAATATGGCGACAGAGTCTTCTTCAAAGTTGTAACTTATGTATTAAGTTACTTTAGCATTGAAAAAATCATAATAATGCATTACGCCACTGAATTCTGATAGCTTAAATTGAGTCAACTACTGTATGAAACAGATTCAAGATCAACAAGTGACAACCATGAATCATCTTACCGTATTCAAACAATTCAAACTCAGGCTTTATAACCAACAACAATGAACGGTATGATAACATAAATCCCTACTATCATAATTATTATTATAAAAGCTCTAAGAATAAATTGACCTTTTATCACGGTAACTTACTTATGGTATTGATGTAAACAATAAGCTAACCTTAAAAATTCAGTGAGATGTCTGACGGAAGGTCTGGCTGGGTTACTACCAGGGCCGTATTTCTAAATAGGCTAAGTAGGCTGCAGCCTAGAGCGGCAAATTTTCAAGGCGGCAAATTTGAAAAAAAAACAAAATTTATAAAAATTTCAAAAAATTAATTACATTTTCTCTACGATTTCTGAATTTACTTTGAAAAACATGACCTACTAGTAATTCTTAGAACGTGGTTGCCTATTATTTTCGTGCATTACAAAATCGTTTTGATCTGAATACACTAATAGTACGGTGCAATTAGATTCGAACCTTAACATCCAAAGAGAAAGGACAATTCCTATGCCAACTGTTCTATACAGCCCCTTTTGTATGATAAAATGTAATTTTAGGGGTTTTTGGGGGTGTAAGTTTTTAAATCTCTGTTGCACATGAACCACTGAACATAGAAGTGTGAATTTGGTCTCAAATTAAAGAGGAATGAATTTTGCGAGAGGGATTTTGAAATATGGATGCAAGTGTTTCCAATTCAAAGTTACCAACTTTCAAAGTAACGAAATAATTCCTGTGAGAAATTATGGAGTCTTCAAAAAATTAACAGGGGGCAATTAACCCTACCACCCCTCGAGAATCCGAGGACAAAAAATGTGTATTTATTTCTAAATTGAGGATAACAAATGTAACAGAAGAGAAGTTTATAGGTACAGAATGTTTAAGGAAAGAATGTGCAATACTTTTCAGGCTAATTCCTTACACCAAGTAGCAAAAAAAGGTTGTATGAGACTTACCCCTAAAAGCGCTTCGTCACAAGATAACAATGGTGGAAAATTGACATTTTTCAAGAAATATTAATTTTTGTGGCTCTATTTAGGTTTATTTTCGATAAAAAAATCGGAAAATCGCCACTAAAACACTGATTTTCCACTTGTGCTATGTTTTGTCTAATTTTTGATCGCGATTACTCAGATTTGGGATTTAAACAATCACCACCTTTCAAAGTTTGCTTTAGAATTGGGTTCTCTTCAACTTCCATCTATTAAAAATACAAATTTATGATTTCATATCCAGTTCCTTAATTGATGAAAAATTGTGTTTTTCACCATTTTTTTCCAACTATTTCAACAACCAATGGAGTTATAAACTTTTAACAGGTTTCATTGAATCCCACAGCTAATTCTACATAATAAATATAGGATTTGATAATTCTAATAGGATTTAATAATTGTAAAACCCAAAAAAGCCTCTAAAAATTAGAAAAATGAATATTTTTTGAAAAATGTCAATTTTCCACCATTGTTATCTCGATAACAAAGCGTTTTAGGGGGGTGATTCTAATGCAGCTTTTTTCTGTACTTGGTGTAAGGAATTTCCCTGAGAAGTATTGCTCATTTCTCCTGAAACACTGTATGTTTAATGAATAAATCCAATTAAAAACTATAGATTTAAATTACAAAAAATGATCAGGTTTTAAACTCTAGATTGTATAAGAATACGATTTTCAAGTTACATTTTTCCAAAATATTCCCGGACCCCCTCTCCGCGTGGGGATATTCCATACCACCCAGACCCCCCGAAAGGTTCCCCATATAATCCTCCTTGTCACCCCCCCCCCCCGAAATCATGCCCTGTATCCGCCACTGCTATAAAGTCCACGAGATATTTCTTGCTACATGCCCATCTATATAAATATATCCTACTATCTTACTACTGATTTGGCTCTGACTGCCGCTTACCCACGTATCCCCCTTCACCCATAACGACTCGGAATAAGCAAAGTATAAGCCCTAGGAGGCGGCAAATTCATCTTTAGCCTATAGGCGGCATACTCTTAAATCCGGCCCTGACCTTTTGGTCGAAATTCCAACTTGCCGCTACCAGCTGATCGACTCCCGTTTGGTCGACAGCCAGTGCTGCTACCTGAATTTTGAATTCCAAATACGGAACATCCATTCGATGTACTTACTATTTCGTGTTGTTAGGTTAAAAATCTGGAGTGCGTAAAAATTTTTAGGCACGCTAATTATTACTAGTTCAAGAATGGACGTTTTACACACGATTTTCAGTGCGAAAATTGCAATTTCACGGGTATCTGTAGGAAAAACCTATTTTGTCAAAACCTAGATATTCATTGTCACTTGATGATTCAATTCATCATATTCATATTATGTCTACATTCAATTTCAATTTTTAAATCTAACATCATTCAACATTATCCACTGCATTCCTTCAATTACTTAAATAATGATCAAAATGTATTTTGTTACTCCAGATACTGCTAAGATACTCCTTTTCAATAATACTTATTTTCTCTTAGGGCTACTGTATTCGTTCAAACTTTAAATAATTAAAATCAAAGTACCCTTGTTTTTCATTTATATTTATTGCGTTTCCGTCCTTCATACTTTCAAAGTACCCTTGTTTTTCATTATCTTATATTTATTCTATTATTGCGTTTCCATCCTTCACACTTTCAAGAAATGAACAACTTCGACGTTTCTAATGAAATCTGATAATTGAAGATTAGGCTACCTTAATTTCTCCATGCACGGTTCGTGTTGAATTCTTCAAATAGTGTAAGAGGAGGTCGGTGCTCAATTACATGATAACCTGGCCAGAAACAATCTGTATGTTTTGCTGGCTGCTGCTTCCTGCCTTATACAGTATTTGTTGTACGTGCTCATTTTTCTTGTCTCGCCTGTGAAAGCCCAGCCGCCGGGCAGAGATGTTTTGGGCTGTGGAAGAGGGTGGGAGGTAGGAAGCTAGGTGAAGGTGAATATTAAGGTGGAAGAGTGAGGGGGTATCATGAGAGGTTTGAGGATTAGGATGAACGAAAGGAGATGCAGAAGAAAGTGATAAAAGAGAGGAGATGAGGAAGAAGACTAGGAGAAGTATGGCAGAGTCGTGAAAGGAAAAATATTGGAAACTGAGGGGAGAAGTAGGAAGAAGATTATTAAACAACTAAAGATTATTAGATAATTTGATAACAAGAGTAAGGAAAAGAGAACTGAAGGAAATTGAGAATTAATATTAAGAGAGAAAATATAGTCTACATGTAGATAAAAACATAGAACAGAGAAGCATTGGAAGAGAGGGTTATATTATTATTTGAATGAGGTTAGAAAGTGAGAAACAATAGAAAAGAGGAAATGTGTAGAATGTTTGAGGCTTTAGGCTGAGGCCGCACTGCCGGTGGGTAGAGCCTGGAGGTTGGAGGGTAGTTGGTAAATCTATAGAACATACACACCATCCACAGTTATACGTCGTATGAATGGTATGTGTTCAGCCGCCATCTTGAAATTCTTAAATATGGACAACATAACCTCAAAAAACTGAATGACGTCATACCATCCACACGATGTATTACTGTGGACGGTGTGTATGTTCTATAGATTTACCAACCACCCTCCACCCTCCAGGCTCTACCCACCGGCAGTGCGGCCTCAGCCTTAGAGATGGAAAAAATCAGAAAAATAGTATTCGAAAGAATGACAAGAATGATGATGAATGAGAAGAAAAGACAAAGAAAAGCAAAGAAAATGAAAGAGCAAGAGCAGAGAAAGCAATCGAATAAGAAACAGATTATGAAATGAGAAAAAGAACTCTTACTACTTTACTATAGTCTGTCCAAGCGAAGAAGAGCCTCTGGGAAAATGGGAAAATGACTCCAGCTTGGTCAATATTTGTTCAACAATTATGAATTCAGTCTCAATAGAAGATCAAATGGTTTCCTACAATTTGAGATTAAATTGATAATTTTTGAAAAATATTGAACAAGCTGGAGCCATTTTCCCATTTTGCCAGAGGATCTTCTTTGCTTCAACAGACTATGCTTCTACTACTACTACTAGTACTACTACTGGCTCGTTGGAGGATTAATAAAGCGCCAGTCTGATAACCAGATGGACCCTAGTTCAAGTCCCAAGCGGGGAACAATTTTTGTCCACAGCACAATCACATAAATACGGCCACCCCGTCTTTCGGAGAAGACGATAAGCCGTCGGTCCCGATTATCTAACAAGTAGTCCTCATCTATCATCCATCTCATCACCCACGCACAAGCCTATGAGCTCATGTCGGCTTCACCCACATAATAAAACAATGGAAGAAACAAACTTCTTCTACTACCGTACTATTCCTACCAATACTACGACTCATACTACCTTTATTTAAAAATAGGAAATGGAGACGAGATGTTTTGTAATGAGTAGAAGGAAATGAATAAGAAAAATTATGAACAAGATCGGAATGGTAGAGGAAAATAGAAAATTGGGTACGGAAAAGATGAAGAATTAAAAGTAGACGAAGTAAGTAGAATCTGAAGTAAGAGTGGAAGAATGATGCTCTGAAAGGAGCAAACTGGTGAAGAGTGGCAGGGTCAACTCTCCTCCCCCTCCCCCACCACTATCGCTCTTCCGACCCCCATCATAAAGATTGCATTTGTGATGGTGGCTAAAAGTCGGCTGTAAACTGTGTCGGCGAATATCTGAACTAATTTACGCGGCAGAAAACTTTTATATGCGCCACCGACCAACACCTTTTCTTTACAGCTCAACTTCTTGATTAAAAATACGGAGCCGGCGGTGGTCGAAAACGTTCAAATACTGTACTGTACACAAACACAACAACCTGAGTTACTATCCTCGCTGTATATTTTTTCAATAAGTATTGATATTACACTATTCTGTACTGGTTTTGGTGTATCGAAAAAAATCATGTATCACTCGAGATATTAATATAAGCCTAATCAAGAGAGAAATACTCTGCAATCCTGTTTAATATCACAATCCTTTTGTTATAATGATAGTTTGATTTTTCTCGTGGATAGACCAGATTGCGTTCCCCATGCCGATATAATTATCATGGAGAATATGGTGGAAGGTCTTGACTATTTTTACAATTATTAACTTGAACGAGGATATATTTCAAAATCTACAATGAATTCATTATTTATTTTGTACTGGGTTAGGGTGACCTATCGGTGAACGTGATGTGAAGTAACAAACACTGTGGACTGCTCTTGGATGGGTGACCGCTATTTGACCAAGTACACATTGGTGAGGTGGAACTAACCGTAAGGGTCTCCCCATCAATAAGAGCCATATGAATATTTTTATATATTATTATTATTATTATTATTATTATTATTATTATTATTATTATTATTATTATTATTATTATTATTATTATTATTATTATTATTATTATTATTATTATTATTATTATTATATATTTAAATCAAATTCATGATAGTTGACTCATTACTTCCAAGATGTAAATTCTTGAATGAACTTTTAACGAATATTGGAAGAGTAATTAACTTAATGAACGTGTTTGTTTTCTGTTTCTAGAATATGGAATCAATAAGCTACGATGCTCGACATGGGGAGTTCAAATTCAAAGGTTCACCAGCTCTATTATCAGTGATTGGTCTAGTAAGTTCCATAATTTTCTATACATTTTTTACAATTGATTTCTATTTTTTACATTTAATCTTACTAAATTACTGAATTTCACTTTTCAATACGTCAATAACCGAAGTTATGGTGAAAGCAAACTTTAAAAATTATCAGAATTCCAAATACTGAACTGGACAAAAGTCGGTTCAAGAGCACGAGGAAAAAATTCATATTTGACGAGAGGAAGATGCTATTTTGAATAATATTATACTCTATTTTGATTACGAGAATATACAACTTTAGTTATTTAGTTGTAGCTCGATATCATTTAAGTTTTACATAGCCTATATTCTTGATGGGCTATGTGAATTTTTTCAACACTGTATTGTTCTTAGCTTCATTTCTCGAATGGAAATTTTCACATAATTTTTCTACTCGAATAGATATTATAGATAATGATAGATAACAAGAGTACTAAATGGAATGTCATTTGCTCAGGTTTTTACATGGATTTTACTAGGGCAATTGATCAACCTACTTTTACACTTTTTATGGGTTGTTTGGACATGTCTACTTGTATGCGCCATATGCTACCTACCACAAATTTGTCAGAAAAAAACAAAATCATCAATTTTGAGATACATGTTCACGTCAAGGAAAAAAATAATGCTTAGCTCCGTACGCCGAGCTAGAAGACTTCATGAAAAAATCAAGGAAATCGAAGATGATACTGCTAAAAATGAGGAACTAGTGAAGGAGAGCTCACCGAATAAGCCATCACAATGGATTTTCTGCGACACTTTGAATTGTTTCCCTGCAGAAAAAACAAGTGAAACCCGAAAAAGCTTGATATGAATTTCTATTTCTGAGATTCCAATTGGAAAATGAAAAATTATATTGTACATTTGTTTGATATAAAACAATGTGATTGTGGCATAAAAAATTCTCGTTCATGTGTTATCGTTCAATTACAGATAATACACTGCTCAAATGTTCATGGTTGAATAAAAATTGTCTTAGTTTTCAACTATTTTTTATAAATCATTCTAGTATTTCTATGAGAATACAGTACTACTATAGCAATGAAATATGCTTATCAATTTCAATTCACGTTGATTCATGGGATGATAGATTACAATAGTATATTTCGCACCTAGGGTCGAAAAAGGCGGATTTCCGGCTCGAGATCGGTTTTAAATCGGTCCAAGGCCGTAGACCGAGGACTAGAAAAGATCGAGAGACGGAATAGTACATTTTCGACCCGTGGTGTCGAACTTTATTGTTTTGGCACACAACATGAATGAAAAAAAATATCAGTTAATCAGTTCCAAGGACAGCTAGACCAGTAACCTCAATATGCTATCTTCGCCCATGCTGAATTTCGAGTAGGTGCTATCTGCATGCTCTTGGAAATCGCGTCAAAAGTTTATTGTTTTAGTGACTGAACATTGCTTTATAACTATCAGTGTATTCGATTTTCTTAGTCCAGAAACGTTTAAGACCAATATAAGTTTTGTACGATCATCCTAAATTGTACAATATCAATTCAAAGTTGTTGATTTTCGACATATATTGGCTAACAGAAAAGCTTAGTCTAGTTGCATTATCACCCGCTAGATAGCGCTGGCTAACCTGCTAGACAAAGTAACACGTTCATCATTATTCAACAGTTGATCAATACAAACATTTTTAATCTTATCAAAATTGAATTATCAGTTATTGAAGCAGTTTTCCTTCATTATTCAACTACTGATTAATGTCAAAACTTTCAACGTTCAGTTCTCTTGACAAGGGATCTTACCAATCAAAATAACATATGAGAGACTACCTTTACATCAAAAATACCAATAAGTCGACATTGACTCCCAAAACAGCTGACATTTGATGCAATCAAACCGTGATGCTACCTATTGATCGACTAACCCTTACATCGACAACGACCTTCAGCCAGCTGACATTCGAGGTGATTTTATCGCCTTAAGGCCGGAAAACGCATTCTCCCGGCGAGTTGCTGGCGACCTCGCCTGAAAACGAGCGTTTTCGGACTCCGTATAAAGCATGTGAAACAGTCCATTTTATACCAGTGTGGCAAAAAATAATTGCATCGTCGGTTATATTTCTCAGTGAATACTAATAATTTATTGGAGTAAGTTACCTGTAGACAACGAATAAGGGTGTGCTTTCTGAAACTGCGCCTCGCACAGGCACTCCGAGTAGGCTACTAAGAATTGAGTTACTATGCTTCTAGAAGGTTGAAAGTTTTATACCACTAGATAGCAGCACTACCACACAGCTCTATCTCGTCTCATAAGGACAGGTAGGTTTCATTGTACGCTCGGCGCCGGCGTAGTTTCGGAAAGCACCCCTCAATAATAGTCTACGAGTACGATGTTATGGGTTCATGACATCGATATAAATGATATAAATTGATCATCAGCGGTTCTTAAACAGTGATAATCTACTGACGATTCCCCAGCATTATAGTGGGCTACTTCAAAAGTATGAAACCGAAAATCATGCAAATTATTCAGTTCCAACCAAACCCACACTGATGACCTCAGTTGAAATTTCCATTTCCATCCCGAAAACCCAAAATGAGTTTTTATCGGAATAGACAATTTCGCTCACGATGTGATGATATCGTCCACAGCGACGCATCGATACAAGAGCAAGTATTTCCTTGCAACTTGTACTGAAGTATGCCGAAATTGATTTTGAACGGAATGTTGTATCGCCTCTTGCCTCCATTCGCCTCTCCTCTTACATCTTCCACACTTCTTTTGCCTCTTTTGGTCTCTTTCCTCTTCTCTATGTGCCTCATTACTTGCCTTTCATCTCATACTTGTCACCTCTAATTTTTCATTTGCTATTCCTATTGCCTCTTTTGACTCCTTCTCTTGTCGCTCTCCACTTCTTCTCTTCCCTTTCCTCTCTCCATTCCTTTTTCCTTCTTTCTCTTCTTTTCTTGTATTTTTCTACTTCTCCTCTCTCCTTCCCTCTTCCCATTCCTCTTGCCTTCTTCTCTCCTTCTTTTGACTCTTTCAATTTTCCTCTTCACTTTCCTCTTGCCTCATGCTCTAGCTTCACCAGTTCAGTTATGTGAAGAGGTGACTGCTCAACTGAGAGCGCCTCTATTCGGCAGTATTGTATTTTCCGATACAATCACTACAACTAAAACTTGTAGAGCAAAGCACTTTCGATTGTGTTCCATGGAGCTTGAAACACTCAATATTTGGAGCAAACTTTTCGATGTTCAAGCTGATAAAATAATCTGCAAAGAAGAACAGATCTGTTGTGTTGATTCCTGCTTTTTTAATAGAAGTAAATTTATTTATTTGGCTAACAGTCTGGTGATGGGGTTGATAGGATAATTTTGTTGTCTAGTTCAGGCTTTTCAGGTGCTTGTAGTACAAGTGATACGGTATAATTTCATAATTTTTCCAAATTCAAATTCAAATTTATTCATCCCTTGTACAATATTACAGAAAATAATCAAATTGACATGTTCAACGTTAATACAAAAAATTAAAGTACAAGAGAATGTAGAGCTCACAAGACTTGAGTCCGTTCGTGAGCTTAATTAAAAAAATTGATTAACTTGAATAACTAGAAAGTAAATTATAACAAGAATGAAGAAGATAGGATGAAATACAGATGAATGTGAAACTAAAGGAAATTAAGTATAGGTAAAACAATGTTTACAGTGAAGTTGCACAGAATAAAAAATGCACTAGACTAGGCACAGCACAGCACAAACAAAGATGAATTATAATTTCCTAAAGAAAAAAATTAGATGATTTATAGGCTATAATTCAGTGGAGAAACAGTGAATAAGGTTCAAACAACCAAGCTAAAGTATTACATTACCAAAGATATCAGTGGATGTTTTGATCCATGTGATGGTTTTTCTTTAATTTACTTATCGGAGAGTTTGCAAGCAATTCATGGGGGATGAGATTTACAAGCCTTCCACACCTATATGAAAATTGCATCCTACAAACACTCGAATTTGTTTCGATGATTAGAAGTCCTAAAAATTCGACGAGTATTGTATGGAGTGACCCGGGTATTGAAGAAATTCTTATTATTTATTAAATATAATGTTAGGTTTTTTTAAATGAGCTGTTTGATTGATAGTGTACTGCTTTCCTGAAAGAGTGACCTGGTCGCGTATAGCCGTGGCTTGTTAAGTGCAACTTTTATTATATGCTTTTGCAGGTTGAAAACCTTACTAATATGTCTTTCCGCTGCACCTCCCCAAACTCTTATCCCATATTGAAGCACAGATTGTGCATAGGCGAAATATGTCATTTTGGCAAGCTGTGGCAGTTTCAGTTGGCTTATTCTATAGAACTTATTTATTGGAAATTTGGTCTTATGGCATAATGACTGAATATGGGAATCCCATCTCAAATTCTGGTCAATTATTACTCCCAAATATTTAACATACTTGGAGTCCTCTAGTGAAGGACAGTCGCAGCCCGAAACTTGGGAATCCAATTCATCACAATCATACTTGTGAATTTTCAAAGTTAGTTGATTCACTGGCTGAGTAGCAGCATTCGGTGTGAAGGTCATAAAGGAAGACTTTTATAGTTTATTCTAAGTGTATGGATGTCAAGCCAAGCTTTGACCACCAAAAACCCCTTCTCAACTGAAGTTCTAGCTGCATCCCAACTTTCACCAGAAAAAATTAATGTAGTATCGTCGGCAAAAGAAATTGCTTGACCATTATTCAAGTGTAGGTTCAAGAGATCATTAATATATATTAAAAATAGGATTAGAGAAAGGACCGCACCTTGTGGCAAACCATAGTCGAGAATATATTCAGTACTGGATTTATTTCCATTTGATAATATTTGTAATCGCCCTCCCAGGTAACTTGAGAAGAGATTCAAGGGTGAGCCTCGAATTCCAATGCAATTGAGCTTGCATTAATATTATTATTTATATGGACAGACTATACTTCATTCATATCCCACTCTCGAAAATTCCGATTAATTACTCGCACTATACTGCAATGAGTATGGATAGAAACGTTCCTTCAAATTAAATGTGACTGTTGAAGAACAGCACGACTATTATTTGTTCTTAGTGCTTGTACAGAATGAAGATGATATTTTGAATTAGAATTGTAATGATTCATTGTGAACCAAAATCAATTGTAACGAATATGACCCAGTAGCTGCTGCTATCTATCGGCCGTATTTGGAATTAGCTACCTGTCAAACAATGTCGATCAATCAGAAAGCAAGTGGGCGGGGCTTACTGTGTATGGCTAATCAAGGAGTACACAACTCAACAACTGCTGCCACCTACTGGTGACAACGAATATATACATGACCCAGTAGCTGCTGTCATCTACCGGCCGTATTTAGAACCAGCTGCCTGTCAAACCGTCAACCAATTAGGTCAATCAATCAGAAAGCAAGTAGGCGGAGCTTACTGTGTGTGACTCACAAACGAGTTCACAACCCAACAACTGCTTCCACCTACTGGCTGAATTTGAAAGTTCGATCAGTCAGGAGAATAGGTGGAGCTTGTGCTTTCGCATTCCTGAATTTCCATGTTCAATTATTTTTTATTCTCAGAGTCTTCATTATCGATCTACAATATATTTTTATTGGTCATCTTTCCAAATGGTTCAGAAAATATTTTTTAACCAAAATACGGAAAATAAAATACAAATCAATCACTTATTTGAGCGATAATTTGGCAAATCTTTTTGAACAGTCAATTCTTCATCCAGGATAAACGAACCCATTCAAGATGGCTACTTCTACAATGACAAATGATATCAACAATACTACACAGTCACAACAAAAATACATAATAAATCAACTCAATTTATTCCTTTTTCATACACTTAACAATGATATTCCAATCTTACACGCACACACTAGAAAAAAATTTGTTAATTTTGTCTCAAGTGATCGTGAATAAAGTATAGTATTTTTATTGGATATGGATAATAACCACAATATCAACTTCACATTATTTTTACAAAATATTGAAGAATATCTAGTGATAATATTAAATATAGTTTTACCTGAGATATGACATGTGCGTGAGTTCGCGGTCGTCGCCGTCCAGCCATCGTATGTCGGGTGCCGGACTGCCGTGGGCCGAGCACACCAGCAGCGCCCCGCTCGAGTTGGACAGCTCCACCCACTGCTCGGGCTCCTGCACGAACACCGGGCCCTGGCCGTGGCTCATTATACCTTTAATAGAGAATTAGCAGTTTGTCAAAATTGACAGAATACGAAAATTGACAATATGTAAAATTGACAGGATGCAAAAGTTAACAGTAAGCAATTCAACAGTAGAGACATCATTCCTGAGTGACCGCTCGAGCTACGCAGCTCTAGCTGCGTGTCTTAAGCTGTCACATATCTAGACTTATAACTATGTATTTTATGGGTAACCATTATAATAAATCATTAATGAATCACAGTTCCCTATAAAATACTTTTATTTTATCACAACTAGTTTCGAACTACTGTATTAATAGTCATTATCAGCCTTATTAACAAAGTAGACCTAAAAAAAAGTGAACAATAATCATCTATGTAATCTGCAATGCTAGATATGCAGCTAAAGCTGCGCAGCTCGTGATGTCGATAGGAATGTTACCTTAATAATATTATTGTTCTTCTATAGTAAAAAGTTCGTTGATTCAGCTCTGGTTGAGTGAGTTTGTTGACATTGGAGTAAGACAGGTAATACAAACGAAACTAACGATTAGTACCATATTGCTGAATAAGATCAATTGTTGTTGTAGATGATCTAATACGATTGGATTTGTTGTAAGTGAGAAAAGCCAAGCAAAATTTACACAATTACTCGTACCATAATTTTATCCATGTATGAAGTAGGCTATAGTTTTTTCATTTCGCAAACTGAGTTCTCTATTTCTTCACAGTAGTAGGCCTACTCAAGAGAAGGAATTGTTCAAATGTCAATATAATTGAATTGTCGTGATTTTATGTCTCCATACAAAAGCATAATTTTGTTCCATTGTCTGGAATGTCTTTTTCAAATGAAGTCAATCTATATTGGATAAATTCATTGGTTTCTGTAATTTTTTCTAGTTCAGTTCAACTATTTTATTCTTCTCAATCAGGTTTGTGGAAATGTTTTTATATAGAGTGTAGAGTGTTGGGGAGTAGTTTTTGTTCATCAAACAAAAGTGTAGATTCCTCTTGGAAGGTGCTCTAATTATTGTCATCAACTGCACGGACGGGCTAGGAAAAAATTCCTGTGTGAGCTGGAAATGGATTACTAGTGAGGCTTCCACGGACAGTGGTATCTCAGAGCTTTCTTCCATTCCAAGATTCAATCACCATTGATAGAAACTCGGCGTCTCAGGGGTCTTAGGTGGGAAATAGTGGGTTTTCAAATCTACGAATGGAAACCCTTGGACGACGAAGGGTTCGGATCTAATTAACGTTGGTGAAAGGAAGGCAGCGAAAAAGGAAGAAAAGGGAATCGACAAGACAGAGGTCGGAATAATGGGGAGAAAGAGTGAGTCCTTTTTCATCTGAGAACAATGTAGTCGATACCTATCCTATCATGGGATTAGTCGTTGATTTCGTTTGCCAGAAACACATGCGGCCCTTGCACTGCCTTCCCAATCCGGGTTTCTCCATCAGGCTCTGTCACTTCGCTGCGCTTTCCGAAATCTAATAAAACTACCTTAGACAGATGTCATGAACAAGAAACGTTCTGCACTTCACTTGAGCGCAAAATACGAGCGGGGAGCACTTTTGAGTGATTTGAGATGCTATTCCAGTGTAAATTAACTATGTTGGTTGTTTGTTGTAAGTTGGTTGTTTTCTAGTTGAAACTAAGTATGGAAAAAAATATTTGAATGATACCATCGAATGTTTGTTATTAGTGTAGCCTACTACAGTCGATATATTCTACTGATTTGGAATTCTATTCCAATTAGAATAAACTTAACAGCATGCAGTGGCGCCGACTTTGGGGGGGCAAGGCACTTTCTGCCCCCTCAATAATCACTCAGGGGGGGCAATGCGTGTATTTTGCCCCCCCAATATTCATAGATTACTAAAGAAATTTTCATCAATTTTTTGAGTATCAATTATCAATAAGTAGGCCTATTGAAAGAATATTTTTCGCCATCATCAATTCCAAATAGCTCAAATGAAACCAATTTTAAACAATGGTCTAGCTATTTTTATTATATTCACGACTGGAAACTGAACTATATGATAGTGTGGAATGATATAGGCCTACTATTATTATTTTGAAATACTACTTCCCTATTGTCCACAAACCATAGAAATAGACGATCAGTCTCCTGTTTATTATTTGCATTGCCCAGCTAGGCGTCTGGGCTTAGATTGTTATAGCCGCATATGAGTCGTTAACATTTTACAAGAACTTCGTTATTAATTAATTTTTTAATGTAAACTCAAAAACACCAATCAAATACAAAATCAAGATAAACATAACAAACTACACAATAATGGAACTAACATTCATAGCCAGAATTACTCAGTTTTCAGTTCCACTAGTGAGAGTGGTGATTAGCACATGGTACATCTATTCGTGTTTCATGTATTTCGTGCGATATTTTTTAAATCCGTTTATTAACGTTATGAGTGGAAATTGTAAAAATTCTAATTAAAAACGAACTAGATGTATATTATGTGTAAGTTGGATGCAAATTTGCCTTCAACCTACATATCAGAATAAGTTCAGTACCTCAACTATTACCTATATTAATTTTTATTTCTAAATACTTTTTTCGTGTTCAAAATTGGAGGAGAAACTTGGTTCATTTACTACCGAGTATCACGATTATAATGGCCAATTTGAATTAAATTAATGATAGGGTAATAATAATTATAGGGAATTCAAAGTAGTTGAATGGATCAGATTACCTCTACATTACAGAATTCAGCACGAAAAGATCACATGCAAAGATGCAGTCTCACTGCTTGTGTATTTTTGTGTATTCTCACAACCCCTCCCCCATCCACGGATGGCACCCCCCTCTCATTAATCTTCAGTTTGCCCCCCAATATTTTGATGAAGTCGGCGCCACTGACAGCATGTTAGTTGTTTTCTAGTGAACGATCTTTGGAGTAACAATGTACATACATATATTATACATGGGAATTCATCATGATTTCTCTCTGTAGATTGTGCAGTCTTTTCTCTTTTGATATTGAAAATTCTCAATCCTCATTCATTATCTGTAAGGAATAATTATTATTCGCGATCAATATCAGATCAATTATGATTTACTTTATTTTCAATTGAATATCCATGGATACAAATTGTAGATTCATGAATACAAACTGTAATTGTGATACAGTTGAGAATTTGGCCTAGAATATGATTCAGAATAATTATACTCAATTTTAATTGTGGATGATGAATTAAGAGAATAACACATTTATGCATTCTTATCTGATTTTTGAAGTTACATGTGATATATCTATATCTATATATCTAGAAATCTATACAGAAGGTAGATTTCCTATTGAAGACATGTTTATTTCAAATCTATTGAATGCTGGTATGAACTATATTGATACATACAACCCAAGATTAAAACTACAACGTTACAATCGTATCTATAAAAGTAACATTGTTGATTATCACCGTTATTATCACTGCATTTGAACACGTATGGCGATTCAATAAGTGGTTTTCATACCAGCATGAATACACTCTAGTAATACACTCTTTAAATAATATAATATCTTATAATATCTTCAAAGTAAGTATTATTTGCACCCTTTCATCTGCACCTTTAATACCAGATATACAAGATCTGGTTACAAACCAACATTTCAAAATTGGAGACCTAGATTAATGTCCAAAAATTCTCATTTGGCAAGTGATTTCCACCGCAGAGATGCCAGCACCTCAAATGGGGGCCTTTTCTGTTGTATTATCAATGGGAGGCGACGTTGGCAGGCAGTGTGTCTGTCTGCATTGTTTCGCTGTATTTGGAATAGACGAAGCACAGCCGAGCGTAGTCCTCTTTCGATGATGAGCGGGCTTCTTGTTTCTGCATCTGTCTCGCCTCGCCTCGCCTGCCATGATCAATACACGCCACAACCATTCTTTTCTCTTAGAAAGTTGAAAAGAAGAACGAAAAACAAAAACAACAATGCGAGGGAAGTCATTGAGTGAGTGAGTTTCTGCAGTGAGCTGTCGAGTGAGTGGAGATGAGGTGATGAGACGAATGAGGGTCGAGATGAGTGTTGAAATGAGTGAGGAGGGAGAGCAATGAGGAGAGGAGAGGAGGGAAGTTGAACGGAACTTGCATGTCAATCACGTGCTCCCACTCACTTGACTTGTGGGCAAACTTGGGGCCTGAAGAAGGCAGGAAACTTGAGTCGCTTTGATGAGGCTTTATAAGTGGGAAAGAGGGTAACTGCCGCAATACGTGATGATTGATAGTTGTTTGAAATTGATGGAATTAATTAGGACATAGTTTGTAGAAAATTATTTTCTTTTTAGTTGAAGTTATCGATTATATGTCATATACTCATGCCTTCCTAAGGCGGGCATTACACGATAATAGTTCTATTATCATAGTTGATCATATGGATAAAGATGGAAATACGAAATCATATTTTCATTTTATTCCATATGATCAACCATGATGATAGAAATATTATCGTGTGATACTGGCCTAAGCCTCATTGAAATGTAATAATTGAGATACTAGAGTTGATGATACTTGTTGTTTGAATTCATTGATTCTCATTGCATTGATGAAAGGTATTTAATTTGTTGTAACAGATTTAACAGTATTTACAGAATTGTAACAGTATTTAATTTGTTGTAATTTAGCAGAGTATATGCTGAAATAGATACCGCTGTTTGGATTCTCATGACTTAGATACAGTACATCACGCAGAAGCTGAATATCTTACAGAGTATGTAATGACTTTCCTAGACGAGCCATCATTATTCATGTCGCTAATTATCCTCAGAAGCAAGGCTTAGGGAGATTATTCATCCCCATCCTAATTTGATTGGCTTTTTCATTTTTAGAAAGTGATTACAAGAGAATCTCAACAAAGCTCTAATATTTTCTAATGTGATGAGAGAATAACACTAGAAATTTACGATAATTTAAATACAGCACATACTTCCAAATGTGAGACAATCAATATTGATGAAAAACCTATCAATATTTCATCCTTTATTGATAAAAACCCTATCAATATTTCATCCTTTATCAAAACAACCCTATCTTTAATCCGTCAGTTGCAATTTGTTTCAACTTGCTCAACGTATTAAATGCACTACTTTAACCGTTTTACGGTACATGTACAATTCTCGGTTTCATGAAAGTTATTCATATTCAACGCATGTATTTCGAAGTAACTTTGAGCTGACACGCTCTTTTAGAAGCTCAACAGAATTCTGATATTTTCCAGCTACATAATAATAATAATTGCAGCTTTGAGACGGAACGCGAGTCGCAAAGCGGCGGTTCTCGTAGCAAAGAGTTCATTCAACGCATAATCGATTGATGCTTCAAACGCACGTTGCGGCTCAAAGACCCGTTGCGGAAAAACGTTTCGGGGTTAGTTGAGTGGAATGGAAAGTTAAATATCAGTTAACCACGCTGGATCTTTTAATTGTTTCCATTCGTCTACGTCGCGGTCTATTATCCGACGCTTTTATTAATGGGCATTAAATGTTCAGAACAGCAACTGGAGCAGAGACCAGAAGCACTCAGTCCTTAATAGCTTTCAATTATAAAATGAATGACCGTTGGCAAACTGAACTTGGTGAAACTTTGGGAGGTGTAAACAGCAATCTGACCAGCACTCATTGATGAATGAATACGAGATTAAAAGATCCTTGTTTAGAGGCATATTGGTAGAGTTAACCATTATTAAACTGAAATTGAATTGATTACTGTTGCTTATTCAGTTAGTTGGTTGGGATTTTGAAGCTTCTATGAATCCTGCTTGGAATTTTGAGTTGAGACATTATGGAAAATGGAGAGTTAATCTGATTTTACCTCTACTCTTGTTGGTACCCTACTTACTATCTTAGTAAATGAGAATTCACTATTCACATTTTCCTTACTTATTCCACAATATCCTCACTACTTATATCCTTCATAGGGATACAATAATAAATATGCTATCAAAGTGTCCCAAATACTGCTTTTAATTCGAAAGAATATCAACAGTACTGTATTTCCAACAAACATAATACTCCACTACTGAAATTAGTGGATAGATTATTGAAATCGTACGAAAGCTTACGTTGATGTTGAGATCAATTGTAAATTTAACATCGTGTTTAATACATTAGCACTGAATAAAAGTGATCTGTATCAAAATCTCAGCCGGTATTCCTTTTCAAATAACAATTCATCATTCTAAAAAACTCATAGATGCCGTGACTCATTTTTAGTGCATTTCATTCGAAAAATGCACTATTGGTCTTGCCCTGACAATCGAAAATTTATGATGTGTTATATTTTTTTTACTCGTTTCCGAGCCCCTAGAACACGAATTTGATGTCCGTTCAAATTCATATATCTCTATATATATATTTATATATGTACAGATTCTTGTGAACACGGTAACTCCCGAAGGGCTTGTCGGAGAGCAACCGAATTTTGCACAAAAATCATTAGTGCTAATATCTCGGTCAAGTAAGTTCGTTAATCAGCCAAATTGATCCAAGGGTAGGGGGTGAAATTAGGGGATGAAAGTTTTAAAAAATCACTACAAATCAACTAATATTTTGATCGTTCTGAAAATTGGTGTGTATAATACCCTCATTATGCCCTACAATTTGAGACATCACCGAAAAAATCTAACCAAAAACGGCGGAGAAAATGGCAAATAATATGCCATGAATGGTGTTTTCATGGGTTTTTCGAAAACGTCACTTTTGAATTCATACCCTGAATAGCTCATTATAAGTCATATGATTTGAGCTACCATAGAATTGCATTTGAAATGCACTCTTTCCGACTGCCAGCTGCCGGAGCGAATTTTTATCATATTTAGAATAATATCATATTTTCTAACATGTAGCAAAAACCTTAATATCATATTTCTCTTGAACAATTTCTCCAATCCAATATTCTCATATTCTAGACTTAAACCAGAGATAGTTTCACTATAAAAGTTATCACATTGTTTGCCTTGGAATAATGTGACTAGATAATAAATAAATAATAATAAATAATAATAATTTTATTTCCTTAAAAAACAAACAAAAAACAAAAATGAACAAAACAGCAAGCAAATGTAATGAGTACAATTTAAATTTAAGTCCAGTTAGTGTTTAAAGAATTAAAGAATAAAGTTTCAATTTTTTATTTATTTTTATTGGAAATTAACCTACTCAACTATGGGAACCCCATGTGCTAGAGTAGGTGTAAATTTTGGGTGGGGTGCGAATACTTTGGGTAAGTGAGCTCACATACTGTTAGAAATAATATTTTCTATGTGATGTCTTCCAGTTGTTATAATCCACTTTTTAACGACGGCTTTGAATTTTCTTGAGTGTTCTATCATCTTGATGTGTGCAGGAAGTAAATTGTGGATTTTTGGTGCTAGGTGGTTATAGTGTCGTTGATATGTTGCCTTCCTAGCAACGTTTGCGATCAGAAGGTTTCTATTTCTTGTGTTATGGCTGTGGTTTCTCCATTGAAAGTTTTCCGGTTTTTTGTGTAGTCTGCAAATGATTTCCAGGGAGTAGAGCTGTCTTGCATCCATTACTCCGAACTCATTGTATAGCTGATCTGATGGGTAGCGAAGTGGTTTCTGCTTAATAATTTTCATTATCAGTTTTTGTACTTTTAAAAGAGGGTAGAGGTGAACGAAGTTTGTCCCTCCCCATCCCACAATCCCATAGGTAATCAAAGACTGGACTAAGGAATAGTACACCATCTTCATACACTTCTCATCTATCAATGTCCTCAGCATTTTGAACTTGTAAATAGTCTTTCTCAACTTTTTGCATAGGTTGTCTATATGATGGTCCCAGCGCAGGAAAGAGTCCAGTATGATTCCAAGATATTTTATTGTTGGTTTTCTGTGGATAGTGTATGCAGTGCTGTTGGAAATGTTGACTGTTAAAAGGTTCTCTGTAGGCTGTCCATGCTGTGTAGCTGAGAAAGTTAGAAAGTGGGTCTTGTCATAGTTTAGGGTGAGCAGATTCTGATTCAACCAATGTGAGATTCTCTGTAGTCCTATTTCAGCCTTATTCCATGCTATTGACCAAGTTGGTCCTGAAAACAAAAGTACAGTATCATCGGCGAAGGTGGTGATGTTCCCCTCAATTTCCATACTGCACAGAGGATTTATATAAATCAAAAATAGTATTGGACCAAGAACTGTACCTTGAGGTACTCCATAATCCACTTTGAGCTTGCTACTTATTTTTCCATTGACTCTGACACTCTGGGTTCTGTTTGACAAGTAACTTTTGAATAATTCCCATGCTACTCCTCTGATACCATAGTTGTAGAGTCTATCCAGCAGAATATCATGTGATACTGTATCAAATGCTTTTTTCAGGTCCAGGAATATCGCCAAAGGTTTCTCATCACAATTGATTTTTTCTGATATTTGTGAAATAACATTGTGGATTGCATCATTGGTACTACAGTTTGATCTAAAGCCATATTGATTCGGTGATAAAATATTATTTCTTTCAAGGAAGTTGATAAGTCTAGACTTGATAATCTTCTCAAAAATTTTCGCCAGGATATTTAAAAGTGATATTAGTCTATAACAATTCAAATCTTTCTTGTCTCCTGATTTGAAAATGGGACATATAACAGCTTCCTTCAAACAGTGGGGAAAGACACCTTCTTGTAGGATTTTGTTGGCAATTAATGTTAGATATAATGACTAGATCTATAATTACGATTAGACAGAGTATACAGTTTTCTATTTTGGAAGATTTCGAATAATTTAGATTAAATTATAAGGAACCCAATGTCATTTGAATCATTTTCCATTTGATTTGATCACAATCAATGTCGATCACCGTCAACCATCATCAGTGATTAACTTTATTGGCCGCCAATCTGCGTCGGGTATGTCAACTTGTGCTGAATCAGCATGCTGACAGCGTGCGCCATTTTATGAACAGAATCAATCGCCAGACTAGTGGAGAACTGCCACTGAATACATAATGGGATTCAACAAGTCCCAGCTGATCACAGAGGCACCTCGGGAGTGTAATTTAGTTTCCCATTCGCAAGGCAATAGAGCCAGGGCAGGCTGGTCTGGTGTTGTTTGTCAATGAAAAATGTTTGCTTCAGTGCCACCACCGACGCTAGACGGGGTTCCCTAGGATGAAGAAATTGATTTGGAGTCCATGTCAGCCAGACGTGAGCGAATGTGTTTCTGGGCTGAGGGATTGGATCGAATTTCACGTTTACACTTGCATACTAGTGTATAGTTTGGTATTATCAGATTCCATCTTGATGTAGAATATAATTGACTATTATGAGATAATATATCGAAAATTGATATGAATCTTGATCATGCATGAGATATATTGTATGATATCTGTGTTTTCTATCATGCGTAATGATAACACTGTCAATTATTATCATCAATAATCAATCGTAAGATTATTAATATTATTTCTTCATGCTTTATCCAATTAATTCTATCTGTGCTATGTGCTATTGATTCTGATTGGTGTAAGTTTCAATATGAAGTTCACTCTGCCATTTATCACAAGATAAATTTCAACTGGCCCTCATCAAGTAAGACTTGATAACCTTCTTATGGACTGTTGTGAAAATTGGTAGAGGAGCAGTTTTGGGCTTTGCCTGTTGCACTCACCTATGTTTATAATTATTATTGGATAAATGATAAAATGATGAATGTTTTGGACATTGGAATCAACATTATACATGTCGTAAACAATTATCAATCTCCTTCTTCTTGAATCCTCTCAACTTTGTTCATATCTTACTTCTTCTTCATATTTTTCCCCTTCTTCTACTCCAACTTGTTGGACTTGAACTCCTGTACCTTGTTCATGCTTGAATTTTCTGTCGGATTCTTCTTCTTTTTACTTATTTTCTACGTGCAACTCCTCGCGAGCGAGGCTTTGACTCAGGCTCTGCACGCCCCCACAACTGAGTAGCAGTAGCAACAACATATGAGTGAGTGAGTAAGGCCTGGTTGAAATCATTGCCGCCAAGAGCAATGCCTAGGTAGCCCTATCGCATCCAGTAGGTGGCCAGTAATAGTAGTTGAAGCACTATAATCCGGATGGCTAGCGATGGGTATCCACTGGAACTACGGGCTATCGGTTTGGTGGATAGATGAGAGAAAGTGAGAGAGAGTGTATGAGAGTGGCTGAGAGAGTGAGAGACAGTGAGAGTGAGTTAGAGAGAATGAGAGAGGTTTGTGAGATGGCTTGAGAAAAGTCGTGAGAGTGATTGAGAGAGTATGTGTGAGAGATAGAGAGGGAAGTTGAGAGAGAGAGTGTGTGAGAGAGTGAATGTGGAGTGTGAAAGAGAAAGAGAGAGTGACCTTCATTGGTGGCCGACTAGGCTGCAACCCTTAACACCCCATCGCTCACCGACGTTAATTAGACCCTAACACGGGTCCAGACTTCCTCCCTTTCACACACGCACGCACACTCGCAAACGATAAGCCTCAATCATCTTGATTACCCCTTTCCACCTTTTCCTTTGCTTTCGCTCGCGTTTTTCTCTTCTAATCCACTCGCCTCTTTTTTCTCTTCTTAATTTACATTGAAAAGCCTCTAATTGAATTGTAATTGATTAAAATAATAATTGAAAAGGTGTGAATGGATTCGTTGTCAAGATTATACTTTGCGTACTACTTCTTTGAGGTGATTTTCTATCAAATCTGGTTTGTTTCTTAGTTTCTGTTAAATCGGAAGAGTTGAAGCTCTTCTGGTTGGTTTTAGTTGCTGAAATTTGATTTATCATTAGTCACTTGGGGCTTTATGCGTAATTTCCAATCAGAATTCATTGATTGATTAGGGTTGTAAAGGGTTAAGCTTGCTGTGTAACAACCTATCAAATTTCTAATCGAATTTGATATCAGAATATAGGACCGGCGTTGCTTAAAACGTATGTTACGATCAACGAAATGCTTCAGTTATAGTTAATGACAAGTTATTCAATGTTAGTTCGAAAATGATTTTGATTCTGTTGAAAATTTCACAAGAAATTGTAATTCTTGTGTAGTCAATCACAGGCAATTTCCCATTCGAGGAACCTTCCTTCAATTCATTTTATGTTCTATTGTATTCTGTGAATTGAGTAGAAAATTTATCAATTTCAGTTTCAATTCAACACTATTTTCTCAATTGAATTATTCATTGGTCAATGTACTCAAAATAGTAAGCTCATATTGATTACAATATAATTTGGAATTGTGGAGTCTATTATAGGCGAGTGTAGTCAAAACGTAAAAACATTACTTCACCTACAACATAGACTATACAATATAAAACATATTATACTGTATTATTTTAACCTGATGACTGTTTCTGAATGAACTAAGCATTGATTCCTCTCATTCTTAAGAATTTTACTGAAATGATTTTTTTTTCAAAACAATTTTTAACTGATTAGATCAATCATTATCAAGAACGATGAAAGAAATTCTAGGAAAGTTGAATGCAGACAGCTGAACTTTGAATCCATTCAATTCACGAGAAATGTTTTCAGAAGCTTGAGGAATCTACTGATTTTCCCATGGAAAAAGGAAGTAAACATTTTCTTAGAATAGCTAGAATAGCAATTCACTTTGAACAAAAATAGAAAATATAACTTCAGTCTCACTGGACCACTTTACAATTTTGCCTGCTAATTTTCTTCTTGCAATTTCTCGTTTTCCTTTTACCAGTTTGTCTCATGTCTCAATTTTAAGCTTGTAGTGGGGGAAATCACATCATTATAGAATTTCATGGGAATTCCATCTTCTCATTTTCATAGAAATTCTTCAATTTTATCCCAGATCTCAGACAATCTTACTACTTCAATATCTTGAATTTGGACTCACTACAACTCACTAAGACTGTTAAATTTTTAATTTCAAATTCTTTCTTTCCTGTTATTATACAACACAATGCATGATGCATACAATTTACCAGTAATCCGAAACTTAATTCACGGGCCCAACAAATTTGATCAAGAGCTCTGTGATCTCGTCATGACATGAGGTAATCCAATTGTACTGAGATGCCTGTACTAGGAAAAGTGTACTATAAAACGGGTTTCTCATGTAGCTGAAGCATTAAATTATTCACTGGGGTCTCACCATAAAACTGTTATCCCCTGTACTTGAGAGACACCTCTCAATGTGATTGCTTGTAGTCCTATATCTCACTCACGTATATATACAGAGATAAAGGTAAGGTAACTTGGCTGAATCGCACTGTACATGTACAGGAATGAATAAATCCAACAAGAAATAATTGAAATCAGTGTTTTGTGTGAAATAATTTTTTTCTTCTCACAGCTTGATTTGAGACATAAATTATAGTAGTAGTTGAGACATGATATTATTTCAACTTACACAATAAATCTGTGGAATCCAAGCAAAGGTGCCCATCCCCCTCATGGACAGAAGCGCGAATCCCCCCATTTTCAACTGCTTCAAGCCCCTCCCCACAGTTTAAATTTTCCTCTCCCAATATAAGTTCAATTAGCAATTGGAACCAAATAATATAATCCTAATATAATCAAGATGAATTTTGAAGAATTCCCTAGAGTGTAAAAGCTTTCAACAGTCTACATATAGAAGAAAACATATTTTCCCATACAAAATAAAGTCTTCTCAAAAGAATTTTCGATGTACAAAAATAAAAGAAGTCCTTTAAAGGATCTGTTATTGATAGGCTATATTTTTCACTTATTGCCATTGATTCAATGCGTCTCCATCAATCGTTTTATTTTACTTTCAGGTAGATTACAGAATATTAGCATCAAGCAGACATAATTTTAATTAAGGTTCATAGGATCTATAAAATTGACAAAGTTTAGATTCAGATACAATCATGATTTTATTGATATGAAATTGTCACAGAATAGAGTAGATAGTGAATCATTTGTATAAATCTTTTTTGTTGAAAAATTAGTGATGTAGTCAGTGCTTGATTTGTTAAATTAAAGGTTCCATTGCGGCGGCAGGAGCGTTGGTTGAAGGGGGGTTCGGGGGTCCTTCCCCGGGAGAAAATGAAATTTCAACTCTCTAGAACTCGTTTTAAGAGTAATTTTAAAGCTTTTAGTTGTGTATTTTCACCATAATTTTTCCATATTTTTAATAGAAACTTAGAATGATCAACTTACTCTCCCTCACAGAGATATCGCCATAAGATTGAGCCCTGGTTGAAGTTAACATATAATCAGCATACAAATTTATTTCATCAAGTTCAAAAGTTTCTTCATACTGTGTATTATATTTTTTCATTACATGAAATTTCGAGGATTTTCCTCCCAAGTTACACATTTATTTTATTCACCCATTCACTTTTTATTCATTCAGATACCCTAGCCTAGGTGAGGATGAGTGGGTGAGTAATACTTGGGCTTACAGACGTTTCTGAGTAGACAATGAGGTGAGGTGGAAGATTAAGGGTGATGTTAAACAAATGAATGAAAAGACTTTCACCTAAAAAAAGATAAGGTTCAATAAGTAAATCGTCTTAATCGACTTTGATCATTCCAAAAGGCCTAATATGAATTTGCGACGAGTTCCAAATTTTTCTCAAATCATGTTTTAATATAGTACCTAACATATCGCCCTGACATTACCATTAGGAGATTCTTCAAGGATAATAAACTGAAATAAGGACACCCTTGACTCTCGTAAAAGTCAACTGATCTTAACAAACCATAGTTTGTAATGCTCAGCTCAACAAAGCGTTTGAAATCCATATATAATTTGTTAAAAGCCTTTTGTTTGGTACATGAGAATAATTATTGGTATCATGAGGCTACCATTATTTGTGTTGAAATGCGTCCATCTTGGAAGCCATAGGTGTGGGAAAAAGTCGCATTTGGGCTCAAATTGAAGAACATAATCTCCTATTTCTTTGAAAAAAAAATCAGTTTTCTACTTTGAATAATCAAATAAATACATTTTCTATGAGTGTTATTAGTGCATGAATATAACACCAAAAAATTGAGGGCTCATTATGAAATCTCCTTTCCCCAACAAGGAAGGTATAAGCGGAAAATGGAATCCCTCCTAAAAATATAAAAATTGAATATCAGACGAAAACCTCTTACGAGTTTTGATAGTGAATGAATATAATACAGAAAATCAGAGCTAATCATAGAAATCCCCCAAAAATTTTAAAACTAAAAGCCGAAAAAGATTAGTTACCAATTGAAATATAACCTAATTATAATGTTTTTCAACGGTATGAATATCAAAAAAAACATTCTCAGGATTATTGTGAAAAAATTCCAAACTCATAAAATATAGGGTAATTCGGGGAGAGTTGCCGCATGTGGGTTAGACGCCGCACCCCTGCTACTTCTCATAGTGATCACCAGAATGCTCTGCCAGTGGCAGTAATAGTTGAAGCAATGGCCATTGAAGACGTGTTGTGTTGTCAGTTTACTCTTTTGTTAGTTTTATACCCAGTTATATGAGATGAGTACAACTTTCATGGGTCAGAATTTATTTTAAACATCTTAGATTTATGAATGCTTCATAACTGCTCGATGGATTTGCGTTTTGTAGGTTTGAGTCAACAGTTCTCGTCACTGGCTACATATTCCGTCCTGTTGCGTCATCTAGGCTCCCTAGACGAGAGAGCTATGAGGTGTGGCGTCTCACCCTGACATAATTTTTCCCATAAGGGACACAAGCCGAACACTGATTTAGAAATGCAAAAAATAAAAAGTGTTATTTTTCGAGTTTGTTATATTTCTTCATTATATAGGCTATATATATTCCGTTTCACTTGATATCCTAAATAAATAAGTCGTGGATTCACAAATATTGTAGGCTACCATTTTTGACACTTCTTGCATGGACTGTGGATGAGAAGATTGGCAATATAAAACATATTAAAAGTGTTATTTTAGCGTGTTTAATAAATTTCTTATCAATAAACTCATTTCGTTTCACTCAACATCATAAATAAATAAATAAATTTAAGTCGACTCTACTAAATGCGGCATAACTCCCCTATGAGTGCGGCATCTCACCCGCAACCTATGGGAGAGTTGCCGCTTTGTAGTACTTTTAAAAAAAAATTCTCAAGCCTAGAATGTATTGCATGGATAGTTCTCACTCATTGAATATGTTAATACATTTAACTGACTATTCAAAAAAAAATTACTTCAGTTTTACATGCATCATGAGACTGTGGAGCTTAGTTTTAGAAAATGTGCGGCATCTCTCCCCGAATTACCCTACGGTGAAAACAGAATTCCCCCATAAAAATAGAATAATTTAATTTTTTGAAATAATTTTATCTCGGGGTGAATTTTTTGTGAGTGTAAATAGTGAATGAATATAACAGAAAAAGCCATTGAGGGCTGATTGTAAAAAATCCCCCCCCCCCAAGACTTGAGAAGTATAAACAGATAACTACCTCAATATCACCTTTACAACTACTCAATAAAGAGAAGTAAATGTAGTACTCTATATCATGAGACAGAGTATTTTGTGGAATCGCTAGAGTACTTGGTGGAAGTATAGAAATCGCTTACAGTTTGAATAGATTCTTGATCGTTATAATAAGTGGGATTTGAATTTCAATTGATATTATTTCCCAGCAAACTACCTTTTCCTCATTCTAGAGATTTAGTAATGACAAGCCAATCTGGATGTTTGATACAAACCGTTTGATGCTCATGGGAGGAAATGGGGTTTGTAAAGGTTAATTCTTGTGAATTGAAATGTCGATGGCAAAGCATTTTTCGTCCGCCTTTTCCTTCACAAAAGCGCCGGAAATTAAACACGAGCGTAAGAAAAAATCTGTGGCAGAAAGTGTCTGCCCTCTAGAAGATTACTCAGTTGTGATAAAAAGTTTTTATCAGCGGTAGACACCTTTTTTACACAAGGCTGAAGCCTGGAGACTGCCGTTTTATTGTGTCAGAGAGTTCACTTCGGACTGTGCGATCAGCTCCTCTATTTTTCAGGCATTTTGACAACAGCAATTACCGTCAAAATGATCAGATTTCTGTTGACCTTCAACTTTTATACAGGAGAGTTTTGAAGGTTGGAAATGGATTCAATGAATAGAGTTGTGGCGAGGGAGACAAAGAAAAGGAGGAGTCATGATGAAGGAAGATTGAAAATATAATTTTGAAGATGGAGGAGGAGGAGGAGGAGGAGGAGGAGGAGGAGGAGCCAAAATCTCGCACAGGACGCTAAAAACCACGTAAGGTACCTGTGCTTAAACAGTCGAATTATTCGATTGTTTACTCGTTGAAATTACGGAATAACTTGGACGATCAGTGATAGAGTCAAATCAAATCAAATTTATTGATGTTTTAGAGAACAAAACATATTACAATTAAAACTTTTAACTTAACTATAAAACTAAATCACCTGCAAGGAAAAATCCTGTGCGCGGATGAGAGTTTTTTATGATTTGTTTTTATTTTTATATAAAAACAAATCATAAAAAACCTTCGAGACAAAAAAATATATTGCAAAAAAAGTAGAAAAGGAGATGAGAAGAGTGAGAGAAGGAAAGGTGAAAGAAAAAGAGAAAGAGAGAGAGAGAGAGAGAGTGAGAGAAGGAGAGAGAAAAGAAAAACATCCTTATAAACAAAATTAAGACAATCATTCAAAAGGTATTCCTCAATTTCACTTGACATTATCCAATTAGCAATTTTCCTCTTTAAACCCGTATGAGAATTTAACCTAATCCTTTCAATAAAGCTAATAAGCACCCCCCCCCCCCGCAAACCCAAATTCCATACTGTAATACAGATTGTGCATATGAGTAGTAAATTAGTTTTGTTATTTTTGGACTATTTAGTTGTTTAATTTGATAAAATTTATAAACAAGAAATCTGAGTTTTTTGCACAAGTTGTCAATCTGAGTGTTCCATCTTAGGTGAGAATCTATTGTTATACCCAAGTATTTAACATTATCTTTTTTATTTATTTTTGGGCAAGAACAGGTGTATTCATTGTTGCAATTTATTGTATGGATTTTAATAGTGTTGAGTGATTGAGGTTGAGTAAATGCGTTTGGAGAAAAAGTCACGAACACGCTTTTATTTGTGTTTAGGCTTTTATCAAGTGCTCATTTAGCCAAGAATGCACAATTTTCAGACCATTTTCCGCTGTAATCTTTACATTATCCCATGTGTGACCCGTAAAAAGCAACGAAGTATCATCTGCAAAGGATATAATATATTAATCTATTATTTTCAATTTGAGAAGATCGTTTATGTAGATTTGAAAGAGGATAGGAGATAACACCCTTACTTGCGGAAGACCGAAAGAGTAATAATAACGGAGTGATAGAGTATTAATACAGTCATAAATATTCAATAGAGTAGCTTATTCCCTCATTGCTCTTACCCACTGAACTTTCCGTTGAGAGGTCATCAAAGAATCGTCGTAAGGTCTTGAAGGGGTAAATGTACAACACAATCGCCACACTAATGATTATAATGGTCTGCCCAAAGTTTGTAATCCTATTATGAGTGATCTAAATGTGATGTTGCTGAGACTCCCTTATACTGACAGCTTGCTCTGTATATCATGGATTGCTAGTTTTGGTTCACTGAGGTTGAAGTTTCATTATGGAATGAATCTATGAAATGCTTATTCTCCAATGAGATCTAGCGCTAGAACTGTGTATTTTCCGGTCATTTATGGATTAAATGTTTTGGTTCGGAATGATGGGCGATTGTTACCAAATTCCGTAGAAGCGAATGGAACAGTCGCCAGTAAAAGGTTATCATTAAACATGATTTTTCCAATGAATATTATTCTGTCAATAAGAGCTCATTTCTATTTTGTTGATATAACTTGAATTTATTATTATTGTCATGATTAACGATAACGATCAGTTGGACATTATTATTACTATTCACTTATGTAGAATATTTATGTGAACATAATTTTTTGGTGTTATTGATTAATTACAGTTACTCATAATAATCAAACTAATAATATTACTCCTATTAATTTAATAGTTAAGAGGTAATTACTCCTCTGTGATTACCTTTTATGAAAAAGCATAAGTATTATTGGTAAGCATAAGATTGATAATTTGCGTTTCTTCCTCTTATCATATTTTTATAATTTTCACTTTGTTGATGTTCAATATTTTCAATTATATTATTACTGTTGTTCCCCTATGAGGCCGGCCTCCATGAATTCAAGTGTAACGAGATAAGGATAAAAGTTTTGCTAGCAACACAAAGCAACTTGAATCAGCGAAACAAATTATGATCAGAATACATTAAGCCTTATAATAAAATATGTTATGACCAATTCTACCAGGATAGAATAACTAAAGTACTTCATTTGTGATTCCGAACTGGGATTTTGCTTATATAATAATGAAATTTTGACTCGACTGAGTGAATTCAAATGCGTACAACATTCAAACCAAGGCCTCCAATTATTTCCTCGATGATGACATGAAATGTACCACTCAATTTATTTTTAATCCACTCCATTGATTCGTTTGTCCCCATTTCTATTGTGATTCGATTTGGACCCTTCCTGCAGGCAAAATACTGCAATAATAATATGCCCTGTCAATGCTGTTAGGCAATATACGTTAGGCAACACGTTATCCCAAATACTGATAGGCTGCAACAGATGCACAATAAATACTATGACGGCTCAAATCGTATCACATAATATATGGCTGTCAATACCACGAAGCACTCAATATGGTCCTATACAACCTAGTCACACGAAAGCCGGAGAGATAGGATTCTATCTGCTGAAAAATTTCATCAATTTTATGGTAGAAAAATATTGATGACAATGAAAAAAAACGGATGAGTAAATCAATTTTTTCGAGATTATTGGATGATGTATGTTTTAATGGCAGGATTAAATTCTCTCAGGGATTAATTGAAGATTATTGATAACAAATCGAAAACGGAGATGATGGCTTCGATACACCGGAAATCCATTAGTCCTGGTCATAACCCAGACCAGCTCCCCACCGCACTGAGTTTCACTCTTCTCTCTTCTTGCTTCTCTTTTTCGTCCTTCATCCCTCTCAATCTCTCTCTTTTCTCTCTACTGTCTACTTCTCTCCTCTGTAATAGTTTATCTCTGCTTTCTAGGCACATCCACCCTCATTCTCCTTTCTCCCTTCTTTTCTATTTTTTCTTCCTTCTCTATTACTTCTTCTCTCATCTTCTCTCCTCTATCACAAAATATCTCACTAGTTCTACAATTGAATCCTTCTCACTTTTCCACAAATCTGTTTTCTTTCAACACTTTCTCACTCTTCAAATTTCATCGTAGACCCCATGAACATAAATACATATATGAATATGAGCATATATACATATATAAATACATAATATAAATACCCCATGAACATAAATACATATATATGCATCATTTGCAGTTGTAATATTTTCCACTTTCATCATTCACTCCATCATCAATCATTATTCATTAATTTTAGTATTAATAATATTTATGTTCAAGTTGGATTATTTTTATTTATTTATTATTTTTTTAACGATCTTTATCACAATGTTATAATCCGATACTTTCATTAATGTTACATTAATCTGAATCCCACTCTTATATTCGTTATAAGTTTAGATATACATGAACGCGGTATTTATGAACTGCTTGTTTACAAGCAGTGTAAACAATTTTATGCAGTGTGTGGTTTTAATAAGGATTAACAATCATGATGTGCAAATTTTTAAGTCCAAGTGTTAATAGAAAGGATACCTTTGTTATTCTTACCCAAGAATGGATATCTCTATGTCCAACTTCGCCTTTTCATTTCGATAATTCAATCGTAATGGATAAGATTGCCAATTATCGTAGCCTATATAGTTTTGCTAAATATATAATTCCTATAACTCCGCGTTCATGTATATCCGTGTCTGTTGAATAGTTACTATCTTTTAAGCTAGTGTTATTTATACAAAACGTGATAGTTACTACGTATATACCTGTACCTGTATAGAGGTTTACTTACTCTTGTATATTATTACTCACAATATCTAATTACAATCTAGAATCTAAGTGTGAATGTTTTGTTATTGTCAATATGAATAAAGAAATCTAATTCAATCTTTTCATTCTATTGTTATTTTTTCGCCCATCCCTTTCATCTATCATAACCATCTATCAATTCTCAAACCTTAATGTACAAAACAAGATGGCGGCAATATGGGCCTAGCCAAGCGTAATAGCAATAGTTCAACTTGCTATTCTTCAGAAGTAATAAGACAGAAATAGCATATTTTTTATTGTTAAACATTATGATATTACAATATAATGAATATCCAATACAAAATTAAAAATCATTACAATATGATGAATTTCAAACTAGAATCTGACTTATAATTCTATGTGAAAAATAGAAATTCAAGACACTCAAATTCTAATCAGTTTTCCCTAACAGCATGTTTGCACTTCACTTGCTGCTCATTTTAACAATCTTCTGTCACTGAAACTTTCCCCTAATATTTCCAGTTGCTTTTTTGATTTGATTTTTTCCTTGGTTGGCAAGTTTGAGAAATCTTAATATTGTCTTCTTTACACTCCAGTATCCATCCAAAAATTAAATTTTCACTCCTCAAGACGTGTTTTTTAGAGTATTATTTAAACTTTTGAGTTGAGTATTTTTACCTTTAGTTTTCATATCTTGGATAAAAAAATGAAAGTATTCACTCTACCTTACACTCTCAGAGGTATTGGTACGGCCTAGGCCTACCGGTTTGTACAGTCACAAATTAGTCCCTGTTTGTAACCTTATCATTTAATATTTTGGAGCTAACTGTTACAGAAGTGAGATCACTACATCAGTGACCTCCACTTCTACTTTATCTTTTACTTTTATAAAAAACACATTGTCTATTTCAACAATATAAATAGAAACAAATTCGAATTCCTTATGGCAATGCTATTTGAAAATCAGAGATAGTGACATTGTTGCACTAATTTATGAATTATCCTTATCTCTTTGTGAACACATTTTCAACAGAACATGCACAGATTAGGGGTCCTTCCTTTCTTTGGTATTTCGGCTGGTTGGGGAAAATTAAGGGAAATGTATCACTTCTTAATTTTGGTTTTTCTCTTGTCACTCCAATTAGTTCATCGTCTATGACAAGAAAAACGTCTTCCTCAATAATAAATGGTCTTCAAAATTATTAATACAAACTATCTATCGAACTGTCTTTCACTTCAAAATTTCGATGAAAACCTTCCTAACCAATATGTCCATTGAGAGTTTGTTATCAGGTAACGTGAAAATAGAAATATGATTTTAATTATCATAGTTGGATATCAACAATCATGAACACAACACAGACGACCCATTTATAATAAACTATTACATTTTCAAGAAATTATGCCACATTATTTCAACATAAAACAAGACGAAACAAGGCGAGGCTAGGCCTAATCCATTGTCAACTTCGTAAACATTCAGTAGGCCTACCTATGAAATGTACCAAAAATTATTTTTATAATAAAACATATGATTTTCTTTGTCAACATAACCAAAACGCAATAAAATCATGAATTTGGAATAGGGCAATTACTTCCGCCATTTTTCATACAATCGATAGTTACATTAAGGTCTGAGAATTGATAGATGGTTATGCATCTATGTAGTATAGTTTACTCTCAGTATCTGTATTGCTTTTCTCTCTCTCCAGTAATCTACATTTATCTCTCAAATTCTCATTATTTACTTTTCGACTTATTTCAATATTATTCATTTTATTCAATATTTCTATTTTGATCCCATTCCACCTCCTACCATTCTTTATTCTTATTTCATCAATATTCCTCTCCCAATCACATCAAATATGTATCTCTTTCTTTTTTTTCTTGCTCATGTTCAAAATTTATCTTTTCCCATTCACACCTCTAGGCACTATTCTCCTCGTATACAGAGCTCAGTCATTTGATGATATTTTTGTCTATTCGTCGAGAACTATTCAAGAGTGTAGGAGAGAGAAAGATAGGGAGAGAGAGAGAGAGAGGGACTCTTTACATCTTCAAACTGTTAATAGTAATCTATAATGTGACACACACTTCCATCCTTTCTTGCACACAATATCTCTAAATATTTCTTCTTATCACCCCCTCTTTCTTTATCTCATTCTCTCTCCGTATTCAATTTTCTCTCAATCTATTTCTCTTCGTCATCCTCCCAATACAGTGTGCAAGTACAAGATCGTTATCAGCATAATGTATTGGAGGCTGTAGCTACTCTACTCGCCCATGTATGGGTAGGTGGGGATTAAATCTCACCGAGCACTCTCCTGCTGCCATGTGATGGGTTCCAGGTCCATTTCATCGTGAACATGCTCACCTTTGCTCGACAACACATTCGATCATTATAATTATAATTATCTGCTGCATCCACGCACTTGCAGGGACCGTGTTTTGGGTTTGCAGAATTCTCATGTTACGTAAATAATATGGAGTTTGCTTGTTGTTATTCTGAGATGTTATTGAGGGTTGGTCAGTTCATTATGTTACGAAAGTTTCGATATTTTCATGATGAAAATACTAATGACTTGTGTAATCTATTCTATCTATCATGTTTCAATATTATTATTACTCTCATCATCCTCCCCTATGTATCTGTATTGATTTTCTTCCTCTCTAATAAATAACCTATCTCTTAAATCTTCTTCCTTCATACGAACTATTTTATTCAATATTTCTATTTCGATCATCCAATCATAATGGAAATAGAGATAGCGTGTATAATTTATTCTGCAAATTATGTTCAAAAGAATGACGTAACTAGGAAAATTGATTCAAAATTTTACCGATAAATTTAGGAGTTTGAAAAAGTGATATCATTGAAGTATCATATAATTTCCAAAGTTGATAAGGAGTTGACAAATATATAAAACACCGAGCACTCTCACAGCTCTATTTTAATAGTTTCGAATTGGAATCACGGTACTGTTTTTAGTACAGTGACTATATAAGTGTGTATAGGTCCCTGCAGTTTCTAGTAGCTTTTATCTATGTGTTCAAATCAAAACTACAAGCATTGGTGCTGTGGTTTCAATTTTTATCTAATAGTATACATTGGTGTATGTGTTTTATATATCTTCTTACATTGATAATAGTCCCAGACAAGAAGGAAACATAAACAAATTTATGCCATGAACCCTCTCATAGCTTCCTTTAATAGAAGGCCCTGCCCTAATAATATGGCAACGTTGCACCATAGACACAGTCTTTTCATATGAAAGCATCAAGTACATATACAATTCGTGCATATTGACTTGGTTTTTCTCTCTTTGAACATAATTTCCATGAAAAACGTTCAAGAAACTCTTCGTATAGAATTCCTTTTGTGTTTTTATAATAGGTAGTGATAGAGATCAGCAAGAAAGATTAAGAATAGACAGTTATTTATTGGAATAGCTTATGATATGTAGCAAGTCAAATGTGAGAATGCACACAAGAAACGCATCCAGTAGAACAGCTGACTGGAGAATAATTTCAATGGACCCAATTTCCTACTCTACATAGATGCCAATTTTTAGGCCATGGCCTTCTATTAAAGGAAGCAATGCCCGATTACGTAGCGATTCGAATGAGTAGCGATTCGACCAATACCCAAATGAGTAGTGTTTCCCCCAATGGGTTTTCACGCTCCTGTGAGCATTACAAACGAGTAGTCTTTCAACCGATTTCTACCTGACTCTAGACACCCTTCATTGTCAGAGAAAGCTCAGATATAGGCAGAAGTTGAATAAACTCAAAGTAAATAAATGTGTAACTAAGAATAGAAATTATGAATGAAAGAGACAATGAGTCTCAAAAGTTTCCATAATAACAACAAAAGATCGGAGTTGTCTTACTTCCTTCAGAGACCCTTCTCTTATTGCCGGCCGGGTTGGCCGAGTGGTCTGGGGCGTTACAACCTTCAGTCCGCTAGCGCTACCCGGTCGTGGGTTCGAATCCCACCAGAGGCATGGTCGTTTATGCACCTCATAAATCACTCTGCACACTCCATTACCCATGCACAAGTAAATTTGAATACTTATATGGGCATCATCCTCAGCAGAAAAAAAAAAATCAACTGGGTATTCCCAGTTTCTAGAAAAACCCGGAAATCACTATAAAATTGTCATCGCAATGTATCAGGAGTCATGGAACATATTTTATAGTGGTCAGTTGTAAAAGTTCCACTGAGCGTGCAACATGGAACTATTCACCACGAAAAGAGGGAAACCGTGTTTGATTAATGAAGGGTATAGATACTATGAAAAAAATGAATTAAAAAGTGGGGAAGTGAAATGGGTATGCGCCTAGGGGCCCGCACCACAAAAATATTGAAAAGGAAAAAATATTTTTTAGAACTTGACAACTTGCATTCCAGCAAACTAATATTAATAAATGACCAAACTGTGTTTGTTGAATGTAATGTATCTGTTTAATAATAATAATACAAGTTGAAGCTATTTAAACCCCTCTTGAACAAAATCACTGTCTTTGGTGATAGAACTGCGATTTGCTGTTCACCTGCCTAGTTAAAGAATTGAATTCAGATGAATTTTATTTCTTTAAACAATTATTTACTATCACTTATTATACAGCATACCGTACTTAATAAATGAGAAATTAATACAGTAAGTTTACAAATAATGAAATTAGTAAGGTAAAAGGACCAGTAGTGGCCATGTTTAAGGAATTTTTTTATAGTTTATGCTGAATTGTGAGACCATATTATCAGCTATCTCATCCAAAACTAAAAAAAAAATGTAGCCCAGATCCTTCCTGATTGACCTATCCCTTGAAATGGCGAATATGTCAATTCACAAATGAATTATTAAATTTTTCGTGAAACTCAATTTTGATTCTAAAGTGGTCACTGATTCAATAGTGGCCAGGCACTGATTCTATAGTGGCCACATGATGTTTTATGGTCATTGACAAGTCAATTTCTCAAGCTTCTTGTTGCAATTATTCAAGTAAGCTAATTTTTCATTCCAGACATTGATTATATCGCCAGAAATAATAGTAGGTTATATTAAAATTGAGTTGAATTGGAAATGCATTGTTGTTAGTTACAAGTCACTAGAAAAGTGAGGTTAAACCAGAAAATAGATATTGTAAAGTTATTTTTCCTCTGTAACCGATTTGAAACAGTATAAGGAGAACATAAATACAAATTACACCAACTTTTACAACAATATCTACAACTTCTACAACAATTTTCATTGGGTGGCCACTACTAGATTATTCACGGTTTCTTGCTCTAGTAGTGGCCAGTCTGCTTTTACGCCGAAATATTATCTGTATCCAGCTAGAAACCTTCTAAACATCATCTAGACATTCTAGGGAATGATTACAACACCATCCTCGTTGGCCTACCCGTAAATCCGGTACTGATGACACCTTTACCAAAGAATGAGCAGAAATTCTGGAATTTGAACTTCTTAAATTTCCAAGTAGACCTCAGATTTGATTGTGGAAATCTATCCCTGATAATCTAATAGTATCGAAAAAGTACCAGGGTCAAAAAGTTTGAAACGCGAGTAGGCTACTCTTGCCTATTTCAGAAATAATCTGCTCGTGTAGAAAATATAATTTTCATACTGTAGTTTGAGCATATAGCGGGAATCATGATATATTCCTATGTATGCTACAATATTGATCATTTGAAAATAATAGGCAAGTGAAGATGAACCCTACTGTGTGATTTGATGAACAAAGCAAATAACTTTGAATAGAATTTGCAGGCGAGCAATAGTCAAATCAATCTAATAATGGTTAGAATAAAGTGCGTTCTGGAAAATAATAATTGAGGATATAAAATCTATCTTTGACAACTTCGGGGATTCCCTTCGGAGAGAATAGAACTAAGCTGATTCCCATTCAGTGATTGAAGTGTACTATTTTTAGCGTGTGAATGACAGTAGAGTGATTTGTAAGCTAAGTCATTGTTACAGATATATCTATAGTCAATGCTCGAAGTTCTATTATTTTCTTCCCGAACGTTTCTATTATGTGGGCCTGTCATGTCAATGCAGATATTCTTTTTGTTATTTGTTTTTTGGACGAATCACTACTCTTTCAGGTATACGGTCCCAAACTACCTGACCAAATTGGCGGAAACTTTACTCGTTTGAAAAGTTACTTGTCCTAAACACTACGACACCGCAATGCCCCACCTCAACAGGTGTGTAATAATAACACCCACCTCTCCACTACTATTTCTATACATTGTGACATTTCTATACATTTAAATCGCTTTCAAAAACGGCTCTTACAAAATATCATCAAACTTCCACGTCATTCTCCTCGATTGTTTTCAAAGTAAAGTTAGCTTTAATTTCAGTACAGGTAGCGATTGTTTGTTGCAAGCGGCAGATAGCGAGCGCATAGTCAAACAAAATGAGAGAAACAGAAATATTGTTACTGGTTGAGATAAAGTCGACGTGTTTAATGTGTTTATAGCACAGTTTGTTTGTTAAATGGCTATTGTGTGATGAAGGCAATGGTGTGCAACACATTGTGTGTGCCGAGTCGGCCATTGTGACAATAGACAACAACCAGCATATGTTACGTATAATTTAATCTCTCACGTTTATGTTGATAATGGATAGAATGTGGAAAATGAAGGCTGCAATAATGTGCGCGAATGTGTTATTCTTTGATGTTGGAAGCGCTCGTGCGCTCGCGATAGCTGAAATATTTGAGTTGCGAATGAGAGTTGTGGGGAGGAGAGGGTAATGTTTTGAAATAGGGGATGAAATCATGAAAAGAGGTTGGGGGAAATTTGAGTGAGGAAAATAATATGTTATTAGCAATGTCTGTGAAGAAACGATTAAATGCAATGTGGATGCTTTTGAAACTCTGGAATTCAAATGACAAGTACTGTCTCACTAAACATGAATTTGGAAGAAGAAAATTAATATATTTACAATCTGATGCATAGGATGTAACCCTTAAAGTTAATATCACAGAATTGGATCTTCTAATTGAGTGATGTAGGATATTTTTATCTGGAAGTATAATTATGCATATAGTATGTCCAAGCAAAGAAGGCCCCTCTGGCAAGATGGGAAAATGACTCCAGCTTGGTCAGTATATTGGTTCAAAAATTATTGATTTGGTCTTAATCGTGAGAAACATTCTGATTTAGAATTTGAGACCAAATCAATATAAACCAATATTGAACGAGCTGGAGTCATTTTCTCATCTTGCCAGAGGGTCTTCTTTACTATGAAAATAGAATGATCGGATGATTGTGTCCATTGTAAAATAAGTAGTATAAGCCTTGAGTGTGGTACTGAGTATAAGTGAGTATTATGTGAGTAAGTATAATACAAAGATAAGGCTTGCCAATAATTAAGATAATTAAAAGATATGGTTTGCTCAATAATTTTTCCTATTCCATTCAACCCAATCACAAAATTTCTGTATTCGAATATGAATCCCTTTGATAATTTTCCAGAATTTATACATCAATGTTCAATGAAAATTGAATAGGCATAGGATTCTATTGAACCCACCAAATTTCATAACCATTCCTATCCCTATTCCTTTGCCTTTGCAGCCTTTGATAACGAACCCAAAACTATACATCCTTGTTGAAGATTGCTCATAGCATTCTGGGTCAATTATTCCGGTAGGAACGGCGAGTATTGAATAAGCCAGCGTCCGTCCACAGTTGATATTTGCGGATTGAGTGCAATTTGACTTCTAAATCATCATCAAAGGAAAATAGATGAGTTTGCAGCCGCCGTCAAGTAGAGTGGCGAATACCTCCCATTGTAAGACTTGATGAATATTCAACCAGAGCCTGACTTATCGATTCGCCTCGTCATCAGTTCGATGCAGCGATCCATGAGTGAAATTTTACTCGAATTGAATCAATCGTTGCAAACTGAAGCAGACTGACTTCGCTTTCCTGTTTACTAGATTTCAATTACAAATGATTTCGTATTGCTTTGAAACCTTGTTGTTGAAAAATAGTTGGAAGGATTTTTTAATTTTTTAGATTGATATCTCAAGGTATGAAAAGTTTTAGAGATCGTATTGTTCAGTTTATATTTATCAGGGAAAGCTATGGTAAGGCTATGATAATTTTTTTTTTTTTTTTTATTAATTACTATATTTTTGCATCAATTTCTGTAATGCTCGTGGAACAAACTTGTGTGTGCACATATTTGTGAGACAAACTCGATGAAAATTATTTCCTCATATCACAAAATAACTTATTCCACAACAACAAACTCAGGTTTAATATCCGATATCTTGATAAACTATACTGGAAATAGTTTTCCGGGGATCACTGAAGCGTTGTTGAGCGTTGAAGCCACTTCAGAATTTCCAATTTAGTGTAGGGTTTCCAGCGTCTGAAGAGAGCCGCAATGTTGTTGAATATCTCTCTGCACTGTTGGCACAGTGCTTTAATCTGCGGATCGTTGAGTATTTGTTTCTATCGCCGATGACTACGACGACCAAGTCATAAATGGAACGATTCTTTCTCCGGTCGCCATATTAGGGACACTGCAAGGTCCATGTCAACCGGTTTCCAATATTAATCCGGTTGTTTTCCTCACTCCTTTACCTTCTCAATAACTTCCTCTCTCTCTCTCTCTCAATCACTCTCTCTCACACACACACTCTCTCTCTCTCGCTATCTACATCCTCCCTCTCTTACTTTCTCTTACTCTCTCTCTATTCAACCTCACACTATTACTCACTTACACACTCACTCTCTCTCCCCACTTTCTCTCTCGTTCTCTCCACCCTCTCTTTCTCTTCAAACCCTCTTGTTCTCTCTTTCAGTTCGACGAGGCCCATAAAATTCATTTATACCATGAAACAACTCACTTTATGAGTTCGGGCAAGATAATATTCGGAGGGATGTTGTAGCCCGACATACCGTTACAGCTTTGCATGTACACCAATATTCGATATTGGTTCTGTTATTACTGTCCTGTCGCAAACACAAACTGTAGAAATAGCTTAGGTCGTATCCTATCAGATTCTCTCCACGAGATAGATTGTATTCTCCCTTTATTTGATAAAGTTGAGTATAGTGGTTTGTTTCCATAGTAAAGGATTACTAGTTGTAATACACTGATGAAATTCGATTTATTCGGGTTGAGTGTGATCCATCCACATTTATTGTTTCCTGTGAATTCCATGAGTTGATAAAATAAATCCTGTTTGTGTGAGATGATTGAAAATATCAACCGATACCAACTCAATAAAAGTTATAAAAAAATTTAAGCCAATCGTATAGATCGTAAAGGGGAAAAATTTATCACCCAAGGTCAAATATGTAGTAACTTGATTTCAGTCGCCGTATTTTACATAATTTCCATTGAATGGAAATCGTACATTTCAAAATCCCGCAAATGCGGTTCTAAGACATTGTATATACATGTCTACAGGGTTTATCACTGTTGTTCCGGAATTACAAGGACGTAAGTGTAAAATCTTAAGAAATTGTGCTTTTCAGTTTTATAGCACCTCATAATTGGCTTCTATAATACCATAGAAAAATTTAATAATTTTACTTCAAATATTTCCAACTAGTGAGTAGTTATTATGTCGTTGTTGAATTATCAGCTCTTTCCATACTCCAGTTATTGATACTAGCACTACGGAAAAGTCAAAATATAAGTATATTTTGTGTTATTATTACGCTGATGATGTAGAAAAACAGTGTCGTAACTGTAGTATACGTCAATAACCATCGCTATTATATCGGCTGAGATTTTAGTGCAGAATGACGCGAGTGTGATGGAAAAGGGAACATTTTCGAAGGAACAATGACTTAAGCTGGGAATAAGGGGCCAAAAGTAACAATATCTGGCTTCCAGTTAGTTGATAAGGGGGGAAAAATGAAGTAAACGTACGTTCAGATTAATTATTTATTGAAGTTTTTCAGTTTATCTATAGATAATATGGATATGTACTGGCAATTGGTATCTCGGTGAGGGTGATTCATCGTTGAACGTGATATTAAGTCACGAACACTGTGGACTGCTATTGGATGGGTGAACAATATTTGGCCAAGTACACATTGGCGAGGTGAAACTACCTGTAAGGGTCTCCGCCTTAAAGCCATAAGAATATTATTATTATTATTTTATTAATCATTAATCCAGTCACTTGATATAACATCTTATAGTCTGTCCAATCAAAGAAGACATTCTAGCAAGATGGGAAATGACTCAATCTCGGTCGATATTGGTTCAAAAATTATTTATTTGGTCTCAAATTGTAGAGAAACATACTGTTCTACAATTTGAGACCAAATTTATCATTTTTGAATCAATATTGAGCGAGCGGGAATCATTTCTCCATCTTGCCAGAAGGTCTTCTTTGCTATAAGTATTTCAATAAATGTCTCAACTTCAACCGGCTTCCGGAAAATTTTCCACTTTTGCAGTTGCGTCATTGTTCACTTGGGGCAGTGGTGGATTATTATTGGAAATTGTAATTTCTCAATCTAGTTGAATTTTATTGCTTGAAGACGTGAAAACATCCTTCCATACTTCCTTAGGTAAAGTGAGTTGAAATTCTGTAAGGGAAAGGAAAATACGCATTTTATCGTTCCTGTTTTGGGATGAATTTTGACATTGTAGATCATTTGAAATATATATTTTAACATTATTTTTAGTATTAAAGGTATTTTCAAACTTAATATTATTCGATAAATAAAAATAACTTGATCATGAATTATTCCAAAATCTCAAATTTGGAAGGGGTATTGAATTGAATATTGAAACTTCCAATCCTGAGATCTCTTCTAATAATTGTACTTATTTATCCATCTGTGAGTATCGTAGTCGGCTAATAGTAGCTTACAAACTTTTTATTCTATTTTTAATAATGGAGTCTTACGTGAAAAGTAAGAAAACAACACCCATAAGGTTATGAGTGACATTCATTGATGATGGAAAAAGAAAGAGAGGTTTTTGTGTGTGTGTGTGTGTGTCTGAGAGAGAGAGAGAGAGAGAGTGATAGTGTGAATGAGAAATATATCGAAACAGAGAGCGCTAGTAATAGACCTAGCGGAAGAGAATGAGTTAGAAAGGGGAGTGAGTGACAATGTTGAGACATACAGTGCAAGTGAGAGGGTAGATATGAGTAAGGGAATGTAATAAAGTGTTGCTCGATCAGTAGAAGAGTATGAACCCCTTAGCCCTCCCAACCATACCACATCTCCTCCCCCCCCATAGTCAGTAAGTGGAGAATTATGTTGTCAACTTCTAAGCTATCCAGCTAATGCGCTCTAAAAATGATCCACACCCCGAAATACATTATTCCGTATACACTGTATTATAAATATAAGTGACATTATATACGTAGTAAGCTTGTTTTGGTATGGTGATAATACACTTAGCTGAGAGAAAACTGAGCGATAGAACGTATCTATAAATTTACGTTGATAACACACTTGTGATCAAGTTACTAAGTACCAGAGGCAGAAATTCGTTTTTGGGGCGAAGTGGAAAATTTTTTGAAAGAATCTCTTATATATATGGTAGTTGAAATTCCGATAAGGTAGAGTAACTGGAAGTGGAGGAAGGCTAGGTAATAGAAAACGTTTGAGTAAGAAATAATTTAGTACAAGAAAATTAAATAAATAGATAAATTTATTTCTACGTTTTCATTGCAAATTGACAAAAAATAAACAATCAAACAATTATCAAACTTAATTTTTGCTAACTTACAATCATTTTAAATAATAATAATAATCTAGTATAAGTTACTATCAAGTATTGCATTGAAAATGATCTAAATAAGAATGTCATATTTCAAGTATTTTATTAGGAGATAATCTAAATTAGAATAGCATAAAAATGATCATTAAGTTCTTATATTGAAGTTATTTGCCTTTTCTAAATATAATATAATCATCTTATTTGAGGAATAGACTGCTTCTGCAATCTTTTGCATTTGGATTTGACCTCCAAAGAAAGAAATCAGCATACATTGAAAATTAAAGAAATGTTCAATTACTGATTCTTCAAGTTATTGAGTCAACATATCATACTTTTCATTTCGATAAAAAATATTTATAAAGTTGGAAGATAGTATAGGCTACTTGTCTTGATGATAGAGTTTTCACTGGCCTTGAAAAGCAACATCGAGATGTGGTTTTATAATGTGATGTTTTGGGATAAAAGTACTTTGGAATTTCTAAATTTTCATTTTCTGAGTGCAGCCCTTTGTACGTTTTGTTTGAAGAGCTTTTCAGACCAAACCAGCAACGGCGGAGGATTATAGAGATGAGGGCTATTAAACTGTATCGATGCAACCACTCGCATTTACGTAATCACTTTGTCTAAAATTGAAACAATGTTTATGTCATTGGAGGGTGCTATCAATTTCAAAACGGGCGATAGTCACCAGTTCGGGGATAATGATGGACTAAACTGATTCGCCTGATGATACAGTGCATCACAGAAATGGTTCAAATTTTTTAATTAAATCTGCATTTGTGTATAATATGATTAAACGCGGTTCAGCGGATTCCATATTCGACAAGTGCTGAAGTATTGCCAGTGTAATTCAAATAATTAATAATATTGATGCATCATATAATTTTCATATGGAATTTATTGCAGTATACTATAGAATTCACACTGTTTTCCCTGAATCCAATGGAGTGTGTTTCTTTTGTAATAAACTATTGTACTGGAACTAAATAATCTAATACTGTATTTGAAGAGAAGTTTCCTATTGATTGAGTTCAGTTTGGATTACAAACTGACAACTACACAGCACTACACAACACACAACATGTGTAGTTGGTAGTTAGTACTGAACTGTATCATTATTCAACTAATTCATCAACACCACTAAGTAAAGCGATGGAAAAATATCATATTTTGTTTCCCTTGTTCTACTATCCCCAGGTGAATGATAAATTTGTAATAATAATTAAAGGATAATAATTCTTTTCGATGATGAAATTTCCACAACGTGTATCCTTTGATACAGATAAAACAAATAGTTTTCATGAAATAAATTTATTGTACATCAGTTATCAGATACATAGTTGTCACAGCAAGAACTATTATATTACTATCGAGTAACCACCGCCACCATATCATAATAATTATTGAAGAATCAATTTTTCAACCCCAAAAATACTGGCGGGGTCTCCCACGAAACAGATGAAGTGCCCGTATCTCTTATTGTACACCACTTCACCTGTTTCGAACCGCCGAAAAAGAAATTTTTTCATCTACATCATTGTCACATGAGTGTCAAGAAATCAGATTCAACTGATTCATAATAATTATGTTTTCTCTTCATAGAAATGAAAACATCCTGAAATATGGGATGAACTCCATAAGAGTTCTAATAATTTATGATAATTATGGACTATTATCAGCATGTCGTGTAACTGAATTACAATCGCCTACAGCGTGTGACCCTGTATGATAGGTAGATCATCAAACTTAGATAAGATTAGATAAATAGTGTAAACGCCTTCATTAACACTTTGTAGATATTTTAAAAAAGTTTTTGTGGGCGAAGTTGAGGCATGCAAGCCCCCTCTTCCACTTAACCCACTTCAGCGCAATCAGCCGTGTGAAACCGTTCACAAGTTGCTAACAAATTCGTCAGTCGAATGAAAAGTGAGGCGGCGTCGGCTAAACGAAGAACTGGAGCGACGGCTAAACGAAGTACTGTCGTCGAATCGAGTCAGCCTGTACGGAGCAATTACCGGGCATGAATAAGCTATAACAGCGCGTCGTAGCGTGCGACGATATTAGATGTAAATTCAGTTATCCGCCGGACTAGAGGTCATAATTTAATTCTACATGAGGCTAAGGTATGCCTGGGTGGACGGTGGAGGGGAGGGTAGGGGGTGTGTGAGCGAGGCTTCTCGTAATTAGTTTATACTGCCCTTCCAGAGTAATTAGCCAGGCTATGTGTTGGTGGTGGGTTGAGTTGGTGGTGCTGGTGTGGTGAAGTATAGACTCACAACTATCTAACCGACGAACAGCTCTTCACAACTTCCGTCTCCTTCTAGTCCATTTCCTCAACATCATACTCTCCTCTGTTTTCCTTCTTCCTGTTTTCCATGATGTCTTCTTCCTACTCTTTCAAGTTTACTGGACGAAGGAGATAATCACTGTATTTTTTGTTGTTTTTGTATTTTTCTCTGTTCTAAATTGTCCTCTCCAATATCACCTCATTTCCCACTTTTCCATCATTTTCTTCACGTTATTCTCTTGAATAATTTTCTATCTCCATTCTCCTAGAAAATCTCAAATTTTTTACCCCGCCCACCCTCTAGTACATTTTTCCCTTCAAAGCCATTTTCTACTCCCTACTTATCACTTCTTGGACACTGTATTATAACCGTTTTATAACTTATCCTTCACTTCTTCTTTGAATGCCTTATCCTCAAGTCGTAGATATAATAATATTGTGAATAAAATGTTTTCTCTCATCTTCATTCGTTCAAATTGTCTTCTTCTGCTATTCCTTCTCAATATTGTACAGTACTTTTTCCTTTCCTAATTTTACTTTTCATTCACATCAGCTCCATAGTTCTTCATCTTCATATTATTAATCCTTATACAGTATATGATAATTTTAAATCACCGTTCTTCCTTTTTTATCCCTCATCGCCTTTTCTCTTTTCTTCCTCAACGACTCATCATCCTTCTCCCTATTCTTCTCCTTCCAGTTCTTCTTCTTAATATTCTTCTTCTTAATCTTCTTCTTCTTCTTCTTCTTCTTCTTCTTCTTCTTCTTCTTCTTCTTCTTCTTCTTCTTCTTCTTCTTCTTCTTCTTCTTCTTCTTCTTCTTCTTCTTCTTCTTCTTCTCCCTCCTTCTCCTACTCCTCCTCCTCCTCCTCCTCCTCCTCCTCCTCCCCTCCTCCTCCCTCCTCCTCCTCCTCCTCCTCCTCCTCCTCCTCCTCCTCCTCCTCCTCCCTCCTCCTCCTCCTCCTCCTCCTCCTCCTCCTCCTCCTCCTCCTCCTCCTCCTCCTCCTCCTACTTTTTCTTCTTCTCTTCTAGTTTTTCTCTACTCCTTTCTTCTTTCCTCCTTCCCTTCCTACATCTTCTCCTCTTTTGTCGTCCTTCTTATCCTCCCACTGTCCTTCCTCTTTCCCCACTCATTTTCAATAATTACCATACTCTTACCAGCTTGTCGGTTTCCACCCCTTCATGTAAAACATCTCTTTTCCAATCCCTCCCTGTCTCTGTCCCAAGCTCGCATCATTACAATCCTGTTACCAGCACTCATCACATCCTCCAGTTCGCAGTTTACGCGAATGAATAGCGTGCCTTTTCTTCCTGCGGCGCTCTCCAGAAGATCACGCAAAAAATGGATGAATATTCACGCAGGCAGGCTGGAAGCAGAAGCAGCAGCAGTGATTGTCTGACACCAAAGACGCGCATCTTGTTGTTTAATAAAGCGAGCTGCGGCTCGACCCGACTAACTAATCTCGCGGTGAAAATTTTCTTAATCAAATGTTTTAATTAACCCGTCGCCTCCGCTGTATAACCAGCCGTTCCGATTTAATGACTCGAGCCGCTCCGCTCTGCACAAACTTTAATTGAAAAACCTCTCCGAGGCAACCCTAACACAAGAATTCTTCTTACTATCTAGTGCTGTGTGATGTGCAGAATGCTGGTAGCACTGTCAGCGACCCACCCAGGTCGAATATTTCAAACTCTGTATTATATAAAGTTTTCTGATGATGATATTGTTGTTTTGTGATGAGATTTTTCGGATACCATTTGTTATTCTATGGAATGGAGTGGATAGATTCGATTAATAGCAACCTTGGGAAACTGAGGTCTATTTTTTGGGTTCAACATTGAAACCAATGAAATGAAAATAGATAGTTCAGAGTTTCATTATTTATTTTTGTCCTATTCGAAATTATTTTGGGTCTATGGATTTCTTTCCATATTAGGAGCTATCTGTCTAGTGAATTTTAAATTTCTTATTTATTTTAATTAATCATAGACTCTCTTTCAAGTAAGCTTTTCCAATGTTAGTCTGCTATATCTGCAAAATCCAATAACAGTTACAATATCGATTGATATGAGAATATCGATACTACAATATCGATTGATCATTCTCGTACAATGCGAGAATGAATCCAATTCACACTTATCTAGATTGATAAATGATATGAATGAGGAAGAGTTATTACTCAATATAAGTTATTAATTCTAACTTTATTTGTAGAACCAAGGTTGATGTTGTGCAATTCTCCCAAGTTCATTCTTTCAAATTCATGATAAATTATTCAGGTTACAGATTTGACATTGTATGGAGAAGGATCAGAATGATCTGTATAATATAGGATCTATTCAGTGAATGGTATTCTCCTTCATCTTGGGAATTGGTTCGGGAGTATGAATTCAAGAAATTTGAATTCGAATAGTATCCTGTTTAATGGATGATTATTTCTTCATTGAAGACACCTACACTAGAAAATAGAATCGTAGAATTTATGCCAAATTCAATAGTCGGCGTTATCGAGATAAAGATGAGTACTGGTGAGGACCTCCTAATCCTAACCTCCTCTCATGGAGAATATCAAATAAACTTCATGGATGAATGAAAATAATTAAAAGATAGAATTCAATTTTTTTGAAAGTATACTCTCGAACCAATTCTTAGAGACTTTTGCAACTCTGGTTGATTCTGATTTTTTTGTTCGAATTTATTCTCACATTGTATCAATTGATATTGTAACTGTTATTAGATTTGGAAAGATGGAGCAGACTCACATTGGAAGAGCTTGGCAGAGAGAGTTTCTAATGATAAAAGAAGGAACGGAACGTTACAAACGTATCGATTAACATCCTATTTTTATCCTGTGGATAAACATTCCAGACTTCTAATTATATTCTTGGAATAAAGAGGTATTCTTTCTATCCTCTCTTCCCCTGCATTGTTGGTTGACTTTAATTTTCATCAGCTATTCATATTCAATTATTTGACAAAACACATTACTTAATGGATAAAACACAGACAATAATAATTGTCCAAAACGTCTTATTTCCAGATTTTTTAAAAAACTCCAAATTATGGTTATGTTTACAATGTCCACTATCAGCTATTACTAACAATACAACAATACAATATTACTAATAATCTAACAATATTTCTCATGCATCTTTTCGAATTAAACTATTCTGTCTGAAAGTGCCGAATTGTAGATAATCAAAGCACTACTATCAAACTATAGACCTACTAGTGCGATAAACTCATCCAAGTATACACTCATCCGTAAGCGTATCAAACTTGTTTTAACACTTTTTTGGAAGTATACAGTAGCTTGGGTACTCAATTCTTTACAAGAGGTAGTAAGTCGAAATGTAGACAAGTATACTATACAAAAGTATACTAAATTCTATACAAAAGGTAGTAGAGATGTAAATGTAGACTAAGTCGAAATGTAAAAAAGTATAATACAAAAGTATTCTCAATTCTATACAAAAGGTAGTAGAAATGTAAATGTAAAGTAAGTCGAGGTGTAGAAAAGTATGCTATACATGGTGTTTCAGGAGGAATGTGCAATACTTCTCAGGCTGATTCCTTACACCAGATAGACAGAAAAGTTCCATGGGACCAACCCCCAAAAACGCTTTGTTACCGAGGTAACAATGGCGGAAAATTGAGATTTTTCAAAAAATATTAATTTTTCTAATTTTTTAGAGGTTTTAGTGAGGTTTTAAATAATCAATTCCTATGTAAAATTACTCGAGGAATCCAATGAAACCAGTTCCAAGTTTGTAACTTAAACGGTAATTGAAAAAATATGCTAAAAAAACTTTTCAACAATAAGGGTTATAACTGTGTTTTGTCAATTTTTCGATCGCCATTTCTGAGATTTGGGTAAGATTTACACAATCGCCGTCATTCAACTTTTTCTTCACGATCTGCCTCTTCAACTTAAAAAATACAATTTTATGATTCCTTATCCAGTTATAACCCTTATTGTTGAAAAATGGCGTTTTTTCCCAATTATCTCAATAAACCTTGAAGTTACGAACTGGAACTGGTTTCATTGAATTCCTCAGGTAATTTTACATAGGAATTGATCATTTTAAAACCTTAGTAAAGCCTCTAAAAAATTAGAAAAATTACTATTTTTGAAAAATCTCAATTTTCCGCCATTGTTACCTCGGTAACAAAGCGTTTTGGAGGTTTGTCCCATGAAACTTTTTTGTCTACTTGGTGTAAGGAATCAGCCTGAGAAGTATTTCACATTCCTCGTGAAACACCCTGTATAAAAGTATACTCAATTCCATACAAAAGGTATATAGTAAGTCGAAATGTAGATAAGTATACTATACCAAAGTATAGTCGAAATGTAGAATATTTTTGATATAGAGAAAATGAGAGAAACTGAGCATCGTTTGAGAATTGAATGAAAAGTGCAAAAGAAGCATTCTTTCAAGTAGGTTATGAACCGAAAAAGCGCATCAAACTCAATTCAACGCTTTTCTGGAGGTGTACAATAACTTGCAGGTTCTATTCAAAAAGTACTAACTACTAAGCATCATACAAAACAGTCAAGAACTAAACAAGTTTGATAAACTCATCCTTATCTTTCAAGTCGGTTCCAAACTAAAAAGCGCATTCAACTTATTTCAACACTATACACTTTTTATAACTCAAACTTATTCCTATACAAAAGGTAGGAAAGTACAGAGTTGTCGATGTATTGAATAGCGTAACAGCACGATAGTGACATGCACTCATTCACATACTCGTATGAACACGATGAATAGAGCTGATTGGCGCTTGTTCCAAATTACCTGTGAATAGAAGGGAATAGAAGGTAATGTCATGAAAGGGAGGGGAATGGAAGGAGGAGGAACCTCGCTCCTGTGTGAATGGCGTCGCTTATTCAGTGCAACTCTTCTTCAATGCCGCCTCATTAGAACGAATTCACCGGCTCTGCTGTGCTTGTGACGTACGTGATTTGTGCCACAACTCAAGCAAGCCACCTTGTGTCATATCGCTACCCTGTCTGTAGCTGCTGCCACACACATCCTTTATTATTTTCCTTTCAGCAAAGATCTTATTTTGCTGGCAAGGTCGGTTGAGTGGAGTGGTCAGCGTATTGATGGGAAAAAAGTGTGAAGGTAAGTAGTGGAGCATTGGATTGGATGTTTTCTGGGGAAATGTCTTGAAAAATAAGCTGTGAGAAAGATAAGCAGAATATTTAGCTTCAAAACGTAGAAGTGGTTGTGTTATAATAATGCTTTCAGAGAAAACTGAATAGAATTTCAACGAAAAGGACCACACATTGAAGAGATCTTATTCGATCGTCATCAAATTTGTCCTAATTGAGTTATAAATCTATATCTATAAAAGCGAAATGGCACTGACTGACTGACTGATTCATTCATTCCATCACCAGAACTAAAAATCTACTGAACCGAATGCGTTCAAATTTGGCAGAGCATGTTAAGTTGGACGTTTAGACGCGCGCTAAGAAAGGATTTTTGAAACTTCATAAGGATACGCCAAATATTCAAGTTTTTCTATAGTTTCTCGGCGTTTTCTCAATTTTTTCGAGAATCAATCGGTAGAAAATGTTGATATTCGGTGAGAAGGTTCATATAAGGTCTAGAAATGTTGTTTTTAAATATTTTTGAAATCCGTTCAAGAGTACGCCAGTAATCACTTTTTCAAAATTGTAAATGTATTGCGGGTTGCTTGAGACGACCAATCCTTTCTGTAAAATCAATGGTCCAGCGAGATTATAGATGGACTAATTTAGAAGATATTGAATCAAGTTTCAAACTATGTCCAATATACTTCCCAAGGTTACGCTTAATATAAACGTTCAACTATTTTTCGGAGTTTTTCTCACATTTTTCGTGAACCAATCGGCAGAAAATTTTGAAATTTGGTAAACAGGTCCAGATTAGGTCCAAAAATGCTGTGTTCAATAAATTTCGAACCCCTTCTGAACGGGACTTGCAGGCGAGCAAAGCGAGCCCGTTTGTCTGATCTTACACTGACAGAGGTTTTGCAGGCGAGCGAAGCGAGCCAGTTTGTCTCACACTGCCGATACAGTCAGGGGTCCTCCTGGCTAGCCGGAGAAAGCGAGCGAAGCGAGCCTGCCGGCTAGTTGTATAATATAATCTTCTTTCGGACAGTTTGTAAAAATTGAAAGGGGTACCGTTTTGGGAGAAATTATGTTGTAATCTTCATTGTAAATTATTGAATGAATGATTATGATCATAGTAATCGGAAACAATAAAACTATATTTTATCATGTTCAGTCAAAGGCGGAGGCCACCGAAAAGTTGTGTTACCTATTTTTGAAAGCCTCCAATATCATTGAAGTATTATCTTTGCATAAATTTTTGTATGTTTCTAAGTGTGGAATGTTGCTTCACTAAAAACGTCATCGTTGCCAGTGAGCCCGGCAGAAATTCAATTGCTCAAACTTTAAATTAATAATTTGAAACTTACGTTCCAGTTCTAGACAATGTTTCTCACATAGTAATTATATTTATACTGTGTTGAGTCGATTGGTAATTGCGGTTGCTGAGTGACCATGATCATGAGGTTAAATCACGAACATTTGATACAGCTCATGAATGGGTGCTCGAGAATAAGTAGGCTATGAGGCGAGGTGGTATACCTACCTGTGAGGGTATTTTCATAAAATCCATAATTAAAATATTTTCGTTATATTAGTACTAGTTGCTTTTTGAATCTGTTGAACAAGCTTGAAACAAAGATGATAGTTATTTCAACAATCTCATTCATCTCGAGTTAAATTGGTGAATTTCTCCACTCATCACGTCTGATTACAGCCTGAGTTTGCTTCAGACAACCAATCAGCTGAGTGATAAGACAGTAAACTCAAGTTCTCCACTCTCTTCACCTAGCTGTCAATCTGTTAACCGACTTCTCCCGTATCTGAGTCAATTTGAACTAACCGTACCACCTCTAAAGCGGAAAGATACTTATATAATAGTGATTAATTATTATTGATCAACGTCACTGATTAATTGATTGGAATCAACAGCTGAACTGTCAACACCATCGACAGTGAATTTGATGTACGCTCCACTGTAATGGGCGAAGTTTGGTGTTCGTAGTTGTCGAATAAGGCAAAGTTGTTACCTCGCTAACATTGTTTAATCTAAGAGTTAGCAGTAGAATGGAACTGAGTGTTTAGCTAAAATATCGAATAAGAAGATTATGGAATCGAAAACTGAGTGTGAACAGTTATTATAGACACAATTCGAATTTTCAACTCATCGTTGAAAGAAAGAGAGAAATATCAATTTCGGAATACAAGTAAAATATTAACTTGTATTATGAATAATACGTGAGAGAAAATATTATTGAAAGCAAGAGACATTCATTCACTTACCGATAGCTGTAGAAATGAATATCAATAGTAATTCTGTTTGCATTTTATCTGAAACAAAAGATAAATAATACAATCATTGATAATAAGCTGAGAAAAGGTTTTCAAATTCTACCTTTTAATTGAACAGGGAAAAATACTACATCAATACAATGTATCAATCGAAATTCACTGTTAACAAATCAGCTAAGTGAATACGATTTATTCATTATGAGGAAAATCAATCAATTTGTTAATTCACCAACTCACATACTCAACTGCACATTTCCTACTGATAGTTCAGAATGAAAAAGTGAGAATGGATCAAATTGCATTATCGTAATTTATGTGAAACAATAACTCTTTCATCTGCTATGTTATGCTACTCCTCCCTTTGATGAAAAATTAATAAACATAATGTTTTGGGCATGAGCCTATCGGTCATTCCATTTAGTGATATTTTGAACATCCATGTAAATAAATGAATTCGCTATCCCTTTTTAATCATACAATAATTTAATTTCTGATACGGTAGCCTACAATGTAGCCAATATCATACCAGCATACTTTCCCAGGACTGGCGGCTCGTACCCACGAAACAAGTGAAGTGCCCGTATCTTTTACTGTACAGCACTTCACTTGTTTCGTGGGCACGAGCCGCCAGTGTTTCCCAGTAGAGTCGAGTATCAACTTGATGATTGCTTTCAGTTTAATCAGTTTCGATTGTGAGAATGCATTAATATAATTTTACAAATGATTTTCCTCTTCAATTTTATTATAATGCTTCCGATTCAGCTCGGCAAGGTACCAGCTAGAGTTGATTAGATAATATTGCTAATGTGATTGTCATGTTCATTGTTTTTCAATTCCTTATTGTATTTCCGTAATAAATAAATAAAAACAATTTGTTGCTTCTATACGGATATGAACTTTCCCACAAAATTTTATTTCCTCTTATTATAAACACTGTACACGTTTGTCAACACTGTGCTTGTCTACTCGAAAGTGATATTCCCATGAATCAAATTTCGCTAAATAAAGCGTCATTTCAACTTTAAACCTCAATTTCTTCTTTTATAACGTATTTTCTCCTATTTTGGAAATTGAAATCGGCTCTCGAGCTCGATAAATCCATGGATAGAATTGAAAGCATCAGTTGGTTAGTTTTAAAAATTCGAATTTTGAAATTGTCATGTTAGTTTTGAACCCCGATTTTCTTTTCTTATAACGTATTTCCTCCTATCTAGGAAAATGAAATTGGCTACTCGAGTCTAATTAATCCATGGATGGAATAGAAATCATCATATATGCAAAAAAAACTAAAAAACTCAAATTCCGACTTTTCAATCACGATAATGTATTTTCACTTATAATTGACGCGTTGTGAGATACAGTGAGTACACACAGGACGACATGACGAGCCCATTATGGCTGTTGAAAGCCCTGATTACTCTGGAGATTTCCTTTGTGCTTTGTGGGGAGAATGCACCGCGCATATAGTCATTCCAAGCAAAGAAGACATTCTGGCAAGATGGGAAAATGACACCAGCTCGATCAATATTGGTTCAAAAAATATAAATATGGTCTCAAATTGTAGGGAATATTTAAATCTACAATTTGAGACCAAATTCACAATTTTGAACCCAATATTGATCGAGCTGGTGTTATTTTCTCATCTTGCCAGAATGTCTTCTTTGCTCCTACACAATAGACCTCTGAGAGTAGTGCGATCCATCCATACACGGTTAAGTTGATTTGTACTTGTCTCTTTGTTACATTGTTGACATGGATCAATAATAATTTGATGAAAAATTCAGTTCTCAGTAACAGTCGGTGGTCAGTGTATGGTGTGCGGGTAACCTCAACAGAGATAAATAAAATATGCAATAATCCATGACTCGTGTGTAGCAGTTGGATGAAATATGGTTCCAATGCTAGTCTCATTAATTAAAAGTGTGGAATGCTTGCTTGGGTGATCGTCAGATACAGCGAGAATGAATAAAGCAACAAACAACTCTATTACCTGTCTGAATTATTGAATATCTGTAACTGTATGAGACTTCGGAATAAATAATAGATACTGAATGAAAATTTTAATAGATAATGAATACCGGATAACTAATACTGAATAGTTAATACCAAAAATTAGATACTGGATGATTTGACCAAAGTGTACGTGAATTATGGAACACAATGAGGTAATAATATACACTGTGCAGTGTAACTGTAATTGCAGTGAGAATATCAATCAACTGATAAATTGAATGTGAGCACACTAGGAAAATTTATTGAGAAGAAATAGATTGAATAAAAATGGTAATGTCATGAAATGATGTAATGGAGATTCATGTAATGTGAATGCAAGGCATTCCCATTAAAGGGATTATACTTATCTCGTCCCTTGGATGGAATATTTGTGATATTCCTTTATCCAAATACACAATGAGATATTCATTGTGATATATTTGTTATCGAAATTCATTGATAATTATCAAGAACTATGATCGAAGATTGTTTTCCAATATTGAAAAACATCAGAAAATTATCTCCTTTGTAGGATGCCATAATAGTAAGTTCAAAATATGATTGAGAAGAAAATAAAGCAAATTTTCCCACAAAGTTTGCTGACCATCTCTTGAGATTCTAATCAAATGTTAATCATCTCTTCGCAGCAAAGGAATTCTACTCAAAGGGAAGGAAACCTCGTATTCCTCCTCACTTCTTTGTATTGGGAGGGAAGTTATCTCCGCAATCGGATGAGATCCAATCACAGCTCTAGATCGATGATGAGAGTGGGGCCAAATGCATTCATCCCACTGAGGTTCTCAATTTCTATCAATCTTATTTATAAAGTTTGATCACATCATGGTTGATGATTTTTTCTGAAATAATTACACTTCTCAACCTTGTCATGCGTCCATCCAAGACGTATCCTATGTGATAACATAGTATGACTGTTAGTATTTAAAAGCCAATGCTTGCCTTGTTTGTAAAGACCAAGTATGTGAATTAGCTGTACCAACAACACCAGCTTATCAAAACGTGGAAAATAATTTAATCCTTCAAATAAGGAAATTTAATGTGCACTATAAGTGATGAATGTGTGAAATCAAAAGGAGAATAACTTAAAAATTACACCTTCACATAATATTCAACCAAAAATATCAAAGACAAGCATATGCGAAAAGATAGATCAGAGATCCTTTGTGCTCCCATCACAACAAATTAACATTTCAGAGTAAATTTGAGCGTGAACTTCTCAGTAATAAGAGGATTGAATGAAATGCATTTTGTCAAATTCCACAACAATAAATTAACATTCCAAAGTGAATTTTAACGTGAACTTCTCAGAAATTCTGATTGGATGGAATTAATTCTGTCAAATTCTACTGATGATATCAGTTATCATTAATTTTATTCATTCATCCCATGGAATAAAACTCATGAAATTGTCCTCCTGGAATTGGAGGATTTCGGAATTGAATAACGTAAACCGTTACGCGCTTATTCATTAAACCCAAAGCATGTAGGAATTGAATTACGCATCTTCATTAAGGCAGTGGAGGGAACGAATTTCGAAATCATTTTTAATTACTCTCGGAGAACTGAAACCAGAGCGGAGCCAAGCTTGAGTGTGAAAATACTTGCTGGAAGATTCCATGTTTCTGATACATATTTCATGATCCAATCTTCTCGGGCTGGCGCACACGTATGACAAATTCATTTTATATTACTCTTCAAAATCTTGACAAGTGTAACCGTTATACGAAGGACGTGTATTGGATGATACAACGTATATCCGATGTGGGACCATGATCGTTAATAAATTACATCCTGAGGGGTGGTTACTCTGCGAAAAAGAGAGAGGAAGAAAAAAATGAGAGAGCGGGAAACACTCGAATTGCACTACTAGAAGGAAACATTTTATTGCTTGGGGCTGTTAACAGTGGTCACTTTTTCCCAGCTACGTTCAAGTTTAATATCGAGTGGAATGGAAGAAGTCTTCCACTTCTAGCGCTGTGAAGGCCGGCGAAATAAACAAGACCTGCTACGTACTAAAACATGAACGCACAAGCTGCTAGCGAGCCAGCGTAAGACAACTATAAATAAAGTTCTGACCCCGCCCACATTGTCTAGCAATAAGCAAAAGCCCTTTGATGGCTTTCCAAGGGTGTGCACACTCGTGAAATACACGTGCGCTGAATGGGATGTCTGTGATTTTCTTTTTCTGTTGTAACACTCTTTCTCTTCCCTTGTATTCGAGGGTGATTTCAATCCAATATCTGATATTGTGACTTGCCAAGTGATTGGAATCTTATTAATGTTCTCAATGTGCTGAGTATGAGAGAATTCGTAATGTTCCTTCAGTATGAGAGAATTTTGTATTTTCGTGAATTATCATTTATCCTCTCAACGGTGACTATCTTGTCTAGTGATTCTGTAGGGATTCAGATTCAACCACTTTATTTATGTAAATTACAAGAATACATCGGCTCAAATCCTATATAATGTAAATTAAAAATTATATAAATTACATCTTACATCGCTCGTTTTAATGACTAAGTATAGACTATTAGAGACTATATAAGAGAGAAATTACGAGAATGATTCAAATGTAGGATTTAATTATGTTAATGATGATATAACTGATGCTGTAATTACATAAAAAGGCGGAGTTTGGTCATCGAAGTGTCTATTCTTGGAGAGCAATGCTCAAGAACTTACCTCCAATTAACACTCAACCATGAGGGATGATTGAATTGAGAATGTTCGCAATATGCAGAAAATGGATTGACTGGAAGTGATGGATTTTTGTGAATCAATGTATGGTGCCGATCAATTCTAGCCGCCTCAAAATAATGATTTATCCAAATATAATTCTTAAATATCTATGGAATTTCCAACATATTCTCATTACAATCTAATTGTTCTCAGATGGGAACATAGAAAACCATGTGGGTGATGATAGTTATTTAACTCTTGAAAACCTTTTTCCATATCAGAACATTATTAATAATATTATAAAAACCAAAACACAACACAAAATCACTTCGCCAATGTCAAAAGTATTGAATTCTGATTGTTATTTTGGATCACAAAAATCAAAATCTGTTGGAAATTCATCATGAAAACCTAGAATAGCAATAATCCTTCTCTTTGAACAATCAAATTGTATTACTGTTCACCCCATAGGCTAACAATCAGTTTGCTATCAGCTATGTATTCGAATCTTTGTGAATAATCATTGATGAACCTTTCCTCTGTCATTCGAAATGTAGCATCAGTACGAAACTAACGTTGAAAGCTTTATCGTATTCGCTTCATTGAGTTTTGTGTATCAAAGATTAAAATATTACCTGAAAAGAATACAACTCGCATAGAAACAATGATGATCCATGCACGATTTCTATAAATATTGAATTTTAATAATGAATCTACCAACGCAGTTTTTATCTGATCGATAATTGATTGAATCATTATAAATCTTACTGCTTCAATGTCAAATAAATGCCAACTATACCAACATTCTATGTTAAAATCTGCTTGTTTTTGAAACTGCCTTACTATAAAGACCGAATTTGAAACTAGTTGGATCGTTCCAGGTTGGTTGGTGGAAATAGAGCATATTATTGAAGCATTGTTGAACAAAGCATTATAATCATTATCATGCTTGCTCATAAACAAAGCAACATGAACGCTAAATTTTTCTTGGAATGTTCTCTTCCTCAAAGCAAGTATAACATTACAGTCACAGAGACGATGAGCCTGGAGGTGAACAAACACATAACCAAGCCTATAATTAGCAAAACAAAGCTATGTGTACCTGAATATTTTGTGTGTTATTATGATGCCTAATGAGAACTGTATTTGCTGCGAAATATTAACCAAATTGTAGTAATGAAATCTCTCATTTCTACATACCTTGTGCTCTCTAATTCTGCTTTTGACAAAGTGAGGTTGTTTTTATCTTCATTAGAAAGTATCTTAGATAATTTTGTCATTTTGGTTTTGTAATTTTAATTTTCCCCTGTCAAGTCAAAACACAAAATTTGAAGGTAATGTTTGGACACTAATGAGTATGATACGTTCAAGCTGAGAAGGCACTCCGTTACAAGGTCAAGTGTATTGTGACTGAGTGTCTTCTCAGATTACGCAGAGTGTACCATTTTTTGAGACCCAGTTTTTTGACTCTCCTTTACTACTATTATTATTAAGCTCAGAAACAAGCTTCATTCTGTACTTTTGAATAATCTCTCAACCTCGACAGGCCAAGTGTTAATGGAAAGGATATACTTATCCTTTCCCAAGAATGGACAGTTTTATGTCCAAACTTCGCCTTTCCATTTAGATATTTTAATGCACAACAAGTGAGATTTCAAGCAAGTGGCATATTGTTTGATAATTGTTCTATGATTTTTGCATTCACATGTAACCTATCTCATTGAATAGATTATAGAATAACCTGTAAAAAGTGTAGTGTAAAATATCGAAATTAGTGTGTAACTTGTAAGAATTATGGAATAATTGGATTTAATGGTAACTCTTAATCTAGAAACTAATCATAAATATTTTTTTGTAATCTAAATGAATAAAGAAATCTAATCTAATCTGATCTAATTCATTAAAAATGTTGGGCATTCGCTTGATTTGCATACGAGAATACACATAATTGATTACTTATCTTTGAAAAAAGTATTATCTCTAGAGATGAATTTCTTCTATCTAAAATCACAACGTGATGATTCCAATAATTATCATAATTATAAGATATATAATCATATCTTTTTTTATTTTCATTCCAGCATGCTGTTACCATCTGGATATGTAGGGCTGGTTGCCTATTGAGTTCCTCTCTCAACATCTACTCATCGGAATTATAAGAGTGAGTAGAGTAGTTCTTCTTTCTATTTGATGGTTCAAACATGATAATATCATCTTTCACACACTGAATGGTTTTCAGAATCAAATATAAAGAGAAAGTATCAAATAACCCTTTATTGTAATTCATCAACAGAATAAATAAATAAATAAGCTGGTATTCATAATAGCTAGGTACTCTAACTAACTGATCTCAGGATAGAGAAATATGACAAAGGGTGGAAGAGAACATACCTTTTTATACCCAAAAACTTGTTAATAACTCGCTTTCCAGTATTTTATTATTGATTTACAAACAAATTGGATATTCAGAAGTTATTTCAGAACACATGATAATATCATGATTGATCAGGGACGAAAAATTAATGTGGAACCTTCCTATTGAATTATTCTCCATTATATTTTGCGATAATTGATCCTATTCCCCATGTGCCCACTTTGATAATGAAGTACCAGACCTAATGAACTACTCCATATGCCACAAATGTGTACTACTTCGCTTATTTCATGAATATTTCGGTAGCGAATCGATCATTCCCGTTTCATGACACGATATTGCACATATATGTGATCGAATACACATATGCTACTCTTCCAACAGAACTTTGTGCCCAACAGAATTAATTCCATATATTTCAATGTTGCAAGTCCAATAATGAGGCAGCAGACATCGTGAATTAATTATTATTAGCATGCACATCAGCATAGAATAAATTGGACTGGAAAGTAATTGATAAATAAGTTGATGAATGCATTAATATTGACTGATAATCCCATATGGAGCGGAAGAGGACCAAGCAAATTTTTGTCATTAAATATGAATACTCCGTGAGCGCCAAACCAGTATGAATGATTTCAATGTCCCAGTGATACAGGGAGAATGTATATAGAATGAGTTCGAGTTCAAAAATATTTGGGAAGGGAAAAATTTAATAATAAATTCGGTTGGTAACACACATAAATTTATAAGTGATGTTGACGATATTTCAAGTATTCTACAAGTATAGATTCATTATGTATGTCTACTGTTATTATGAAACGTATATGGATTATCATTGAATTACATAATTACACGAATCATAAGAATTTTTCGAGGATAAGAAGAGAACCCGCTGGTTGGATAATGATGATGTTTAGCCAAGGAGGTTACCTTGAACCTCCTTGTGTTCAGCATATCAATTTTTGGGCTATTTTACATCATAATCAATCATAATTTGGCCTATTACATCAAATTATAATTATAACAACTGCTGATTCTCCAATATCTATAATTCTTAAGAATATCATATTCTTGTTCACCGAGAGAAATCACGAAAAAGCAGAAATACGAAGAGAATCCGTTCATCTTTTTTCCCCAAATCCACCTCTGCCAATTTTACAATTCCTGATTTCATTCCTCCTTCTTCTCCCACGTTTCTCTCTTCTCCTTCTCTTCTCCTCTTTCTCTCTCTTCATCTCCCACTTCTCTCTCTCTCGTCTTCTTCTCCTTCACTTCTCCCTATCCTATTTCCTTCTCGTCCTCCTTTTTCATTCATTCAATACCCCTCCATTCCACCACTCCTCCTCCTCCCAATAAAATGTATCAGCATTATTTTATTTTGGGATGAGTCTTCTCGTCAGGAGCATTTTTTGAGGTACAGTACAGTCATCCAGTGAACTGTTGTAATTTAATGAGCGGGGATAAGCATAGGGCGGAATCCTCGGCTGTTCCATTTTTCTGAAATTCACGCGTCAGTTGGCAATCGGATGAATTGGTAAAAATTGCATGTGAATGTCAATTGCGATATTCATTAGCACTCTTGTTTCTAGTCGGTTTTGTAGAGGTTCATTCAATACAGTGGATGATAGGTATGAGAGCTGAAATTCTCTTATTCTCTGCATTTGAAAAGGATGAGGCTTAATACGAAATGGAATCATTTTAGCTTGATGGGTCGGTAAAATTGAAATCGTAGCTTCTTGAGTAGCTCATCAAAAATATCAATGATTCTGCCAATTAACTTGTATCCAAAAGCTTGAAAGATAAACTAATGAATTATACATTTAGAGATTCTCCCAATTCTTCTTTCCACATTAAAGGCAATGACTACTCCAACTGTGATTGAAACTATTTAATTTGAGCTAATACGGTGCAAAAACCATATACTTGCATGCATAGAGGCACGGTAAGCCGATTGGAATGCATTGAAAATCAATTTCGGAGCTCCAATAGCTCCACATCACTTTCTGTATCATTATACACAAATTTTAGTATCCGCAGTTCATCAGAACTCCGCAAAAACGGACAAAATCTTAAAGATTACAGTATTAACCCAATACTATTCAGATTACAATATCAATAATCCGGAAATGGCATCTCTTTGAAAAGAAAAGCTGTTTAATTTAAAAAAAACTCAAAACAGTAAGAAGTAGGTATCATGAAGTATATTACTATACATACTATATATGTATTACATCAAGAATTATATAGGCTACAGGAATATAAAAAAATCTGAGTAGCATATTACAAGAATCATTATTTTGGTCTAGTGGAAGATTATGATAATTATTATAAAAACGAAGGATTCTGCTCATCAAAGTGCAATATTTACACAGCTGTTGTTGATGGAACAGGTACATTTTACGTTGTTTTCGGCCAATTTGAAAATATTAAGATGAGCGCAAAAAAGTATAGCATAACCGGGCGGATGATGAGAAGTAGCTTTTTAAAGACGTCTCACCCACCGACTTGCTAGTCCTATAGAGATAATGGATACGAATTTCACTGAGCCAAAGTAATGCTTCTATAAAGCCCAGCTAGCTGCTTGATGAGTTTCTGATTACCTTTCAGGATAGATCGCTTAGTCACCCCCTAGGGTAGGTGGGTGGGGGATGCAGGAGAAGGGGGGGGAGGTAAAAGACAGAACTCTCCGGTGGTGATGTTCTGTGGTGTAGTAGCGGTAGCTAAGTTCTGCCACACTAGATTACATCGTTTGACGACAGCTGCTTAGCCGACCTCTTCGGCGCACTCTGTATAACCATAATGCGTCTTACATGATGTGCCAGCTCACCTCACAGTCACTCGCACTCATTTACTCACTCACTCTGTCACTCAGGAAGTTCTCCTTACTTTCACAGCGTCTTCCAATCTCTCTTTCTCTGCTCTTCTGTTCCTCCGTTTTTCTCTCTCACCCACTCACATCCTTCTTCTTTTTCCACGATCACTATTTTTTTGAGAAATCGCAAATTTTGCTACCAGGATAATCTGAGATTAATAAATAATACGTAATTGTATATTGGAGTGAAAAACTGTGCGAAAAGGCCTGAGTGATTTCTTAATATTGAGTGAGACAATTATTGAAGAAATTTATGTCCTGAATGATTTTTTTTTTTTGCTTGCGCAAAATAAGCACTGTGATGAATAGTTTTATAGTGAGAATAAATAGTAGTGTACAATAGAACTTTAGAGCTTCGCAAACATCTTTTAATCTCAAATTATTCGAACCGCGCTTTTCCCAAAAGTTCAAGACATAGTTCAATCATTTTGATTAGTAGCATACAGCACGTCCTATAGAAGTGTGTCTGTAACACTCAAGAAAATATTTTGTTGGCCAAATAACTGTCTCCCTATTTCCCTTAGGTCTCTCAATCTTCAGAAATCACATTGAGATTGGATGTTGTTGAATGTCAATATCAGTGCTTGTCTTCTAGGCCGATTTCTCTCTCGTCAGAAAACTTCTCAACTGTAAGCAACTTGGAAATTTTCAGTCTGTATCTTACGAAATGTGTCACTCCATTATGATCATTCCATGTGTGAGCTTTTCAACAACACAGAGAACTTCCAAAGAAACTTTCCCAAGTTTCGGGAAATGTTTGCTCCGGATTTATGAGATATTCATCTTTCAACGTTCCTTGTTGGAGTTCATCAACAAAAACAGCTCTGCGAAACTTCTAGCTCATCAACTTTTCCTGGTTTCTTGTTCTCAAGTAGAGGGAGAAGGATTGAGTTAGTGAGTGATTATATTTCTTTATTCATTCATTCAACAACAAAATATGAATGCTTAGTTTCTGGATTGAACTATGGAATTATTGGATTGGAATTCCTAGGATTTTCAAACTGTCTATTCTTAATCTTTATCACAACCTATTACAAAAAACACAAAAGGAATTCTATACGAAGAGTTTCATCAACGATTTTCATGGAAATTATGCTCAAAGAGAGAAAAACCAAGTCAACATTCATGATTTTTACCTCTACTTAATGCTTTCATATGAGAAGTCCGTGTCTATGGTGCGATGTTGCCATATTATTAGGGCAGGGCCTTCTATTAGAGGAAGCTCTGGTATTGGATTACAAATGGCGAAGTTTGGGCATGGAAATATCCATTCATGGGAAAGGATAAGAAAATATTTTTTATCAACACTTTGCCAGTGAGTGAGAAAAGAAGAGGGAGTTGATAAGAATATGTTTAAAACAATACTAATTGAAGTTTGAAAATATCTTAATGTATTTTATTATTGAACAATAGAATTCTTCCTATGTAAGGGATGGAAATGAAATTTGATTCAATGCTACTTTATTTCACATGAAATTATTGGAAGAAATAAGAAGACAAGCGTCCTTCATCTTAAACATAATCATTAATTCCAACCTCAAACCAACTTCATTGGTTGATAGTGTACCCAGTACTAAACATACAATACTTCTTTACAATACAATAGTAAACACACAATACTTCTTTACAGTACTATACATAAAATACAATATTTTTTACAATACAATACGTTTTTAAAGAACAATACTAATCACACAATACAGCATACGTGTCATTTCAGAGTTCAGATTGTAACGGATTTTATTCCGAAGACTGGTAGAATGAAGAGAGCCTGGAATAAGTTGACTTTGGCGCAGTTTTCTCAGTGGTGGGTATTACTTCCAATTACTTTCGAGGTTAGAAAAACCAGACGCCATCCTGGGGCGAAATTAAGTTCGAATAGAAGACGCGTTTGTTGACCGAGCTGGCACTTACACCGCTATAAAAACTCTCAACCTCCGACCACCTTATAAAAAGAGCAGAGTCTTAGCCGAAAACTTTCAAATACTGTTGTCTTTTTAGGTGGATCAGTAGTTATTTTCCAAGAACCAAAGACATCCGTGGAAGTTTTCAGTTCAAATTACTCTTGAAAGCGATGACAATGTCTTCTGCAAGTGGCTTTTCTAGAGAATTTCTCCAATGTATATAAAGAATATTGGAGTTCTTGGAATTGGATCTTGTTTGAAGTGATTATTTTCGAGGATGACGAACTATGACTGAATATTATTTTTTTCTGCGTGCGTCAGTTGTATTCTTATAATTCTTATTATTCTGAAAATAGGTTAACTTCTTCTTTCTCATGTGACCTAAATTCAAAGTTGAGGGACCCTCAGATTTTTATGAACAGCTGGCATTTTCTATGATAAGTATAGGAAATGTAGCAAAGTGTAGTAAACTTGAGGGTCCCTCAAATTTGAGTGTGCTTGGAAAAACCGGGCATAATACTTTCTTTAAATGGATTGCAGCTGTATATTTAGATTCTTAGACGTATATATCCAATGATTATTCTCCCTATCATTCTATATATGCCTGTTATGGATGCCTCTCTCTCTCTCTTCTGGAAATTTCTGAATTACCATCAATTTTTAAGGTTCCAGTTCGACGAATAAGATTACAGAGTAGCTCTAAAATAATAGGAGAACCCAATGTAACACTAATATAATCTTGAGAGATTTCTGACAGTTATTTTGAACATGATCAAAACCAATACAATGGAACTTGTTAATCTCTCCCGTTTTTCCAACTTATCATTCTCCTTCAGACTTTCAAAAGTTTTTTTGAAGGATTCTCTTAGCAAAGAAACAAGAAATTCTTGACATACTTGATTTCCCCACAAGCATTTTCTCTCTTCCAAAGCATGTTTGATGTTCAATTTTGACCAACTTTTTCAGTCTGGAACTAAACGGGATCCTTCAATCATGTTCAGATTGAAAGCTTCAATCCTTAAAAATAGCTCCTCGTAAATAATATTGAATCCAATGAAACGGAAGTCAGAACATCAGAGTTTGATAGTAACGATGGTCGATGATGAGACTAAACGATTCATCGCACATCGCAGAAAAAACAGTAAGCTAATGGAACTGATATGATGTGCCCTTTTCCAGTACCTTTACCCCCCCCCCCCCCTTACAATGATGCATGTGGTTCCATCAGGTTTTTGCTTTCAATTCTGTCATTTTGTTTTTCCGATCATGGGATGCAGTAAAATTTTATTGTAGCCTACCCTCGATAGTCAATTCTATTTAGCTTTCATGAAAACTTTGAATGTAGGCTACTTTACTTTGTATTACGTGAGTAACACTGTACTTTCTTCTATTTGAATTGAAAATAATCACTTGTTGAAAAATTATCATCAATAAAATTATTTAATCGACTGAAAACGGCTCCACGTAAATAATATTCTTGAGTCTTCCTGTCTAGCTATTAAAATGAGTTTACTACCTGTAAAACACAGATAATGTGAAATAATTATCCCAACAATAATTTTTTATCAACATTGTATACGTACTTTAAAAACAAACTTATGATATGAACTAGTGTAAATTCTTCTCAAATAATTATTTGTGGAATCATTAATTTTTTATTTTCAAAACTTCCCACTCCACCTTTTCGCGTGGATAGAGAGTATCATATATAAGAAAGACACTACTAGATAATACCAGAGATTGAACCATCATTTTTTATTAGGCTGTGAAAATGCAAAAGAAGGACCAAGATTTTATTCGCGTCTATGGTGTAACAGTAGAGTCTACCAATAGTAGCGTCTACCAATAGCAGTCCTTCACCGTTAGTATTAATACTGCTGCTCTGTACTTTAAGTTTTAGTTTACCAGAGATTGATAATGGTGTAACAACCGAAACCGGTATCTCGATTTTTTAATAAATCAGTCATTTGACAACGTCTTGTCTTTTCATTTAATATGGATAACTACCACAATATCACCTTCACAACTACTCAAAAAGTAACAGTAGAGTGTATTGGGTTTACTGACACCATGAATAATATAGTTATTGATTTGCTATTCCATCTGAAAAAACATACTCAGCTCCTACAGACCTTCGAGGCTGAAATGTGTTAACTTCCATTGATCTAATAATATTATTGAATGACAATTAGATCAATCCAAATCAGTTTTAAATTTGGTTGATAAGTTCCATTGATCTAATAATTTCATTAAATGACAGTTAGATTAATCCATAGCAGTTTTAGATTTGATTAATGATTTTAGGGTATTAGAATGAGTAATTTCAACCAAAAGATTATGTTCACTGATGAGAACGAAAATTGTCATTTACAGCTCCAACCTTCATTAAAACTGTTACAATATTCATACTTAACCATGTTGACTATGATTAGAGCCAGTTTCTCATTAGCTATAATTAGTTTTGAATCCTTGGATTATCTGGTTGGGTTCACATCTAGTCATCTACTCATTCATCTCTATATATAAAAGCGAAATGGCACTGACTGATTCATTCATTCATTCTTCACCAGAACTAAAAATCCACTGAACCGAATGCTTTCAAATTTGGCAGGCATGTTCAGTTGGACGTTTAAACGCGCGCTGAGAACGGATTTTAAAAACTTTCCAAGGATACGCCAAATATTTTAGTTTTTCTATAGTTTTTCAACGTTTTCTTCATTTTTCGAGAACCAATCGGTAGAAAATGTTTATATTTGGTGGGCAGGTTCAGATAAGGTCTAGAAATGTTGTGTTAAAATATTTTTGCAATCCGTTCAAGATTACGCCAGTAATCAGATTTTAAAAATTGTAGATGTGTTGCGGGTTGCATTCTCATAGCTGTAAATTCAATGGTTCAGCGAGATTTTAGATGAACTAATTTGGAAGATCAAGTTTGAATAATTGAATCAAGTTTCAAACTATATATACTTCCGATATACTTCCCAAGGTTTTACGCTTAATATTAGCTTTTTACTATTTTTTGGAATTTTCGGTGTTTTTCTTAGATTTTTCTAGAACAAATTGGCAGAAAATGTTGAAATTAGGTGAACAGGTCCAGATCAGGTGTAGAAATGCTGAAATATATTTCGAATCCCTTCTGAACGGAACTTGCAGGCGAGCGAAGCGAGCCTGTTTGTCTCAGCTGTCACTTACAGAGGTCTTGCAGGCGAGCCAAGCGAGCCTGTTTGACTCACACTGCCTATACTGTCGGGGGTCCAGGGGGCGGAGCCCCCTTGCTAGTATTGTAATATAAATATATATTATAATTATAAAAATAAATATATAATTACAATCATTCATATTGTTATTAGTTGATGTTATTGTAATAGCTTTCTGAAAATTGTTTTGTAGTTAGCTAATAGATTCGTATGGATTACTCGCATAAAGACATAAAGGAAAGCTGAGGAGCTAATCAATAAATTCGCCTACTCTTGCTCCAGGTATAGAAATCACCCAATATAGACTAAATATACAATATAGACGTAATTATAAATAGAGAAACTATGGAAACTGAAGATTTCTGGATCGACGATTGACTGATGTTTTTGTCGATTGATACCAAAAGAAAATTTAGCTTACATTATAATTTAGTCAAATACGACTTTTTTCCAATTTCAACCATTGAAAATATTTTGGATGTAGGTAATAATAATAATAATATTCGTGTAACCTGGCTGGCTCAGGTCTGGTGTCAGAGTTTTTAGGTCGCTCCTGATCAATTTCAGGGCCTCTGACATGACTTAACGACTGTTTTTAGGCAGCCGGGACCGACGGCTTAACGTGTCCATCCGAAACACGGAGAAGTGGCTTGAGAAAAATTCCTGGTCTGACCTGGGTTTGAACCCGGGACCTTTGGGTTGCGACGCCTGCACTCAACCCACTCAGCTACGCCACCCCCTGGATGTAGGTATTATATGTGTATTTGGTTATCGGTATTGGATATAGCTAGTGATTATTGATTAATATTATCTCAGACTACAATAAAATGTGAAACATTCCAGCTCTGATTTCATTCATGTTCAAATTCAAAGGACTGAACAGCACTCGCTGTATTTGGTTTCGAATAACTCCAAGAGATTATCGATTTTACTCGTATGAAAGGAATTCCTGGAATACATAGCGATACATACTGTATATGATACATAATATTCAACTCATATTCATAGTCTGTGGAAACGATGCACGTTTGCACCACTGGCGGCTAGTACCCACAAAACAGGTGAATTTTCCGCATCTTTTACTGTTTAACAATTCACCTGTTTCGTGGGCACGAGCCGCCAGTGGTTTGCACCGAGCCGCCAGTGGTTTTGCATCATAGACGTGATCATTGGGGTGGCACTGGCGGCTCGTGCCCACGAAACAGGTGAAGTGCTGTTCAGTTAAACATACGAGCACTTCATCTGTTTCGTGGGCACGAGGCGCCAGTGACTGATCATGCTTTGTGGTGAAAGTGTAGCTTGCTGTAGTCAGAAATGTGAAATTCATCAACCACATTTTTTCCTTATTAGATGAAAGATTTAGTAGGATAACTGTGAATAGATAATGTGGGAGAAGCGTGAACGAGGAGTGGGAGGGATAGTCAAACAAGGTCTGTGTACTGAAGAAATATATAGTAATTAGCATATTATTGACTCAATTTAGAATTGTGTTATCTTTCGTCTTATAGAATCATTCTAATCTCCAATCAAATGCATTGATATAGTAAAATTATAATATTATTTTTGTCATCATTAGTTTATTATACTTCTTATTCATGCATTCGAGGATTTTCAGTCATACTTGAATTCATTGCATACATTATTAATAGTTTTCATCAAACTAGAGCATGCATTCCAATCATGCTCATGAAGTCATAATCATGACTTCTACATATCTTAATTTCTCGTCCTTAAGTAGGCACAAGCATCTATCGAACATTAAAAAATAATTATTATGATTTTTATGATAGAGTAACAGCATGTATTGAATTAGACTCATTATCCAACATGAAAACATACGATTATGTTATAAAATGAGTAAAACGTAATGTGAGTTTATATAAGTAATTGAAATCTTGTTTGAATGAAGCCATTGGAATCAGCCATTGCTATTCCAGTTGAAGAGAGAAGGATGCAGTCAGGCTGTCTTGAATCACTTCTCACAACGCGATTGGTCTACTCATTCAACTCCACCTTCAACAGGCCACGCCTCCGACCAATCACAGGCCAGCAAGATACTCAGATACTCGTTAATTCAGTTTCCGTGTTTGCCGATAGATAGTTGGCAACCTCGTTGGTTTCCTATGTTTATTGATGTACTGTTTCTCCCATGTTGTTCCTTTTTCGAATAGGCTACGGTAAAAATAAAAAAAATAGGCTACGGTATATTTCATTTTTTTCCTTGAGAGTTTGGAATCGATGAGGTAAAAGAACACCGGAGATTGCTTATTGTAGTAAGTGGAAATTCGAATTTATGAAAATTAATGGACTAGTTAACAAATTTGAGAATAGACAAGTGGATGGATTAAGATTTATTGTTGTAGCTAATAGTAGAGTCATTCTAGGGTTGGAGGTGGAACAAATTGCAACAAAGATGTTTCATGGTGGAAATGGTAGCTGACACCCTCCTATTTAACGTGTAAAAATCCCACTCTCAACTCGTGTCGGAAAGTTGTTTTTTTTGGCCGCCATATTGGAAAATTTTGCTCATTTTTTGGTTTTCTTGGAATAACGTTGAAACGAAGCGTCGGACAAAAAACTTACTCACTTTTTTTTAGTAAATGAAATTTGCAAGAGAATGGTGGTAGAATCATCTCTTAATCTTCACTAGAAACCTAGTAACGATTTTCCAAAAAAAATAGGTTATTATCCAAGAAAAACTATAATTGAGTATTTTCAGTTTTTGTTCGCTCAGATCTTTTGACATATTCCTTTGGGTTGTTCAATTCGAAATCCCTTTGTGGATAATTTTGTCCTCCACAATTTGAGTCCATGTAGACCTTTCTCCCTTGTATGGTTTTTGAACTGGAGCAATTAAAAGATATCCTTGTATTTGAAATACCCTATTTTGGGGGGAAATGGTCTCCAAAAAAATTCGTACCGTGATTGTATTGATATTTTCTCTGTTAATAATGTCTTTCAGATCAATTTCTAGCAGATAAGCTACTCACCGACATGAATTTAGGTTATGATCAATATTAAGGACCCTCTAAGGATACCTCTAACTATTGTAAAAGTCATCGGATCTCAACAAACTATATCTCATTCTTTTCAGCTCATCAAGGCGGTCTGAATTCATATATCATATGTCAAAATTGTGAAAAAGAACTCTGGAGAGAATATTGACTTTTCCATGATATACCAGAAAAATGTATTTTTTTGCCTACAAATGAGTATATTTTAGAAGTCCTTTGTTATAAAAAGATGAAAATACATCAAAAATGTAGTCAAATTCTTTCTCTTCAATCTTCTATAAATGAGGTCTATGGCATCACGCATTCAGAATAGTTTTATCAACTTAAATGAATAGTGAAATTCAATACATCCAATTTTTAATGATTTGTCAGACAAACAATAGCCTCTAAATCAAGAATGTAGGAAGTCACGTATTTGGGCTCAAATTGTAGAGAAATATTAGTTCTACATTCTCAATTGTCTCATTGACCTTTTGAATCACTTTTTCCGATTACAATATGATTAAATGAGTAGTGAAATGAGTAGTATTATGGATTATTCTTTACCTTATAAAAACTTATATTTTCTCCTCTTATTGAACAGATAATTGTAGTAATATTATATGCAAATGAGAGATAAAATTGGGTTTTGAAATTCAAGACCGATAACAATTCTTTATCACCAAGGACTTCGAAGATATACTCATTTGTAAGCAAAAAAGTACATTTTTTTCGTATATGATGGAAAAGTCAATATTCTCTCAGGAGTTATTTCCACAATTTTGACCGAATTTGACATATGATATAATATGACTTTAGAGCCTTGATGAGCTGAAAAGAATTAGATTCTTTCTAATTCTCTCTATAGAGTTAGAGGTATCCTTAGATTGAGATCCTTAAAGGGTCCTTAATATTGAACATAACCTAAATTCATGTCGGTGAGTAGCTTATCTGCTAGAAATTGATCTAAAAGACATTATTAACAGAGAAAATATCAACAATGAGCAAAATTTTCCAATATGGCGGCCAAAAAACAACTTTCCGACTCGAGTTGAGAGTGGGATTTTTTACACGTTAAATAGGAGGGTGTCAGTTACCATTTCCACTATAAAAAACTTTGTTGCAATTACTTTCGGGTTGACCCCTGTTTTAAGCCAGAATGACTCGACTATAACATTTGAACTGATCCAGCCTTTTCAGGGGTACTAAATTCTGAACGACTCAATTAATGTAGAGGTTTTAGTTTTTATTATTTTATCAGGATTGAGCATTGTTATTTATTGTGAAACAGTGATTTATCCCTATTTGAGCAATAATTTTTATTCTACATTGTTGTGTCCCACTAAAAAAATATAAATCGAATCAATATAGAAATATTCATAGCCAAATCGAAAAACCGATATCTATCATGTTTAATAAAAATGGAAAATGAAGGAAAAAGTCATGAAAAATGAACTCATTCGATATGGGCATATATTTATGTAGTAGGGTATGTTTATACTTCCAAATTTTGCGCTGATACGAAACTCTGTAGCTTCTAAGATAAGTACTTGCTGAAAAACTATAGAAAATATTGTACGTTACCCTGTTGCATAATTTATAATAGGACGATTATAGTTTTATCACAGAAAATCATGGAATCATGAAAATGGAACATAGAGGGCTTTTATCAAATCATTGAACTTGAGAATAAATTTCAATAGATAAAACTTTATAGGAAATGGATATGACAGAAAATATGGAGGGCGAAAATCATACACGACACTGCACACACCTCTCTCAGGACAATAATGCATTTGAATTAGTAGATTGTTTTCTTCCATCATATACTTGAAAATTCACATTTTAGGATGGTTTTGGTTGGAAACATTAAGCTCAATGAATCGAAAACGTAAGCTTATGAATCGATTTCAATGATCCAATTTCATTAGTGGAGAGTATTTTTCATCTTTTCAATATTCGCATCAGCTTGAAACAAGTGTTGAAATTCATACTCTGATAGCTCTAACCATCTGTGGGCAAAAACACGACCGAGCAGGCTCTATACTGCGGCGGCTTCGTCATAATGACGATAATTATGTTTGGAAATGCGGAATTGTTGGACGAACAATACGGGAATTGTTCCGGGCGCGGCTTGATTAACGGAGTCCACTAAAACATGACTCCGTGCAAATCCTTGGCAGCGACACGATTTTCCCACCCCCTCCTCATCCCCTCCTCACTCATTTTCCTCCTCCTCCACCCCCTTCACAATATTTCTCCTTCTTCCCCCTTATTATTCCCATCTCTCTCTCTCCTCTTATTCCCCGCTTCCCTAACTTTGTCATATTCGCATATGCTGGCACTCAGCATACAATCGATCCCGACCACTTGGCCACCATCGATAAATTCTAATAATTTATATAGAAATTTATTTCCTGAAGTTATTTTAGAACGGAGAATACCTGTCGATAGAGGTGGCATCATTCATCATTTCTGAACTTTCGCTGTAGGCTTTTGGTGGTGATTGCTTTTTCAAAGTTGGGAAGCTGCGAACAACTATAGATCAAACGAAATATTTTTGGAAACTTGAATGAATTGATGAATGTGTTACTTACTATACATCAGTATAGTGTAGTACAGTACAGACTTTTATTCAACGACCAAACGGAAATATTTGGGAGAGAAAATGTAATGTCTTTGAACTTGATAAGTGATCAATGTCCATGAAACTAGCTTTAATAATTATCTGAAATTTCTAATTTGGTCCTACTGGGATTTCCAAGAAGTGGGACTGTCTTCTGCATTATCTTCATTATTCCCCACCGAATAGTGCAGCAATAAATCCTTATTCTCAGACATTCATAATTCTAATTTCCCTACTTCACATGTTCTGAACAATCAAGAATCAAGTTCGCGAATAATTTTATTGGAAATAATAATCTCATTTATAAATAGAATGGAGAACAGAACAAAGAATGAGAATTTTCACATTCCTGTGAATTGACTTTTAAAGAGACCACTGGATGAATTGATTTATTGTCACTTTTATAACTCAATCAACTGCTTTTATGGTGTCGAATTATTGCTGGCAAGCTGGAACCCAAATAGAAAGTGAGGAAGATAGAAATAGCAAATAGCAAATAGCCCATCAAACGTTTCCATCAATGATTGACTATTTGTAGAATCAACAATGCTGCGGCGTCCTTGGAGACGAAGCTGGCAAGTCCGCCATCAATATTAATTGGAAGATGGAATGGATAGTAATCCGATTACCTAGCAGGTATGTATGTTGAGATCCATCAGCATCACAGGTGGATCAGGTTTCGATATGTTGATTTTCGTGTCGACTGGTGTGGGGGGGTGGATGGATCTTTCTCGGTTGCAATTTTAATTAACGCGGACGCCAGAGATGGAATTAATTAACAAGGGATGGATGCGCCCCGTTCCAGGAAAGAAGAGATGATGGTCTGTCGGGTTGGGGGGTGTACAGGGATACACCTCCTGGGGGGTGAAACAAGGAGGGAGGCATGGATTGAGGGGGTTCCAAGCCCCGCGCGATTGTTTAGGGAAGACTATAGACGGCCTTAATCAACTGTCATGTCGAACGGTGCGCGCGCCTGTGTTGCCAGAATAGGCTGCGAACAATTGGGCTCTGCCACATAATGACCATTATTATGGTAATGAAAAGAGCCCCCTGTGCGCCCGGCGTCATCCTCATCAATGCAGCCGAAAAACGGAAAAGAAGGATATTTTGTAGTCTCCCTAAACAGCCCCCTCACTCCCACCCCCTGGGGCTCTATCTAGAGCAATGCGCGATTTGCGTTGTATCGTAAGCATGAAACTAGATACCAGTGAGCTCTATCACCATATATTTTTACCGTATGAGAGCTACCTGAGTTATATTCAATAGTTAAATGTATTATGAAGTTGGAATAAGATAGCAACATGATCAACGACTAATTGGGTCAGTGCGACGATTATTCCTTTTTAAATTAATACTCTGCTCTATACATTTTTTGAGAAAAAGTAAGTAGAGAAACTTATACCTTCTTTGTTTATTATTTGTATCCTTATTCTCCATTCAAGCCAGGTTTTTTCTTCAATAAATAAATAAATCGCTTTTCTCAACATTATCTCAGTAAGAGCCAGGGGCGAACCCAGGGGGGGATTGAGGGGATATATCCCCCCCCCCCGAAATTGGGACTCATCTCACACTAGATAGAATGCACTTTGTAGGATACTAGAAATTACCAAATTTTTTACCAATTATAATGCTCAAAACTTCTAAAAATATAGTTTCAGGGTACTTTTTTGAAAAATTTCCCCCCTCACGGGATAAGTTCCTATAAAGAAGGAAATGATTTGAACCTGAGCATCCAAACCAAGCATCCCAAGCCTGAATACAGTATTATTTCACTTCTCGCTTGGATGAGTGCAATAAGAATATTTTGTCTTATAAAATGTTGAAGATTGGTGCAACGATTTCTTTAACAACAGCATCCTGTGAGCGCTCCTTCTTCGGAGGGTAAAATCCTCCTTTATTTCGGAGGTTAAAATCCTCCTTTATTTCGGAGGGTAAAATCTTACATGAGAAGTGCTTCAAGACAGAATCGTTCAAATGTCTAGCCCTACTATTTATTTGAAATGGAATGAAATGAAATTTTATTTCTGCATTATTTCTGCTTTATATACAGATCATGTGGTGGCTCACCTATTTTTGTTGGAGAGAAAGCAATAAACTTTGTTTTATTCAAATTTAGTGTAAGTGTATGAGCATCAAACCATGTCTTAGCTAGTGCCAAACCACTGTTCGCATTATCATATGCTTCCCTCCAAGATGAGCCGGTGAAAATTAATGCTGTATCATCAGCGAAGGAAATTTTTGTGGAATTTGGAATATTTAAATTTAAAAGATCATTTAAATATAAAAGAAACAGTAATGGAGAAAGAACTGTGCCTTGCGGTAGGCCAAAATTAGTGAGACTCCGAGTATCCGTTTTATTATTCAGGGTCATGGTTTGTGTTCTGTCCTTCAGGTAGCTAACAATCATTTGTTGCCCAAGCCCCGTATACCACACCCTTCGAGCTTGTTTATCAAGGTATGATGCGGTATGGTATCGAAGGCTTTGGCCAGATCAAGAAATATTGCTAAAGTTTTTTATTATTATTAAAATTATTGTTGACTAAATTTGTTAATAGGATGACCGCATCCTTAGTTGACTTTCCTGATTGGAATCCAAACTGATTTGCAGCTGTAAAATTATTCTTGTCTAGAAAATGTGTCAACCTCTTTTTTAGCAATTTCTCTATTATCTTAGCAAAGTTGCTGAGTAGACTAATTGGTCTGTAATTAGCAGGATTTGATTTGTCACCTGTTTTGTGAATAAGTACAATTTTGGCTGCTTTGAAACGATTAGGAAAGTACACATGAATGAAGCAAGAGTTTATTATAATTTCAAGTGGTTTTGAAATGAAGTTGAAAATTTTCTTAAGACAAGAACCTGTAAATTTATCTACACCAGGAGATGCATCACTCTTTAGAGTTTTTATAGTAATATCAATTTTAGCTGCATTTGTAGGATGAATAAAAAAGCTATTAATGGGGGAATGAGTAGACGATGTTGAAAAGTTTCTATTGATTAAATTCTGATTTAGAAAGGAAGCATAATTTTTACCCACATCGACAAAAAATTTATTGAATGTTTCTACATCTATATTCGGATCAATGACTGTCTTTCTTTTTAATTTCAAGTATTTCTTTTATATTTTCCCAAGTTTTCCTTGTATTACCACGAGAAAGTTCAAATTTTTTACTATAGTACACAATTTTTGTATTTTTGACAATATTATTCAAGTAATTCCTATATCGCCTGTATTGTTCTTTAAGAGTTTCATTGAAAGGATGTCTCTTTATTTTTTTAACCATCCTATCCCTCTTTCTCATCATACCCACCATACCAGGAGTAATCCATTTCTTCAAGGGCTTCTTTCTATGTGGTAGCCTGAAATGTTGAGTATGTTTGTCTAGATAAAAAGTAAGTTTTTCAGTAAATGCGTCATAGCCCAATCAAATTGTCATTGAATTGTGCCTCGACCAAACTAAAATCCTGTTAATTGATTTTATTGTCTTAATCGGTCCATTTGGGTGTTAGTAAGAGTAATCCATGGTTTTCCACCAAAATATCTGGAGGCATAACTTTTGGGAGCCTAAAAATCACGAAATTTTGGGACTTTTTTCAGTTTTTTCACAATATCTCAGAAACCGATTTTTCTATCGATATTTGTATTCAATACTTTTTTAAAGAGCATAAAATTCCCTACAATTTTCATCCTCTAAACTTTTTTGTATCTCTAATCGGAAGCGAGTTATAGTTCGTCAAAAATTGCTCATTTTTGTCAACTTTGCGAAAAATTGCTTAATCTAGGTATTTTTCTCTTTTTACTTCTTTTTAAGCCGTCTATCGTATCATTTATTGTGATAAGGGTCTTGACACGATGCTCATACATCGAAAGAGACAACATAGAGGCTTTTAATGGATGAAAAATGAGAAATAGTCATTTGTTGTATTGTAGGCAGTCAGCTTCACCTCAGGGGTTCCAGAGAACGGCAGAAAAAGAACGAGGTGTGTGGTTAGATTAGATTGCTTCATCCAATTACAAATAGATAACATAGTATTTATGCTTGGATTCTTGATTTTAATCATATCAAGTTGAATAAAATTCATTATAGCCCACTATAAATTACACAAGTAAGAAACTTAATTGATTAAATGACTTGTAGTTATTCTATACTGAATGCAGAATGTTGATGAAATGTTTGAAAAATTTATAGCAATAGTTATTATGATATTTCAAACAACCGTTTGTAATACACCGTTTGTAATATTAGATTGATATAGTTCGTCAAAAATTGCTAATTTTTGTCAACTTTGCGAAAAATCGCTTAATCTAGGTATTTTTCTCATTTTACTTCTTTTTAAGCCGTCTATCGTATTATTTATCGTGATTAGGGTGTTATCAAGATGTTGATACAATCACTAATGATTTAGTGGAAAGGGAAAAGTGCATTCAACGGTAGTGATTGAATTTATAAGATTCGACATTTAGCACCAATACAATGATCCCGTAAATTTGTAACGTAGATTCTATAGTTGAGTAAGGGAAGTGTCGTTAAACCTTCCATTTTCATTAAGGTTTCAAGGGGTTAAATGGAGCTTGACAGCATATGGGTAGCATTCCTAAGCGACGGCTCGAGCCGCGCAGCTCTAGCTGCACGTCTATGGCTTCAAGATTATATAGTAGAATAATCATATAGGCTCATATACATAAATAAATTATGTATCTGTAGTTATAAGACTAGATCTGAGACGGCTCGAGACGCGCAGCTAGAGCCCTCCAGCTTGAGCTGCGCAGCTAGAAGTGCCACCTTAGGGTTCTTATTGTGCTTCCCCACGTAACGTTCACTACACAAATTCTTCCAAGAATAGACTTATATTGTGTCCTAACATTTTTATCATGTCAAGCCTTTTCATTCATATAAACATGATTATATTATTTCAAACGATGATAAGTATCTGTACGCTGATGATATAGCTTTGATTTTGAATTCACCAATAGGGGGCTCCAGTAAATGCTAATTAATGAACAGGAATTATTCTGCGAATGTAGGGTGAAATGTGAATCAGAAGAAGTCGAAGATAATGGGTTTCATGAATAAAGGTGAACTAACTAGGTGCGAGAAATGGATATTCAAAAATGAATAGGAAAATAGAAATTAGAAGCTTTCTGGTTTAAAGATTGAAGAAAGTTGTGTAATGATAGTGGCATAAGTCATGATAACGAGATCAATTTTGGTGTTACATTAGGGCACTGGCTGCTCGTGCCCACAAAACAGGTGCAGTACCCGTATCTTTTACTGTACAGCACTTCACCTGTTTTGTGGGCACAAGCCGCTAGTGCATTAGGGGTACCAATCCACTTGACCAGTTATGAGTCGTGGTATCCTGTTATTTGGTGAGTGACGAGTGTGAGTTACTATACCCTATTCACGATCACTTGAGACGAAATAAAGAAACTTTTTGCATGTACTGGTAGCTATTTTTGTTGGAGCTTGAGGAAAAGCCAAGAACTGTGATTGGCTACAGCTGTTCGACTGCGGCCGTCGTCGTATGAAGTAATACTTCCCTTTACCCGCACACACGCGCAAATAGTTTGTTCATTTCGTCTCAAGTGATCGTGAATAGGGTATAGGGATGAGTGTGTATGAATTCAGCATTGAATGTTCAATTGATTTATATTTTTTTTCCTTGACGACACCTAAATGCTACATTCAAACATTGGAAAAATTGGCAGCTGATTCGGTTCAACAAATACCTCGACTCCACTGATCAAGTGAATACTCCTACCCAAGAAAATTATTTCATACTTTAGAACAATACCTAGGGATGCATTCTTGCAGGACCCTCAAGCGAGGCATTTCCATACTCTATACAAATCCCTCAAATATAACAATTGGGTAGAAAAAATTACATAATGAAGAACAAATTAGACATATGGATGATGAGATGGGTGTTTCAATTAAAGGGGTGAGCTGATAGACCTGATAAGCCATGGATTGCTCATAAGAGCTTTACTTGTTTCATGTACAATTTAAAGGAGGTAGAGGACCTTTATAACTTTGTTGTCTGATACCCTTTTTTTAAAGGAATGGAGAATTAAACCGTTAGGGGCAATTTAGAATTAAACATGCCAGGAGATATTCATGTTTACATGAATTCAATTGTATCGTGTATAAATTTAGTTATAAATACCAATTTTCTCACCAATCTATCTATACGCTATATCAATCTAATATTACAAACGGTGTATTACAAGCGGTTGTTTGAAATATCATAATAACTATTGCTATAAATTTTTCAAACATTTCATCAACATTCTGCATTCAGTATAGAATAACTACAAGTCATTTAATCAATTAAGTTTCTTACTTGTGTAATTTATAGTGGGCTATAATGAATTTTATTCAACTTGATATGATTAAAATCAAGAATCCAAGCATAAATACTATGTTATCTATTTGTAATTGGATGAAGCAATCTAATCTAACCACACACCTCGTTCTTTTTCTGCCGTTCTCTGGAACCCCTGAGGTGAAGCTGACTGCCTACAATACAACAAATGACTATTTCTCATTTTTCATCCATTAAAAGCCTCTATGTTGTCTCTTTCGATGTATGAGCATCGTGTCAAGACCCTTATCACAATAAATGATACGATAGACGGCTTAAAAAGAAGTAAAAAGAGAAAAATACCTAGATTAAGCAATTTTTCGCAAAGTTGACAAAAATTAGCAATTTTTGACGAACTATAACTCGCTTCCGATTAGAGATACAAAAAAGTTTAGAGGATGAAAATTGTAGGGAATTTTATGCTCTTTAAAAAAGTATTGAATACAAATATCGATAGAAAAATCGGTTTCTGAGATATTGTGAAAAAACTGAAAAAAGTCCCAAAATTTCGTGATTTTTAGGCTCCCAAAAGTTATGCCTCCAGATATTTTGGTGGAAAACCATGGATTACTCTTACTAACACCCAAATGGACCGATTAAGACAATAAAATCAATTAACAGGATTTTTGTTTGGTCGAGAGTACTATTTGATTGGGCTATCAACCATTCCATCGATATTATTTGCTTCATTTAACCTTATACAATCCCAATTTTTATTACTCAAATCATAACTTAGCATTTCATAGTTAATTTTAGTTGATAGATTACTATTTGGAGGAATGTGATCAATATTGGAGCCGGGTTTAATGTGGAAAGAGATACAATAATGATCAGTTATACTGGTTTTTATAATTGTTGCAAACGCATTTGCTATTTTATTTGATTTTGATTTGAAAAATATGTGATCAATGCAACTATTGCTATTATTTTGAGATCGAGTAGTTTTATTTATAAAAGATTCGAACCCATTGAGATGCATGACTCCTAGGTATTCTTTACTTGAATTATCGTTTCCAAATATATTTATGTTCAAGTCACCTATTACTATAGAAGGATTTTTATCAGACCTTTCTGAGCGAAGATATGAATCCAAGCTGATAAGAAAATCGTAAACATCTAGAGACGGTGAGCGATAAAGAGCAATTATTTTATACGAATCTTTATCAATCTGAATCTTTATAGCTATTGAGTTCACCGAGTTAATCTCTACTTCTAAACTGTCAAATTTTATTCCATCCTTTACAAACAAACACAAACCATCACATTTCGTGAACTTATTACCCTGATTTATAGGCGTATAACCATTAATATTAAAATGAAAGCCTACTGATTCATCTAGCCAAGTTTCGGTTAAAACAATTATATCAAATGAAGTATCAATATTGCTCATGTAATAAATAAATTCATCGAAATTTCTACTGATACTACGTATGTTCATGTGCAAAATATTGAAAAGTTTGTTAGTATTAGGAATATAGTTCAATGGATTAAAACTGAAAAAATCATCAATTTCAATTGTATCTCGTTCATTACCATATACAAGTGAATTATCAATATCTTCAAAGTTGGTAATTAAAAAAATTTATAAGAGCTATTAGCCATAGAAAAGAAAGTATATGAAAATTTAAGGAAACCCATATTCAGAACATGAATTAATGAATAAAATGAGTGGATATAATACCTGGTTAATTCAATTACTAAGCCAGAAACAACTAAAATAGTTGATAGTATTATATACGCTTGATAATCCATAAATTATTAGATAAGAGAAAGAGTCTAATTTAGAATTACAGAGAAAAATCACAAAATTGCAATAAAATACTGTATATCCAATGAAATGAAGTGTAGAGAAACTGAGAAAATAATTGAGAATTAAGTAGTTTGATAACAAATTGAACAATTGTAATGTTGAATTGAAATACGTTGTCAACTTTTCAACCATCATGTAAACCGCTCTTAATAATTTCTCTTTGTATAATGCGATCAAGTTCATTCTCATCATCAATCACAATCGATTTGGTTTTTTTGTCGTCATCCTTTCTCACTTTAACCCTACCGTTCCTGTCAGTCCATACATATTTGTAATTGAACTCTGATTTCAACTTACGCGCCTTAGCGAATAGAATCCGCCTCTCCTTGGACAATGAGAGGTTTATGTAGACTGGGTTGTCATCAGTGCGTCCAGGTATATGCCGGGTGGAAAAGTCCCTTTTCACCTTTATTTTCGCGAGCAAATTATCTGAGTCCTCACGTCGAAGAAACCTGACAATGATACCTTTGTCAGGACGATTTGCAGCTGGGATACGGTGACACGCGGCTATTCCCTCCTCTTTGAGTGTAACGCCGAGCGCTCTGCCAACTTCTATGACGGTATTCATAAGTGGAGATTCACTCTCACTTGTACTCTCAGGAATACCGAAGATTTCCAGAGTATTTTTTCGCGAGTACTGTTCAAGCTCACTGAGGCGTTTTCCTAATTCACTCACTTTAGACTGTAAGCACTTATTTTCCCCCTGACGCGATTCAATTGTAGACTTTTGCGCATTAATTGTTTCCTCCTGCTTAGCCATCTTTTGGGAATTTTCCTTAATCAATTCAAAGCACATTTCTATAGATCTATTTAACTGTGTTTCAATTTCTTTCTGTCCATTTAATATGTCCTGCTTATGCTTCTCTAAGATTGATTCAATCTGCTCTAGTGTGACTGCCATGTTTGTAGGCGGTGACGAAATCTCCGTATTAATAATTGGACAAGAGTCGGGTTCACCCCTACTAAGTCTTCTCTTCTTGTTACACGCGTCACAAGACCACTGATTACAAGCTGATAAAAATTCTATTTCATTTACTGCGAGTTTGGAACACGTACCATGGAAAGTTAACTGGCACACTTTACATACAATTTTATTTTCTTCCGTTCGAATAATTTGTTTGGAACACCTTCCACAAGTACTCATATTCAAATAGACATAATTAATTATCGTGCCACATGATTATTACGCGAATCTCAATTAATTAAATTTTAACAGAATTTTAGAAGAAAAAATAAGAGAAATTTGGAATAATAAGGAATAAAAGGTACGTCAAGAGGGCGACCGAGACTATTTAGGATAGGGAAGCCCCTGGATAGGAAAGGATATTGATAGGAAGGAAACCTAAGTACTGTACTGTAAACGAAAAAAAATTAAATGAGAAATAATACAGAATTTACCAGTTTGCTGTTGAAGTTTTAGGTTATAAGCACTATTGTAGCGAGAAGCACTGGTTTTAACAATCGCACAGATAAAAATTGATAATTCGGAGAACGAAAAACACAGCCGCTCCGTTCGGCGTCTCTACTGATACTGAACTGACTTTCGGGTCAAAGGAATATGTTTGTCAGAACTTGACCAGCCAGTATTTTCGTAAATTATTGTTTTCAAAGAGCGGTCTCAAGAATTTCTAAAATTGTTATTTATGGATTCAAAGCATATCGTCTCGACAGCGTCAAGCTGCGAAGTTATCAAAGACCATTTTTCTGTGTGTTGCGGTCGCCTCCTTAACAATCTGGCCAAAGAGTTATTATGGGTAGAAGCGGGCACTGACAAAGTGGGAAGGAGATGACGACAAAGTTGGGAAGAGATGACGACAAAGTGAGGAAGTGATGACGACAGAGTGAGGCGGAGAAGCAGTCAAAGTGGACTGGAGCAGATCGGCGTCTGAAGATGTTCACTCTTGTGCGAAATCTTTTGATAAGAGCGCTGCTGACGACGATAACAAGCAAGCTTCTGATAGGCAAAAAATGCGATGAGATGATGTGTATCACAATAAACTCGTCTGACGAGGTCTTGGTATTTTTTGAAAAAAAAACTGCAACAGATTGAAAAACCTTTTTGGAAGGCTGACGATTGTGCTCCACTGGAGAATGATAAGCTTCTGCTTTTTTCAACGTCATCAATTTTGAGTTAACTACAATCTCCATCAAAATTCTACAAATTTATTACTAGAATTGAGAACATTAAGTTTCATATTATTTTATTCAATTGCTCCATTTCACACAAAGTCTATTGTGAATTGAAGATTATTCATTAGTGAGTGATTAGACACCGACTTTCTATCACTAAGACAGTGATGAATAATTTTTACTTATACAATATACAAACATCAATATTGACACTTCATGATAATAGGGGAAATTGTAAGATAGGTATTAGTTCAAGTACTGTTGTTCTCTTATATTCTTTCACCTTTTTCTAAGTTACAGATCCTTATACCATTTTTGTGGTGCAAGTTTTGAAAGTTACAGCAGCTCAATGATTATTGAATTTGAATATTCTTCTCTCTCCTCTTCTGATCATTATTCCTTGTAGGCTATTGTTGATTTTAAAACGTGAACTTTGCACCGACTATGCAGTCCACCCTCGATTCCAAAAATTCCTCTATTTTTTTATTAATTCAATTTCCACAAATTTGAAAGTAAAAAATGAAAATACCGTAGTGATTCAAGATTCGTAATTTTGTGATTATTCTAAACTTTAAATTTTCATTCATTGTCCAATAAGATAATATGTAAAAATGTTTTAAAAATATTTCTTGTAAAATCATGTCTTCTGGTTGTATCCACTTGATTTCATATTGTGAAATTTGCCTGATTGCGTTTTTTACTCTATTGTATTCAGTATTTATGTAAATTTGTAAATTAGTTGTACTTCTATTTTATAATATCTCATTATTTTATTTTTTCTATACTCAAAGACTCTTATTATTTGTCTAAGTGATGCTCCTGTGCGCGGACGGAAAGTTATTTCTTTGCGCTCAGTAAATTTGCCATTTGTTGTACTTTTTTATTTTTCTCAAAATTGTACCATTGTCTTATTGTATTATTGATTCTGTATATTTACTTTTGTTTTCAATGGCAAATAAAATTTCTATTCTATTCCTGGAAACCATCTTTTAAAAATTTTGACAGTTGACATTTCAATGGAGCACACATGATTAATAGCTGGGATTTCTCCAAAACTTTCTATAAATTAATTTTTGAAAATAATCCATTCAAATTGAGAAAAAAAGGAGTTTCACCTTACTACCTGGAATTCCCAAAGTAGACTATTGGAATTTTATTACTAGTACAGTAGCTTCGTGGAGTTGAGTGAGGTTTCAATCACTGAACAAAAATTATGCATGTGAATGAATTCATAATAACAACTACTCATATTTTTCAGTTCCCATCGATCTGGAATTCTCTTCTCCAGCAAGAACAAGAGACAAACTTTTTGCGCCAAGGCACCCTCATATGATAGTTGATACCGAATCCGTTGTAATCCATTACGAACTTAGTTGGCACTCAAAGGAAGTTTGCAGATGTGAAGTGCAAATATGCGAACGGCATTTAATGTGCGCCACCCGCCTTACCTGGATATGACAAATGCAGAGTTCTGATCTCTACTTGGAAATTGCTGAAAGGTGCTAAAGTTCCTCCTCAAACCACCAGATTAGAGGCTAGACTCAACTGTTTCAAGTATGTAGTCTAGGAAGTAAATTACTCTGACCCAGTAGGGAGGCTAACCACAAACAAACGCCTTATACTTAGGTTCTTCCTCCTCCTCTTTATCCTTATTATAGGATATTATATCTTCCTCCTCTCAGTTCTTCCTTCTTCTCGTACTCCTTTTCCTACTACTCCTTCTTCTTCTTCTTCTCCTTCCCAGCCTCCTCCTCCTCCTCCTTCTCCTCCTCTCCTCCTTCTCCTCCTCCTGCTCCTCCTCCTCCTCCTTCTCCTCCTCCTGCTCCTCCTCCTCCTCCTTCTCCTCCTTCTACTCCTTCTCCTCCTTCTCCTCTTCATCCTCCTCCTCCTTCTAACCGTCCTTCTCCTCCTCCACCCCCTCCTCATCCTCCCCCTCCTCCTCCTCCTCCTCCTCCTCCTCCTCCTTCTCCTCCTCCTCCTCCTTCTCCTCCTTCTCCTCCTTCTCCTCCTTCTCCTCCTCCTCCTCCTCCTCCTCCTGCTTCTCCTCCTTCTCTTCCTTCTCCTCCTTCTCCTCGGCGCAAGGCCAAGTGTTAATGGAAAGGATACCTTTGCTATTCTTTCCCAAGAATGGACATCTTCATGTCCAAACTTCGCCTTTTCATTCAGATAACTCAATCGTAATGGATAAGATTGCCAATTTATTATAGTAGCCTATATAGTTTTCTCTAAATATATAATTTCTATAACTCCGCGTTCATGTGTACCCGTGTCTGTTGAATAATTACTATCTTTCAAGCTAGTGTTATTTATACATAACGTGATAGTTACTACGTATATTCCTGTCTAGAGGTTACTTACTTTTGTACACTATCACTCACAATATCTAATTGCAATCTAGAATCTAAGTGTGAATGTTTTGTTATTGTCTATATGAATAAAGGAATCTAATCTTATCTAATCCTCCTTCTCCACCTTCTCCTCCTCCCTCTCCTCCCCCTACTCCTCCTCCTCCTCATCTTCTTTTCCTCCTTCTCCTCCTTCTCCTTCTTCTCCTCCTCCTCCTCCTCCTCCTCCTCCTCCTCCTCTTCTTCTTTTTCTTCTTCTCCTCCTTCTCCTCCTCCTCCTCCTCCTCCTCCTCCTCATCCTCCGCCCTCACTTGCTCTTTCTGCTTCTCCTGTTAGAGTTCCCTTCATTCCTCTTATAATCTTATTCAGCATTATTATCCTTGTACTTGATATTCACATGGAGCTCTCATAACTACACTCTAGTCCAAATGACGTCATGATCATAACTGTGACTGTGTATATATAGTAGGATGAAGTTTCTAGTACTTTACTTGTATTTTCAATACAAATGTGAGTTTTGAGCTGTTTCTATATTCTTGTCTAGATCATTATGTAGTTCTCGGCTCATTTTGTAATGCAAAAATAAACAAGCATAAGTAATGCAAATACTTAAAATAAACAAGCGTAAGTAATGATTGATTGAATATAATTCATATTAGGCCTATAAGCGATCTATACAATTTTTCTTGAATTATCCAATCACCATTAACATAGCCTACTATATAACTCTAGGAACACCATTGACATTGGAGATTCCTATGAGGCAGTTTAGATGGGTTTTTGAGGGTAGCTGGGATCGATTCGGTTCGGGCTAAAACCATAGGAAAAATTATCACATTATCGTAAAATTACCCCTAATTTCCTTAAACCGCGAAAATCTACCCTCGTTTTTTTATGAATTCTGTTGATTTTTTATTGTTATAAATGGAAGTAGATGGAATTACCTACAGTTTTTCTCATTCATTTTTGTTTCGCGTATGAATTTAAGATAGGATTGAAGAACTCAAGTTATGTATTGACGCAATTCCATGTATTCGACATACATAAACTTTATACCTTGATAGATCGATACTCCTATGGGCCATTATGAGTTGAAAAATTATGAAGGTAAATTGAACAGAAGATGGTGTAATTCTCAGGGACATATCTTTTAGTAGGTCAATACAGTCTTATAGTCTTGTCTTTTTTTTAGATTTCACTCTTGAACACAATATACGAAATTATAATGAATCGATAATTAATCGAATTACCCTTTGGAGTGAGTCTATTTTTTCTCACTTCAATTTCACATGAAAATTACTTGAAAGTTCAATACTAGTTATGAGGAAGAATAAACTTATTTTAAAGGGTAGTTTGATCAATTATTGACTTTTCAGTAGTAACCCTAATAACAAAGTGAATACGGAATTTCATTCGTGAGATTTTTAGACTTTTGTATTCCGTACAATGGATACGAATGATAAGAAGTCATAACTTTTTCATTCTCACAACGTTTGTACATGAACACGTGTGTTCTTGAAATTGTATAAGGCATTTCAGTATGCTGTCCAGCTCTACCTTGGTTGGGTTGCAAAAAGCTTAGTGAAGTTTCGTGCTCTGGCAACTCTGCTTTGGTTGCAGCAACTGACAAGATTGATTACACTAGTTCTTCTTGTTTTGGAAACGTTCAACCAGTGAGCAACTTCACAACTCGTCGGGAAAAGGGTCGGTTGTAGTTTTATCTGGAAAACTATTCAAAGCTGTTAAAACAGTATTTAGTCCCTGCGGTTCATTGAATTTTCATCTCTGCACATTTCGAACATAGATTTTTGAAATCTGAGGCTGCTCTTCCATTTTATAGGGAATTGATCTCATTTATAATAAAAACTGTTCGAACTACTGGTGAAGTTAGTGATAGTGAATCCACTAACAATGAAAACATGTGAGGTTCAATCCTGTATGTTCAAAATAATCGAAATATATCAAGACTTGAGAGAAGTATGATATTTTCCGATGATGAAGTTTCGATACAAAGAACATTGAAGATACATTAAAGCTATTATTATTATTATTAATATTATTATTATTATTATTATTATTATTATTATTATTATTATTATTATTTTTTTTTTTTTTTTTTTTTTTTATTATTATCCAAGAGTTTAAGAGTGCAACAGGCTTCCAACCCCAAAACTGTTCCTCTTATTTTTATTATTATTATTTAGCGAATGGCTTTTAATAGTGGAGAGGACCAAGGGTTTTTCCACTTCGCCATATGACCCCAAATATAAATATTCAGAAAATTTGGAGCAAATGTAGTGAATTTCTCAATTTTCGGGGACTCTTGCGGAAAAATATCATTCAGATGATACTGTAACTCCAATATTGTAAAGATCTCCCTTTGAAGTATTCTTGTACAGATTTATTATAAAATTATACAAGTTTTCAATATTTTTCCTGCAATTTGTTCCTTTCCTCAATAAAATACACAACCAAAGTTCGAAAAACTTGGCAATATTGATGTTAAAGTGTTAAACATTCGAAAACTCGCTTGAGTCTTAGTTCAAAGGAGCGAAGACGTTTAATACTGCATCATCTAGACTCCTGTTTCTTTAAATCAGTCAACAAAACTGAAAAAAATACATTTATTTTGGTATGAACTTTTCATAACATACACGCTTTGAACCTCAACAACATTTGATTTACAGCAAATAAATCAGACCACTAAATCAAAAACTTGTGAGAAAACTGTAGATGTATTTATAGTTTATATTCGGACCATGAAAAAGTTTGACAAAAGTTCAAAAAGCATCTGGTCGAAGTTGAAGTAAAGTTTCGGTAAAGTACCGACAAGGAAAGTGGAAGTCGGCGAAATATGACGGTCATAAACACGACGACCGGCGAACGACGACGAGCAAAAGTTTCGTCGAACTAATGGAGCGCAAGTGATGTTGTGATAAAAGGCAAGTTGACTTACCGGTGCCGGATGAATGGGCGAGAAGCTACTTAGCTGGACGAGTAAGCTCTCTCCGAGGCTCCAAAGCGCGTCGTGTCTAACCACGCACTGTGCTTAGGGATAGGGATGCTCAACAGCAACCCCTATCGCGCAGGGTACAAACCCCCCCCCCCCTTCCCTACTCCCTTTCACCCCCACCACCAACCATACATCCATCACCCGTTCTGACATTATAATTGAAAATAAATAACATTATATCTTACCGGCTCTCATTCATCTCAGTTATACTTGCTTCTAGAGCCTGTCATTATGAAGAAAGGTCTTATGATGAAAAAAGGGAATTTTTTCCAGGTCACAACAGCCGTCTTGCTGCTTGCTCACTTGTCTCCATGTTGAGTAAGCTCCTCACTCGCTCAGTTGACAATATCAGCTTTAATATGCATTTCCATTCAACCCTATTTTTGGAAAATGATTGATGAATGTTTTGCGAGAGTTATGGTGTGAGCTAGGGTGGAAGTTTATTAAAATAGAGGTGTTGCAGAGTGTGAATGAAGCGTGTGAACCGATTATGTTTATTCAACTTGAAATTTATACGGAGTGAACAAATCAGTCAAATTTGAATTTATTTATTTATTTTAGTTTATTGAACACTGGCCACATTTACTAGATGTAGTGTTCGAATCAAATTCAAATCTTAAATATTATTTTGTTTTTCCTGATGGAAATAAAAATGAATGTTCATTTTTTCTGAGGGTGGAGAATACATGACCTCATAGGTCTATGCTTGTATAATGAGATAATGGAAATTGTTGGAGTTGCTGTGGAAAAAGATGAATTTTTCAAAGTTTATTGTTACCAACAATATCAATCATACGAAATTGGTATACCACTCTCATTTCTATTTTCAGTCTCGTTTTAAACGATTTCTGACACCTTGACACATTACATCCCATTTAATAAAGATCATTATCTCTAGGAATTCGAGTAGCTAATAAAGCTTAGAAGACTCTTGTGGTTCAATAGGATTGTGATCTAATAAATACGTATAATCAACATATTTTGAAAAATTCACTAATGAAAATAAATTGGTATTGAAATGAAATAATTACGTTAGAAATCAATCACTTTATTGAACAAGGTTATAATTTATTGTAATAGCTTTATTGATATTTTGTTTGAAAGCTGTCTCCTTACTTGCCATTAATGAAAATTTCTAATGACATACTTGGCCAGACAGCAATATCTTGGACTAATATAGATAGATCATCGACCTATCGGCCATCTAATAAAGTTGGTCTATGTAGACCCAATAGGGAAAGTGGAACTCCACTCATTGATGTTGGTGCTTTAAATGAGGGAGTGAGGGAGTGAGCATCTCTCAAATCGGGCAGTTTATGAGACACTGCTGTTTACCTTTGATGCCTCGTGACATGCCCTCAAGTATTAATCAAATGCTCTCTTTCTCTCTCAAACTGTTTCTTTCTCTCTCTCTCTCATCTGTTTCTCCAGTCTCGTTTCTCACACTCTCCCTTGTTTTCCTCTTTTCATTACATCTTCTCTTGATATTCCTCCTTCTCTAAATCCGATGTTTCTTGTTTATTCGTAATGCTCTCCTTTTCAAAAATCTGAACATTCACAGGGCTGCCCACGGGGGGGTGATCGAAATTTGGGAGGGATTATTATTATATCATTGAAAATTGATTATAAGATTAAAAATTTTGAGGGGGAATCGGTAGATTAATTTAATTACAGTAGAATGAAGTTATTATGTTTTAGGTTTCACTTAAATGTAAACGTGTTCTATATATTTGAATAATCTAACTGAAATCTATAGAATAACTGTATAATAGAATAATATATGCCAGTTGTAGGCCTATAGAACCATTAAGTTATTCTTATTATGGACTAGCCGGCAGGCTCGCTTCGTTCACCCCCTGGACCCCCGACAATATCAGCAGTGTCAGTGAGTCAAACAGGCTGCTTCGCTCGCCTGCATGACCTCTGTCAGTGTAAGCTGAGACAAACAGGCTCGCTTCGCTCGCCTGCGAATTCCGTTCAGAAGGGATACAAAACTTATTGAACACAGCATTTCTAGACCTAATCTGTATCTGTTCACCAAATTTCGACATTTTTACCAATTTATTCTCGAAAAATCCAAGAAAAACTCCGAAAAATAGTAAAACGCTGATATTGAGCGTAACCTTGGGAACTATATCGGACATAGTTTGAAACTTGATTCAATATCTTCCAAATTAGTTTTCCTATAATCTCGCTGAACCATTGATTTTACAGTAAGGATTGGTCGTATCAAGGCGGAAGATATGCAACCCGCAAACCATCTACAATTTTGAAAAACCTGATTACTGGCGTAATCTTGAACGGAATTCAAAAATACCTTAACACAACATTTCTAGATCTTATCTGAACCTACCTACCAAATATCAACATTTTCTTGTTTGTTATGAGGGTGAAGCCCACATGAGCTCATAGGCTTGTGCGTGGGTAATGATATGGATGATAGGTGACGACTAATTTGAGGTAGTCGGGACCGACGGCTTATCGTCTCCTCCGAAAGACGGGGTGGCCGTATTTATGTGATTGTGCTGTGGCCAAAAATTGTTCCCCGCTTGGGGTTTGAACCAGGGTCCACCTGGTTATCAGACCGGCGCTTTATCACTCCTCCAACGAGCCACCCAATTTTCTACCGATTGGTTCTCGAAAAAATTGAGAAAACGCCGAAAAACTATAGAGAAACTTAAATATTTGGCGTATCCTTGAAAAGTTCCTCAAATCCGTTCTTAGCGCGCGTCTAAACGTCCAACTGAACATGCCTGTCAAATTTGAACGCATTCGGTTCAGTGGATTTTTAGTTCTGGTGATGAATCAGTCAGTCAGTCAGTCAGTCAGTGCCATTTCGCTTTTATAGATATAGATTATTATTTAAAATGTCTAAAGATTCTTCCTGTTTACAAATCACCACGGCTGCCAAGCTAAACAGCGCCATGCTTCAGCAATATTTGCCAGATCATTTCTCAGAATGCACGCAAAACTTTCAATAAAATTCTGACCTAACAAACAAAATCGATTTTAATCGGTTCCTGTAATCTGTAATTATTCCTTCTTAGTATATAGAATATAGTTGACGACTTGACGTAAAAATAGTTGGTTCTTCAATTTTACACAATGCTCATAATATTATTCAGTCGTTGTTCGAGTGTGGAATTGAGCGGATGTGTTTGGTGTACGTGGTACTACGTGGTTTTGAAGATTTTAGTACTGTAGTGTTGTTTCAGTTGTTTGTGATTTTCGCAGTTAGTAGTGTTTCCCTATTTTATAGGTAGTATAGTAGTATATTTTCCCTACTAATGCTCTACGGTAGGCTATTGTACCTGGGTAAGAAACATACCTAAAAATCATTTTAAAAATGTCCGAAAGTCCTCAATTTCTGTCCTCAAAAACACAGCCGCCATTTTCGTTTTCACATTTTACTCTGAATTTTCATTTTTTGAATTTTTTAGCAGCTATAAGAAGAGGGTACAATAGTGATTCTCAAATGAAATTCGCTGAGAAATCCAATGGAACCAGTTATAATAGAAGTTTGTAACTTTGATGGTTATTGAGATAATGAGCAAAATAAGCTGAAAATCTCAATTTTTCCACTTTAAAGGGATAGAAAACGGATATCTCATTGTTGACTGATACTTTGAATAATTTTATATTGTAGAAGATTCAATTTAAAGTTAAAATTGTAATGTAAACATTCAGCAACCATCATCATTCATTCACTATTTAGCCTGAACATCATCATCCACTTATCACCTTTGCTTAAAATACTTTATATAAGTCGCAATTGTAACAACAAATAATAATAATTTTGAAGAAAAAATGTCGAGTTACTCATTCGTCTAAAACACACTCAAACTTAAACCGTATCAGGATTTAAAGATGACAAAATAACAATATTATCCAAACAGTTTTTTGTTTGTTAATTATAATTATCAATAGGATAATAATAATTATTATAATAACCTGAATAATTAATTTTCAAATGAAAACCCCTTCATATTTTTAAAATGGAAAACTTTACTCAAAGTTTGAATGATTTTAATTTATTTCACGAGATTTTGACTCATGATATCCACAATTTATATTACAGTATTAACATGGTATGTTGATATATATAATTTTCTTCACTAACAAATATATAAAATTTTCTAATTGAAAATTTTCTATTATGATAAATATATTATCATAATTTCATCGTGATGATATAATTATTCTATTGATTATCGATTCATGTGAATTTGATAATCCGGTATTCATTTATTCGTTCAATTAAGCTTTGTTGGAGAAATTCTGATTCGTAATAATTATATTCAGTACCGGATTCAAGGGTAGGCCAACTAGACGCGCGCCTAGGGGCCCGCACCACAAAAATATCGAGAAATTTTTCATATTTTATTTCTTAGAACTTGGCAACCTGCATTCTATCAAACTAATATCAATAAATGGCCACACAACAAACTGTGTAATATAATCTAAATCTGTTGAATGTAATGTAGGTTTTATAGTATTACAAGTTGAACCTTTTCAAAACCCTCTTGAACAAAATTACTGTCTTTGGCGATAGGAATGCGATTAGCTGTTCACCTACCTGATTTGAACAGCCAAAACCAACTTACTGGCCTACGGACACAAGCAAGATACCTGATCTTATAGACTTTTTTATAATAAAGAATATTTCAGTGAGTTATTTTCAAATTGAGGAAAGCTTCGATCTCAACTCAGACCACTCTCCTATTATTCTAAAGCTGAGTGACACTATTTTACAGAAGCAAAGCTCTTATCCTACTCTAGTTAACATGCATACAGATTGGGATGGCTTTGCAAGAATGTTGGAGGAGAGAATTCATCTTAATGTGCCTTTAATAAATGCAGAGCAGATAGATGAGGTGTTGGAGAAATTTGTAACTGATATACAACAGGCTGCATGGTGTAATACTCCACAAACAAATAGAAGAAGAACAACTGGAAATAACTATCCAAGAGAAATAAGAGAAATGATTGCAGAGAAAAGAAGAGCTAGAAGAAAGTGGCAACAATCACGTTCTCCCCAAGATAAGAGATTGTTAAATAATCTAACTCAAGAGCTGAAAAGAGAGATACAATCTATTAAAAATGAATCGTTCAACAGTTACCTGAGCAGCTTAACAGAGAAAAGAATACAGATTACTCTCTCTGGAAGGCATCTAAGAAAATAAAAACACCAATCCAACAAGTTCCACCTATCAGAAAGCAGAACAGAGAATGGGCTAGAAATAACAAAGAAAAAGCGCAGACATTTGCAGACCATCTTGAGAAAGTTTTCCAGCCACACAATGAACCTCAAGAAGAAGATGTAGAAATTGACGAAAATGTTGTGCAGGAAAATCAAGATATAACACATGTCACAGTGGAAGAAGTTAAAAAGGAGATAAAGCTTATCAGTGCAAAGAAAACTCCAGGATTTGACCTGATAACTGGCTTAGTCCTAAAACACCTGCCAAAGAAAGCACTCATCAAGTTTACAAACATACTGAATGCTTCATTCAGACTTAGATTTGTACCAGGAATATGGAAAGTAGCCGAAGTTATAATGTTGCTCAAGCCAGGAAAAGAACCACATGAAGTAGCTTCATACCGGCCGATTTCATTATTACCTGTGTTATCAAAGCTGTTTGAAAGAATATTGTTGGGTAGGCTCAAGCCAATAATCGAGAGTAAGCAATTAATTCCTAATCATCAGTTTGGTTTCAGAGAAAAGCACTCCACAATTGACCAAGTACATAGGATAGTTAATTTGATAGAGAAGAGCTTAGAAGAAAAAAAGGTTTGTGCAGCAGCTTTCCTCGACATAGGGCAAGCTTTTGACAAAGTATGGCATGAAGGTCTTCTATACAAACTGAAAAAAATGCTTCCTAAGCAAATCACAGAAATTTTGCAATCATATTTGACTGGAAGGTATTTCAGAGTCAAACAAGGAGATTCATATTCTGAGCTGAGAGAGGTAAAAGCAGGAGTACCACAAGGAAGTGTTTTGGGGCCAGTACTCTACCTTTTATTTACGAGTGATATTCCAACTATGGAGGAGAATACCACATCCACATTTGCAGACGACACCGCCCTACTAGCAGTCGACAGCAGTGTTCATATTGCAACAGAAAAGCTCCAAAGATCTGTTGACAAAATTCAAGTCTGGACCAGAAAGTGGAGGATGAAACTCAATGAGGGCAAGTCAATCCATGTTAACTTCACCAACAAGAGAGTTGAGTACTATCCAATTAGTATAAATAGAATCAATATACCACATGCAAATTCTGCTAAATATCTAGGCATGACTCTTGATGCTAAGCTTCGCTGGAAAGAGCATGTCAAGAAGAAAAAAGAAGAACTCAGCATAAAATACAAGAAATACTACTGGCTTATTGGAAGAAACTCATCACTTTCAATACCAAACAAAGTGCTCCTGTACAAACAAATCTTCAAACCTGTTTGGACCTATGGCATTCAACTATGGGGCTGCACCAAACAGAGCAACATCACCATCATACAGCGATTCCAGAATAAGGTGCTCAGAAACATCGTTGATGCTCCCTGGTACGTGCGGAACAGCGACATCCATAGAGATCTGGGAGTCAACCTGGTATCCAGTGAAATACAGCGGTATGCAGAAAGTCATGAAGTACGGCTCCACCAACACAACAACGTCGAGGCAATCCAGCTGCTGGACAATGAAGGATTGGTGCGGAGGCACAAAAGAAGGAAACCATTTGAATTAGTGTAGTGCAAGTGGTGTTCAGTGAAAAAAGCAGAGCAGTGTTTGAGTGAAACATAGCTTAAGTAGTACAGTCAATAGGTGTACATAATATTTTTTATTGTCAGTAAGAAATTCTATTGAAAATTTCACTGTATTTAATTCATGATTAGCAAGATAGGTTAGAAAAAATTTGCTCATTAGTCTCAAGACTAGATAGCAATAGTACTTACAGAAAAAAATTATTCGTTCAATTAAGCTTTGTTGGAGAAATTCTGATTCGTAATAATTATATTCAGTACCGGATTCAAGGGTAGGCCAACTAGGCGCGCGCCTAGGGGCCCGCACCACAAAAATATCGAGAAATTTTTCATATTTTATTTCTTAGAACTTGGCAACCTGCATTCTATCAAACTAATATCAATAAATGGCCACACAACAAACTGTGTAATATAATCTAAATCTGTTGAATGTAATGTAGGTTTTATAATATTACAAGTTGAACCTTTTCAAAACCCTCTTGAACAAAATTACTGTCTTTGGCGATAGGAATGCGATTAGCTGTTCACCTACCTGATTTGAACAGCCAAAACCAACTTACTGGCCTACGGACACAAGCAAGATACCTGATCTTATAGACTTTTTTATAATAAAGAATATTTCAGTGAGTTATTTTCAAATTGAGGAAAGCTTCGATCTCAACTCAGACCACTCTCCTATTATTCTAAAGCTGAAATGGATTCAAATGAATTTTATTTGCTCAAAATGCCGATTTAAGCTTATAGTTATTGAAAATCACATATTATACAGTATACTTAATAATTGAGAAATGAATACACTATTAATAACAGATAACAGTAACAAATAATGAAACTAATAATAAGGCTTAAAACTCTTGAAAATATAGTTTTAGAGTAGGCCTACTTCTTCTGAAAAAAATTTTCCCTAGCGGGAGAAATCCTTCTTTAGTCCACTATCATTGATAGCTATTTTTATCAATCCATGACCGTGGCAAGAAGTATGGAATTGTAAATATTGCTAAGCTGTTTTGAATCTGATAGTGACGAATAATAAATTATTGTAATAAGTAATTATCCTTTGGCAGTTCGCACTATCAAACTACCAAAATTGGCAGCTTGGCACTTATTCATTTCATGGAATTATAATTCAACTTTCAATGAATAAAATGGAGACTTATAAAAACTTCAGCTTGAAAATCGAAGCATGCAGTGGTTCTATCGGGATCAATTTTGCAAAGTAAGCAAGTGAAGATTTGCTAGTAAAGACTGCAACATTGAAAGAATGAGTTGTAGGCCTATAATTTAAAATTCTATCCCAATCTCGAAGTGAACGAGTTTTCAATAACTCATAATAAATATTTCTTGAAATTGTATTTGTTTTTGAATCTTAAATATTAGTATTGAATTGGTCTTATAGTCCACAGTACCCAATCGGCTACCATTATCAATATTTCATGCTCAAAAAATAGGGATTTCCTCATTTGCTCAACAGCCCATGAAGGGCCTAGGCCTACCAGCTGGTTGCCAGTTTCAAATTCACTCTATTACACAGCCCGTCCAAACCAAGAAGACACCCGGCAAGAAAACGGCCTCAGCCCGGCCAATACCGGCCCAAAAGCCATAAATTCTCAATCAGAACTCACAGTCCCCGAACCAACACTGGCCAGCCGAAGCCGCCCTCCACCCCGCCAGAATTCTCCCCGGACGGACAGACCATACAGCAAGTAAATAATCATCAACCAGGATAGAGGTAACGTGTGGTTAGCACGTTGATCCTCTCAACCATAAGCCAGTCTCCGCAACCAATTGGTGGCGCAGAACACCTCTGAATAACATGCAGTTAATCCTCATTTAATAGGCCATTAAAATGGCCTTCTTAAACGCAATTTTAGAGTAAACTTTCACAAAATTTCCCGGGCCCCCCGCTTAGCTGCGATGGTACACACCATAGTTCAATGCTCCTGAAAGAGGGCAATTGGAAGAAGCATTCAAGTGTTTTGTAAGTTATACTCTATATTATGGAATGAATATAAAAATATCTGTCTTTTTAATAAGTTACATTGTATTCTTTATTTTTAAAGTGTTACGTCAAATGGAGTGTAGTTGCTGAAATCTATTTTCATTGAATTATTTCAATACTTTCATTCAATAAAGTTCATGATTCTACCTTTGATTCTACCTTGGTAACACTTTGTTTCTCACGTTTTGTTTGTGGCGGGGGGGGGGTGAGTTGGGTTTTATGTGGGACTATTGGACAAGCAATGGATTTTTGGGAGGATTTTGCGCCATCAGCCATGGGGGGATGTATCATAACATTGATTGTTTGTTCCATTAATTGCTTCATTTCGGAGATGTTTCCTCTCGAAGCGCTATATATTGAGAATAAGAACTGAATTTTTTAAGGAATAATTTCATGAATACATTATTATTCTGATGTAGCAGTCAAGTTTTTTTTATTTAATATGAGTTTTGATATGAGCATTCTTTTCATAGTTTCTCCATAAAGATTCGTTGATATGTATCATTTGTAGACAAGATCTACTGTTGAATCGACTTTTATTTCGGAAAAAATATAATTTTTTATTAATCGAGTTGATGAATGATTATTATTTTAAAGTTTATAGATTCAGCGGTCAGCATTCACAATCTCATGACCAGTATTTGGTAATTGATAAGGTGATTGATTGTATTTGACATACTTGATTTATTGAACACTCACAAATCTCTAACATAAGGCTACTATTGAATTTACTGATGAGATTATTCCAATATCCATTCCATTCAAAGTGATCCTTAAAAGTGATTAGTAATGTTTGTTTGTGAAATTTCATGCTATCCACATCGTGATAGAAAAGCTGGAAGAGTGATCTAGCTTTGATGGCGATGCTAACTAACAAATCGAATGAGCTTTAATCGGATTAAGCCAATTAACTAATTCTTTATCCGGCGTATTCCACGCACGTCCCGTCAGCTTCTTCATAAGAGGATATAATTTATTCATTGAGCCGTTCGCAGTATTTCGGAACGTCCTGCTGAATAAAATCAACAGATTAATAGAGAGTTATTGAAATCTCCACTGTTCACCCCGATGATGGCGCTGTCGCTGATGATGGCGAACTCTTCGCAGTGATCCTGAACTACGCCATTTTGTATTTTTCAAAATGCTTTATCAGTCAAGATAATAGATAGATTCTTTTAAATTGGATTAATCCAATATGAATTGAATGTTTAATGCTATTCGAAAGGAATCACGGATAACTCAAACCCTTCACTCGTCATAGGCCTACTATAATTGGCTAAAAAAGAACCAAATTCGCTTATTTATCTCTATTCATTTATTCTCCCATCTTCTGTGTAGTTGTGATGGGGTGATTTTTCTAGATATCCATGTTCAATGTCAAGACCATCTTTTGCCAAACTTGAGATGGGAATCGAGATACCAGTCTCGGTTGTTACTCCATTATCAGTTTCTGGCGAACCCAGAGACTGATAATGGGGGTTCTGGGTTCACCAGAAACTGATAATGGTATAACAATCAAAGCGGTATCTCAATTTTTTATAAATCTAGGTTATCTATTATTTTCATTCAACTTTAATATTCTTACATTCTAGTAGAGAGTTCGATCGAATCTCAAGGTCAAAAACCTATTGAGTACAAAAATCAATTATAATCGAATGTCGTGAAATGACGTCATTGAGCTCAATAGGGTTTCCGTTGCATTAGTTTCATGAAATAGCTTTATTCACATTATCTCAATTGGAGTTTTATTGAATAGGCTCCGACAACTGACGTCATTCTACGTTTATCAACAGTGAAAATGTGGGTAATCAATGAGTTAGTTTAGAACTTACAAAGTTAGTAAGTTAGTTTATAAACTTACAAAGTTTATCTTGTTCATGCGGCTGTTAGTAAGAACTGTAGCCTACAATAGCATGATTGCAACAACATCGAATCTTCTAATCATCCGAGATCGAACTAGATGTAACTCCAAATTTCACCATTGCGTCTTAAAGCAGCTTTTTCATGATTGATTTTCAAAAGTAAGAAGGGACGAGACAATCCATAAACAGTACGGTATCTTATGTAAGTGTTGAATACATATATATATATTCCTCACTAAGAGCGCTAGACTGTGACGAGATTTGAGGTCTGCAAAATCCCCCTCCTCCACCCCCTTGACCTACGACTATACAGAGTGAGGTAAAATGAGTGCAGGACGTCCAAGAGGCCTGTGCCATTGCTGATAAGAAAGCTCATTTTGTTCTCTTCTGAGTACCGTCATCCCCCCCACCTACAACCTAATAGCCATTTTCTACTCTTCAATTCCTTCCTCCCCCCTCGTCTCATCATCTATCTGGTCGTCACCAAGCTGGCCAATCTTTCAAGTCTTTCAAGCGTATTTTTCGCACGCTTTCCATTATTATCGTCGTGCAATCTGATTGGAGAAGAAAGTTATGGAGAAAAATGATTAGCTGAAGTGTGATGGGAAATACTTTGCTGTAGAATCATAAACTATGGAAGTTTGTGATGGAAAGAGATAGTTATAATTACAGTGACTATATAAGTCACTGTAGTTATAATGAGTGTTTGAAGCCAGCAAGTCTATTACAAAATTTAATGGAGTCACAGACTGTTTGTGATTAAATGGTGGAGTGGACAATAGTGGACATAACTCTCCAAACTTCGCCACGTCAGAAACATAAAGAAGTCAGTATATAATGAATTTGTCAATAATTTCTCCAATTGAATTAACAATCAAGTCTGCCGGAAAAAATTCATAGTTATTTGAAGTTATTAGTTATACGTAGTTACAAAGTTATAAGTTATACGTATAATAATAATTGAATATAAATCATGTAATCTATAACCCTCGGTTTACATACAACCATTTTTGGACTTTCGTTTTTTTGGTCTCTTTATAAATTTCAATAGATTGAATGACGGAAAGCTGCCTCCCAATCAAATTTAATGATGTGCGCGGAGACACACCATGTGTTTGTCAAGCTCTGAGTAATCTAGTGAAATTTATAAAGAAGACAAAAAAACCGGACGCACAAAAATGGTGGTGTTTGGAACGGGGTTAACTTCGAATAGAGTTATAGTTGTCTTCGAATTCGGAAGCACTTTAGTGTATCCGCATCATAATTTTTCACAAAGTAGTTTTATTTAAATTGAGTGGGATACCCCATTTAAACTAAATACGAATTATATATTCATATCGTAGTATGAGATAGGTCTGGTCTATGCCTAGGTCTAGTGCATGCCATCTGAAATGATATTCATTCCGTGTGAAACAATATTTCAATGAAAGGTAGCAGCTAGACAATACGAAATATTCGCCACTGGAAAATTGCGGTGAGCTGCGTATTCAGTTTTAATTTATATGAAAATTCTCATTTTCATCTCAAGAATAGCGCATCACATTTACTGTGGCTCACTTGAAGCATCCCATTGCAGATAGTTCTCATTGAGAGCTATTGTCTCTGTACTGGCCAACAAAAATGAGAGTCATTCCATCACATAGCCCTCGAACTCATCTGAACTCGCTCATAACACTGCAACACATTGTTTTAATTTATCTCAGTTCCATTCATTTGGAACTTGGTATGTCTCTTTTTTGATCCTAAGGTCCTGTGTACATGAAATTCGCCATATTCCATCAACCTACATGCTAACATCAGCCTATCCTGATTTTTCCCTATTGTAAATGGAACAAGGATAGTTTATTGATCAATGATTTGAAAAGTCATTAGTGGATGACCAAAGAAACTTCAAAATAAAACTTCCCGATCTCTGAATCCACTAATACCAAAGTACATGAGTAAAATAATGTATTATAGTATTAATGCTACATTTAATTGAATTTGGGGCACACATTGATTGAATAAGGAAAACGTCTTATCTCGGAAGAGCAGTTTTGAACACTTAGGAGTGAATTCAATTACGAAATATACTGTTCAATTCCAAATAACTGAAATGACTTCACCTACGCTGATATATAATATGCATAGGACCTACGCTGATGGTCCTATGATACAACAAAATCTCCATTAGATCTTGTCCAAAAATTACCTAATTTTAGAGGTGAATGTATTGACTTCCGCTTCCTAATGTCGGAAGGCCTATTATTTAGGCCTAAGTATAGGCAATAGTTAGGTAGATAGGTTCAAGTATATATTTCCTTCTATTTTAAATCAGAATAATTAGCTAATAAAGCTTCAACTTAAACTCTGACAGGAGCAGCAGTTAATCTAGTTTTATTACATGCAAGCAGAATCCGCAGTGGTGTGGAATGGATTGCAGATATGTAGGTTATTAATAAAAACTCTCAACTCGACTTTTAACCGTTACATTATTTTCCACTGTTGAATTCCCATTGTACACATGCAATATGAGAGCAAATGGATCAAACAAATTGGAAGTTTGTTTTTCGGCTTTATGAATAACTCGATGGCAGCACAGAGCAACTGTTATTGGTTCTTTGTACCTTTGTTCGAAAAGTGCAATATTGAATCAAATAAAAGGCCAGCGGTAGTGAAGAGCTGGAAACAGCTAAACATTGAATACCACTTCAAATTCATAGCTTTTGAATCGTGTTTTCCTATATTGGAATCCACTCATATTTCAGCATTGATAATACAGTCAATGAGTGAGGAATTGGTGTTTTTTGTGCAGAAATATTAATATGAAAAGTGATCTTTATTGGGTTTTGTTATACAAAGTGAGTGAATAGTTTAGAAACGGCTTACTATTCTTTAAATAAAGGTGAAGAATTTTTTTAATATCACCTAACACTACATTACTAATTTCTGAAGATAGTAGAAGACAGTGAGGATCACAATAAAATTGATAGTTGTATTCAACCGTGACATTGGAAATTTGGTCCGCCATAACAAATTACAATTCCCGAGAACCGCGTGTACAGAGCGATTTCAAACAGTTGAAAGGCTATTTAAATAGTCTTATTAATTTCACATTATCAATTTCGAAAATTCACTTCAAATCAGATAATATCTCCAAAAATATTTGACTAATATTGTAGGCCTATTGTGGCCTTCATCATTCATTTTCCTTTGAAAGTTATAACTGAAATCCTGTATTGATTCATCGTTCTTACATAACCGTTCATAACATGTAAGTTACTTACCGTATTCACATAACCGTTCGTTAGCCTAGCTAGAGCAGTGGTCACCATATGGCGGATCCGGACCGCGATATCATACCCATCTCAACGAAAAAAAAAACTTGAAATAAATCCTATAACAGAATCCATAATAAATCCTTTAAAGTCTAAAATAATGAAATTGAATTATAAAAAACAACCCTAACAGTTTTAAACACCAGCAGTGTAACAAAATTAGAAAGGAGTTCTTTTAATGTAATTTATCTTTGTACTAGCCGGCAGACTCGCTTCGCTCGCCTTCTCGGCCTAACCAGGGGGCTCCGCTCCCTGGACCCCCGGCAGTATCAGCAGTGTCATTGAGTCAAACATACTCGCTTCGCTCGCCTGTAAAACATCTGTTAGAGTCAGCTGAGACAAACAAGCTCGTTCTGCTCGCCTGCAAATTCCATTCGAATGGATTGGAATTGGGATTTAAAAAGATTGAAACATCCTATCTCAGTTGCAGCATTTTTTTGCCTCATCTTTAGATCCAGGTAAATGAAGAACATTATTTCTCCTTCTTGCTTGAATATTTGGATGAGAAGGAACACTATTTTCCCACTTCATGATATTTTTAGATTTTTCCTTAGAAAAATATAGATCGGCCAATGGCTTTTCATCACCACTATCCTCCTCATCCAAATTCATTAGATCGTCGACTACTTGTCCAAGACTGGAATTGACATTGTTATTCTCATTTTCAGTATTCGGAGGGTGAATTTATTCTTCAACATGATCTATTTCTCGATTATCACTATCACTCGAAATAACATCTTCATCATCAGTGAAACAATCGCATAAGAGTGCAACTTTCACGGAAACTTACAAGACAACACACACTCGTAGGATGTCAACAATCAAATTTCTGAGAATAGTTCTGCCAAGAACAGAAGAGCCTTTGGCAACATGTCTGCCATTCATTGCACTCAGTAGTCGTTCAATTGTTCTAATATAACCAAATTTAGGAAGAAATAGTACAGGCTCAGGCTATGTTTTCTGCCCTATACCCTATTCACGATCACTTGAGACGAAATAATGAAACTTTTTGCATGTAAAGGTAGCTATTTTTGTTTGAGCTTGAGGAAAAGCCAAGAACTGTGATTGACTACAGCTGTTCGACTGCGGCCGACCGTCGTATGAAGTAATACTTCCCTTTACTCGATCGCACACACGCATGAAAAGTTTGTTCATTTTGTCTCAAGTGATCGTGAATAGGGTATAGTTCATAATTATGTTATGATTTGTGCTATCATGTGTCAATAATTATTGAATAAATGCTTGGTGAACGACTGTTATTAATACTCACCTCTGCCAGGACATGACTATTAATTTATCAGAGAGTTCGTGTATATTCTTCGAATTGGATGGAAGAGACTCTCACACTTACGAGCTTGGCATGACATGTTCGCACGGCCGCTTTTCTATAGGCCTACTGTATAGGGTGTTTCAGGACGTATCTGCCAAACTTAGACTAATCCTCAAATTAAATAATGGGGGAATCTTTGCTAAGATTATGTTACATGCATAGTTGAGTTATATTCACTTGATAGTTACCATAATATGTTGAATAATCATTCTTGAATATCCACGTGGAAGTACAGTAATGTCATTTGGAATTACTCATTTCCTAAACTATGTAATATGCTAGAATAATCGTGTGATTTCAAACGTGCATATACATACAGTATTCGTAGATTTTCCTCTTCTGGAGTACCGGTATATTATAATTGGACTATATACATAGATAGTATATTATGCTTTGGAGTATGATTTATATGTTGACCTGCACAACCGCATATTAATATTACCAAGTTCATTGAATTCGACAAAGGTCAATATAGTGGAGCGCATGCCGGAATTATCTCGGAGCAATCCAGAGCTGTGTAACGTCAAGGAGGGTGAATGATCAAGCCCAATTAACTTGGATTATCAATAACTAATGACTTACTAATTAGTCATATGTCTGTGTCACACATAACATACTAAGTCCTCCACCGAATCTAATCACGGTTCAAACATGTCTGTTGATTCAAACAATTATTCCATAATATGTGTTGCACACATATATTACGTACAATCATAATACCACATAAAATTAGATCTACCTTTGGCTTCCATCATCATAGCGCATATGTATGAGATTTCCTGATGCTACACTGATGTATTGTAATATATTTTGTATTTGATTTAGCTCTATCTAGAACGATTGCTTGATTAATGTTTAATTGGAAATTATGTATCTAATAAATATAATCGAAATTATTTATTATAAGCTGATCCTGATTACCATTGGGTCTGAAATGAACTGTAATAGATTCACACATAAGAATCCCTCCAAAAAAGGCGAAACATAAGTTGTGTCTAAATAAATAAAAAATACTTGAAGGGTAGGCCACTGCAATTTTAATTTTTTCGATCAACTTGATTATTATAAACATATACCGTAGAATCAGGATGTCTCATGGAGCACAAAGCTCAAGAGTTCGAGTTTTGCTAGTTTCACAACATATCAAGTCTAGAACTTCATATAACCAGCACGGATCTGGAAAACAGAACCAATGATTTCCACGAAATTTTATATTATTTTCACTAAATCCAAAATTCTCCAGAGACTTCGGTTAGTAAGAGAAATAACAATTTCCTGTGTGAAATTGTCTGAGAAATAATATGGACGAACCAGTTGGAATACTGAAGCCTTCAATAGTACATCTAGATATGCAGGGTGTTTCAGGAGGAATGGGCAGCAATACTTCTCAGGCTGATTCCTCACACCAAGTAGGGGCAAAAGTTCCACGGGACATAAACCCAGAAACGCTTTGTTACCAAGATAGCAATGGCAAAAACTGATCTTTTTCACAAAAATATTAGTTTTTCTAATTTTTTAGAGGCCTCATTTGGGTTCTTAAATTATCAATTCCAATGTAAAATTAGGCGGAGGAATTGAATAAAAATCAGTTCAGGAATTCAGACCATCACCTCTCTCATTACCCATGCACATGCTTAGAGCAGATGTGGGGCTGTGGGCATCTTCAAAAACGTGATCTTCAAACCTTTAATGAAGGAAATATCCGAATCATAATCGACTATAACGTTAACGTTATAGTTTATATAGTTTCAATGGATAGAACATGATTGTAAAGAATTAAATTCAGAATAAGAAATTTGATTATCATGTTTTACTAAAATTAACTTTAGAATATCGCGATTAAAAGTAGAAAAAACAAAAAAAAGTTTACAGAATTTTATTTGCTTGTTCTAAAAATCTATAATCAATGATTTTTTAAAGTGTTATGATTATGATCAAGTATTCAGTTCTCTCTTTGAAAGTTTGGATATCAAGTACCGTACGTTTTATAGTGAATTATTTTGCCCAGTATTGTCATCAACAAAATTACAACTGTCAATTATTGAAGTTACAAAACTCCAACGGTTCCAATCCATTTCTCATTTAATTTTACATGAGAAATAATGATAATCGAGTTAGTCTTCATAGGAACCTTAAGAGCCTTTTAAAATAATATATATTTGATTAAAAATGTACAATCTTCCATAGTTGCTATCACGGCAACAAAAAATGTCTGATCCCTATCAATGAAACTTCTTACACTATTTGATTTTATTTCTATTTCTAAGCTAATTTTACATAGCAAAATAATTATAATAAAATAAAAAATAATAAATAATTATAATGGAGGTACCTCCTGGAAGCCCCTAGAAATTATGGATTGGATTATTGCAGCAAATATAGAAAATATCCTACCATTGTTATCCCTGCAACAAATAATCTCTGCAGATATGTAGATGGAATTTTCCCACTATTAAGTCAATGCAATGAATCAGCTGAGGCGTTTGGCAGATTACGCCTGGAACACTTTGTATACTGTACAACGGTAACATTTCAACATATAGCACTTTGTTTGTAACGGATTTTTTACACACGCCAATATTATTATTGTTGCAAAATTATATATTGATAAAACAACCGTGAGCAGATGGGCACTGCCTGTTCCTTTTATCAAAGAGAATCCTAGAATTTTATTATATTATTTATATTCAGCTCTATTATCCTATGCTTTTATTATTCGCTTGAGCTAAGAAGACATTCTGTCTGCTATGGAATTCTAGCTTTAGACTCTCTGATAAAACTCACAAACTAGATATTATGAAATAAAGAACAAAAAGAGCTACAGAGCTTATATTCTTTCAAGCTGAAAGAATATAAGATTGACATTTTATTATGTAAAATGTCTTTAAGAAAGTTATTGTGATATTGATGTATCAATATTTCACCAGAGTGTTTTCCTAGCTCTCCAGATCAATACCAGTAGTTTTGGTATGACCCAATAACATGAGAATATGAATATAGTGGCAATCACAATAACTATATTATTATTTATTATAATTGTCTTCAAAATATACGTACGGTATCAATCTAATTTATTTATTATTTGGTAACGAACTACTCTGATCTCTTAAGCTTCTTTGGTAGCAAATGAGGACGATTTGCTATGTTTTATTTTTTAAATATTATTATTTATCTATAAATTTTATAATACGCTAGGCTGAATATATATTCAATAATAATTAATATAATATTACTCTATATAAAAAGACGTAAATGCAGCGACAAAGTTTTAGATGGATTCAGCCTTCATAGATATAGCACAGCAAAACTCATTTTCCCAGGAAATTTATTGATTTGATCAGACTAAAGAAGTGGATGTGAATGATTGATATTAATGAAAATTTCATTTACAAGAGAGTTCATAGCATCATGCTTTATGGAATGAACAATCTCGTTTGTTCACAGGTTGAGTTTATTGTACCAGTTTGGTGAGTAGGCCTAAAATTAATATTTTTTGCATGCATCATAAAAACCAAACTTTGAATATTTGAGATTTAAAAAAATTACAATTTCTTTGATTTGGAAATTGGAATGTTCAAAATACAAATACTTTCAAAGCTTCGCATTTATTGTGAATAGTAGCTTATTATTATCATCAATTGAATGAACATGAACATAATGTCTTTATGACTATCCCGAGTTTTGAATTAGAGTGATGTGAAGCTTTATTAGTAATAGGTATTTCATAGAAAGTTTATTACATATTTACAGTTATTGTAATTGTTTCGAGAAGTTTATATGACATCGCGGGCTTCGTTGTATTTGCAGGTTATTACTAGGTTGTTTTTATAGTGAAAATTATCAGAGTTAATGACAAAAATAATGCCAACATATAGGTTTTTCCTTTAATTTTAGTTCTCCAACACTGACAATAATATACCTATACCTGACAACAATATATACATGAATGATTCTAATAGGTTAAGGATTCAGAATTTCAGGATTGTTGGACTCAGGATTGTGCACATCGGGCAGGATATCTGCTATTTCTTCAATTTGATTATTCTCATTGTGATTTTCATAACTTAGCTGGAAATTTTTTCATTTCATTACAGCAGGATAGATTTTATAAAGGCAAATATAAATTTTATGAAAATTATGTTTTGGTACGCCAGCATCATTAGGCCTATAAGATTTGCTTTTAGAATCATTAATAGGCTACAGGATCACTTTTATAGATTCATATTTTTCCATATCAAATCAGGATGTGATCGAATCGAGGAAGAACAGTTTCCTATTATCTAAAAGCAGGATAATTCTTTCAATTGTACATCATTATTCAATTTTCAGATTGAATGTATAGTTCGACTACATCCAGGATAACTTTTTGCTTAACAGTTTCTTTCATTGAAGGAGGATGATTCCAAAGTGAATCAATTCTGAAATGAATTTTAAAAAGCATGACAGCTTCAGAAAAAGTTCTATTCATGCAGAAGTAGGATCAAAAGTGGCATGGTGCCGGACCGCATCAAAACGCCATTTGGGCACTGGATTTGGACGGAAATGAAAAAAATAGTTGCTATGAATTCAATTTTGAAAAATAGACACTCAAAGCTGAAGACTTCGGGCTCATCCCTAGCTCTTGTGAAAGAACTCATGAATTTATCTAGGAAAGGATTGGAAGAAATTGAGACAATAAACATCACATTCAGAGACTTATGCCGGATTTATCCAAGCACACTCAAATTTTGATGAACAGCAGACATTTTTTATGATAAGTAACTCATAGGAAATGTAGTAAAGTGTAGTAAACTTGAGAGTCCCTCAAATTTGAGTGTGCTTGGAAAAACCGGGCAATAATGTCACAAAATGTAGCCTTTAATTCTTCATATTATTAACTAATATAAAAATTTCAATTTATAAATAGTTTGAGAGAAGGTAATTCCTGTTCATTTTTCCCTCCCCTTCTTGACATCCTTAATTTGAATTAAATTGAATAATATTATTGAAAGAAGAAGTCTATCAATTATTTCAGCCTACCTATATCATTTTATAGGTATTCTATCATCATCATTATTATTTCTACTCATTATAATTATCTTGATAAAATTTTATAGTAGAATTCTCAGATAAAAGTAAAAGTCTTCCCTCAAAATTACGGTAATGTCAAGAATGATGAAGTGAATAATCACTTGACAAATAGTCAAAATATCAAAATAGCTCCAAACTGATCAGGGGTGGTTCCAGTTTTTAACAAGTTGTGTTAAAAAAATGTTGAGTTTTTGTTGAAAATAAAGCTATTAGTTTAGTTTGAAGCTAAAGCTTAGTTTACTTAGTAAGCTGAGATAGTGTGAGTTGAAGGTGAATATAAAAATGAATTAGAATGAAATATAATAAAAAGACTGCAGCTAAAATGTATTAAAATATAATAAGATTAGTAGGACTGGCCCTCCTCAACATTCACCAAGACATCCCTGTAGGTATAGATGTTTCCAACATCAACACAAATTTTGCAAAGAGTGGCAATCACAGATTAGATTTTATTTTGTGAATAATTATTTTGATAATTGTACAGTACGGTAATATAAAACTTGTCATGATCTTATTATTCTGTAATATTTGGTTTTATTGCTCTGTCGTATTGAGTTTAGTCTTTTGTGAATCTATATTATACGAGTAATGTTATAGTCTTTATCCATAATCCATCTACTGATTGGACTGAGTAGGGATCTCATGGAAATAATTGAGTAATATCAATTAATAATAAATAGTATTATTTATCTATTAATGTAAATTTTTACTGTTCAAAATCAAATTTAGTAAGTTACTCAATCTATATTAAAACGTTTTTTGTAAGCCTAATATTAAAGCTTCTAGAATCAATCTAGAATTGACCTTAGAGAATCATGGGGGAAATTTTATATGTGGACCATGCCTTTCCCCCTAACATGCTCAAAAATGATGAGACCTTGCTAGAACTCAATTATTTCCTGGAACCGTATATCAAACTATTCTTAATAAGTTTGTCTTTCACTTGGTGTAGAAAGCTTGCTCAACAAGCTTGGTATAGTGAGTTATTAAATATACAGATGGTGTTTCAGGAAAAATGTGCAATACTTTTCAGGCTGATTCCTTACTCCAGGTAGAGCCAGAAGTTGAATTGAACATATATATATTGGTAACCCCTCACTATTGGGACTATTTGGCTTTATTGGCAGTCATATGCTATCAATTTGAGATTATAATAATGATGATAATAATAATAATAATATTATTGTAATATATATAATAATATTATATTATAATATGGCATAATATAGGGGAGTCCGATCCCACTAGACGTCAAACCTGCAATCATATGATAGTAGAAATCCAAAAAAGCAAACAATTCAATTTGAGATTATATTTCTGTCAATCACGATATTCGAGTATAGTAGATTGAAGTGAAATTACTTGGAAATATTTTTTCCCCAATATCAATTTGAAATTTATGAGTTGAAATTATTATTCATGAGTCTTCAATATCAATTGAATATCAATTTTCTGTTTGAATTTTATTCAGATAATAACATAAGGATGGATTTAAACATATATACATTACAATCTTGGTAGATAACTGGGACAAGCTTTCAAATATTAATAGTTAATACTATAAATATTATCGATGTTTGTCATACTTCTGCTCCGCCTGTAAAAGCTGTTGTCCAGTGTAACTGCTCAAAGTTCAAATTAGATTTCTTTTTAGTTTAAAATTTATCTGCTCCAACCAAATTTTCCGAAGAGGATTGAAATGAACACAGACATGACACTAATTGAGAAATCAGTGGTTAATAAATGAAGCCTAGTCAACGAATTTTAAGGTTTTTATTATAGGCATTCAATTCTGTACATTTTCTGCAATTGATATCCTGGATTCTAGTGACAGTCATCATCATCAGTGGAAAACTGAGGCTTTGAAATATACAAGTTTTAGTTTTGAGCATTGAAACTCAAGTAGGTTGGTATAGTTTTTTTAATAAGCTTTGTGACTCTGACAACCTTTTTTTCACTTACCTAAATGCTGTCTTTTTGTGTTCTATTCAAGATTGAATATAGTATATGACTGAAATAAACATATTTTTTCATTATTTGGTTCAAATTTGAAGATATAATTTTGGAGATTGTGTCCTATTTGAGCCAAGCCATCACACAACAGATTTTTTAATTATTTACACCTTGATTAAATAAGTAATTTATACACAAGGACAAGCATCATGATTTCAGTGGATATTGTGGAGATTTCAGTGAAGCTCAGACAAGTATGGATAGAGTTCTGAGAAATAAAAAAGGGCTCCAAGAACAATTCTAATTAGAGATATGATAGACCACTGCAGGGCGCTCTTTGTCCAATATAAAATACTTACAGTACCTAGTCTCACTCTGCATTTATGAAGTTACAACTCTGGCTGTGAGGACTAAACCAGAATTGAGGGGAGACAGACATGAACACTACAGCAGAAATAGAACCGACATTGATCTCCAGCAGCACCGGCTCACAAAATTTAGCAGGTCGCCGGCCTACTCTGGGGCACGACTCTTTTTAATCTTCTGCCAAAGGAGATTAAGTCAACACATGACTATGGTGTCTTTGCCAGGGACCTGAAAAACTACTTAACCATTAGGCCCTACTATACTTTGACAGAGTACATAGATGACCAAATGTACCAGCACCAAAGACCGTGAATCCCCATCGATTGGGAAGAAATCTGACAACTCCCAGGTCAACAACCATGGAGAGGACTACAACAAGTAACATGTAAGTAAGTGGAGAGAGTATCAGTATCAGATCACCAGAGATCAGTATCCAACTTTTTATTATAAAGAAAAATGAAGGTAGCCCTAGAGTTTTTTCACAGTAGCAAAAGCAAGCCTTTAGGATGAATTTAAATGAGTATCATGTATTATAGCATGCAATTCATAAATTTTTTTGAAGGACACGAAAGAATTGGAATAGAATTCCTCTACAATGACGAATTATTTAAATGAGTATCATGTATTATAGCATGCAATTCATAAATTTATTTGAAGGACACGAAAGAATTGGAATAGAATTCCTCTACAAATGACGAATTATTTCAGATTTATTATGAAATTTAGCAGTTCTAATATGTTGTCAGAATATGATAGATCATCACTTTTATTCGAGCGGATATTGTTCTACGGGATTTAAAAGGGACTGGTGGCTTGGAAAATTGTGTATGGATTAGAAAGGATAATTCAATTTGCTATCAAATGTTTAAACCAAATTGGCTGAGCTGAAGTCATTTTCCCATCTTGCCAGAATGTTTTCTTTGCTTGGATAAATGAAGTGGAATTCTCATATTGATTTGTTGCATGGCAAATTATCAAAAGGCATATTTTTGCTCAACCGTTTAAAATTTATTGTGAACACTTCTGTTTTAATGACTGTTTATTTTGCATATATCCATAGTCATCTTTCGTATGGCATTATTGCATGGGGCAGTGATACAAATGTAAGGAAAATTTTTATTCTTCAGAAACGAGCTTTAAGAGTGATAGCTGGTGTTCCAGGTCGAACGCATTGTAAACCACTATTCAAGGGTTTGAAATTATTGTCTATCTATGCAATTTACGCTTTTGAATGTTTAATGTATGGTACATAAAGAGAAACTTACCACTTTTGCCATTGAATTGCTCTGTACACGATCATAATACTAGGCATGCTTTTTCTCTTAGACTGAACCAATGTAGTTATTCCTACACATTGAATGGGTTTTTAGAGTATGGGACAAGACTTTCTAATAAGTTACCTGATATTTTGAAAGTTGACGATTTGAAATGTTTAAAAAAAAATATTAAGAACTATCTTATAGATAAATGTCCTTACAACAAAAATGAATTGTTTGATTTGTGATATTTATACTCTGTTTTGTATTTTGAAAATTTATTTTAATTACTGTTTTGACTTTTTTATGCATTTTTGTAATGTTACAACAATAAATGAAATTTGAATTTTGATAGATTATAGTTGGGTCAGATGGGAATCGGGTCAGCAGTTAGACACCCGTTGAAAAACCATTCGAAAGGGTTTGTCGGAGCTTTGGACAATATATATGGTATTAGGTCGAGGCAAAGTAGCCGCCCTCGATAACACTCCATGTCGACCATGTCTCCATCTCTCAAAAGATTCCTTTATTGAATGATAATAAAAATCGATATTATTACATTCAATTGATCGATTTGATAATAATGGTTATGATTCAATTGCATAGAATTTACAAAAAATCCTGTTTTTCAATGAAGAGAATGATGCATTGTGGAAGCTTTTATTTAAAAGGCCGTGTTCCAGTTTCCTATTACGGCCATTTTGATTTTTCAGTATCTTTGTATCTTGGCGCTCCGCTTCTAGAAACATAACCTTGTTTACTGTAAATTTGGTGAAATAAATTAATTTTCCTGTGGAATTTGTTAAATGAACTGTGGACTTGTCTTTACGTAAGTTTATAATTCTTTGTCAAATAGTGTTCAATATCAACTTTCTGAATTTTATAAACTGAACTAGCTAGCTTCGTTTGTTTAGTGTGTGGCATAAAGCGGTTCTCGATAACAACAAATGGCTACAAGCGGTAGTGGCCCTACTCCCAAGAAAGTAAAAAAACTCGATCAAACCGTTGAAGGCGACGACTCTTGCAGGGATTACGATGCAGAAACTCAAAAAGCTTTGGAAGATATCGACGCCTGTCAGAACGAGATCGACGCTTTGAATGAGAAGGCAAGTGAAGATATTTTAAAAGTTGAACAGAAGTATAACAAGCTTCGTAAACCATTTTTTGAGAAGAGAAACGAAATCATCAACAGAATATCAAACTTCTGGGTTACTGCATTTGTTAATCATCCTCAAATATCTGCTATTTTGGATGAAGAAGAAGAGGATTGTTTGCACTACCTTTCAAAATTGGAGGTTGAAGAATTCGAAGACATCAAATCAGGTTACAGAATAAATTTTTACTTCGATGAAAATCCTTATTTCGAGAACGATGTCATCAAGAAGGAGTTTCATCTTGGTTCTTCGGGTGACCCAGCATCACAAAGTACAACTATTCGATGGAAAGAAGGCATGAATCTAACGAAGAAAACTGACAAAAACAAAACTGGTAAAGCACTGAACAAGCGGTCTTTGGAACACAAAACTTTCTTCGGTTGGTTTTCCGATCACGGAGATCCTTCAGCTGATGATATTGCGGAAGTAATCAAGGACGATATGTGGCCGAATCCTCTGCAGTATTATTTGGTACCTGACACTGACATCGAGAATGGGATCGAAGAGGATGAAGAAGACGGCAGCTTCGATGGAAATGATGAAACAGGATTAGAAGAAGTTGAAGAGGAAGAAGAAGATGACGGCGAAGAAGAAGAGCTTGGCGATGAACCGACTGGTGAGTTCGAAGGTGAATTTGAGAGTGATCCTGGTGAGGAGAATTAAGAATATTAATTTATTTTAACAATTTCATATTATTCATGAACTGAATTTTATTCCCATTTCTGACCCTCTTGTTCATTGAATCATTTAGCATATGAACGATAAAGGTGAATTTCAGGTAATTTCACATGAAACTTCTTAATTTACTAGATAACTGTATTGTCGATGTTGATGGAGGAATTTAGTTCGGTGAAATACTTCTATTCAACCATTCTCTCTGCATTTGTGTTTGATAAAACTTTCAACTCATCGTTTATCTTGATTTTATGGTAATTATGCAGGGACAACCACCAGCAATAATTTGCTTTGTTACTGTACCGTTTATTCTATCTTTCGACTTGATTATTTCCTCATTTCAGCTTCATTAAGCTTGTAGTATTTTGAAATATTACTCATAAGGGTTTGGGTTGATTAAGTTGTGTAGAGCGCATTGATTCATTTTGTATATTATTCAAATAAGTAGGCCAAAGTTATGAATCCACTCCGTTATAACATACAAACGACTGTCATTATTTGTTCAGAAGAAACTGTTAAGTAATGTTATTTGAGGTACTTAGTCTACTGTATACAGTTGTACACTATAAAAGCACCTAATTTATAACGTGATATTTTTAAAAATGTATATTATCAATGAATTAAGTTAACTCATTTAATGTTCATTATTTAATACTTTCATACTCATATAGTCTATTATATGCTCTTGCATTGGCCACCATTATAAATTTTCATACATTCAATACATTTTTATTAGCTCTCCCAACAATGAGAGAGTCCTCTCCACCCTTCACATTTCATTCTTATTCAACTTGGGAAATTTTTTCATAATAATTGAACTTAATTAGCCTATTTTATCGAACAGATTCATCAAAACTCATTTGAATTAAATTGATAAAGCAATATAAGTGTGCTAAGTTATTCTATAACAAATAAGTACATGCCTCATAGTGTTATTTTCCTGTTGCAAAGAAATTCAACTAAGTTACTGTTTAAGCTGCTATACTCTTGATCAAAATCCTCGATATAATACCCAAAGGCCCTAAACTTAGTATAAAGTAAATTCATCCTGTAAAGCTTTATAATTTCCACATCTACAAGCTGTAGCTGAAGAAGAGCTATATAAGAAATGCATCTATGTGAAGTTAGAGACCAAATGATAATAACCAGAATCTATTGAAAATAGTCATGATGAACAGCACTACAGGCACCAAGCTCCAATACAAATACTCATTAATCTGATATTATTTACTTCCTTGTATGACCCTGATGTGGTAATCTGACTGCAATTTGATTGCAGATCACCAAAATCTAATTTGTCTCAAAATTAATCACTTCAATTTAGTTATTCAGCTTTATGAAAGTCTCACTTGAATGGAAACATAACTAATTGATTATAATCTAGTTTGACTTGAACATGTAGATAGATGATATCCAATTTTCTTGAAAGCCGTTAATGTTAGTTTTCGTGGCCAAAGTATCGTAAATTTTCTCCATAATATTGTCTATAACATATTGTACTATTTATTTATTTTTAATAGCATTGAAGCTATCATATCCTTGTGACAATTTTAATAAATTCCAAGTATAGAAATCGAACTCAGTTGGTGTTAGTTGAAAACAAATGAGTAGAAAATGAGCAGGATTTAGTTATTCCCAATACCGTAAAGCTGCTATTGTTTTACATTTTTTATGAATTGGTTAAACTACCAAAGTGTGTATTGGTTGTTGGTTGAAGCTCAAATTGGAAACGGCTTGATTTATTCACAATAACAGCATCTTCTTAATAATATTATAGAATCCTTAATTATCATTTACACCAATGATATTATTATATTATTGGCCTGCAATGATTGAAATAACACTAACAAAATAAATTTTAACTGGCGGTTTTATTGTCAAATAGTTTATTGTAATGAAAATGAAAAAAAAAATCAAGCAGCTGAAGTAATTTTGAATTATATTGAAACTAATAATTGTGAGTTGATCTAGTCTTATTCGTGATTGAAGTTCAAGTATTTTTCTAGTGTTCCCATTAATAAAGTATTTGGAATGTTATTTTTTGTATTAGCCTAGTGAATTGTCACTAGGAAATGGTAGCTTATGGTCCACATCCACTGTCAGTTCGGACTGTGACAGTCAAAAACTAAAACTGGATGGAGAAACCGGCAGTCCAAAATAGCTGTAAACCGGCAGGCCGATCGTTGAACGATCAGCTGTGAACGATCGATCTGTCAGAACGATCTGATAGTGGATGTGTACCCTTACAGGAACCACCCCTCCCAAAAAAATAATCAGGAATTAGAAATTGAAAAATAGTTCTCAACCCATATGTACTCATTGACTGTATACTCTCGATATTTAACTTATTTTTCTTCATTGAAGTTATCTCTTGTTCAATAAATTTCATTGTTATCTAAAGTTTAAGTATCAGTACAAATATATATTGCTGTATCCAAGTTGTTATTTAAAGCTAGACAACTTCATAATTTCACTTATGATACTGTATTGTAAACGTCCTGTCTGTAAGAAACCTGAAATAAACCAATTTTGTGAAAAATGAATCGATTAATGCAAAGTGAGTGAATTTTCAGTGGAAAATAAGATAATCTCTTGTTGCGCGAACCGAGCAAGTTGTAAGATTCTGGAACATGACATTCCACTCGTTAATGTATTGGTTTGAATTGAGTAAATCACCCTTCTGTGAACTTTTAACCTCCAAGAAATCTCCAGTGTTACTAGATAATTACACCGTTTCCACTTTTATAATTTATTGAATCTAATTAGTTTACCACTGACCATTGGTATATAATTGAAAATCTATATATATTTATTTTCGTAAAATGCTATGGGTTGCGTATGATATGTGTAGCGTTAGAGTTTTGTATTAGAAATTAACTTTGTTTTGATTCACAATTTAGATCTTGAAAACTGATTCTGCATTTTATATATGCTTTTATTCATATTCATGTGTAAGTGGAAATTGTAAATATGAGAGTTTAAATAACATAAAGTTGAAAAATCACAATGTTTTTTCTTTTCAACTCAACCGTTGTCTGAATTAACTGATAGAATAGATTCGTACAACTCATTTTTCTGAATTATTTTAATCTAAGTTATAGGTCTAATAATTTCTTATATACTCTTGGAAAAAGTATGGTTTTGTTGCAATGGGTAAGCATCACAAATAAATGGATCGGAAATGGCTGAACCATCCCAGTCATTGATACTCATTTAGACATTCAGTAAAAACTAGAGAATTGTCTAATCAGTTTATTCAGTCTCCATAGTAAAAACCATTTATTTATTATTCCTATTCTTTATATTGCTTGACGAACAGCATCGCATAGAGATAGTCTGTCTAAGCATAGAAGACATTCTTGCAAGATTGGAAATTGACTCCAGCTTGGTCAATATTGGTTCAAAATGGTAAATTTTGTCTTGACTTGTTGGAAACATTCTGGTCTAGAATTTGAGACCAAATTTATAATTTTTGAACCAATATTGATCAAGCTGGGGTCAATTTCCCATCTTGTCAAAATGTCTTCTTTACTTGGACAGACTATAACTTACTCATTTTTTTTCAATGAAAAACCATTGTACAAAAATCATGCATTTTTATAGGAATAGAAAACTGCACAGGCATTCTTGAAAATAATAAACAATTCATGATGAAATAACAAAGTTTGTAATTTTCTGCATTGCACCTCTTTATTTTTACAAGTATGCTACTAGATCCTTTTGTGACTCTTTAAGACTAAATAAAGGGGCCAAAAAGTTAATTCAAACCTTTGTTACTTTACTATGAAGTTCCAGATCTATTTTCAATCAGTTTCATGTTCTTAAGACTAAATAAAGAGGCTAAAAGTTAATTCAAACCTTTGTTACTTTACTATGAAGTTCCAGATCTATTAAGTTACAATCAGTTTCATGCTTTGATCAAGTTTCTAGAAGTTTTAAATTAATTCATGGATATCTAAAAACAATCTAGTTATGGTAATTGAATTTCCATATCAGCTTGTGAATATAAAAATCCTCCCCACAAACAACTCGCGCATGCACTGAGTGAATTTTTCGCTCAAAAAAATAATAAAATAAATAATATAAAAAACAATGAAATGAATTTGCCGGTCACAAAACAACAGTACAATAAAAATATACAAAACTATGAAATTTAGTCGAAGTATAATACAAAGCAATGTAGCCTACTGTAGCCCACATTGAAGATCAATACCTATATTTAACAATGCAATGTATATATCTCATAAAAGTCTTGATAAGATTTTTAATACTATTGCCAACAAAGGAGTGGTTCTTTCAGCTGACGCCAAAAGGTTAGGCGGCTTCGTCTGTCTCTGGTATGTTATGTAATCTATCAACAGCAGATGTACTGCATCTATTGTCTCTTTTAGTTTCAAATACATCATCCAGACATGTCTAAATGACAACTGTGATGTTGACAACATGAGCTTTTGGAATGCAGGAGGAGCAGACGAAACCGCCTAACTTTTTGGTGCCAGCTAATCAGTTTTATGGTTGATAAATTACTTTTGAATACACAGTCATGAATGATTGAACTGTCCCAATCACAATGGGTCTAATATTAATATTTGAATGAGTATAAAATTCATACCGTACAACATGCACATTATGTCCATCTTTTTTATTTTCGAAGGTAATAACTTACCAGACTTACCTCTGAAACCTCGTTTCCATTACTACAAAGATGTGCCTAAGATGCAGAAACACTGAGTTATATAGAGCAATGTACGCTGGTCATCTGATTATACTATAATAATGTGTTTCTATTGCATCTTGTGCCCGCGACGCGACTTGTAGCAATGGTAATAACTTGGCAGAAGACGAGGTTCCATCCGCAATCATATAGTCATCATATCAGAGTCTACACTTGGTAAATTTGTCGTGTACTAAACGGCTTCCTGCACTTGATCTGATTGATCTTGATCGCTGTTTACAAGCTGTCGAAAATCTACTAAGTGTGAACATAGGATTCATTATTCCAGTACCAAATATGCGCCTGTAGCACACCCAGAGATTGAAATCTTCCTATTTGTAAGTAGCCTATAGGAAAATATTTGATGGGACATCAGCTAGAATAACTTTTAGCTAAACAGCTCATGTCACATTTCTCTAGCACGATACAAACAAGCAATACGGTACTCTGCTGTTGTGAAGTAAATAAATACGGTATTTCAATCGCTGGGTGTGGAGTAAATAGATTTTAATTCATAGAATTGAGTTTTTTCATCAATGACAAACTTTCAATTGCCTCATTCGATGCTTAAAGTTTACACGCACTGCTTGAATTTTGTATTCAACATCTTATTTCCAACAATTGGATTTTTAAAAGTTGTTTTTAAAAGACTTAAAAAAATAAATGAGTCCTTGAATGGTGTTTTCCATGGATTGAAGAAGTTTCATAAATTCAATAATTATTATGGTACAGTAGGCTACCTTTGCCTATCAGTAGGTACCAGTTGCACTTAAACTTCATCTCCAATTGAAAATTTTAATAACGTAACCACCAATTGCAGTGAGTTACAATAATACTATTCAAATCACAGAGACATGGTGACAACTTAGCTGAGTGTCCTTCATTTGATCATTGAAATATCGATCCCGAAATATTTTAGTATAGCAACAAGCTACTACTGAAATTAAATATAGGCTACATTTAATTATAGCTGACGCCAAAAAATTCGGTGGTTTCGTCTGTCTCTTGTAACTTACGTGATATGTAACCTACTAATAAGTTAACAGCTTATATTGAAGCATCTTTGTCTATTATTGATTTTGGAAACATCATCTAGGCATAGCTAAACGCACTGGTGGCTCGCACCCATGAAACAGGTGAAGTGCCGTACAGTAAAAGGTATGGGCACTTCACCTGTTTCGTGGGTGCAAGCCACCAGTGGCTAAATGACAAATCTAATTGAGCAAACAAAACCGGCTAACCTTTTTTAGCGTCAGCTATATTACCTACTGGACATGGTAAAAAAGTACTGAATAAGATCGTGTCGTGATACAATTTAAAAATAATCAGACACTTTTTTAATAACCAAACACTTGTGGAGAAGTAGGCCTACCAGGTAGCCTACCTATATGGTATAGGTGGGATCATGTCTTGAGATGGATGAGCATGAAATTGCAGTAGGATAGGATTAGGCTATGACATTTCTTTGAAACTGCATGGGACCTGTTTCATGAAACTTATTATTTTCAAGAGAGGCTATCAATTTGACATGGCAAATTGCCTAAATCCCAATTCGAACACCGTACACAGCAGCCGCCAGATCACGTCAAATGGTAGGCTAGCCTAATAATGGTTACACAGAAACATTTTAATAATAATAAATCAATTAATTCTATTTCTCAGAAAACAAAAAACATGTATAGGTAGTCTACTGTAGAATCTGCTATTTTATACATTTTTCAAGATGAATCTAATTTCTGTGAGTAACGTTACTGTAATTTCAATTGTTTATCGCCACTTTGGATTGTTGCCAGTTGCCATCAATCTTTTAATATTATAACTTATTCAGAAACAATCCACTTTTCAGGTACCGGTACCTATAAATTTTATACTGTAGGCTACAAAATTAGGAGAACCTTGCTTCGCATCGGAGCTACAAAAAAATTACATAGGCCTACCATATTATATATTGAATTATAATGAAATATAGATGTAATTTTGATTATTTATTGACTCCACAAAATGTTATTGAAGTAGCTAGGCCTGTAGCTTGCATTGAACTTGTTCTTCTTTTTGTTTGAGAGTGCAAAATTTTATTTTCAGGAATAGTTATCCCTGAAGTTGTACTTATTCTTCCTTAGTTGAATATAAATTCCTGTTTTGAATTTCAATGGAGTTGATTTTGGTATGAGAAAGGTATCCTATCCACTTCTATCCTATTGCAATGCATTCATTTTTTTAAGTTCATTACTATTATTATAGTAATATTCAACTCTACAAAAATTCAAATGATACACTTACCTGTATAGTTATCAATAAGTAATACTAATTTCTTCCTGCTTAGAAATTGGAAATAATTAATACTACATATATATAAGTCTTATATAATCACTGTAACAGTAAAGAATTATTTGAATTTTTAATATAAATAGCATGACCTACATTTATAAAAAATAACCTTCCAAACACTTTAAAAGTTGCATTATATACGCATTGTAAATAAATTAACACAATTTGGACAATTTAAAGCCTACTGTCCAAAAACCAATAACTTCAAAAACGTAAAATTCCATGAGAAAATGTGAATAATTTGATACAGGAACTATTGGTAAAATATCCCTGATTTATCTCCATAATGCAGTTAGTTGCTTCTTTTACTGTAGGCTATTTGAGTTAAATAGTGACCTAATCGATGAATTTAATTGATCAATTTATTTTTCAGTTTAATTTTGAAATCAAATCTTACTTATTCAAAATGCATTGTTACAATAGTACACTTTCGTTACAAATTTAATGGAATACCCCTACGAAGACTATATGATGTATGTATATAATCTGTCCAAGCAAATAAGACGTTCTGGCAAGGTGGGAAAATAACTCCAGCTCGTTCAATATTGATTCAAAAATTATAAATTTTTTCTCAATGAATTTTAGAACAGAATGTTTTTTAGAATTTTTAACAAAATTTGCCATTCTGATTCTGAACCAATATTGACTGAGATAGAGTGATTTTCCCATATTAATTGCTAGAATGTATTCAAATCAAAAGAATACGGTAAAATGTGTGCTTGGGCAGACTTCATCTGCAATCGGCGATTATAATAATAATAAATATTCCAATTTTCAACATAAATAACATGATCGTATAACAGTAATTCTCAAACACTGGAAATTAAATGACCACTTAAGCAAATTATGTGGTCATTGTTAGTACGGTATTGAGTTCAATTATTGAATTTTATTAAATAGCTTAAATTGTTAATAAAAAATATGTTACTGTTTTTTTTTGTTTATCACATGGTTTCAGCTCCTTATCCTCCCATTCTCATTAGAGTTGTAAATAAAGTAAGTTATCCTACAGTGGATACAGTAGTAACTTCAAGTAGGGGCAGCATTGTTAAAATTAATTATCCATTATTCCATAGATTATTTAAAATAGGTTCTTTATTCCTACATTATCAAACTTATTTTATTTCTCTATTCTGATAGAAATGTAATGTGCGTATGAGCGGAAAAGTAGTACATTTTTATTTATTATGTTTTTCTTTCCTAGATTCATGTAAAAGTTTCACATTGGAATGATAACAGTTTCTTCAACCAAATTAATTGTGACTTTAATTACAGTAGTTACTGTAATTTTCTAGAAATAATTTTCTCAATTTTAAACCAATATTAGTTATAAATTTATCAACTTCTGATAATTAATAGCCAACCTAAATCATTTTTAACATTTTTCCACATCTCAAAAATAATTTGTAATTTCAAGCAATTACATAACTTACTTACATCATAGCTTCCTTCAATAGAGGAAGCTTTAATCCAAGGTGTATAGAAGAGTAGAGGTGGGGCGAAGTGAAGCAGCTGGCTGTGAAAGTTATAATTTTGACGTCACGGAGTTCCTCTAGTCAAAAATTTAGCATTGATTTCCCTATCCTAGACAAAAAATTGCGCACTTTTTCTCAATTTTCAAATTACAGAATTGTTCAATAGGTAAATTTCTTATATGCGCTTGTAGAGAATTTCAAGGCCTACATTTTGAGTGATTTAAATCTATATTTTAATCAAATTTAACATGAGAAAATGTCCTTTAATGTGTCTTGGGAATGCTCTGCAGCTGGGCTGATGCAATTAAGAGTAGCAATGCTATTATAAGATACATTTATAATATCATTGCATTCGATAGCATTGCTATTCATAACTTGCTTTAGCCCAGCTGGAGAGTATTCCCGAGACATGTTAACAGACTTTTTCTCATGTTAAATTTGATTAAAATATAGATTTAAATCACTCAAAATGTAGACCTTGAAATTCTCTACAAGCTCATATAAGAAATTCACCTATTAAACAATTCTGTAATTTGTAAATTGAGAAAAAGTGCACAATTTTTTGGCTAGGATAGGGAAATCAATGCTAAATTTTTGACTAGAGGAACTCCGTGACGTCAAAATTATAACATTCACTGCCAGCTGCTTCATTCCGCCTCACCTCTACTATTCTATACACCTTGGCTTTAATCTAGTCTAGAGGAAGCTATGCTTATATCCTTACTTATATAGTAAGCATATGAGTTATACTGTGTAGTATAGTTGTAGCAGGACCTCCTAAATACCTATACCACGGTATTTAGGAGGTCCTGGTTGTAGTAAGTTAGTTACCGGTACGGTACCGTACTAACGAGTAACAAGGCTTTTAAATTGTAACATAGTTACCGTATTATAAAAACTCAAAACCTCGCAAACATAGGTAGGTTTAATACTGAGAATAGTTTATTTTTTACCTATTTTTATCCCTAAATATTGTCATCTCTGTTTGGAAAGGGCGAGTAAAAATATTGAAAACTACCATGGGCCTACTACTTTTTCTGAATTGAACATTTTTTCATGAAAATTAACTTTGAAAGTTGGTTACATGTACTAGAATTGAATACTGAAAGCTTCTCATCTCTACTCAACTGTGACATTAAAAATTTGACATCTGTTAAGTATCTTGAATCCGACATATAAGTTATTACATCCTTATTGAGTTAATTTTTTTAAATTATAAGGTGGTCACAGTCATGATTTTTATGCTGAATTCGAGTCAATAAATTGAATGCTGAAAACAGCACATTGGTATTGAACAGTTTAGAATAAGATACCGTAGCGGAACTTACTTATTGTTGCTCGTCCAAATAATTTGAGTGTTGGCCTATTTTCAGAATTTTATTAACTGATTAAACAACGCTGATATAATCATTTGATCAATACTGGGCTTATCAGGAATTTTGAGAATGATGAGATTTTGAGATGATAGGAACTATTTGATGATTATTTATTGGCCTAAGCATATAAGATTATATTAACATAAATAATAATAATCATACCTGAGGGTTTTATTGTAAATGCAAAGGATTTCTTCCGAAAGTTTCCAAATTAAATTATTTATTTTATCATCAGAATAATGGAAAGTTATTTTCTCAATTCATATACGAGTAAATTGGTTTTGGAACACATGCTCATTGTTTAGACATTCTGTGATTCCTTTTCAAACTGTTTAGATAACTTCTTATTTTCTTTTCATCAAAATCTATTTATTTTTGTTCAGTCACTGATGGAATTGATGATTTTAAAATACCCTACCTATCTAAGCTATGTTCAACCACCCAATAACTTACCTTCATCATATAATCTTAATCAAGTGCCTATTTATTTTGTCCGTGAAACTTCTGGAATTTCAGAAGTTCAAAATTGTATAAGAAATTTTTTTTATCATTTATCTATTAATATACAACAAGTAAAATGAGAGAAGAAAGTATTTTGAATTATTCAATAACATAATGGCATCAAAGTTGTAATTGTGATAGGCCAGTCGTATTTTATTAATAAAAAATTTAAGAAGCCTTAGTTTAGTCAGCTTGTAGATTGTTTACAGTTTACAGAGACATACTTTAGGCCTACTATATTAGATCATGGTATAATTCATAATTTTCAAATGTACGGCGGTAACTAAAATTTATTACAGCGTATTCAGTTCAGTCTCTGAGTAAAATCAATATGGCCATTTCATATCCTCCATTTGGCCATAAAACTTTTTATTTGCTTTTATAGAATAGACTTGAAAGATTTTTCATAGTTAGGTACTTCTTATTACAATACATGTACAGTAATTGAAGTGTTAAATAACATTGATTTTTTTAGAATCAATCATCAACGATTCGTGAATAAACCTGTATGCTCTCGAAAATTATATAATTATACATTCCACCAAATAAAAGTAGACTTTGAACAATTTTTTACTGATATTTTCAGTTACACCTACTCAATTAGCCTATAACTTCCATCAAAAGTTTCTCAATGAAGTCATTTAACTTGTATAGGAGTTGTTTCTAATGCCTGGCTTGTGGGTGCTGAATGTGCCAGCTATAAAACTCCCTAAGGCAGCTAAAGAGAAACAAAAGTACCAATAGAATGCAATTTGACACCTAGCTGCAAATAGAAGCTGTGAAACAAGGGGACTGATCATTCCTAGTGCAGAGCGAGAGAAAGAGTAGAGATTGCAAACATGTGGAGTAGCAGAGAAAGAAGATTGCACTGGTTTGTGTTGGTGTGTGAGTATAGTATGTCCAAGCAAAGAAGACATTTTGGCAATATGGGGATATGACTCCAGACCGGTCAATATTGGTTCAAAAATTATTAATTTGGCTTCAAATTGTAGATCAGAATGTTTCCTACAATTTAAAACCAAATTTATTATTTTGCAATGAATTTTGACTGAGCTGGAGTAATTTTCTCATTTTGCCAGAATGTCTTCTCTGCTTGGACAGACTTTAAGTCTGGGCATGGTCTGAGATTGGGCATAATGGTGTCCCTCTGAATCAGGAACGCCAGAAACGAGGCTCCGTCCCGTATAATAAGGAATCCAATAAAGGTGCCTCAAACCTTCTGATACGGTTTTCAGTTGCTGATGTTTGACGAAAGTACATTTTAAGTGTTTCCGTCGAAAAAGGTCGCATATTAACCGCGGCAAGCGGGCAGTATAGAGCTGTCTTCTCTGGTGTTATATAGGTAATGTACTAGCAAGAAGCACTCTGAAATTTACCACCATTTGGGAGAAAGATATGCAAATGATTATTGATTCAACTTACCTATATTTTTTTATTGGAACCAGAAAATGTTCTGAAATATTTAAGTTTCAAACAATAGGTGTATAGACGTAGTGTGTTTCTAAAACTGATTGATTTATTATTAATTTATTTGTTTTTGTACTAGGTTTTGCACAAAGAAAAGCATACAACATGCATTGGCGGGTTTCACAAAATTTTGAACAACACAGAAGATGATGAAATTATCAAAGGCTTATACATCCGTCAAATTTAGATAAAGTTATTGAACTGCATATAAGTATACACAAACATTTTCAAGATCAAATTTAGAATATTGTAATAATAAGTGAGTAAATAGGCTAGGTATAGATCAATGTAAAAAGTTTGAAAGTTGATTGACAAACTTCTTTAGATTGAATATAAAGGTTACTATATCTTATTATTCCATTTATTATTACCAACAAAACCTGTAACATGTATATCCACGAATTCGTTAATTTTTCATCAATATATTTTAATTATAAATAATACGGTTTTTTGTTCTCTAATATATTTCAGAACTCATTTTCACAATGATATTGAATCAATTGATTTTAAAATTGTCATAAATTTAATCATAATCTGATCCGAAGAGGTAACGAAATAGAAATTTCAAGTGAGTGACTGGGTTCAATATAATTAGATGATGGTGTTGAAATTTTTACGGCTTTAGTTCATGTTGTGGTCAGGCTTTCAATGTTGCAGTTTGGTCAGTGCTGTACAGAGGTGTGGTTCTATTTCCAACAATGACAGGAAAAATAAGAGAAATTTGTTCATTATGGAAATCTAATTCTTATTATGCATTAAGTACATATGCTTCTCCGTATTCCTTTAAATACCTACGACATTCCTAATTCAATAATTTATCTTATCTATTGAGGGGAGCAATAAGTATTCATCTATCACCTTGTGATTGGAGTGAATTCAAAATCTCAGATGCTATATAATATATTATTCTTCCTGAACTGCTTATTAGATAGCGTTATTCAACATTTTGTTAGGAATGTAACTATGATCCGCAATCTTTCCTAGAAAAATGTTGAAGGCCGCAATACAAGCATTATATATAATTATATATTTATTTTAAAAGTCAGGACATATAAAGATCGAATTTTTGCTGCCATAACTTAGTTTACAGGAGTGTATTATTATGAAGTCAGACACATTTTAGTTTTTGTAAATTAGGTAGCTGAGATGAGGAATTGAAAGATTATTATACCTACCTACTTTGTTTCTTTGTGAATGTATTTTTTATATCATCCAGGTTTTCAGCTCATACCTAATTTTCAGCTAATAAAAATAATATTGGATAACACATTAAAAAGGTTCATAAAATGGAATTCAAATTTATTTTCACAAACAATTCAAAACACACCGAATTATATAAAAACTCAAATTAATTTTGAACAAAATAAAAAATCTAGCAATTGCTTATGAATAGAATATTTCATTTTTTACTGCTTAATAACTTCATTTTCTTGAATTAATCATTATAAAAATGTAAGGAACTCGTACGAAATATTCCCAAAAAAATGAAAATAATAAATAATCTTACTTCTCCAAAGATGTAGCCCATATTATATCAAATCCTAATAGATACTATTATTTATTGTTTAAAATATGGTTCCGCATATCAAATAACTAACTGCTATAGCCGTGGTAACATAAATTGTTAAAAAGCTTCTTATATTGATTTGTAAAGTAAGTATTAGGAAATCGAATTCTTACGTTCCTATCATGTATTGGAATGCTCTACTATGACAGAGTCAATATTATTAAAAATAATGCGCCAACTTTTCACTGAAAAGTTCTACAAAGTGAGTAACGTTAATTGAAAACATAAAATCATTTAGATTATTGATTGCTTTCATAATTATACACTCAAGCATGAATCAAGTATGAATTATTGTTTCTATACTTTAACGTGCTTACTGCTTATACAATGCGATGTTGTTCTGACAATAGAATAATCTTGAAAAAGTGGATTACCAAAAATTATTAGAGTGTCTTATTGTATATAGGCTACAGTCACTGGCGGCTCGTGTCCACGAAACAGGTGAAGTGCCCGTATCTTTTACTGTACAGAACTTCACCTGTTCTGTGGGCACAAGCCGCCAGTGTATACAGTATTATTAAAATTAACAACTGCTTCAACATCATATACCAATTCATCAACCGAAAGTCTTGAGAGATCTTGGTTTATATCATTCATGAGTTTTTCTCTACTCATCTCTATTCAGGCTATAATTTTGAATAATTATGAAAAATATTTTTGTGATTAAACTTATGAATAATCGATGAGATTATCCAGATATTAATGTTCATTCCATAATATGTAGGCCTAAGTGTTTTCTCACTAATTCCCATTCAGGATATAATTTAAAGCGAAAATAAAATTATACAATACAAATTTTGTAACTCTTTTATGAACAATCAATTATAAGAATCTGAAACTCAGACATGGCATTGTGCTGGTGTCTGAAATAATCAATTGGATGATAATGAACCACACAACATCCTAGCTTAGTCCCTTATTTGTGTCTATGCGCACATCATAGGCTGTAATTAAGGGTGTTATTGGCTGTAATCAAGGTAATATAGGCTGTTGGTTAAGTGTAAGACAGAACTTAGTCCTAACTTCGCCGTTTCATGGCTAGTAACGGAGTAGTCTTATTTTAGTATTCATATTTAAAAATTCGCTCCGGCAGCTGGCGGTCGGAAAGAGTGCATTTCAAATGCAATTCTATGATGGCTCAAATCATATGACTTATAATGAGCTATTCAGGGTATGAATTCAAAGGCGCCGTTTTCGAAAAACACAATTTTTGGCATTGTGTTATTCGCCATTTTCTCTGCCATTTTTGATTGGATTTTTTTCGTTTATGGCTCAAATTGTAGGGAATAATAAGGGTATTATACCCACCAATTTTCAAAACGATCACGTTGATGGTCGATTTGTAGTGATTTTACAAAATTTTCATCCCCTAATTTCACCCCCTACCCTTGGACCAATTTGGCTGGTTAACGAACTTGACTGAGATATTAACACTAATGATTTTTGTGCAAAATTTGGTCGCTCTCCGACAAGCCCTTCGGGAGTTATCGTGTTAACAAGAAACTGTACATATATAAATATACATATAAATATATATAGAGAGATATATGAATTTGAACGGACATCAGATTCGTGTTCTAGGGGCTCGGAAACGTGTAAAAAATATATCACATCATAAATTTTCGATTGTCAGGGCAAGACCAATAGTACATTTTTTCAAATGAAATGCACTAAAATTGTATTTGCTATACATGAATAAAGTTATCCTATCTATCTTTCTATCTATCATGTGTTTTCAAAGCTTCATTACATCTATTAAAATGTATTAAGTGAACAAAAAGAGGATGTCCGAAAATTGTGTCATGTGGAATGGAGGTAAGGTTGCATTTATTGTTATTAAAAATATGAGATGAAGATAGATAGGCCTATGTCGCTAAAGAAGATAATATTCATGATTCATGACGAATCAGCTATAGTAATCAAAAGCTATGAAATATAATTGCTGGAAGTTAGCATAATATGATTTAATGATGAATCTTCATCCTTATAATCTTAATCCTTACTTTTTCAAATCTTCAATCTTTCAACCAACTCTGAATACACCCTAATTTTCTGTGTCTGCTCCTTTAGTGGAACAAATTATAATTATAAAGCTTCAGGAAACTTAGCTGATCATTCAGCGGTAGATGCAAGTTTGGTACTGCTATTCAGTTGCCCAGCAGTTCTGGCCCCTTTATTGTTGAATAGGACTTTGGTCTCTAGGGAACCAACCACAGATTGTTCCTTGTTGATGTTGATGTTCAAGTTAGGTGGGTGCTTTCGAAAGAGGAAGTGAGGGAGTCATCCAATACTACAACATTCAGTATTCGGATGAAGAGTGTTTGAATGACAATCTCGAATAACATCACAGTCTGTACTTTCTGATATCAAATCAGTTCACCGTAGGATAGATGTATAGGTTTTGTCTCACGACATTCCCAAAATCTCTAATTTGACCTACATTGTATTGCACATTCAAATATGTGTGTGAATATGACCGCGGCTACTTTCATAATGTTGTCTTTTTCTGAGTAATTATTCATAATATCATTCAGATATTCTTAATTTGTTACATTCAATTTCCAATAAGATACTTGAGACGACTCAACGTGATACGTACTATAGTAAATAATTTATTTTTCCAATCAATGAAGCACAAACAAAAATGAAGGATGATACCCAGTATCAACTACAATAACTTCAGAAAAATAAATTGATGACACTGAGTTGAAACTGTGCGGGGTCAAGTTTGAAGTAGCTCAGTATACTACAGCAAGCCAAATGTATGGAAGGAAAGTGCAGTGATTATTGAAATTAAATAGTAAATAAAATGAACTTATTTCTAATTACTTACATGAACATATGCGAAATCATATCATACATAATAATAAAAAATCATATAAAAATTACATCATAATTATACATTTTGAACGACACTACTAAACATTAATCAATTTGCAATCATTTTCTTTACAGTGCTCAAATAAAATCATTACAGAAGTAATACAAAAAACCTATATAGTCATGAAAAACACACTTAGGAATAAGCTAATTCAAAAGATTCTTCCTTCTAAGATGATGCAAAATTTCTAGACCTAAAATAATGATTCCACTGAATCCTTTTCCAAAAGCCACTTCTTGAGTAAGTATTTGAAACGATTTAATTTATTTGCTCTCCTAATATCAAAGGGTAATATATTATAGACTCTAGGTGCAATATACAAGAAAAATCTTCTAAATTTTTCTTTTTAGGTCTAGGTGGAATAATAGATCCTCCTGCCCTTAGAGCTGGGTGACTATAGAGCAATGCATCTCCGTACAGGCCACATCGCTCAAAAAATATTTCCAGTACTTTATAAAAGTATAAATATCTCAAGGGCAAAATATCTTTAGCTCTAAACAGGATCAATGAACTATGACGGGCTGGTTTTCTTGACATTACCCTAATAATAAATTTTTGACCAACTAATAGCTATAATTAACTGCAGCTTCAAATTACTGATATGAATACTCCAGATATTTTACATTATTCACTTCCTCGATATGCTCACAGTTACAGTTGGATGTGCTATCACAGCTTGGAATATGGAAAGTGGTTGCCGGTGAAGATTTATCAATATTACGAACCAATCAGGAGAATGTGATTGACACAGTCAGAGGCATGTCCAGGAACAGCCCAGCTATCCTTTTACTATCATTTATTCAGTTGTCTCGGAAAAGTTCCAGTTTCAAAGCTCAAATTAAAAATGTGTGTCAGGACTTCTGATAAAGGTTCTTTAGATATTTTAACTGTTATTGTTGCAATTTTATCCTTTTCTGGAGATTTTTTAAATTTTAAATTGTCTATTACTCGTTGTATTTCTAATGGGCATGTAGGCTTGAAAAGAAAGATGCGCTAGGTTTGTGATATTCAAATCTATTACTGAAAATTTGAGGATTAGGGGGCTGTGATTTGAATTGAAATCAAGTGTCGAAACTATATTTGCAAAATATTTATTGAATTCATCCGCTATTTTCTTCTTTTCAATCTTCTTTAATAAACTATTATTCATCCAAGGCTCTAAATTTTTTCTTCTGTTATGACTAGTATATTTATTTGAGGATTTCTGTAAGCATGATTTTATTTTACTCATAAAATAATCAAGAGCTAGGTCTACCATTGATACACATCAGACCAATCGGCCTGTTTAACTTCTTTTAGGAATTTATTATTATCTACCTTTTCTATTACATTCGAAGAGAGCAAGTCGTTACTATAATACCGACTACAAATACTCTATAAACACTCTATCGTATATAATACTATAAATACTCTAGCGTATTATCAGGAGTATCTACGATAACACGATTAGAGAATAATTTTATCATTGCGTGGTGGGTTATGTTATTGTGATAAACGGTTCCTTCAAAATTAATCAATTTGAGAATTCTAGGACTTGCACGTATGAATAAATGATCAATACAAGAAGATTTTCGATCCGTTATTCTTGTTGGAGTATTAATATAAGAATCTAAACCATGACTTTTCATCGTAAATTTATAATCGTCCACTAATCGAGCTGTACTAGTTAAATCCACATTTATATCTCCTGTAAAAATTACACATTCATCTGTAATCTGATCCAAGACATCACCTATCTCATGTACAAATATGTCTATTGAAATACTTGTGAAACGATAAAAAGCTAAAAGACAAATTTTCATTTCATTTATATTACAATACAATTCTATACCGTCGGCTGAAGTAAAGTTAGCTTATTGTGATTCACATTTATTTCCTCTTTTACATATACAACTATTCCACCTGCTCTATACGAGTCATTACAATTGGCATAATAATTATATCCATCTATCCTATACATATCCATCTCATTATCATAGATCCAGATCTCGCTCAATACAATAATTTGTTGTAGAACTTCTAGTTGACTCAACTCTAGTAGGAATGTATCAAAGTTTTCCTTCATACTCCTTATGTTAAGATGTATACATAGCAGAGATGGACTGTGTTCTCTAGTACTCATCATAGCACAAATTGAAGGTTTGCTTTACTATCAAACATGAAATGGAAATATTGTACAATTTACAGATTGCATGAAATAATATCATAAGAGTCGCCAATGTAACAAACAGATTCTCACTGTGAATTTCGCATATGAAACAAACACTACTATCGGTAAACTTATAACATACATAAAATCCACCTGCAAATTAACAAGTAAGCATATCTACACTTTCCTTCCATTTTTTATTATTTTTCTTATCAGTAATTCTCAAAATAATGTACACCATATTAAGATACTTCAGAATAATCATATTTGATGTAGGCATACGAGAACAAATTAAAACTATTATATTTGGTATAACATTTCATAATTGAAATAAACAAAGTTAAGTGAAACGTTAGCTTCAATGTCTTTTTCGTAGCGAGTGAAGTGCCTGGTTCTGAGGCATAGAACAAAAATGATAGGAAAAATTGAATTAAAATCTCTAGTCCATTCTGGAAAAGCTAAACTAAATAAAAATATTCTTATTATTTTTCTTTCATCGTGACATGGCCTAACAAAATCTCATGTAGTTAGAACCACAGTGGAATTATTCTAACTATAAAACATAATAAATCAAACTTCAGTGGTTAAATAAAGTTGATAGCCAAGCGCAGGAGTTTTGCAACTCATATGAGTTTTAGAAGATCAGGCAAGCTGTTCACAATGTGTGATCGAGGTCCTTTCTTACATGAATGTGTCTGTTTTTGAACCACACGAATTGAAATTTTCCATCTTTTTGCATAGATTTGGCTGTTTTGAAAATAGTGCGATTTACAAGAGACATGGTCTCATTAATGTACATGGCTTTTGTATTATTTGGCCAACCAAATTCTAATAGCGACAGACTGCCCTTATCTTTTTTACAACTCATGAACCTATCTTTATATGAATATGCACAAAACCTAACTATAATAGGAGGATGCCTTTCGGACTCGTCTGCATATTTTGTGCTAGCAGGTAGACTATAGTATACTTTTAACTTGTTATGCAGTTCACTAATTGTTTCAAGTCGCGGACGCGTTTCAAGTTCTGGTACTCATCTTCGGCGGCCCTCCTAGCTTATAGACTCGTGATAATTTGTGCTTCTGATACGCAAGATACATTATTCAAACATTATTTGAAAATTAAACTTTAAAACATAGGGCTATTTAAAAAAATTGAAAATCGAATAAATTTTATTTATTAATCAATATTTTTAATCTTGTTTATTTATTTCATTATTATTTTATCCACATTGATAATGGGCTGAATGTCCCCGAAACATGTTTGTGTATTAATAATTTTAAAGTTTTTAAAAGGGTATTCGATTTTCATTTTATTTTTCAATTATTCAAACAGTTTGAATAGAAGGAATTTCATATTGAAATTTCCCTATTGTATTTCATTTATTATTCTGCATGTTGTATTTCACCTATCACATAGACTATTATTCTCGGGAAAAAGTTGAATGGACTTCTTCATCTTAAAAATCTTAATGAATGTATCAATTTGAACAGTAGATATACAGCTTTAGAGTGCGTTATCGTAGCGAGTCACTTACACATTCAATCAATGCCGATATTCATGATTTAACTATTGGGAAGTAATCACAATGAGAATGGGAATACAGATTTTTATTAACTCATATTATACAGAACATTAATAAGAGGAGAGACCACAGTTCTAACCAACTCATTTCATTGCAGTATTTGAAGCTTGTTAAGAGAATACCTGAACATAATTATCGGCTAAATACGCTTGTTCTAGTTTACTGTATTGATTAAAACGCATGACCACACTTTATCAATTAATTTCCCGGTACCGGTAGTGGAAAAGGATTAAATCGGGTTCGAGAATCTTGGGAGCTATCCTGTGTGATTCAATGGTGAGGATTTTCTATTGTGTACTGTGGTGCGCACTCGTTTCTGCGCAGACGCGTTTCCCGCGTTGTGTGTGAACCCCGTGGAGCGGCTACCATGCCTTGACTCAGTAGTCAGCCAGCGGTCGAATGGAGCACATAGTCCGCGCTCTCACCTTTTGACAACAAGCGCGCAATCAGTGACAGGAAATTGGATAAGATTTCTTTGAAAAAAACTCCCTAGGACCCTAGCGATGTGCGTGCCATATTTCTTGTCGCTTTTTGTTGCCTTGTGCTTTGGAAAAGTGTCGTGTTTCGTTCAGTCTGGAGAAAAACTGTTTTCCATCTTGAACGGCACGTGTCTTCTTTCTGATTCCAACTCGCAAGGTAGGTCCCATCAAACTTTGATCTATATATTGTCAAAACTTTTATTACAGTACCGGCTTGTATTCTGCTGAATTTTCGGATGAAAATCTTTGAACTTTTCATCGTCTTGATAATGTTTACATAAGACATAATAGCATAGATATAGATGATTGAGTACTTAAAGGAATACGAGTGATGTTGAATCAATGAATCAATGACTGAAATACTGCAGGTAATACTTTGATCTTGATAGTTTCAGAAGTTTCTAGGTAGCTGAACTAGTTATCTCTAATAGTCATCTAAATGCCAGGAACTTAAATCTAATTACATAGGATTCTTCTGAGGTGGTAGACCATGATAACCTGCAACAAGTAATAACAATTGAAAATATGAAATGAGATGTAACTTACACATTACACAAGGTAGTGTCAGCAATGTTGGAAGGAAGCTGTCAGGTAACAATTATTCATATTTTTATAATCAACAATATTGTAATTTTAATTGATAAAAATAATCGTTTCCTGGCGTATAAACATTTACGATTTACGCAAAATCAATCGTTCAACCTACAACAATTGACTTCTAATCTGCGGGGCCCAATTGACAATTCAGCAAATGCTTCCCATAATTATTCACCATTAAAGCCATACCAGTATGTATTTATTAGCTAATTAATTTTTTTCAACACTTGTATGAATACAATGATAGACAGAGAAACAATCAACCAAAAAGTACAAAATGTCCTCATTAGCTGAGAAAGGGGAGGGTAGCTGCCCCCTGCCCACCTCTCTATGGGCAGAGATAATTGGAATGAAACGGCAAAGATTGATAAATGTAGTTGAACTTGGAAAATTGATGTTCGTCAATCAGGAAAACGTTTTGGATGCGGCAGTAGTTCAAAAAGCTTGGTGGAATGAGTGAGATAGGAATCTTGTTTGGAAGTAGAAAGATATATTGTTCAGTTGAAACACGTTGATTTTCTGGAAGAAGATTTTTTCGGCCTTTCTTGAGAAGAAATTCTTTGCTGCAAGCTCTGAATAATTTTGAAGGTGGGAAGACCTGCTAGAATTTCAGAATTTGTGTTGATTTTATAATTAGACCCGTGCTGGAGAGGCGAAAAATATTTCGCAGGAATATTATTCTGAGAATACTGCAGACTTATGTCGTCCCTGAGGAAAGATTTTAATCGAACAATCTTCAAAGTTCTCTCTGATAATAATCAGCAAATGACGATTTTCTAGAATTTCTTAAAAACCTTCAAAATATCATTTTCAAGTGACAAAATGAAATATTGATGATTCTGGTTATTAGTATTCAATCACAATTTTGCATATTCTTGGTGAGTTTTCTATTTATGTCGCATTTAATTTGATTGGATTTTTTACTGCCTCGCATTATTTGCTTGGAAATGAGTTCCCAACTCTACTTTCCCACCCATCTTGAATTAAAATTTCATTCGAACTCTCTGACTAGCAAAATTATTATAACAAACATTACCTGTTCTTTCTTCAAATTGAAATTAAGTTTTTGGTTCATTCTCGTGCATCCAAGCTTTTACTATAGATTGATCAATAAAAGAGCTCATATCTTTATTCTCTAGAGATCTAGAACTATGAGTATTAGATAAGATATTATTAGATATAAGATATCAGATAATTTTCCACAGAGAAGGTACCTTCTCTGTTGCCTTCTTTGTAATCACACTGAACAGAATGCTTTCGTAAACCGTAAAACTACTATACAGTATTGTACCAACGTTACAATTTTACAACGTTATTCATTTGACCTATTGTACAATATGGTTAACATTTTTATGAATTCATTTTCAATGAGGCAACAAAGATTCCATTATTATTTGTATTTTTGTAGAGTTTACCACTATTACCAGAAACTATACCAATCAATCAACCGCATTGATTACATGTCTGTCCAAAGAGCTCAATCTCGGCCAATATTGGTTACAATTGGTTCATCATAAATTTAGTCTCAAATTGTAGGACACATTCTAATTCACAATTTGAGATCAAATTTTTAATTTTCCAACCAATATTGACCTAGGTTGAGTCATTTTCTTATCTTGCCAGAATGTCTTCTTTGCTTGGACAGACTATATGAATCAATTTCCATGTTTTAATGCCAGTATCATTTTGTAAACGTTCTTCATTGAAAATTGGTGAGAATATTCAGTTTATTATGACTCCATTGCCAGCCAGCTACAGGCAGTTTGGAATTCGACTGGAGAGGTAATTTCGATTCAGTCATTCATAATGGAATCATATTAGCAACGTATGCGCTTGGCAGCAGGGTAATATTAGCTACGTTCAGTTGACAAATTAAGCTGCTTGTGAGGCTAATATTCAATGTTTATCATCAACGTACTTTGCAATGACATCAATCCTTTGAGTGGAGGCGGACATTGTGATTAATAGCTTACAACTATTTCTGCACGAATACAGAACATGTCTTATACAGTAGAGAAAGTGGGTATAGTTCGTTCTCATCAGGCATCAGCCAATTGACTGAGGACTAGACGTATTCAGCTGCTATTTGTGTTTAATGGATGATATTACACTGAATAATCCTTTATTTGAAATGTTTTGAATGTCTTTGACAAAACTTCACTCACGAACTACGTGAAATGCAACAGAAATTGTGATAATTTTCATCGGAATTTGTTGATTGTATAGTCACAATGATAGGGTTTCTAGAGGGTTGAGATATGGTTAGAAATATGAGTATTACTCATTTGAAAAAATGAGTGAGTAGGGGAGGAGTTGAACCGTTTCCTGAATCTGAGCAATCAGAATTCTATTCTGCATTCCGTTGGAATATCATTTCACAGTTATTCATTTTTGTTATTCCACAGCTTTAGAATTCGAATGACTTCACTTAGTATTTTGATGATTGCACTTTTTAACACGTTATGAGGTCATTGTTTGTAATTCAATTTATCACATAGATTGTAGATACATATGGATTAAACATTTTCCAATTGATTTTTCTGCAATTTCATGTGAATTAATAATTCTTCCATCTTCTTCATGACTTTATTGTCTACGAGTGGTCATAACCACATGTGGTCATAACTACGTTTAACAGTTATCAATATTGATGCCGGGTTTTTCCAAGTACGCTCAAAGTTTAGGTACCCTCAAATTTTTATGAACAGCTGACATTTTCTATGATAAGTATAGGAAAGCGTAGTAAACTTGAGGGTCCCTCAAACTTGAGTGTGCTTGGAAAAACCGGGCATGAGTCTCTCTTATTTTTTAAGTTGATTGGAGATTGAGAAGTTTATTTTCAGTAGAAGACATGGATTTATTATGTGCAAACTTTGCCTTTTCGTGAGGAAAAATCATCATTATACCGAATTTGCATTTCATCTTTAATTCTATTTATAATACTACTGCACGATATTATCATCCAATTATTCATGTATATCCAGTATTTATTCGGACTATAACAGACATTCTCAAATCAATGAAATAATATATAATATCGTAATATAGAATTAAAGATATACGTTTGTAATAAATCATAATATGCAATTCTATCCTTTGTCACTTGGAAACTTTTGGAAGCTTATTATGTTTGTTTGTTGTTTGTTTGTTTATGAGGGTGAAGCCCACATGAGCTCATAGGCTTGTGCGTGGGTGATGAAATGGATGATAGATGACGACTACTTTTAGGTAGTCGGGACCGACGGCTTATCGTCTCCTCCGAAAGACGGGGTGGCCGTATTTATGTGATTGTGCTGTGGTCAAAAATTGTTCCCCCGCTTGGGACTTGAACCAGGGTATAACAATGATTTACTTGCAGTTTTCATTCATTTTTCAAGTCTCGTGCGCGTGACTACAAGAATCGAAAGCACAATGAAAAGTATATCAGATGTATCTGAGATCGTTCAAAAATCTTGTTTGACCTTTTCTGAGTAGTCCATGATGACAAACTAATGAAGAATTCAAGATTCCATCAAAGTTCTATTCCAACAAAGTTCACCAGTTCAACATGGTCTTTGTTTGAAACGTTATATTGCAAACTTCACTCGTCAGTCAAACTACTGTTATCCACAAATCAATTTTCAATTATTGGTCTACCAAGCATCAAATTGATAGACTAAAATTGTTCAATCATTGATATATTATTAAGATCAACGATATGACAGAATTTCGTCGGACTTCTATCAATAATCACATGTCAACCAAACGTGTGCCGATAATTGCTTTGAAGGATTCCAGTTTCATGTCAACAATGCGACTAAAGTCGGACTTGCTCCTGAGATCCAATACGAGCTCAAACACGAATACAAAAGACCGCCTACTTGGCAATACGATACGAAGTTCAATTACATCGTTCCAAAGTAGCCTTCAACCTTCCGTATTTCGAGAAACTTGAATGAGGCTTCTTACAATTTACTGGTTACACAATCGCGTGCTCTCACACACACGCACTCACACCTTTAGCGGGAGGCTTTGATTGAACGAATAGCATGTCAACAACATACGTGAATTTTGAGAAATACATGCTCAGATTCATGTCAAAGTGAAAGCAAATTTCGCGTAAGTCATACATACCATTCCACTGGTTTATTTTCATGCACCTTGATATTGTTAACTCGAATAATAGCCTATCACCAAACTAATTTACGGTTCGAGTTGTCAAAACAACTCAGGATATTGGCATGGTTGATAAAGTTTGGAAAATATATAGTCAGGATTTGGACTTCTGGGAGGCCCAGATTACATTATTGACCATCCCTTTGATTTCTATCCCTATTGAAATTTAGCTGATCATCCATCAGATGATCATACTATGATTCCACAGATGTGACCATACATTTTCAACAATAAAATACATTTTTGTGACAATACAAATCATATTACAATATGATTTGTGATTCGTATTCATGATTTCAAGTCGTACTATTCGATAAATCGAATTAGCTGCTATTTTTTCCCAATTTACTACACTACTATAGTACTGTACTCTATGTATGTTCAAGGATAGGCTACTTAATATAGTAATATGCATTATTTCCTATCGATTATAGATCCATTTGGTTCGTGTTTCGATTAAATTGAATTAATTGAATTATTCTAATAATAATTTCTTAATAAATCCCAACAAGCGGTAACATCGGTATCCCAAAATGATTGAACTAGTACTAGTCTGATAGTTAAAACTAGTACTAGGTAGTACCTACTAGTTCGACTTTCTTTAATGAAAATGAAACCAGTTCCTAGATTTTTGAAAGTGGCTCATTGCTAGAGTTGCTCCAAGGATCCAACATCCAATACTATTTTGATCCTAGGTTTGAACCAGCAGTTTCAATCAGAGCTTTTTCAGCATGATAGAGTTTGAACTAATGATCAGAGGCAGTGGTATGAAATTCTTTTCGATGAAACTCTATTCAATGTCAACCAGAATTTTATTAATGTATGGAAATTCTCAAGATGTGTTTGAACTAAGGATACGTTTAATGTTTGATAGATTCAGATTTAAATGTAGTAGGCTAAAATCAATTTGAGAACTTGTCCAAAGACTTATTGCTATTTTCACTCTATGAAATTTTCAGATTGGATATTGATGTGGAACCTTTTTATAATGATAACCATTTTCGGGTGAATGCTTTTTCAAATTTCGACTGGAATCGCGCAATGGTAATTACAACAATTAATTCTTCCTCAGACTATAAAGTAATATTGAGCTATTATCGAAATCATTATTTGTTCATCAGTTGTATTATTATGAAGACAGAAGTCTACCAATAATATTATGGAAAAAATTTCAGCCTACAGAGATTTGCTTATCTGATTACCGTTCTTCTTTTTGGCTGTACCGTCCAGATTATTGAAATGGTACACCCTCCTTGTTTAGAAAAATAAGATCTGAGAACGGTTGGGAGAAAACCTACTGTTCTTGACAGGTGAGCGGTTAGCCTCACGTTTTTAAATTGATAATGGATATTTGGTAATCTTTTATGACTGTTTTGTTCATCATGACTTATGTATATTCCAGTTATTCTATAACTATTAAATCGGTTTCTTGTAACGATGTTTGGCTCTCATCCAATGAAAATTATGATTGAACAAACAACAAAGATTCACATTCTTCAGCTATAAGCTACAAAACAGAAAACAGACACAATACTGTGACATCACGTTTTTATACCACTCAGTGATATTCAAAATAAATTTCTATTTTTGAGAAGACGGTAGTAAAACTAAAACTGACGGTCATCAAGTAAGAATTGGAGAACTTTTGCGTATCAAAGATGACGCACAAAATATTATGAAATGTGATAAATTTAGAAATAGTTCAAATTTTATAAACAATTTGTCGGTTGTGCTACGTGCAAGGAGAATACTCAAACCGTGATTTTTCATATTCAATGTTATTTTTCTGCTTAATTTGGCTGCTCGTAAACGAGTTTATTATCACTTATGCGAGGCTACTCAACGGCTTTTTATAATATTTACTCTACTTCTGCTATAATTTTATAGATTTGAGTCTTTATGAGAGGTTGAAGTTTCATCAATCTTGATTCTACCCATTCAAGCTCATTTCAAACATACATTTGAATTATAATTTTCTACTCTATAATAGTGTATTCCAACTGGAATTGTACAGACAGTTCCCCTTCACTTTTGAAGCTAGCAAATAACAGCTGTTTCAGTTTAAATTGGATTATTTTCATGAGTTTTACTCTAGTGTAGTAGATTGATCATAATACCACAAATAGAACCAGCATTTCAATTTATTGATAATTTGGTGTAAGTTAAATTGTTTAATTTTTTATTGCGGATGATGCCCGATTAAGCGATTCAGCTTGTCCGTGGTTGATGAGTGCGTGGGTGAATGAAGAGGTGGAGAACCCCATTCCAACTGGGACTCGAGCCCACAACCAGGCATTGGTAGTGGACTGAAGGTTGTAACGTAATGCCTCAAACCACTGCGACAACCTGGTCGTGTGTTCTTTTTATTTTAATTTCCCCAGTATCATTATTCCCCATCAATAAGTAAAGGCCAATTGATCTCGTATGCTTTGGTGATATGAGAAACATTTGTAATCACAATCCAAGTAGCAGTTACGAGTTTCTGCTTTGTTGAAAAGTCTATTGAGTTTGAGTGGGGATTTCAATTTCGGCTCTCCAGAATCCAGATATACAGTAGCTTGTTCAGTTCTGAACTGGGAATTAGTTTTCACTGCTCCGATTAGACTACTAACAATCCAACGTTTAATCCCAATTCGAAATTTTCAAGTTGAAACTTCATCAGTAACATTGAACAACGAAGTGCTTCAACTCGAATTGATTGCTTGGATTGAGAAAATGAAAAGTCTATCTTGAATACCGTATTGGGAAATGTTAGCGTACTATACAAACTGGTTTAAACCATAATATTGCTTTGTAAAATCAATCAATTCAGTTCCTATTAAAGATGACATTCTTGATTTATTCTGTACACTATGCTCCATTATTGGATAGAGAAGCTACACACGTGTATAAGAGAGATTTATTCAAGAATTGTAGAAATCTCCTTTTATGGTTCATTCATGCAAAAATAAGAGCGTCTACATTAGATAGGCTTCCCAATAAGGTTATTCAATATCGAGTGCAAAAATCCTGCCCAACAACCTCCTACTTTCAATGTCAATGTTTTTGAGACATTCTTCCAAATTAAGTTTGCGGTATTTACTATCAAGTATGAGATTGTAAAATTCACTGAAATTTCAAAATTGAATTGGAAATTCGCCTATTCTTAAACATTGGCCATCATTAGTTTTCTTGGCAGTTAAAAATTGAGATTGAAGAAATTATATATGATTATTCTTGTCTTGTTATTAACCTCTCATCGAAATTTTTACACAAAAACCTCTCCTTCTGCCAATTTTATTAGAAATAGCTTCAGCTATCTAGGAGAATTTTGGTTAAATTCTCTATTCAGGTACACGAATTGTATCAAAACGTTCCTGGGAGGTCGAAACTCTGAGGAAAGGTCTGAAGTACTGGGGAACTGTATTACTTTGAATAATGAACTCTAATTGGACTAATGATAGAATAAAAGAACGGAGAGAGAGTTTATTGTGGTTTTTCAAGTACTATTGATTCTGCTTGAAAAGATTCTGATATTGGATGCGTCAGCCAGCTCTTATTTGACTGATGAATAATTCAAACCAGGCCTTTCACATCTTTGTTTCAAAGCAGCTTCCCATCTGACTACAGTCACGTATTGGAGGTCTCAGTATACCTATTTATACAGCACCGTGTAAACTATAAATAATAGAAAATTTAAAGATTTTGTAGGCATGTTCTCTGATTCCACAAGCTATGTTGGTGTTGTGTGAAAAATGATAATTCGGAGTTTGATCCAGTAAAGCTATTTATGTATTAAGAGCGTAAAGCGCGACTTTATCGCTCGCGCTAAACAGTTATCGCGCGACGCGATAGCGGAGCGTGATAATTTTGCAAGAGCGATAAAGAAGCTTTACACGCGAATTACATACAAAATTTTTTCTACAACTGCACATTATAATAACCTGTTGAACTAATTTGATTTGTCAAATAGCCTACTGTAAACTGTTATTAAATTTCTCTGGTGATAATTGGAATAATAAAATGAATCCATCCCGTTAAACTTGAAAATTATAATTAATTTTCAATTATCATTATATGCTTAAATTATACGAAAGAAAAAACAATTTTATGAACTCCAAAAAATTTGTCAGGAATCAGATTTGAACCTGCTAACATCACATCACTAGGTAATGATCGCCGCTTTAACCACCTCGGCCATTCAGCTTTTACAGAAGAGGGCGGAAATTAAGCTACATGAATTTGCATCTTTTTTGTTTCACTGACTGAAGCTTATCACAACACAGCTGATTAGCAAGCGTAAAGTACATCTCCTGCTCATGCGCAGTTGCTTAGCGAGCGTAAAGTAATTCAACTGCGCATGCGCAGATGGTTAGCGAGCGAAAAAGTAGATTCTCCTCGGAAATGGGCTATTTTACGATGAGAATTCAGTATGTAAAATCTTGTTTTACGCGCAGTTGTAGAAAAATAAATTTATTTTGTTGAATGAGTGAGTGAGAAGTATTATTAAAACGATGTTCAGCCTAGAGAATGATCAAAGTTCATTAATTTGATTATAGTTTTATTGTGGGAATAATTGTATTAGAAACTTATAAGAAGATTGAGAATTGAACTGGTAGTGTGATTTCTTACTTCATGAATAATAGTGCCTGTGGTACTCAACCTTTTTTGGGATGAAAGTGAGTAATGAATAATGAATATTCATTTCCATAATGAAAAATAACATATTTTTGATTAAAAAAACTAGGAAATTAACTGGCCACTATATCCAGTAGATGTAGCCAGCGTTCAACAAAAATTACAAAACATAAGAAAACAAATTGTGAGTCTAGTCTATCCAATTCACAAAGTTAGAATACTGCCTGCAGTGCATCGTAATAAAATACAAAAATAAAAAACAAATTTTCTATCACTCAAGATAAAATAATCGTGACTCTAGCTCCTTCACGTTAAACTATAAGAGTTGGTACCAACAAAATATTACAAGGATTTAATATAAAAAGACAATTAGCTATAAACTATAAGATTCAGAACCAACAAAATATTACAAAGATTTATAAAAAAAATATCAAATATATGCTATGAAACATCGAATCCTCACACTACTCTACCTTAATACACTTCTAAGCGGCCAAGTATCGATCACAGTAAATATCCATCTTCTAGTTCTTTTACAAAATAGTGCATGAGAAGGACATCTCCTCAATTCGATAGGCATTTTATTAAATAAGAGTGGCCCCAGATACAGAAAAGAATGCCTGAAAAGCTCTTTGTTGATTTGAGGAATTCTACAAAGTAGCCTATCTCCACTTCTCATTCTGTAATGGAAGTTTTCTGTAGTATTGTTCCCACTCATAAGATAGAATAGTTTAAGGACTTTAAACACAAATAAATTTTGTATAGGTAAAATGTTTAATTTGTAAAATAATGGAAAAGTAGCCTATCTCCACTTCTCATTCTGTAATGGAAGTTTTCTGTAGTATTGTTCCCACAGATAGAATAGTTTAAGGACTTTAAACACAAATAAATTTTGTAAAGGTTAAATGTTTAATTTGTAAAATAATGGAAAAGAGCTCTCCCTGCGATTTTTGTTCAATATAATTCTAATAAAATGATTCTGAGATACACGAAGCCGGCTAATGAGGGTTTTGAAAGTTCCACCCCAGCATACTAAACCATACTGTAATCGTGAATGGATTAGTGCATATAGAGTTTTCATCTGAGAAGTCTCACATATATTCCGAAGAAAATAAAATTTTCTAATCGAATTTCTAACACATCCATGTAAACTATTGATATGATCTCCCCATGACATTTTCTCATCAAAAGTTATTCCTAAATATTTGAACGAATTGACTCTTTCGATAACGCTGCAATCGCAATTTTCACTTTCGTAATCATGATCATGATAAATTATAGGGGTATCAAAATCAAATGACCTGAAGTCGAAATTCATGTACTTAGATTTGGAAACGTTAATCTTCATTTTATTCTTGGAACACCAATCATGTAATATGAGCAAGTCGCACAATACATGATTTTTTATAGTTTCCTTATTTCTATTGGAATATATTAATACAATGTCATCTGCAAAAGCCTGAAACTGACCATTGAAATTTTTCTCAAGCAAATCATTGATGAAAATTATGAACAAAATCGCCGAGGATACTGACCTTGGAGTACCCCGACGGTGACAGGGAGGGGTTGACTGAGGCAACCAGGCCTACCGACCCGCACCCGCTGCTCCCTGGCGGTCAGAAAGCTGCTGAACCATCGCATCGGAGCGCTACTCCCCTCCACCCAAGGCCTCAAGTTTCATTATTAATATATTATGATTAATTTAATCAAAAGCTTTTCTATAATCGATAAAGAGACCGGTTGTTTTATTGTTGTTATTAAAACTTGGATATATTGAATTAGTGAAATTATAATTTATTAAAACCTCAAACAACTGAAAACATTAACTGAAGCCAACATAACCTCAACACAACACTAGCACAAACGCACACAGTGAACTGTCATGGCGGCTCGTTCAACTCGTTTATTCATACGGAGTTCGGAAAAAACAGCTGGGCTAGATTTTCAGTGCTGTAATTATCATCGTCATCAAAATGATTATTCCCGCATTCAGAACAGCTGATCTTTGATTCTCCTGTAAACGGCAATTTTCCAAACGCAAATCTAGCTTGGAAAGTTGTGTATTACATACGAGTATGGCAAAACATTATTAAAATAATTATAGAGACTGATGCCCGGTTTTCCAAGCACCCTTGATGCCGACATAGAGCGTGACTATGGCCACTGCATTGCTGACTTCCTCGCGCCGAATTTCGGAATCGACGCACAATCTGAACGTACCGTGAATACAGACAGTGCTTTTATGATGCAGGGAACATGGGGTACTTCGTGAGGTCTACCGTTCACAGAACTACTAGTTAGTAGGATAGATGTTTTGTATATGATTCTCAATATCACTCGAGTCAAATATAGTTAACTTTGTCTTATCATAGGCTACACTTTCAAAAGATTATTTAGACGGTTGCCGTCAACTAAGAAAATGGCTGCCTTTGAAAACGAAATGGTGGAACTTTCTACCTCCTCGATGAAGCTTGTGATTGGACGAGACCTCCCACTTTCAACACCAAGAGAACCTGGCCAATGAGCGTCGAGTATTGAAGATGATAACAGTACGCCCTTCCTTTCCTTTGATGGAGTCTCAAGAAGCCTTCTGAATTTATCTGATAGCAATATTGTGATACGATTGTATTAAAAAATTCTTTGTTACTCTGATTTGAAAAATGTCTCTCCAAACAACGATAGAAACATAGATTCGTGTTGAGAACTATTCTACCACATCCAAAGAAAAATTTATCACTTTAACTATGAACTTCACAGTTTCTCTGAGGTATATAGTTATTAAAAATGTTAGTTCATGGTTATAAAAAAGTACAAGACCAGGTTTTCTAGAAATGTGAGAGCAAGTGGTAGGCTACTTGTTTCGTGCTGTGTAGATTAATCCACTTTCGCAATGAATTAGTTGGTGGCACAAGTTATTACCAATATTGGTTTGGTAGCGGCACAAGTTCGATTCACATTCAAAATGATCAATGGATCTAGATTTCCTTTTTTCCTGAATTTATTGCTTCAATTACCATGATCGAGCTTCATTTTACATGTTTCAACTCTATGATAATCCACAATCATTCATGAATCGTTTTTGACGTAGAAAGTTGTTTTCTACGTCATCATTAGGGCACTTTAATACCCTAAGTCTTTAATAGTCCAATTCTTTATAGTTCCTTGTCATCATTGATTGTCATATGACGTTCGAATCTGATATACCATATACGTCATGTTGCAATAGTGGAGTTTGAGTAGACTATAATAATATAGTCTGCGGTTCCTCAGTGTTTCGGTTTTATTCAAAATTGACGTTATTGGATACGACTTTCTAGTCACGTAAGCCTTCTTGCTCCATCTCCGTCTCTAGTTTTTATCTAAATCTAGTTCATCTCCTTGAAAATGTAAAATAATGATGAATTCCACGGTACTTGCTGTAGATACTGAATTGGTAATAGAAGAAATGATGAGAAGAGAGATACAGACAAAGCTCGCTAGAACACAAGAAAAATATCTTATACGATGAGTATCAGCTTTTTGTGATACTTATTGGATATTCTCATGCCGGAAGTTTTACAATGGTAATTTTTTCTCCATTTCTCACCATCCGACAGCTGCTTCCTATGATAATTTTTTGATGATAATCTGATATTATTCAACAGTTTGTTGGGAATCTTCTGTTTACGACTGAGTTTGGAGTGCATCCAGAGTACTAAGTTTTTCAGAGACAACAGTTTTTAAGACGGAAAAGGATTCTATTGATCCAATACGCTACTTTCCTTTTATTTGACATGCACTCAACTTCTCAGTTATTTCTATATGTAGCATGTATTTGAGTAAAATGTGATATGGAGTGATACTTCTTCTTTAATACATAGTCCAGTCAGTATAAACATACTCGTATTAATGGATGCATGCATGTCCAAAACCTAGAGTCTCATCTTCATTCTTATCAGAATTCTATCATCTCATCATTCTCATCTTCATATTTCAAAATTTCATCATTCAACATTTTTCTACTTATTCACCACCTTGCTATCTACTTAAAAGTTCAAATTCTATCCACTTACATTTTATTAATAACTATGTATATCAAAATTATGAGAGCATTGTTTTTGTTCTACTAATTGGTTATGTTCTCATCGTATTTGATGAGTTTATTATCGTGTTTTTAGAGAATCATAATCATTCAAGAATCATTACAATGGCGGAATAGTTTATTTATTGATTCTTGATTCGTGAAGAACACGAGTGATTCTTGATTGTGACACTGGCGAAAACAGGTGAAGTGCTGTACAGTAAAAGATACGGACACTTCACCTGTTTCGTGGGCACGAGCCGCCAGTGTACACAATCAAGAATCATTCGTGTTTTTCACGAATCAAGAATCAATAAATAAACTATTCCAAAGATATTCGCTTCAAAATAACAACAAATACTCATTCTCTTTCTACGAGTACAGTTAATTGTCAGGTACTGTTGTACAAACCTCACCCGTAAAACGCAGAGACATAGTCAATAAATGAGAGGCTAAATTATTTTTTTTATTGCTCCATGACTTCCATCACCAACTGGTATAAAGCGACTGCGGCCCACTTAATTGAATGCCACCTCAAAAGAAAATTAACAACTGTCAGTCAACGTTTTTCCCCTTGGTCAAAATAAAAGGTGAGTTTTCTGGGAGTAAAAAAGCTTTTAGACTATCAGCCTGGAACTTATTACATTGGGAGTTCACGCATAGGTGTTTTTGTGGCTTGACGGAAATAGGGCGAGGGTTGAAGAATCAACAGAATTCCGAACGCTCTTATTAGTTTTCGAATGGGAATCAGTGGACAGTATTGGAATGGGTTTTCTAATGTGGAAACTCTACGTCCTCATCTGGTCGTTTTCGTGTGCTGTGCCCTGTGCAGCTTGCTCCTGTGAAATCCATGCAGCACATAAAAATCTACCAATATATAAATCTCAGAAATAGCGATCGAAAGTCACAAAATCGCTACTATATACAAATTTATCACTTGTGCTATGTTTTGTCAATTTTTCGATTTTCTATCGCTATTTCTGGGATTTGGGTAAGATTTACACAATCGCCGCCGTCTAACGTTTTGTTCAGAATCCGACTCTCTTCAACTTCCATTAATAAAAATTACAAATTTATGATTCCTTATTTTGTTATAACCCTTATTGTTGAAAAATGGCGTTTTTTCGCATATGTTTCCAATTATCTCAATAACCGTTGAAGGTACACACTTAAAACTGGTTCCATTGAATTCCTCAGCTAATTTTACATAGGAATTGATTATTTCAGAACCTGAATGAAGCCTCCAAAAAATTAGAAAAATCTATATGTTTTGAAAAATCTCAATTTTCCGCCATTGTTATCTCGGTAACAAAGCGTTTTTGGGGGCTAGTCTCATGGAACTTTTTTGTCTACTTGGTGTAAGAAATCATCCTGAGACGTATTGCACATTCCTCCTGAAACACCTTGTATAAACTGAAAAACTTTCTAGAGAAAATGCAGTAATTCATTGTTGTGGAGAAGCGGTTTCGTCTGCTCCTTGTGCGCTCTAACAGGTGATGTTGTCAATTTGTTTTCTGAGGATGAAGCTCACATGAGCTCATAGGCTTGAGCGTAGGTGATGAGATGGATGATGATGATGTTGAGAGATGACTACTTTTTAGGTTGTCGGGACTGACGGCTTATCGTCTCCTCCGAAAGATGGGATGACCGTATCTATGTGTTTGGGCTGTGGTCGGAGAATTGTTCCCCGGTCGAGACTCGAACCCGGTTCCACTTCGTTATCAAGCCGTTATCACTCACTCCAATGAGCCACTAAATTAGAGTTGTCATTTAGCTAGGTCTAGGAACCCCATACACTTAGGTTCAAATGTATCAAATATTTAATTCAGTCCCTGCTCTAGAAAGGAAATGATTTGAAAGATATATCACAAATGGAACTTTTCTCAGACATTCTCGGCAAATCGTATTCCAAGACTAGGTAGAGGCTGGTCAAGAACAAAGTTTGGAAATAGCCTCCACCGTCTAAAAGTTGGTTCCTTATCCGAGATAGCTTCAACTTCAACTTAATACTGTTCACGTCCTTATTCTTGAACAAGAGTGGAAATCTCTTTCCCGTCTCCGGGATAATGGTTGTACACCCACCAATGTCTTTTTCAATTGGAATACTTCTAATGAATGTTTCACTTTGTTTTCTGTAATCCACCCGCATGTAATGATGTTGGATAATCACTGTATCATTACAAAGGAAAGTTCTTTCTAACTGGAAAAAGCTCTGCTTGACATTGAACAGGACGGACTGGAAAAACACGACTCGTTTACGAATCGGTTTTTCATGTTCATGGATAATTTGGGTCATTCCTCAATCTGGATCTGACATTTGGGTCTCCAATTAAGCAAACTCGATTTTTTGCATTGCATTCCTCTGAATTTATAATATTCGGATGACCTTTATGCGAAATTCAGGAATTTAATCTAAACCGATTCTATTTATTAGATTGATTCAGTTGATCAAGTTCCAATACTGATAATTCTCCGTCATAATTTTTACAAATATTGATTCTGTAATTCTACAAAATGAGGAAAGCTGCAGCTACATTATGAGATAAATTATTTTTAATTCTGTATATGGGTAGTATTTCTATTATGGGAATCCCTACACAGCTACATAGCGTTTTCAATTTGATTTTTGGTTGGTTGATGGAGTCGGAATCAATGTTAAATGAATAAATAATAAAACAAACAAACCTGATTCAATGTAAAATGGATAAATGATAATTAAACAAACCGATGAATCAATTACCTTACTCCTAAAGTTAAAGTTGTACTGATTGATCCATTAGCCGCTCAGTGCACTTTTAAATTAGATAAAGAGGAAATACAAATTCTCATTATTTGTGAATACTCAGTTGAATGGATATAATTTAATAACAATCATATCCTACTGCTTATCATGAACCAGATGGTATCAATTCCAATGTAATTTATAAAGATTATTAAAAATTCAATTAATCCGCTAAAATACAAAATGAACTTCATAGGTTGAGACTCATTCACTATCCAGAATGATCCTGATTGAACATCCAACTCTACAGCAATAGGGGAATAATTAATCATCAAATGAATTATTCAAGTGGGCAAATGAACTATTTTATTCCACTAGAATCACCTCTTCACCCCCCAAACGAGTCCCGCTTTGTCCGGCTATTGCTGCATTGTAAATGCTAATTGCAACTTAACAAGGATACAAGTCATTGGTTTGGCTCCATGTTATAGCTTTAACAAATGAAAACTGCAAGAGGGATCCACTTGTTTTAAAAGTACCAGATTAATTCATTAAACAAGTACAGTAGCGGACTTTGTACATGAATTTGAACTAGATCAAGGCGCAGAATTTGTTATTAAAAGGAGTGGACTATTTGGGATTAATAGAGTGCCTTGATTTTTTCTATCGTGGAAAGATGCGAACTTTTTCAATCAAAAAATTTGTGAAGGAGGGTGAAATCGTGATCACTTTTTACTCAACCCTGCTACTACGTAACCTCATTGCCTTAATGACAGGATTGCTTTCAAAACCGTGTAAAATTCAATTAGCCTATGATGAGTGGGTGGAGAGGGGGAAAACTACTAAATGGAATCGGAAAAATTTAATCAAATTGTTCATAAAGTCATGGAAATAGTCGTCTATGCTGGAAAGTGTAGATTCCATACTAAAATCATAATAAGCTTAATGGAAGTCGATAAAAATGGAGCGGACTCCACTAATGTTGACATTCTATAACATAAGCCTTTAAGAAACTATATTATGATGATGAAAGGCCCAATGGAAGTTAATAAAAATAGGTAAAAGGTAATGAAAGGTCAATAAATATGAAGCGGATTACACTAATAACTGTGACTTTCTAATAACATATGAATGGTTTATGATAATTATTTTAGAAACGAGATATGACAACCATTCTCGAGAAAGTTCATCCACAATCAATAATCATTCACATATTCCTTATTCAATTTCTAAATTTGATTCATTGACGACTGCCTTAGAAGAAGTTGTTTAGATATTACTATTATTATCTTACATATTCGCCACAAAATCCTCTAGAACTCATTGAGTAGAGGGCATAGTCTATGAGAACTCATGTAGATCTCCTTGAAGAACTCGTGAAGAACTTGAAGACCTTGAAGAACTCGTGTGAACTTGAAAATATAATTTTGAAAAATGAAATAGATGAGTCTGTGTATACTTGATTTTCTCAAAAGTATACTAATCACAACTCTTAAAGTTAGGAAGCTGATAAAATTGGGACATCATGAAAAGCGCATTAAGCGAAAATTCAGTGTCAAATACTTACTCGTAAGGTGGAAGAAGAAAATGAGAAGCAGAACCTTGAAACATTAAAGAAGGAGAGGAAGTACTTTGTAGGTCAGCAGCAATTTGAATTAAAAGACCAGAGTTTTGTGAATAGGTGGTTCTGAACTGCTGAGATGCACTTGACATGATGAAAAGGTGGCACTTTTGCTGTGTAGTGCAGCAATGGGAATGGAACATGGGCATAGAGCACAGGTATGAGGTATGAGCATCGACACTACTTTGACTGCAAAAGTATTAGACGTTTTCTGTGAAGTACACAGCTTTATTGTCTCGGCTACCCCCAGCATGTACTAGATACCTGTACATTTCGACGGCATATAATATGGAGTTTTTGAAGAGGCACATGTATTGTGCTACCTTTTGAGAGTGAAGACAAGCACTGAGAGAAGCTCGCTTTTCTTTCAGTTAAATTCCCGAGTGCAATCTTGAAAGCGACTCACGTGATGATGAAAGGTGTCTGAAGTATACTGGCTGGCAAAGTACAAAGTACCTGACAACCAGAGCAGAGTCGAACAAAAGTACATTCGTCCAATTTCGATAATGACTTGAGTGGTGTGGGGTTGGTTATGTTCAATATTTCAAGCCACGTTTACATTTTTCTCAGGCTTGAACCTGTTGTACTTCACTTTGTTCAAGTTTAAATAAATAGAAACCTTGAATAATTATTTATAGAAATAATCACGATTTATTCACGATATTGTACAGATAATAATCTAATCAATAAAAATAATAACCAAGTAAAGGGTACTTCATTTCTATTATATTATTTATCAACTTGAAGTACCTAGCTCTATTTTTTTAAAGATAATAATCCACGTATATTCGTAAATTCTAATAAAATATTACTACTAGTACAGTATTTCTCTCGAATCATTTATTTAGGAAGTAATGGCATCATTAACATCAAATTACTGTTCCATTGCTTTAGTGGAGCTTCACTTATACTTATATTCACTTTACTTTTACTCACCATTTCATTTATTTTATTCGCATACCATTCCCAGATTACAATACACAAAGTACAAAAAATGAACCAGTCTTCAGGTATCCTCATTGAAGAATCGTGAAGAATCGAAAAATCTCGCTATTTTAAGTTGAGTAAAGTGACAAACTAAAACTAGAGTTGTCAGTTCTATATTGAAAGCACGAGAATAATCTTTTCTGTAGTTGAAAGTATACTATTGTTCTGTACTATCTTCGTTCTGCACTCATTCCTCTGTCATGAATACAGGAATTGATTCGTATTGGTATCAATTCGAAATTTTCCTTTGACTAGCACAAATTGAAATCGTTGATTGTGTCTGGAGTATTAAGTTGAGAATAGAATATTGTCAAGGTTTGACTGGTATGAAAATTCGAAAGACAATTATATTCTTAGAGACAATAGTTGCATCTGATATCAACAACTCATAGATCGAAAACGAACAATGAAATTGTCTCCATTGAGTTCGGAATTAAAATTATGTGAATGGTGATTCTGATAACTTCTGATGAATTGACATCGAGAAAATTGGTTTTTCAAACTCGATCAAAACTGCGAAATGCATTATATCTTTCCGCGACCCTACTCTGTTTCTAGACTGAGATAACTTGAATTGAAATCATCGAGTTTCCAGTCGGCATATCAAAGGGAGAATGAGTTCACGATTGAGATGGCTGTTACTATATTTATTGAAAAAGCCAGAACCTCAACTCAATTGAGTTATTCTCGTTTTTCCTGTCAGGACTAATTATTTCACCTTATTAGGCAAACATCTTTTCCTGGGTTCTTTCATTTGTATTATTATTATTTTTTCAATTGTGTGTTCAAAATCAAAATAATGTACTTTTGATTTATCATAAAGGAGCAATACTGATTGAGAATACTTCTGTTATAAAAAAAGTATCAACATTGTATGAATAGAATAGACATTTCAATATTGAATGTTTTTGAAGCTACTAGAGATAAGATTTGAACTTTTATCTGAAAACACTATTGCTATCTAGTCTTCAGAGTGAAGTCTAATGAGTGAATTCTGTCCAACCTATATTACTAATAAAAAATGAAAAACAGATAAATTCTCATTAGAATATCTTACTGGAATTAATAATTATTATTTATATGGAAATTTAATAAAAATCAAAACTTTAATGTTATTGTATTTTTTCATATCATTAATTTTTTATGACAATATTGAACTGCTTTGATGAAATGATTGCAGTGTTTTCAAAAATAAAGAATCAAAAATAAATATGAATCATTTTATCTCTGTTGCAGGAAAAGTCGTCAAAGTTGCTGAGTCATGTTTTACGACGCGGAGATTCTGGGCGAATCAGATTTGAATCTTGTCAAAGCAATTGTGCGGATGATTCCCTCTGGCACCAATCACATACAACCGCCACTCTAAATTGCTCCACCATTATTTGTGCTATTTCGCCACCGAATTGTGGCTGTTATGTACAAAAAGTGACTCGTCTTCACAAAATAATGTAATCCGCGCTCAAAGTGAAATCAAGCGCGTGAAATTTTCAGAGTGCTGCGCGCAGATATTGCAGTCAGGTATATTATTTTTTCATTCCTACCTTCCGGCAATGTGAGTGTTGTTATTCCCATTTCTCTGTGATTTAGGCTTTGTTTTTTCTCAGATGAATGAATAGATAGATAAATAAATAAAGTGAAACAGCGATTGGAAACGATACATTAAAGAAAGTGTGATAAATTTTAGGATTTGTTCATGTTATAATTCATATTAATGGTTCTTCAAACTGAATCGAGGACTCTAGAACAAGTAGGCCTTTGAGAAGAGAAAAATTTTAATTGTTAGGTTCATCTCGTCCTTTTCACCTGTTGATCAAACATAAGACCTCAGTTTAGTTATTAATTACTTTCCACTTCAATTAGTTGGGCTACTGAAAAAATTCGCTTAATAGATTCAATTGTTCAATTGTGTACTGTACTTTTACACATGAAACATTCATTCAGTTTCATGTATTAACAATCCATTATTCTAGTGAATTTGACACATTACAAATACAAACTCAGACTATTGAATAAATTTCTATTGCTAGCTTGTTTTCAATATTATTCCAGGTTCCGTTTTGTCTGGAATCTGTCCAAATCATAGGCTGCTGTTAACCCAAGAGTTTCACAAAACCTGCAATGATCAAGACCTTTTTTCTTATTTGATCATCGCTGCCGATTAGTTTTGATTTTCAGTTTGAATGAAATATTCTTGAAATTCTGCTTAAACGACCTATTGAATGGTTTCAGAAAGAAAAACAGAACTCACGAAAAATATTGAAGGTATTTTCTTCACCAGAAAGATAACACTAAAATTTTCACGAGCTATAAAATAAATATAGTATTGTAATAATATTATGAGGTTACACTCAATAATAAATAGGCTACTAATATTATTATTCTCCTTGGCCAGGCCTACTTGATTTCTGCGATGTCCTACGAAAACTCGACTAGAAACATTTACAATCTGAACTATACCAATGATCTTACATCGTTGTTTGAGAACGAAACAGTGACAAGGACGTACCACAGAAATCTAGGATTTGATACGAAAACAGTGAGTAATGGGGAAAACGAGATTTCGGATTCTGGGGACGGTAATGCGACCAAACTCCAACAAACAATTTTGGTGGAACGCTTCAAACAGCTTTATCCGGTGGAAAGTTGGAAAAGTGAGGGGTTTTTCACGGACGAGTACCTCTACATGATCAATCCTCATTGGCTGCAGTTCGATCCTCCCTCGCACACCGCCCATTACATCCTGGCAGCCGCCTACTTTATTGTCATGACCATTGGTGTGACCGGAAACCTACTTGTGATATTCATGTTTTTAAGGTTAGTGGAAACAATTCCAAACATTTCTATTCCACACACATCAACGTTCAATCGTAATATTGTTTTAGGAATATAGCTCTATTGGCAGATGACTGTTGGAAAATGTTTCAAGTCTAGAGAAACGGATACTAGTGCCCGGTTTTTCCAAGCACACTCAAATTTGAGGGACCCTCAAATTTACTACATTTCCTATACTTATCGTAGAAAATGTCAGCTGTTCATCAAAATTTGAGGGTCCCTCAACTTTGAGTGTGCTTGGAAAAACCCGGCATAATAGGACTCGTAGAATTTTTCACAACCACATACTTATTGATCTATTCTTGTTTTTTATGAGAGCTCCAATCAATAATTTTATGTATCGCTCGCATGGGGTGTGCTGAGTGTGCACAGGTCGCCACGACCAAGGGGGCGCCGCGGCGGCTGATGCAAAACGGGAATTTAAAAATCCAATTGGGCTATTAAAAAAATTTTCACCATTAGATGAGAAACTTATTTTACCAACAACTTGAATCCACAAGAAATTATTTCCTCTGCATAAACTCATTCATCATAATTAATTGATCAATTGAAAAACCACGATAAATGTATGAAGCAAGCCAAGAAACGCCCCTCTTAAATTTAATTCTATTGTTGGCTGACAACCACCTTACACTCTATCGACCAATCACAAGTCAGTTTCCAAAAAAAACTTCTCCCTAATATTTTTACCGGATTCTTGTAGTTTTTCAAACTTTTTCCTGGCAATAGGTCGGTATAGTAAGTTTGAGTTCTATTTCATTATATTCATCGAAAAAAATAGAATTAATGAGTGATGGGAGTGTGAAATCATATTTATATCTCATTTCATACAGCATGAAACTATTGAAGTCTATTACTGGCCCAAGTTTTACGATAAAAGTAAAACTGAGTCTAAATTCTATAAATATGAATAAAAATTTTCAAATACTAACTTGATAGAATCTCAGCAGCTTGAATACATAAATAAATATTATATTAGCACAAGATCGTCAGTGGTAAATCAGCGTAATTTTTTGTGTATGATACACCATCCATCATTTTCTTGCTAGCAGCCATTTTCCAAGACAGAAGTCACATAACACTGTCAACCAATGAGAAAAGAGCAGGCGGGCATGAAGGCGTGTCCAAATCAAAACTGAAACACCACCTGTCAACTGCTGCCATCTACTGGTTGAATTTGGAAACTTTTCTAACCTATGTTTTCGGCCATTTTGATCGTAGGTGGAGCTTGGAGGCGTGTCCAATAGAAGTCGAAGCAAGTGTCCCTATTGCTACTGCCATCCACTGGCTGAATTCGGAACTATTTTGAATGTGATGCAATATTTCGAATGTGATGCAAGAAAGTTGGGTAGAGCAGTGAGAATGGCTGAAGTCTTTAATTTGTTTGTTATTGAGTTCCCAATTGTTTTGAAAACATCTTTATTTCCAGTGAAATGAAATATTTTTGATGATATCCAATATTTTTCTGTGAAAAAAATATTATTTCCTCCTTTATGTGCTTTCAAGCAAACTAATAGAATAAATGAATCAATAATTGGAATTTTAATATTCTAATGCTAAAGTATACGGTGCAATGTGACAGTTTTGCTCCATGTAGATAGCCTTCAGTTACTTTCTATTGATTCCTGTTGGCTTTTGCTTATCACGTATCCAATACATGAAAATACGAAACAATACGTTTGTTGGGATACATTTAAATAAGCAAGTCCCTAAAGCCAATCCTTTTTGTCACACCGTATGCAACATTGGGATTGCTTAGCCTATAAGAAAAATTTGAACATGCAAGGCAGCTAGAACTATGATAATAAGGAATCCACACACGTGATTTGATAACAACTTCCTTCCAATGAGGTGATCCAGTTTTGAAATTGTTTCGTTTAGAACGAGTGCTTAGCCATAGAATAAAACTGCACTTTTTAGCTTTCTTTCTTAGCCCAAGAGAGTGGAATGTACTTTAAGCTAATATCTTTCTTGTAGAACCTCTCATGAATGAGAGAGGAAAATTTATCCGGCTAAGAGAGCTAAAGTTTTCAGTGTGGTTGCTTGTAATGAAAAGTAATTAACTTGAGAGTACCATCCAGGAAAGCTATTCCACCTCTAGAAAAGTTCTCTCGTAGATCAATGTGTTTTATACTGAAGCAGGCACTTGATGAACCACGGCTTACCTCCCATTTATAATAGAATTAAAATCTATCTCAATAAGTTGAATTCCAGGTATTCCGCAGTTTTAATAACTTTGATTTTAATTCTCCATGCGGTCTCTCATCTTTTATAAGAGTTGAACACAATAACTTATTACTGAAATTATGAACTACATCAACTTACTTGTAACAGAATATAATATTTGTAATAATTAATCTATAAACGGTATAATAATTCGTGATAAACTAATCCCTATTATGTCATGAGTTTACTCGAATCGCTGGCAGAATCTTCCATTAAGATTGGGTAATTTTGTATTCCTTCTTCTTTCTATTGTAGGGGGAACTAGAATAGCCATTGCTCAAATTGGAACCAGAGAGAGAAAGAGAGGGTGAGGAAAGAGAGAGAAAGAGAGAGAGAGAGAGAGTAAAAAATTATTATAATTGTTTTTCAAAACATTTCCTGAATATCAATGTTTTGTTTTCTATATTTCTAAATTACATTGAAGAAGCCCGTTCAAGATGTAATGTTACCCAAAGTTCGAAAATGATTCACATTCAAAAGAGACTATTTTATCAATTTTGAAAGAAAAAACAACAGGCTTTTTCAATCAGAGAGTAAGTATTCAAGTGAGCTGTAATCACAGGTAATCACATTGTAATGGTCTGGCCGAGATATACCCCTCATATCTAAATAATAACTGAAATTTACTGTTGTAATGTGAAAAAGATCCACACACCTGTCACAAATGACCGGGGTCTTTCTACAGCTAACTTTCATTGGCCAGCTATTCCTGGTGTTGAAAGTGGGAGTAAGAGGTGCTGTCCAATCATAGAGCTTCATTATGGGCTCCGCCATTTCGTTTTGGAATGCGGCAATTCTCTTGTTTTCCTTGTTATTTCATTGTTATCAGCGTATCACAATATTATTATTCTTGGAAGATGATAAGTAGAATAATACGAGTATTTTCAAAATATGCTCTTCAAACACGTTTAATTGAAATCCCTAACAAATCAAACATTACTGTATTCACTTTTAAAAATGAAGTCAGCAATATAAAAGTAATGTCAGAAATCAAGTTTAGAAAGCATGAAATATTGAGAAAATTTATACTCTATTTCAATGTATTGAAATGAATCTCAATGTATACATTCCAAATGATTACATCATAAATTACGATATGTATAGTACCAATATGATATTGCTCCTTCATTATATAAATACAATCATGATATTCCTTCATGATATTGCTATATTATTTTTCATGCATTATTGCTATATTACATTTCAATGATGTATCACAATGTACCATTGTGACGCCTTAAGTAGGGAGAATCTGATAGTGCGCCGATTTATCGAAACCTGTAATCATTGGGACAGTCTATCACATTAAAAATAAAATCGTAGTTTCTCCATGTAATAGAATGAGAATGCTAAACTTTCCTCCCTCTCACTTATTGTCTCTGTATCATTCTTTTTTTCTCTCACTTTATCATTTTCTTTCTGTTTCTCTCTAACAACATTCATCTTTCTCATACTCTTCCCTCTTTCTCTCATATTTTGACGCTTCCACAACAAACACCCAACTCCTGGTTTTCCCATCCCACCGACCGTTTTGTTTACAAGTTGGAGATTTATTACCAGAATTTAATCAGGAGAACACCAGATCCATTATAACATGACCTTGTTCAGGATTATCGCAATGTACCTTGCAAGAACGTGATCTGGTCAAGTCGTAGCAAGAGATATGAGGAGATATGAAATATTAGTTTTTACCCACAAATGAAACAGACCCGAATAAGAATGGATCGGAAATAAGTTATTCTATTAGCGGATGAAAGTACCTCTTGAATCTAAGAATACCGTATTCAGTCAAAAAATCCTTCAAGTGCAAATATTATGTTTGTTGGTATATTGTATACCAACATGTTTGTTTATTGGTATGTTTGGCATGTTTGGTTTATTGGTTAAGTTTGTTTATTGGTATATTCCTGGTCATGGTAGGAGTAGGCGATTATAGTAGTGGAATTTTTTTATCTTCTTCTATTGATTTCAATCTCTCCCATTCTCAATTTATCCAGAACTTATAAAGTACCAATATGATATTGCTTCTTCACAAACAGAATCTGCAGTTCCTCGAAATCGAAAAAACCTGCATGATAATAGACCTACCAGAGGTATAGTGAGCCTACTAATTAAGCTATAGTGCTTTTCAAGAATTATCTAGTCTATTAAATTGAAGTTACATCACCTACCTTCCTCAACGTCTAATGAAGCGTACTACTTAGGATAATAATTATTTGATGATGAAAGTTATCAATGAGCCAATCAAGTATCTAGATTCACGAACGTCTTCAGACTATATAGAAGCTTATGTGAAGTACTTCAAGAGACTGAGATACAATATTGATTTGAGATTTGCACGATAATCTATGCTCTTGAACTAATGAACTGAGTGTTCCATTCATAGTTAGTGACAATGAAGCTGGCGGTTTAGTTGGAAAATTTTGTATTTTTAATAAACAGCTAACTCGAAGAGAAAGCCAACTTTACAGGAGCTATAGAGTTTTAGTAAGGACTTCCTAGTATAGTCTTAACTCTTTCTTATGATGAATATTTTTATCTCAATTAATTTACTAGGTGGATAAACGAATGCTGCACAGCATGCTAAGAGCGCACACAAAATGACTTAGTGTGGACATAGTGAATCGTTGCTGAGTTCATAGACCCTTGGGAGCTGTTAAACTTGGTAGAATCACGTGAGAAAACTTGAAATTAGTTAGAAGTGCTTATACTCACTGTACATCCGAATAATACTAAACTTACCCCTTTACTAGGTAATAGCAAGGGAAATTATAATCATCCGTACAATAAACATAGGCTAATTAGGCTGTTTGATCAAACTGTGTTTATTCATATATGTATAATGTCTAATTGCGGATTGGTTACATTCGGTATGGTCCCTACATGGTGGCTTCATAGGTGTAGCCTAAAATTTAAGAAAGTCAAGAAAACTTTTTTGGCTTTTATCCTCCTTCTTGACAAAATATTCATGTATAGGGTTTCCCTCCATTTCTGACAGCAAAGGAATGGATTTGAAAAGTGACATCAAATGACATAAAGATCAAATTTCAATTTTCTGTAACTCTTCTCAAACTCCAATCTCTCTCACTTCATATTACCCTTTTGTGTTTGTAGCTGAGCTCAGCCTTCGTCATTCGCTTCCCTAAAACGTCGACAGCAGTGTTCATTCGTCGGAGCCTACGGCTTTCGGTTGAAAGCGCTTTTAGAAACGTTTTACATGTAGATAATTAAAATCTTCTGATGAAAAAATTGCAAGCCAATTATGAAGGAATTTTTTTTGTGTCAGTGAAGTATTTCTATCCAATAACTTATATTCTTATAACACTCTTGTAATCCAGAATTAGATTTAAATGATGTACAGTATCTCATATCCGCCCACCATAAAAAAGAATTGCAGTGGAAGAGATACATGGAATATTGTACTTGAAAAATATGTTTCGTACGATTTTTTTCTGAAAGTGTTGCCCGCATTATTGGACTCACCTAATGATGAGTAATTTAAAAAATTGACATTTCTTGGTTAGGAAAAACCATGAAAGTTCATAATAGTTCTCAGAAAGAAACAGGTATTATAGGAGGAGTTTCATTACCTCAGATTCTAGATACTATGTTGCAAATTATCATGTACCTACAAATTGGATCAAATTATCATGATGATCCATGGATACTGGATCATCAAAGTATCATGGATATATAATGGATACTTTAAGACCGTGTCGATTCTCGTTGCGTGCTATAGTTATTTCAATATTCTCTTTTAGAAGTCTCCAACAACAAAATATTTTCCGCGACCAAAAACCGCAGAATCGGCTCGGAAGCCTTATAAAAGCCACTGAACAATAATGTTCTAAGCGTGAAATGTTTTGAAACAGACAGCCTACGCAGCGGCAAATGAACAAAGTTGCCAGGTTTGGGAAGTAGGCTACGGTGCTGAAAGTTGCAAGATGAATGCTATCAACCATTAGAAATTCTAAACAACTCAAACTTTTCTCAAGAATTGTGCCTATGTAGATATTTCGGCTATTATATTCATGCTTCTATATTAACTCGAACAATTGAATTCGAAAATCATTATTGAATGTTGCAAATCGTTTGAGTAAACTTCACACCGCATTTAGGCTTGAAATAATATCATCATAATTATGTAATTTTGACTGTAGAATGGCAGTTGATATTGCTTAAAAGTAGAGATTGTTAAAGATATTGATAAAGTTGAGATTGCTTAATAATCCAATGGCAAGTATCCAATAATATGAAATCTAGTTCCATCTGTTTTCTACATTTTAATTCTTCCTCGATTGAGACGCAAATGATTATTCCTCTCTAAAAAATTGGAAATCCAACTCTATCCTTCTCTCCACAGAATTGTTTCAACAATAATTCTTCACATGTTCTTCAATTATTCTCTGACGTGGAATCGAATTCTGGAAGAGTTCCCAAAGTTAATGTACGCTTCTTCCTTATTTCTTTTCAAATTATGATTCTGTCTTTTCTGTTCAATAATCGTTGCTATTGATATGTCGGTATTCACAAAATAGGAAATATGATTGAAGTGAACACCATTATTGTGTTAGTCAAAGAACTAAACTGTTCATTTGCCAACAATTTACAGTGTCTTTCGATGAGATCTTCTTTCGGACCTACCTACCTGTAAGTAGTTCACTAATTTCCACAACTCTCTTGAAAAATGTATTCGTAATCAGAGAAGGCATAAATCATTCTTCTAATATCAAATCCTCAGGACATCGTTACTTTTGTTACTTGGAATAACAGTTGGTATCTATACATTTATTCTACACCTTTATCCCTACAAATAATAATGAGGTCGATGTCAATTCGATTAAGATAGTGAATAATAATTTGGAAAGTTGGAAATAGGTTGTTGAATAATAATTGGAATTCATGGAATCTTGTTCAACTTTTCAGTTTCAGAAACGTTGAACAAATCACTTTTGGATTTTCAAGAAATAAGGAAACATTAGGGAAGAACAGTGAGAGAAGAAGAGAGTACAATCTCAATAAAGTACGCTCACGCTTAGACAAGTAGATGCTTCACAATTTGTTTGTCTTATATTTTCTCATCAAGGAATTCTCATGAAAGGAATAGTCTAACCGCACAATACAAGAGATGTTTGTTCTTCTCCAATTTCTAAGCTTCATTCATTGTTTTGGTTTCATTGTCTCCACCTGCTCCCTCAAACTCTTCTTTAAAATAGTAATTAATGAAGTTTGATGTATGATCTTATTTCTCATTTTCTACGATGAGGATTTCACAAAATAATTTATCTTCCATCAAAAAATATGAGGATTCTTTCAGGCTGAAGTGCATTTGACTGTGCATCACTGGTGGCTCATGCCCATGAAACAGGTGAAATGTTGTACAGTAAAAGATACGAGCACTTCACCTGTTTCGTGGGCACGAGCCGCCAGTGCTGTGCATTTGTTTCCATACAAAATATAAGACAATATCATTATAGAACGAATGTGAAAATTTTTTAACACTCACGAATACTGTAACCTACATTATTTTCAGATCTGGAAACCCATTTTTTCCTCATTTCCTGAGTTTTTAAGCAGATGATATCAGTGTAGCATTTAAACCTTGAAAAAAGTAACTAGTCGCTAAAATCTAAAGATTTACTTCAAAATATTCAAATAGTCATTAAAATTAATAATATTCATGTGTGAAGTGTTTATTGTTTGGATCATTTTTTCAAGTCATCTTCATCACTTTTGACAAGAACTTTGAATTCGGTTATTGTAGTGTTTCTCAGTTAAAAACATTCTCCAGTAGGCTACATATTATGAAGCTTGAAATTTTCAAGCCATGTTTACTTGTTTAGCCTATACAACAAACCATATTGTTTGTTTTGTGTTTGAAATACTCCCTTATCTCTCCTACGGAGCTCTGTGAAACTGGCGATGAATCGACTGAAGTGTCGAAACTACAATCGACTTGAATAGAAAGGGTTAGGAGAGTCATGAATACGAACGGAAGAAACCATTAGAAGTGACTTTGCATAAGATTTATCTCGAAAGTTCTCGAGAGTGGAAGTTTGGAGCGAGCCATCTTTGCACAGTATTAAAAGACATAGACAGTAACAATCTTCTGAAAAGTAGCAAAGGAAGAGCTGCAGTATCCCAAGATACCAAGGGACTGGACATTATTATAATCAGTCTGTCTGTCTCAATGGCTCAACAGCCCATGAAGGGCCTACCAGCTTGTTGCCAGTTTCATATTCACTCCACTATACAGCCCGTTCAAGCAAAGATGGGAAACGGTTCCAACCCGGCCTATACCGGGATAGGTATTAAAAGATGGGTATTTTTAAGATAATAAAAAAATCAAGAATTTGAATAGGCCTATTGATTTCATCTCAATTAAACATGAACGAGAAAGCTCTTGTTAAATTAATTATATAATTTATTATTAAATTAATTAATTCTGGAGCTTATGATGATGAACTATTGCTAATGCTACGTAAACTCACTCTCTCCGGCATAGAAAGTATTTTGGTACAGGCTGGTTGAGCAAAGAAGACATTCTTGCAAAATGGGAAAATGACTCCAGTTCGGTTAATGTCGATTGAAAAAATCTTACATTTTGGTTCAAATTGTGGAAAACATTCTTCTCTACAATTTAATACCAAATTTATAATTTTTGAACCAATATTGACCGAGCTGGAGTAATTTTTCCATCTTCCCAGAATGTCTTCCTTGCTTTGCTTGATCAGACTATTGCTCACAACTGCGACTGTGAGTTGAAAGTTGCTATAGTCCGACCAAGCAAAGAAGAGCCTCTTGCATGATGTGAAAATGACTCCAGCTTGGTCAACATTGATTTAAGAAATATCAATTTGATCTCACATTGTAGGGAACGATTTGATCTACTACTAAGACCACATTTATAAATCTTCAAAAATATTGACCAAGCTGGAGTCATTTTCACATCATGCAAGAGGCTCTTCTTTGCTTGGTCGGACTACAAATATAACTTAACTCTTCAACAATAAAAACTAATTATTATCATAGCATATCCACATAGGCATTCATATTACAAAACAAAGTCGGTTTAAAATCATCTAAAAGAAGTATTACAAGACCTATTCAAACCTAAAAATATCATACGCTTCTAATTCATTAACCATGATGAAATTTTACTTAATAGGATATGAATTCAAAAAGTTCTGTTTACTAAAATGGAAAAATATTTTTCCAATACTAGTGAACACTCAAGTGATTGAACGCCTTCGGATTCCACATCCAAACAAAATTGTCAGTGCTCAATTTTTTATTTTATTTTTTTTATTTTTTTTTTTTTTGAGGGTGATGCCCACATGGGCTCTTGGGCCTGTGCGTGGAAGGATGATGATGAGAGATGAATGGAACCTACTGCTTTAGGTGGGTTCCGAACCACCGGGAAGCGATTTTTGAGGCTCATGAATTAAATTCAGAGGAGCCGGTCACCGTTACAACAGTAGTGGCAGAGGCACGTCGCTTATCTAATCTCACCGATTAGACGCTCTCTACCACTGGGACAAACCGCTTCCCCATTTATCAATCAATTTGATCATCGAGTGAGTGAGTAGGTAGTAGTTTTTACTAATATTCACAAAAACTTCATCACTATTGTCGCGAAGAACATGTTCAAAACGAGTCTAAAAATAGATTGCATATTTCTACTCCCATAAGTGGAAGATATACCATCAAAACAAGTGAACAAAACACAATTCCCTTACTAAGTCTCCATAAATTTCTCATGTCCGTCATATCCCATTGGTGACCAAAAGATGGGATGTCACGCAATCCATCTCATATTAGCGCCTGCTCTATAAATCTACGCTGATGTCATTTGCGATTAGGTCTACCAATCGCTGTAAAAGGATATTCTAGATTTATCACTCAGGTAAATTCAAGTGGCATTCTAATAATAAATTTTATCTCGGTAATACTCTACTAGTTCATTCTCCATGAATGGTTGAATAGTTTTTATGAGTTTGATACTAGGCTGTATAATAATTTGCCAAATAGGCTAAAGATTGACAATCTTGGATGTTTCAAGAGAAATATTAAAATTTATCCAATAATTGATAAATGTCCTTACAACAGGAATTAATTATTGTTGCACAATTAATGTAACCTGCGACTTATTCATGTATTAAGTATTGCTTGTATTGCTTTTATTTAATCATTTTTGACTTCGTTATGCATTGTATCAATGTTTCGACAATAAATGAAATTTGAATTTGAGTTAGAATTTAAATGTTGCTTGATTAAATCTACTACATTTCGGGATTTTTTTATATTTCTTTCAGCATTCTACATACTTTACACCCTTATATATTTTAAATAGTGATTTTCTTCCAACTTGTGTATTCTTTTCATAAAATGTTGTTGAATTCTAAAACACTTGTGTATATATAGGTTCGAATTAATAGAAACTATACCAACGTTGAAAGTGTTTCCTTTATCTGATTACTGATTTTTATTTCAAATAATAATAACAGTACCCTTTTCAATGCGAAATTAGCATTTGAAAATGACTATAAATAGTTGAAACATGTAATGCATCAATAAAAATTAATTGATAAGGTTACTGTGCCTACGCTGTAAAAGGATATCCTGGATTTATCACTCAGGTAAATTCAAGTGTCATTCTAATAATAAATTCTATCTCGGTAATTCTCTATTGATTCATTCTCCATGAATGGTGCTTGATTGAATCTACTACCTTTTGGCAATTTTTATATTTCTTTCAGCATTTCATATACTTTACAGCCTTCTATAATTTGTATTTAAATTCTCTTCAAACTTCTGTATTTTTTGCATGAAATTTTTAGTTGTTATACTCTAAAATACTCGTATATATAGGATTGAATTGCTTACTTAATGGAAACTATACGGACATCAAAAGGCTATAAGTTATCGGTACTTAATCTTACAATCAGCTATGAACATTATTGATCATTCCTTATCTCCACTATGAGCTTATATTACTCTTCGATGATAAATTTTATTCACCACCCATGAATTCATATGAATTAATATAGAACCCTAAATACTAGATCTAGAGCACACAAATGCTTGAACGATATGATAAATTAGATATGTTTATAGACCCTTTCATACTTTCATAGATACATGGTAGGATACTCTTGAGTTTTGATGAATGATCTCTCAAATAGATATCAAAATATGAATTGAGATTGATACTGATATCGACTGTCCAAATTGATATAGAGTTTGATAACGCTTCTCTTCCTGATTTCTGCTTCAGCAGCCGTTGGAAAAATGATTTTTTCCAATAACTCAATCTCTACCTAGCTGTTGCATGATATATTTATGGTGCTTCACAGCGATTCATTCCTCACATTAATCTGACATCAAGCCGATCCAAAAATCTCATTATTCAAATTCCATGACGTCGAATGAAAATGCTTCACAAATTGAAATAGAGAACTCTCATAGAGATTACAACGAGGAATTCCTAGTTATTTACAAATGAGTGCATCTGTAACATGCAATGAATAAGGTTGTAGATTTGAAAAGGAACTTTCCATCAGACTGAAAGCAGGATTTATTGCGTTGATAGTCAAGTACTGTAGAAATAGAAACACTGCTCGCACTACCAGCTTCCCAAGCAAATTAATGTTCTACATGTAATGAGGTAAGATGATCTTTGACATGGTAATCAGATGAGATGGATTACTAAACAGACACTATGTGTGCCTCAAACATGAATCATTATTGGAAATATCAATAGCTGGTTTTACTCCGTTCCAATTAGGCAGAGCAATAAAGTCTCTCTTTCGCGCACAAAGAGAAATTCCGTAATTAAAGCAGATTGATGGTTGAAGCTGACATTTTCTGATTTAAATCATAAAAGTGGTGTATTTCCTGATTTAGACGAGAGATTTGTTCCATTCTACATTGTAGGTGGAAATTGTAAAAGCTAATAAAGATAATGAGAACATCGGCTAAGCGAATATTGACGAAAAATAATAATTAGCAGCCGATGGAAATGGAGAAAATTCAATGGGCACCACAAACACAAGTATTCCACCCTTTTTGGAAAAAGTTTTCATCAGAAATTCAAGTCTTACTAATAGGCTTTGTTTTAAGGAAAACGTTTTGAAAGGAGAATAATTTTGATTGGTCTTCATCAATCACTTTTTCATGATTTTAGCGTGTTTTCTCTCATTATGAAGCTATTACTGTTTAATAATTCGAAACACAATCTACTCAGTCTATTGTTAGATTCAATAACCCCTCTTAAATTCAAAATTGAATTTGTGAATGAAAATTGGGATATAGTGAATTATTATGATCTGCTTATTTGAAAAAATTGGAAGAAACAGTTTTGGGTGTAAGCCTGTTGGCCATTTCATTTAGTAATATTTTGTAAACTAATAAATTGTCTCTGATAATATGATCATATTGTCGAAAAATTCAATTTCTTTATTCTTTATTCAAAATTCTTTATTCAATTCCTCTATAACCCCAGGCGCACACCAACACGATTTCGTTGCGAAGGTTTGTTGCGGTGCGAATTCAATTCTGAGAACTTGCCGGACGGAAATTTAAAACCATTGCGGTGTATGAGCTAGCGCAGACCAATGCGTTGCGAAATATTTGGTTTGCGAATATTCGCAGCAAATGCTGCATGCAGCATTTGTCGCGCCTCTCGCATGCGAATATTGTGGCTCGTTCAGGAACTAACTCTAATTTTGGTCTGCAAAAAACAGACATAACCAAAAAGGAAGCAAGTCAACTCTCGGCACTTTGGAAATCAACACTGGGCAATTGTTAGAGATTATTTTCAAATAACAAATATGATGATTTGTTATTATACCATATTAAGTATGATTTAAATCTCAAAGATTACAAGAATATCTATAAGAGAAAAATACAAGATTTGGTGTGATATTGGAAAAGCTGTCCATGTTCCAGGTAAGTTTAAGTGCCCCAGCGTTACAAATATTTTGCACCGAAACCTTCGTCTTGAAATCGGAGTCCAAATCCTTGGAACCACTGCAACGAATTCACGACGGATTGGTCTGCGCAAGGCTTAATCCATGCTAATGCTAATATACTTGAAGACTAATTCGTAGTATATACTATAGCTGCATATAATGAAAATATAATACCTACTGTAGATTGTGTTACACCATATGGAATAAAACTGGTTCAATAAACGGTCTGGAAAATGAACTATAATGTTAATAAGTTCTTATGATGCTGTTATAATTATAATCAAATTATGATTATTTTTCATTTTGCAGATGCCGTAGTCTAAGAACACCAGCCAACATTCTGGTGGTGAATCTAGCTATAAGCGACTTTCTCATGCTGCTCAAGATGCCCGTTTTCATTTACAACAGTCTCTACTTTGGACCAGCTCTTGGTGCTGCAGGTAAAATTTATTGATATCAATTTTCAAATACTTATTAACATACATAATTTCATACAAATATATACTTACTTACATACAGATATTACTCGAAAATTAAACTTTAAACTTAGGGCTATTTGAAATAATTGATAAATAAAATGTAAAAATCAAATACCCTTTCTCTAAAACGTCAAAAGTATTATTATTCACAGACATGTTTCGAGACTAAGCCCATTTTCAATGTGACTAGAATATTACTCGTTACTAAGATATTACTCGTTTAATAAAATGGGATACGTCTATTAGATCTAGTGAGGGCTTTAGAAAAATTGTAGTATATTTAATTGAATCAGATTCCGAAGTTGGTCTCATACGTTCTGAGAAAGGAGAAAAGTCTCTCCAATTTCATTCTACGTAATTTGCATTCAGACTTCAGAGTGTTATATCTCATTCTTCTTCTCACTCTCACACTTTTCTCTCATCACATATTATCTCCCACTACATCGTGTTGATGAATACCACCAAAAAGTATGATTTATATTAAAAATTCGAATGTAGTCATAGCACTGCATCAATATAACAAGGAATATTCAGGATTGAAGCAGGATTCAAATTCAATGTAGGTTGATATGATGAAAGAATATAAGGTTACGCTTGTATTGTGAAAGCATCGCGAACTCCCTTTTGAAGGTTTAGTAATAATCTATAAAAGATAAAATACATAAGATACAGAAATGGATGTTCACCATACAGCAATAATTATGAATTATGATTATTGTTGGCTAGAAATTGCAGCCCCCCTACTATTAGTCAGATTATACTAATTTTTTAAGAGCTTGACATGTTTTTTCAATCATATCAATCATGTGTTTTTCAAGACAAAATAAGGAGTCAGAATGTTCAAGTAGGGAGTCTGTACTCTAATACTATTTCAATAATATTTAAATTCAATTCAGTTTTCGAGAAATTACAATACAGGGTAAAAACACAGAAAATCAAGTCCAAAACGTATTTTTCCCAAATTTTGATAAATCAATATTGAAAATAGCTGTTATGTCCAATAGAAAACAACATGGAACGGAATCCTACAATACCACAATACAATACATAATAAATGTCTATCACAATAATTAAGTGATGTTGTATTGTACAAAATATTTGATAAATATGAGTAAATATTTATGAGTATTATTTTTCAGTTAAAACATGTTTTGTTTGTATGAAAGCGTTTCATATGTATATGTATTTTCTTTGACTGAGAATAAATATTTTATCATTATTACAACAGCATAGGCCTATTCAGGGATGTAGCTCTTACTGGAATAGGCATAAAAATAAGATTCATCCTTCCCTTGTGGTAGGAAAGTCCGAGAGTAAAGACAATACTGAAACGGATGAATGTACACGGCATAATCAGAAACATAGAGCTAGAAGAGAATGGATAGATGAATCCAAGTCGGTCCATGCAAAGAAGAAATTCTGGCAAGATGGGAGAATGACTCCAGGTCGGTCAATATCTGTTCAAAAATCATAAATTTGGTCTCAAGTTGTATATTTGAGTATTTCCTACAACTTGAGACCAACTTTTCATTTTTGTACCAATATTGACCGTGCTGGAGTCATTTTCCCATCTAGCCAGAATGCCTTCTTTGCTTGGAAAGACTATACAGAGCAGAAGGGGATACAATGATTCTGAATAGACGAGGGCGGCTTAATCATCTCTGAAAGGATGGTTGTGCAAGAGATGAAAACTTGGATAATAAGAGAGGGAAGATTACTAAGATTACAAGTGAGGTAGGCTGAATAAGGCCTACTGTACCTACTATTCACAAAGCCTAGGTTGAGAATAATATGTGGATGAAAATTGTGAAAATGATATCTGGTGGATGGAGATTGAGAAACAAATAATTGGAAAGAGACTTGATATTGTTAGGCTATTAGAATAACTTACACAATATCACCTCCACTACTACACTAAAAGCTCGAGTTCATATAAGATTTTCAGGGGATTTTATATGCTTTTCAATTAAATTTGATCATGTTTACATCTTCGCTCTTCTCAAGTTAAATTTTCATTTTCCTGGACTTCATTCAATCGAGATAACGCTGAATCAAAATCATGAAATGAGATTTTCATGACATGAATGGAATTTGCTATTAGCTTATTCTATTGAATATAGCTTGATTATAATAATATAATGGTCATGCCTTGCAAGATAAGGCTTTCTGCTCAAAAATAGCAAATTATAGAGTTGGAAATTGGAAATTATTAGAATATGAATACTATTATATAATTTTAATTATTAGAATATAAGTGAAATGCACTATACAAACATAATTATGAGCACATTGTTAGAATATATGAATACAAACAATATTATTAGAATATTGGTGAAATGCACTAACCAAAAAATAGAGGCTCTCAATCGAATAGCCTCCCCCTTTGTGGACAGTAGTCCAATAATTCCTCACGAAATATCTATTTTTAGGATACTTACAGATGTGCCAGACAATAAGTGAAACTATATCAAGTCATTCAACTACGGGCAATACTGTTGCCACTGAGTATGATAAAAAAGCATTATTTTGATTCTTCATCCTTCTAGTCTGTCAAAGCAAAGAAGGCATTCTGATGAGATGGGAAAATGACTCCAGCTTGACCCATATTATTTCAAAAATTATAAATATGGTCTCAAATTGTAGAAACAATTCTGCTCTACAATTTGAGATCAAGTTTATGATTTTTGAACCAATATTGATTGAGCTGGAGTCATTTTCCCATCTTGCCAGAATGTCTCCTTTGCTTGGAGAGACCAACAGACTATACTTATTACCATTCACAGTTCAACGGCTCTTCCCTTTTCTCGATCTCATCTTTATTAAATCCATCCTAGAGGTAAAACTAATGTCAGCTGTCAGCTCACGTTTTGACAACAATAAAATACAAGAATGTTTTTGTTGTTGTATTGAATAGGCTTAACGAATCAAATTTTATATAAAATCCATAGTTCAACGTTTTCAAGGAAAACTATTATAAAAATCAATCATTCACTCCTGAACAGGAATCTTATGAATGCTAAAAATATTCTCAACTTTAAATTCCCGTCAAAATGGAGAATGGGCTTTGAGTAAACTGTTTTCTAATAAACCAATTTAAGGGATTCAAACAGATATTTGAATAGATCTCAACTTTAAATTTTCGTCAAAATGAAGAATTAGTAGGCTGTTTTCTAATTAAACTATTCAATAGATTAACGATCAATAAATGAAAATTACAATAATTGAATTCATTCAACTGGATCACTGTGATTCTCCAACTGAATTGAGAGTCAATTTTACAATTCTCAATTGAAAGTCAATTGAATTACTGAACATCAAAACTTGTTGATCCAGACAACTGAAATATTGACTTCATAACTTTTCAACACAGTGTTGGCCTACACTAAATATCAATAGATCATTACACCATTGTAGCAAAATAATTGTAGGTGCAACATAAAAATATAAATTCTGGACTGCATTTCATTATTTTTAATTTTATTTGCAACTCTCCACTGATTATTTTTTACACTAGTTGAATAGCATTAGCTTTTGTAACCATACAGTGGGTTTACCAGTCTCAGCTCACTTTTGAGAATAACACAATATGCTTGCTAATGGACTCATAACAACGTCCACCCAACTCTATCCAGGCTACGATCCAGTCTCTCTCTTCAGTGAGTGAGTAACCTGAAACTGTCATTTCATCAATGAAGAATATCGCCCTCCGACAGGCAATCTAATTCCACTTGACCCCCGAGGCAAACTCCCAGTGGAGAAGATAGGCTTGTGATCAAAAGCTGGAAAAACATTTCCCATATAGAGCTCAAACAATGTTTTGAATGGACACTGGCTTCAGGGAGGAATAACTCGTTATATGAAAGAATACTTTGCAGACGATCTCAGCTTCTTGAACTGAATTATTATGTTATTTACGGTACTTTATTTGATAGAGTTTTTTTCGTGCGAATATTCTCTTCCCATTCACTACATTTTATCTAAACGTGATATCTGTAAAATAGCTTTGACAAAATTTAAGACTTGGCTCTACAACTAAGCTCTTCCAACTAAGTACATACCACAAATAATAACCACAGTGAATTATATCATTAGAATAATACTACTCGTATAAACAAAGTATAAGCTTCTATATGTATGATCATATCAATGTATTATACAATTTATTGAGCTTACTCATGTCTCATCCATTGTTTTCATTTAGTGAATTTATCTTTGTTCATTTATATAGTATATCTGTTCATCATATAGAATAGAAGTTTCTTCATCCATTGAATAGACTTAGATGTTCAAAAAGTTCATATTATGTTCACAAATTGAACCAAAGTTGTAAAAAAAGTTGATACTATATGCATATAGCTCTTAACTCTAACTACATATAGCTCTATAACATATAGCTCTCTAACTATATCTTAACCCAGGAAATTCATAATTTCATCCAATTGTTCAGCATCCTTTCAGCAAAATATGATATTTTTAGGTTGAGTGGTAGAAACGACTTCCTAGTCCTAACTCCGCCTAATAAAGAATATTTTCATTTCATATTTTTTTAGATTTCACAGAAAATGTAGAATAGGAATTTATCGAAGTCAAGTACTCGCTCTGCGAGTAATCCTAGAGATTACTCGCAGAGCAAGTAGGCTAGGTACTTACTTCCATTAATAGGTAAGTTACGCTTTTGGATTACACGCAATAATTTACTCCTATTCTCTCAGGGTATACGCGCATATTCCAGTACACATTTTGAGAAGGGGGCGTTTTACATCAGAGTAGATTTAACTATTATAGAACTATATAGAGACTGATTATACAGTCTCTGTACTCTGTGGATTCAACTATAGTGGCAACCTAATAGAGATTTTCCACGTAGAAGAATCATAGATAAAGAAGGCTATAGAGTAAGAATGCTCCATCACAATACTTTCTCCATCATAGAGTTCACTATACAATGTACATAATATGAAAAATCGGATTTATCGGACTCGTGCTTTATATGTTTCTAAGTTTTCGATCCAATAGATTCAACAAGCAGAGAGAGAAATTTACATAGATTTTCTCTAGGATTACGCTCTGAGCAAGAAATTACCTCTTTGCTCTTTATACACAATTGAACGCACAAAATTAAACCATAGAATGATAGAACTCTTTCTGAGTACTATGATTATTATTTGTTTGTTGTTACAATTGCGACTTATATAAAGTATTCAAGCAGAGGTGATAAGTGGATGATGATGTTTAGGCTACATAGTGAATGAATGATGATGATTGCTGAATGTTTACAAGACAATTTTAACTTTAAAAACACTTTTCACTTAACAAAATCCTGAATTTTGATTGAGTTCACTGTTAACAATGAAGATCTGATCAGAAACACTAAATAAATCTAGGATCTTCTATGATTAAACCCAACTTGTACAAGAGGTTCATATCGCTTATCTTCACCGAGATCATTCTCAGGCAATTCATGATTTTATCTGACTGGTCATCCTCATAGCAAAATGAAATAATTTCTTTAAAACCAGACTCCTTTTTACAGGCTGTGTAGTATACGGTTTCGCGGGCGGTCTGACGGGCACCGTGTCGATAATGACGCTTGCTGCGATCGCCCTGGACCGCTACTACGTGGTGGTGCATCCGCTCAATCCGCTGCGCCGCACGACCCGCATGCGTGCCCGGCTCTCCGTGCTGTTCGTCTGGTGCTACGGATGCATCTTCGCGTCGCTGCCGCTCACGGGCCTCGGCCTCAACCGTTACGTGCCGGAGGGTTTCTTGACCAGCTGCAGTTTCGACTATCTCACGCCCGATCTGCTGGCGCGCGCCTTCATTCTCTGCTTCTTCTTCGCAGCGTGGGTGGTGCCGTTCTCTGTGATAGCTTACTGTTACCACGGCATTCTCAAAGAGGTGAGTGATGTCTTAATGAAAATTGAATGAGAAGACAGAATATTAACAAACCACAGATTTATTAGAAAATCGAAATACCTAGTTTACCAGAGTAATAATGATTTAACAGCCCAAACCGGTTTCTTGATTTTCTAATAAATTAGTGGTTCGACAATATTTTGTCTTTTCATATCACAACTATTTCGACTTCTCAACAAATGATGTCTTAATCACAAGTTGCGATTGGTCTAATTCCAACCGAATGAAGTTATCATTGATTAGTGTTTATTAGTCTATTGATTTGATTCTTTGACAACACTGAACTAATTGAACATTATTCGAATGAGAAAATGAAGAATCGATTCCCCTTGGAGCATATTGTTTTGAATATATTAATATTTATTACTTATTAAATCTAATAAATCCAATTTAGAAATATTACTTATTAGAAATTGGATTTATAAATAATTGTGATAATATTTGCTTCCAATTGAAGTTCAATCAGTCAAGTGTAGTCAGAAATAAAATTCAATAAACACTAAAAAATGGTAACTTCCGATTTCTCATCAATTTGGTTTTAATTAATTTTGGTTTTCTGAATCGGTTCATTCCAAACCGATAAATAAACCTCAATTTTATTACAACTGATATGTGAAAAAATTGTTTACAATCATCTTGGGTAGCTAATCCTCTTTCTTAGAATACAAACATTGCTTCTTTGAGAAAGTCTCTTACAAATAGTTTCATTGAAGATCTGTAATACAATTTACAGTGGTGCATTATTATAAGTTATAATTCTCCATCAACTTTCTTTGTATCTGTGATGATGACCTTGTACTCAATCTTGATCTTGATCAATGTGATTTTTCATCTTGATTTTTCACCAATTTGATGTTTGATATTGATTTTTGATCAATATGATGTCTGATCTTGATTTTAATCGTTCGATGTTTGATCAATTTGATATTTGAAATTGATTTAGATAGATCAATGTGAAGTTAAATTTTGATTCTTGATCAATGTGATATTCAACCTTGTATTCCCTATTTCAAGGTGACGAACACCAGCAACGTGTCGTCGCGACGAGGTCAGGAAATGGAGAAGCGTCGCACGGAGCTGCGCCTCTCCATAGTGGTAGTTGGCATAATCGGACTGTGGTTCGTAGCGTGGACGCCCTACGCCATTGTGGCGCTACTGGGGATATTCGGCTTCGGTCACGTGATCACGCCGCTGGGCAGCATGCTTCCGGCTCTGTTTTGCAAGTCAGCAAGCTGCGCGGATCCGTTCATCTACGCGGTGACCAACAGGCGGTTCCGGGTCGAGTTTTCCAATCTCTTTCATCCGGCACGACGCTACACCAAGTCGACCAGTTACTACAGGTGAGTAGAGGTATTTGTAGACAACAAAAGTTTTAATAAATCCAATTTCCTTGAAGATCCAAACTCCTACAAATGAAATGAATAGTAAAGAAGGTTTCGTGTGACAAAGCTGATGCATAGTTATTCAGTTACCAACAAATTTATTAGCTTTAAAATTGAGGGAGAAGAAACATGCAATTTTTAACAAAAGTTTGGAGTGAATATACATATTCCAACCCTTAGAAGAGCGAAAAATGATGTGTCTATTAAATGAAAAATAGTAGAAGAAAATTGTGTTTTTGATTGCTATATGTTAGCATGCATTGATAGTAGCCCTAGTCAAGAAGAAAACGTTCCCTCCACTCTTACGCCTCAGAGGGCTCACTTCAAGGCCAATAGTGAGGAAAGTAGCTATCACTTTTGGAGGATCACTATATATCTTAGAAAATACTGGAGAAAGCGAGCCAAATGAGAATATAAAAGGAGTTATAACTACTGAAATATTGAATTCATTTCACTCACCGTCTAAAACAATACTGCTATACCGACAACTGACTTATGGCCCACCAAAAAGTATATGAGTATTATTGAATAATACCTACAGTACTTGAATAAGAGATTGATATAGAAACCTCAATTGACCCTCGTTTGAACAATTAATATGCTTCTATTGAAAAAATAATATATTTCAATAATTATTGTTGTGGAATCACTTTCTCTTCAATCGATAATATCAGGCCAGAAATAGGTCGAATTACTGTTTGATTTTCATGCTATTACTATTATTATCCGCATATGGATTATTAGTGGAGAGTTCCGAAGAAGTTCCACAGCCGACATAACCAAATTTTCCTATGATGGGAAATTGTAATAGTTTGATTCCATACACAGTGATTAAAATTTTGGTGAAGTTATTTTCTGATTTTATAGATGAGAGCCAAAAACACAAAAGCACCAATTGACGATCAGGAATATTATCGAATTTTGAAGTATTTAGATCGAAAAATTTCATGCTGTTGAGTATAGACTTGTGTATACATGACTTCTTGAATGAAAACAATTTGATTTGATTTACAGCCGCGCGATGTTCTGGCACGCAGACGCCGCGACGCGAGTGTCATCGTTGATGGTGAAGCGGAAGGACTCGATGAGCGGCGAGGACGACGACGACCAGTTCCAGGAGCTGCAGGCGTGTCGACTGGCTAAACGCAAGGTATGGCTGCAGAAGAACTGGCATCCGGCTGCAACTGAGATTACGCGCTGCGCCAGTCTGCAGTACTCCAACAACCATTTGGGCATACACGCTGCTGAACCAAAGTCCAGTCCTTTTTGAATAGTCGAAATGATAGTCTTCATACAAGTCAAGATGATGTTCTATTGTGAACAAATAAGTAAATGAATAAAGAGATTTTTATAGAGCCCTACTTAAGATAATAATAGTCTCCACTCAATGCCGGCTGCTAAGATTACAAGATCAGTGCAAATGTAGTCTTTTTTGGAACGTCTTCTCTCAAGATTACCATGATTTGTCTAGATCTTTATTGTTTTGTCTCCCAGGTGCAGTTCCTGGATTACTGTTCTATTGATTGATAATAGAGATTGTTGCCTAACAAATGAAAATATCAAAGCTCTAAAAATTATGCTGATAAATTTAATAATTATAAGAAACTGCACTTTCATTATAAGAAACAGCAATTTCACTTGTGAACTGGGACACAACTTGGAAGTATTTTGATCACTATCATAGTATAAGTTATACTGTTAAAAAATGATCTTTCCACACTTAAAGTTTTCTTGAAATTTATTACTGGAGAGAATCAATTTTGAAAAATTTAATTCGAAGAGTAGAAAGGAGAACATTGAACAAAAAGAGTGCTTTGAACAATCAGTCTAATTAAACTTTTCCACAACTATATTATGAGTATAAATTCATACATGGCCGATTTCATTAATGATTTATTTATTGTATCTCTTCCGGAAAATATAACTGAAGTTTTGTAATTTTGGGAAACAAGTTCATATCTCAAATAGTTATTATATGATGTCTGTTATAAGTGCAAATAATTATTGTTATTCATGATGTTTAGTTATTTTAGATTCTAAATACTTTTTTGTACGATGTATTAGCTAGTCCAAAGGGTCATGTTATAGTTATACAGGCACCTTACGATCATACTGAAAATAACACTCGTATAATCGCGTAATTTGAACTCACAGCCACCATTACTCAGCATTTTCCCATATAATTACGAGTATAACATAGCCCTAATAAAAGCCATGCTTTGTGATAAAAAGGAAGTAGCAGACTAGTTAGAGGTTGATAAATAGCAAACTGTTCTGTCAACCATCAAAAATCAGAATAATTTATTAAAAATCTAGTCACTTTTGTACAATGACTGTTTGACAATTGACAAGATTTATCATTTGATCTCTTTCGAAAATTATGTTATAGGTTCATATTTTTATGAGTGTAATTGTGATTTTCAAGTTCATTGTGTAGCCTATATGTATAATATTGTATATTAATTCATAATTGTTAGACCTTAGAATACGTATATAATTGGTGCCTCAAGTCAAACCTACTGACACTAATTTATTTTCATGTATCAAATTGTAAAAAATCAACGGAATGCAAATAGCATTTTTTATCGCTTATGGCACCTTTCGTCAAAATGCGTGTTTAGAAAATATTGTACATACTATAATATAGTAGTATTTTTAACTGTTTGTCTTTATATAAGCACAATAAACACTCATTGTTGTTTTCCAATTTATTTTAAATGCATAAATAAATAATTTACTTAATGTAATCATGTTATCATCTATGTAAAAATATATTTTTCATTGTAACACCAAACTGTACTTTTTTCTGACTATGATAGGAACACCTCAATGTTAGTATATTTTTGAAACCTAAATATTAAAACTATACAATTTTTTGATTAATCCAAAACTGCCTTTCCCTTTTCTCTGCTAAGGATTCGATTTTGAAGGGGGTTCTAAGAACGACTTTCACGCTGTCTCTCTAAAAACAAACTATATAAACACCATCTAGCGGCAGAAAATGCAACTAGACTTCCGATCATAATTTTCAATAATCTTGAAAATTATTCTGATTATCACTTTATTTTGAAAGCATCTTTATTGTTCAATATTTGTAGTGAATAAAATCAGCTATAAGAATGTATAATTTAATAGACTATTTGAGGTAAAATTTAAGCGAATTCTCAAATCAGCCTAGGCCTACCGTGCGAACCTTATATTAGCTTAATGGATGAATAATAGGTCTTACTTGCGGACACTAAACTTACCAAGTGTACAGCAGGCTTCAACGATTTGCCATGCACTAACTCTCTAATAAACAATATCTTAAAAAATGAAGAGTACTTATATTTAAAAAAACAACCAGGAGTGGACACGGCATCTATGATTCAATGATTTAACATTTTGAGAGCATTTGAATAATAATAATATTCGTGTAACCTGGCTGGCTCGATCAGGTGTCAGAGTTTTCAGGTCGCTCTTGATCAATTTCAGAGCCACTGACATGACTTTTATCGACTGTTTTTAGGCAGCCGGGACCGACGGCTTAACGTATCCATTCGAAACACGGGAGTGTGGCCTGAGAAAAAATTCTGGTCTGACCTGGGATCGAACCCGGGACCTCGATCTGGTTGGCAATGCCAGCACTTATCCCACTCAGCTACGCCACCACCATAATAATAATAATAATAGGTAATGAAACACTACTTTTCAGAGAGCAAATAACTTACCGGTAGGCGCTACCTATAAGTTACGTTTTTCGATTTTTGTCAAATCAAATACAATCAATCAAGAAATTGCTGCTATCACAATCAGAAATGTTAGTTTTTAGTAGAGTTGAGTCCTGCATTCAAAATGATGGACATCACTTTGATGACATTATCTTTTACACATAACTAAAATTGCAGGTAATGAGCTTTATCAACTTGAATGGTATGTACTATATATAATGAGCTTTGATTTTGTGTAAAAGCATGCAATTATTAAAAAAATGACCGAGTATTATTTCATTGAAAAACGTCCGATTCTCGTAATTAAGGCCCATTCTACCATAACCATCTATCAATTCTCATCAGACCTTAATGTACAAAACAAGATGGCGGCAATATTGGCCTAGCCAAGCGTAATAGCAATAGTTCAACTTGCTATTCTGCAGAAGTAATAAGACAGAAATAGCATATTTTTTATTGTTAAACATAATGATATTACAATATAATAAATATCAAATACAAAATTAAAAATCATAACAATATGATGAATTTCAAACTAGAATCTGACTTATTATTCTATGTGAAAAATATAAATACAAGACACTCAAATTTCAATCAGTTTTTCCTAACATGTTTGCAATTCACTTGCTGCTCATTTTAACTATCTTCTGTCTCTGAAACTTTCCCCTAATATTTCCAGTTGCTTTTTTGATTTGATTTTTTCCTCCGGTTGGCAAGTTGGAGAAATCTTATTGTCTTATTCTTTACACTCCAGTATCCATCCAAAAAATGAAATTTTCACTCCTCAAGACGTGTTTTTAGAGTGTTCTTTAAGCTTTTGAGTTGTGTATTTTTACCATTACTTCACATATCTTGGACTAAATACTGAAATTATTCACTCTACCTCACCCTCTCAGAGGTACTGGTATGGCCTAGGCCTACCGGTTTGTACAGTCACAAATTAGTCTCTGTTTGTAACCTTATCATTTAATATTTTGCAACTGTTACACAAGGGAGATCACTGAGGTCACTTTTACTTTGTCTTTCACTTTTATAAAAAGCACATTGTCTATTTCAACAATATAAATGAAAAAAAAATCTGAATTCCTTATGGCAATGCTATTTGAAAATCAGAGATAGTGACATTGTTGCACTAATTTATAGAATTATCCTTATCTCTTCGTGAACACATTTTCAACAGAACATGCACAGATTGGGGGTCCTTCTTTTCTTTGGTATTTCGGCTGGTTGAGAAAAATTAAGGGAAATGCATCACTTCTTAATTTTGGGTTTTCTCTTTTTACTCCAATTAGTTCATCGTCTATGACAAGAAAAACGTCTTCCTCAATAATAAAACGGTCTTCAAAATTATTAATACAAACTATCGAACTGTCTTTCACTTCAAAATTTCGATGAAAACCTTTCTAACCAATATGTCCATTGAGAGTTTGTTATCAGGTAACGTGAAAATAGAGATATAATTTTAATTATCATAGTTGGATATTCACAATCACGAACACAACACAGACGACCCATTTATAATAAACTATTACATTTTCAAGAAATTATGCCACATTATTTTAACATAAAAAAAGACGAAACGCGAGTGTAATCCATTGTCAACTTCGTAAACATTCAGTAGGCCTACCTATGAAATGTACCAAAAATTATTTTTATAATAAAACATATGATTTTTTTGTCAACATAACCAAAACGCAATGAAATCATGAATTTGGAATAGGGCAATTACTTCCGCCATTTTTCATACAATCTATACTTACATTAAGGTCTGAGAATTGATAGATGGTTATGATTCTACACGGGCTTAGGAAACGCTGCGTTTACGTCACGTCGAAAACGCGTGCCCGACAGAAACCATTTGTGTTAAATGGGCGCGCGTTTATCACGCCCGTGTAGACAAGCCCATTTAACACAATGTGTTCTGTCGAGCACGCGTTGCCGACGCGACGTTAACGCCGCGTTTCCTACGCCCGTGTAGAATATGGGCAGAAGTCTATATATAAGTATATATTATGCAAATTTCATGGCAAAAATATCAACATAGCTCGGCCATGGATAAATCTCATTTTGTGTAAGATATGGTTCCTTAAGATTCAGAATTTTGATGATTGTTGACCGATCAGTGTTTCAGGACTTTGTTACTTAATTAGGTATTGTTTTTCTCCAATCATTTATACAAGCTGTAAACATTTAACAAAGGACAATAGTCAATAGGTATGGGCGCGGCATATGAACCCTGGCCGCACAATTGAAAAATATTGAGAGATTTCTTCTAATTTATTTATTATTAGTGCATTTCATTTGAAAAAATGGACTATTGGTCTTGCCCTGACAATCGAAAATTTATGATGTGATATATTTTTTACACGTTTCCAAGCCCCTAGAACACGAATCTGATGTCCGTTCGAATTCATATCTCTCTCTCTCTCTCTCTATATATATATATATATATATATATATATATATAGATATATATATATATATATATATATATATATATACCTATATAGATAGAGATAGATATATGAATTTGAACGGACATCAAATTCGTGTTCTAGGGGCTCGGGAACGTGTAAAAAATATATCACATCATGAATTTTCGAATGTCAGGGCAAGACCAATAGTGCATTTTTCGAGTGAAATGCACTAATAAAGCGCTTCAGCGATAGTGGAGTGTGGAGTGGCTTCTCATTGGACTAATATCGATATTGATTTCATTACTTGTCGATGTATCGACAAGGTCGATAGCTGATTGTACAAGATCGAGTATCGAGATCGAGGAGTGACATATGACGTCATCACTCTCTGTTCAGCTTTTTGACTTTTGAGGTTAGTTCAATCTAAGCAGATGTGTATGTTAGAATTTGTATTTCCGAATTTATTATTTTCATTCTTGTTAATGAATTGGAGGTCCAGTAATTTTTCCAATTCTAGACTCCTTTCCCGTGCTTCGTCATGATTGAATCATGTACTATACAACGCATGCTTTTAGGAATAATATTTTTGGGAGGGTGAGTAAACAAGAATATTTATTTTGCCTAATCTTCTATAATCCTTGAAAATTATAAATTTTTAATTTAATGTATTCTATATTATCATGAGGGCAAGTCTCTAGTTGATAAATTCAGGATATAGCCTCAGATCTGAATAAATTGATAGGTTACTGATTTCGCTTAATGCAGAGAAACCAGACATGTATATTTGACCTACACAATATGTTTTGAAGCTAGACCATTTCAGCAGCAATCTTTAACTTTATCTTAGATCATAAATAAATTATTATTCAAGATAAATGTATTATGGTTTGTTCCGTATAATTATACATTGTCAATATTTTTTGAAAAACCATACTTACCGTACGTCAATATAACTGGGGGTTGGCGAATGTTTGCTGTGAAGGCTTAGCTTTGACAGAGCGAACGGTTTGAGAGAGAATATCGAGTCGATAGCTACCGTACCTCAATTTCACATTAGCAGATCGATTTCAGACTGCTCTGAAAGATCTGAGCATCAACAACAGACACTTGCCAATCAACAGTTTCGTTGGAGCTTCCACCTATCCAACTTAACTCATGTTTTACTTTTCAGATTGACTATTTTTGTTCTAGTAATTGAAAGTAATTGGACAAATAACAATACAAGGAGCCTTCCAGCCAACAGCGAGCGAAATTCTTCAGAATCTTGCTGGCTTGATGAAGATTATGAAATAGTTGAGGAATGTCGTCCTTGCTCAGGTAAATTTTGTTCCGTTTTATTCCTCTCATAACCATTGTTTATAACAAGCATTTGAGACAGCTCTTGGATGAGTGACCAAAAAGGCGAGTGGAAAAAATCTCCTTAAGGGTCGCTACCTAACAAAAATATATGTTTTTAATAACTTTTTAGACTCATTCAAAAATTATCCTTAGTTTTTATTTATTTATCCAATGATAAATATTTGTAGAGTAAGAAAGAATAGGCCTCATAGCCCTCTGTATGTCCAACACAATTTTGATTGAAACATAGCCTAAATTTTCAGGTCAAGCCCAGGGGCGAACCCAGAAATAAATTTCAGGGGGGATATGAAGGGTCGCACTCAGAAAAACTCCTTTTCTCGGAAGGGGGGTAGGAGGGGGTTGTTTCTTGCATGGGATATCTATAGCCTAATGTATTTGCCTTCTCTCAACAAGCATACGGTAATCATATATTTTTACCATTTTGAAAAATTTATTCACCAATTGTTGTAGAACAAGAAAATAATTATTTTGAACAAGAGCTATTGTTTTCTTGTAGTTGTATATTGTGTTGAACAATATTATTGTTGAGTTGAACGTTGAGTTTTTTCTGAGCTGTGCTGAAAGATTTTTCCTCTCATTTTGAATCTAAACTGAAGAATACATGTGTTCTGGATACTGAGTATTGCGATGTGATTGGATTGTATATATGCAGTATATTTGTGTTGGAAACAAAAGGTTTTGGACCTGATTGTCTGAGTCTTCATTACATAAGTATATTATATTCTATTGAATAAATGAAATTGTTGAAATTATATAGATTAACATAGAAAATCTCATCACAAAATGAAATCTACAAGACGCAGATATTTATTTTGAGAGACATTTTATTCATTTTTTTAAACAGGGTTAACGCCTAACGGGAAAATATCTGTGAATGAATAAATGATTCCGACCTATAGCACTTCTCGTGTATGATTTCACTTTCTGAAGAGTTCAAATTTTAAAAGGAGCTCTCAAGTTGAGAAACCGTTGTTGTTGTTGTAACAGAAATCGTTGCGCTAATATTCAACATTTACGGGACATTTCATAAGGGAAAATATTCTTGTTGCATTTATTCAAGCGAGAAATGGAATATTTGGGCTTGTAATTCTTAGTTCCAGATTAATTAATCCATTTCTTTCTCCAGATTTCCCCGCGAGGGGAAATTTTTTTACTAAAAAGAACCCTGAAACTATATTTTTTAGAAGTTTCAAGCCTTATTAGTCAAACATTTGGCAACTCCAACGAAGTGCATTCTATCTAGTGTAAGATGAGTCCCAATTTCGGGGGGGGGGATATATCCCCTCAATCTCCCCCCTGGGTTCGCCCCTGGTCAAGCCCAAACTTCTGTTTTGTTCATGCCAAAGATTTATGGTAAGACTGTTGTACAGAAACTTTTTGTAGAATTAACTCAACTTTTATGACATTCACATGTTCTAATGTAACCTTTGAAATACCGTATAGTGAGTTGTTTCTTTAGAGTTAAGTAGTATTTATAATATAACATTGGAATAAATGCTCCTTCATAATTATTACTATTTCTGTTGCAGCTTTTGAAGTTACCAGTAAAATCAATAAAATTTGTTCTGAGACTCACTACAAAGAAGCTGTACTTTGTAAGAGGTCGGGGAAAAAGTTCAGAAGGTAGAAACCACCTATTTTCTCACATATCAAAAAATTGGCACGAAATATCGATTATTATCAATGAATGTTTCATCTCATGTTGGAAGAATTCCGATGCATTCATACAACTTTTCCACATACTAACAATTTTGTATTTAAACGTAAATTCATGGTTATTGAATTGAATTTTCACAAAATTTTCTACCTCTAATATAAAATAGTTCTGATCAAAATACAGTAATAATCTATCTTATTGAATGATAACTCGAGTTATTTTATTGAAGTTGTTGAACATCATCTATTATTGAATTGGATTCACCGTATGATAGTTTTAAATAACTGCAATCGCTAGTCTTCTATTAGGATCTCTGATTTCTTCTACCATAATAATTTTTAATTATAGAATATTACTATTAGGTAGTGAGTGCATAATCCAACATTCAGAAAATCTGTAAACCTCTTTTATTAGAAAGTATTCATCATCTCTCATGAAGAGCTCATGTGAGCATCACCCTCTCAAATATTTTCAAATTATGAATATAATTACTCGTAACTTATCATCTTATATAATTATGATTCTTCATTAACCAGTATCATATCATATAAATTGGAATTTGTATAGTAATCAACTTGTATGGTTTCTTGCAGCTGTGATAAAGTAAAGTGGCTAGAAGAGAAAAAATTCTGGCAATTTGAGTGGTCAGTGTTTCTTATCGGCAGCTTAGCTACGGGAGTTGTCTACATACGTCAGAAAATTCTTGATCATCGACTGTTGCGACGAATTCAGAGACAGATAGCCAATAGTGTTTGAGTAAGTATTCAATTTTTGGTTAGATAGCTAACAAAAAGTTTATTCAATAATAATGAATCATGAATGACAAAATGAAGTAACATGAATTCTAAAATAAGTTGAATAAATTCTAAATAGGTGACTTCAAATTCATTTATAACTAAACCTGTTCAAAAATGAACTATGAATGCCAAAATAAAGAGACATGAATTCTAAAATAAGTTCTAAAAGGAATTCTGATTAAGTTACTTTGAAATGTTTGTTGGCTATTACTTTAGTGAATAGTGCATTCAGGCGGTCAATTCAAACGTGTAATTTATAATAATTCTACTGTTTATTATTGTGTAATTAAACAAGCACGTATAATATTTTAAAATCTATGAATAGTATAAAAGTTTTTAGGGTTAGTATTTCAAAATGCACAAATAAATAATTCTCTGGCTCACTTCCATTCAAATTATTATTTTTTTTGACACAGGAGTTTTAATATTGCTAAGGTCTTGCCTACTATACCTCTGGTTTTCAGCCACTTGTGTCACTTATCATTAGAGCTCAATAAGACTAGAACTATATTAATTATTTTCTATTTGATATATAGGCCTAGTGAGATGTACTTTTGTTTGTAATGGCGCAACAGCCCTATGAAGGGCCTAGGCCTACCAGCTGGTTGCCAGTGAGATGTACTTAATTATTAAAATTCTCACGCTAAAAATTTGAAAATGAATTAGTGATAAGTAACAATGTTGAACGATTTGTCATGAACTGTGGTCATCATTCTTGATGAAATGAATGAATATCATTTTTTATCATTACATACTGTAAGTTACTGTACCTACCGGATTCATCATCATGAAGTAAATTTTAAAGTGATTCGAAGTCTCAATACAAGATATGCATTTACTTTCTGAATACTGTAGGCCTACTAGCTTTCGCAATATTTACATGGTTTATCCAATACAAGAATTTCAAAATATGTACCAAAGTTGAGATGAGGATGCATTGAGAACTGTTATCATTTATATTATCTATCTGTTCTTTCTTCAACAAATAAATTAATCTATCTTTTTGTTTATTTTAGGAAAATGCAAATTGCAAACTTATATTTGACTGCCTATGGCAGAATCAAAGAAGACGCTACCCTTGAAGTGCCCACCGAGTCAGCCATCAGTCTGTTTCTGTTGAAGTATCTCAACCATCCTGTCGATGTCAATGTCAATCTTGTGCTGGGGACCAAAAGTGAAGAAAGCAGCTCTATTCTGGTCAACGTGGAGGGATTCAATTGCCGAGAAATAAGTGAAGAATCGCTTCGTCGCCCCGTGTCTGACTGTCACTTACCTGTATTCACTGCCAACCATGGCTATTCATGTGTTGCAGGCTTGTGTAGTGTGTTACGCGGAGTGAGTGAATTTCATTGATATTTTTAACTATACAAATTTATTTTTAAACTATTTTTAACTTACAGATTAATTTTTATCATACTGATTTTCCATCTGTATATAAGATGGGAAAACTATTAGATATTGTAGCTCACCAACTGCTGGAACGTTATAATAATGATTATTTCGAATCTCCAATGATAGCTGTATAAATAGAATAAAGGACCTCTGTTACTGAAAATATTGATCAAAGTACTAAATAGTAGGCGAGATTCGTTGAATTAAACTTAAAAAAACCAGCAATCGAGAGGTAGGCTACCTAGTTCGACAGCCTATTCGATAGCCTATCAAACCTAGTTCGATAGCCTAGATCGAGCCCGGTATCCTACCGGGTTCGATTCCACAGTTTTGGATTAGTTTTTTCAACAGTTTCATTCAACGACTCTCCCCTGCTATTTAGTACTTGAAACAATTTTTGCCGTAGCATAGGTCCTTTTATTCTATTTATACAGCTATCATTGAAGATTTGAATTTATTATTATTGCATCTGTTTATCAGTGAATTCCACTGATATTTAGATCTGTTTTACACGTCCAATTCACTTTAAGAAGTCAAAATTGCTTGGATGGCAGCTTGCTATCCTAGTTTATCACAAGGCAGTTGCTATAGCTTGTCCCAAAAATGAAGGCGGTATTTGAAAGACTGTTATCAGTACTCTGCTTCCTCAGAATAGTCTAAAACTGTCTTCAAGAGCGTATTAGAGCGATTTACATTGAAATGCTAATTTACATTTGAGAATTCAGTAAATTAGAACTCATTTATGCTTAGACGAGTTAAATTTGTGCAGTTGTTTGATTTGGTTCTATTTTAATCTTAGTAATGGGGTAAAAATACGTTATACTATAAATCTTGGTCACTGCTAATTTTTCTTGAATTATATCCAAATGAATTTATCTTGAATTACATCTTTATCAATAATAAGTTTATCCTTATTATATCATAATCAATTATATCAGTATTATTCATCTCCATGTAAGGATCTTACTTACTGAAGAATTATTTTGCAGGTAATCAAATACAGCGGCGAAGAATACAGACATTTACTGGGATTCAGAGGAGGTTGTCTGACGGCCTGTGCTGAAGTCTCATTGTGGACCAAATTCTGCGAAGTTGATCTGGTGAATAGCGTCAATCAACTTTTGATTTTACAAAAAAGTGAACAAGTTCCCTCCGAATGTGACGAAGCTAGTGATTTCTTACTATCCAAAAGTTTATTAAATGTTTGTAGGTTCGAGGCTCACATGAAAGAGTTCGTTCGTGTTCACAATATAGGCAAAATACGTCATGAAACCAATCAGAGAAATGTGGAGCACAGATTCGCCGAAAACAATCGTATAACTCTGGCCGATTTGATCATATTACCATGTATTCACATTATTCTTAAAATGGTGGATTTTATGGATTTGGAAAAATCCGTACCATTTGTATCGAAATGGTATAGTCTGGTGTGTGAACAAAACGGTGTATCTGATGCTCTCACGATGTTGAAACCACCAGCTATGGGTGGTCAGTTTCCAAGCATCTTGTTGCCGACTGTACCATCTCAGAGTCTGTACAAAAGTGATCCAAAAAGGTGAGTGAGATTTTTTTCTACAAATTAATTTAGACTTTTGAAATGCTTTTGATTTTTTGTTAATATGTTGGTTATAGCTGTGTGAACGTGAGAAGTGTACATATCAATTTTCAAACACCTTTGCTCTTATTCTAACCTACTTTACTGTACTTGATTTTGGAAGTACAATCCTTGTACTTCCAGTAAAAATTCTTCGTTTCTTCATGACTTTATACTCTGAAAATAGATGATAATCCTTGAAACTTTGGATACTTGAGTCAAGTCGAATTGACTCGTGTATCCGAAGCTTGGGATTGCCGTCAATTGACACGAAAAAATTACAAATTATGAACAACTTATCATGAGTAGATTATAATCTCATGAATTCTGTTCATCTCATAACCTTTTTTGCTATAAATCATGTTATTCATAGTATGTCTTCTGAATACTTTTATTCCTATTGAAGTCTCTATCTATCAACTCCCAATCATTCTTCTGAAATTTAAGTAACCAAAATTTGATTCTCTCCAATGCATGATCGATGATTCTCACATTTCAATAGATATAGATAGATATTGATAGACATTTCAAGAGATAGATAGATTTGATGCTCCTTCGTAGTACCTACTGTTTTCTTTCTAGTTGTTGCTTTTAGCACTCCTTCACTGTTCTTGAGATTTTCACAATTACAGAGTAATTTGAATATTTTCGTAGAACAATAGTACTTTAATAGAGATCCAACGCAATTCTAAAACCGAAGTTATCGTTTCGTGCGAATACTCATGTTGAAATATAATTTGTTAACTGAATAGTCAATAGTTCTTTATTACGTATTCTTCAAGAACAGCAATTGGATCAAAAACATTATCAAAATAATTCATACTGAAGATATTTGTAAGAATTTAATCATAGTGAATATCTCTTGCTTTACTATTGACTCATCTTTAAAATCCATTCATTTTTGACAGATATAGACCCAGATCGAAGTTGTTCACAAACCAAGGTGAAGTGGAGTCAGTACTGGAAGCGGTCGATCAAATAGCATTGACCGTGAGCCACTCTCCGCTACCAGCCGGTCACAATCGATCGCTAAATTGGAAAATTCTGCCCAACCAAGTGAAACCAACCGTACCCGATTCTAGGTTACAAAGAAAAATGCAGCAACTGGACAACCTGTGTAAAGCTGTTCTTGAGGTGAGTCTCAATTCATCTTGAGAAATATTTACTATTTTTAAATATAGACAGGCCTAAAAATGTATACACTTGTCGATATTTTTCTCAGTTGTATGGTGAATAGGTTCACTGTCATGACTGGTTTATTTATACGTTTGTCTGGTACCGGTGCCCTCTATATTCATCAGAATATATGTGTCAGTACCACTGACTTTGTCATTTTTTGTTTGAATACTCTTCAAATCCACTAGGCTTTCCAAATTTTTTTTGTTTGTCAATGGCGCAACATCCCTAATATATCCTTAGGCTTTCCAAATACAATATACAAATCAATCTGTGCTCCCGAATTATTATTTTCGTTATGAATTTAATACGTGTGACTCAATTATCAATCTATTACTTTTTGAAATACTGTATTTAGTTTTTTTAGTGTATTCAGAATAAATCAATTAATAAGAAATAAAATGGTTTTGATTTCAATAATAAAATATAAGATATTTCACTTCTATTTACTTTTATTAAATTTGAAAGTGATCACCTTTTACTGGAAATCTCTTCATAGAATTAGTCTATTTCAATTTTATTTTAGTTTTTAATGCCGGCCGGGTTGGCCGAGTGGTCTGGGGCGTTACAACCTTCAGTCCGCTAGCGCTACCCGGTCGTGGGTTCGAATCCCACCAGAGGCATAGTCGTTTATGCACCTCATAAATCACCCTCGCACACTCCATTACCCATGCACAAGTAAATTTGAATACTTGTGCATGATCTGCAGAAAAAAAAGAAAAAAGTTTTCATCCTCTCTATAAAAGAACTATTGAATAAAAACTCTTATTTTGCATAAATTCATTTAATATTATTCTATCTCATTCTTATAAGGGGTAGGCCTATTTGAAACCTATGAAAATCAATTCTAATTGTGTTTGTTTCAGGTGGCTAAACCCGGAGATACAATAGTCGACTTCTGTTGTGGAAGTGGCCATCTTGGAATCCTTGTTGCTTACCTTTTACCAGAATGCACTGTGATACTCTTGGACAACAACGAAGAATCGCTAACTTACGCTCATAAGAGAGTAACCAATCTACGCTTGAAGAATGTTATGATTCTGCAATGCAATTTGGACTACTTCAGAGGAGATTTCAAAGTAAGCACATTTTATTGCAAATTATATTTGACCACTTTGAGATCGGGACGTTCTTGTTTAGAGTTGGGCAACTCAATTTTTTGACTGGGAAAATTTTGACGTCTTAAATAAGCTGCTTATTCATTGGGCTATGAATAAGATGTCTTTAATTAGAAATGTGTCTTAATTAGTGATGAATTTAAAAAAGTCAACATACATGCTCAAGTTAATTAATAAAGTAATACTTTTTTCAAAATCGTGGTATTGTAATGACATTCAGACCTATAGTTTGTTCAATTATCTTCTAGTTTTCCCACTTTGATTTTCAAATTCTTGGAACTGTAAACTACATTTTCCAACATGGTTTTCTTAGTAGTTTTATAGTGGACTGCTACGTATTTTTTATTGCGTATGTTCAGTTATTCAAATCAAGCAATTTCATTTGTTATCGAGCATGTAATGCAAATAGGAGTCGCTACAGTTATAAATATTACAAATTTTTATTTTAGGTGGGAATGTCTCTTCATGCTTGTGGTGTGGCTACCGATTTGGTAATACAGACTTGTCAAGAGAAAAAAGCTGCATTTGTGGTATGTCCCTGCTGCTATGGTGGATTACAGGTAGCTAATTTTATTGCTAATTTTACATAAAAATTTTGTGCTCGTTTTTCAATTTCAAGCTATTTATTATTATTTTCCAATTTATTTTCTACTATCATTCTTAAAATTCTTCAAAACTCTTCTGGCTTTCAATCAATATGAGTAAACTCTGATCGACATGTTCAATTTTTTCTCCTGTTTCCCATTAATTGTTGAAGGCAAAAAAAATCTGTAATTTCCTGTTAATGAAAACATTGATAGATTATTGATGAGCATATTCTTCAAATGGTTATTAGGTAGTAATTAATTGTTGCTGCCAGCAGATATATCGGCATAATATCCATGATATTGATACAGTGAAAAAGTATATTGATTTGAAACATTTTTATTTATTAATGAATGTAACTTTTGGCAGTTGAGAACCAAATATTCATTACATTATTTTAGTAAATTTGTTCGCCTTTATGGACGAGTCAATAGCTTATATATGTTTTGACTTTTGAGTTGAAAAAACTCAAGATAACTTGAGTGTTTTTTTTAGAAAAAATATTGTTCAGATGTCTCATTTTGCCAAGGCAAAACGCATTAAATGAAGCCTTCTGAATCAATTAATGACGCAATTAATGAATGGTGAATCATATTAATGACGCACTTCAAAACATTGTTATTAAAACATTCCATTTTCAATCCATGTGCCCAGGCATAAATGAACCAATTAACTCTGTCATTAATTAATTGAAAGAAACACTTTTGAACCGAAGTATTAAGATTTTAATTCTATTAAAATTTCTTTTTCTAGTAATATATCTTAGTCCACATTTCCATTTCTCTTTTTCCAGAAAAATCATAAAATCAACTATCCTCGAAGTCGATGCTTCAGAGAATCATCAATTAGCGAAAGAAACTTTTTTGTGCTGGGTCATTGTGCTGATCAAACCCACAAGAAGGTTTACAATAAGTCCGAACAGGGAGAACGGTGTATGAGCTTAGTGGACTACGACAGATGTTTACAGGCCAAAGACAGTGGTTATAGTGTTAGTGTAGCCAAGCTTGTACCTTCTGACTGCACTCCGAAAAATAATCTTCTTGTAGGCATACCACAAGAATGCTAATGGAATAACATTATAAGGATTAGTTTTTCAATTGTATATAATTCATACAGATGTGTTTACGATAATAGCCAATCAAATCTATCACCCCTAGTTGTCAACCCCTTTTCATAACTTTACTCTATAAAGTAAGAGTGCTAATGGAAAATTTGGGTAGCATATAGGAGACTTCTTTAATATGAAGACTAGATGTTAGGGTTTTCAAATTAACATTTGATTAGAATGTATTGGTCAGCTGAACTGATACTGAGCAGTTATAGTGGTGCCGCGAACAGAAGAGCCTTTGGTAACATGTCTGCCATTCACTGCTGCCAGCAGTCCAGATGAAAATTGTTCTACTCTCACCATCTGTCACAATTAAAATATTATTAAATATATTTTAAAAAACATATAATATATTCTTGAATTAAATATATTTCTATTTGTAGAATCAATATGATTATGATTTCCCTGCAACACAATATTTCATAATATTATTACAGTATGGTACTTCTGTGCGGGGTCTGTGCTCTGGTGGTGAAAATTGATACTTTGATTTGTAAACATTCATGTTTAGTTTTTGTGGCTGAACACCGCTCATGGCCAACATATTGTTATAAAAACAAACTGGGAAAGGATTGAAATTGAATAAAAATATAATTACCATTTGCAGGAGACCATAATAGGCTAGGTACTAATATTCATCCATTTATTAATATTATGCTTGTTTTAAAACCATTCAATATTCCAACAAACTGCAAACAACCTACTTATTTGAGGTTACCGTAAAGATCAGTACATAATTATCAAAAATGTCTCGAGGGGATGTTTTTGTAGTCAGCTGATTTATGAGACACGGCCCTGTTCTGTAGATTATGTACGGTAGGTCATTGCGAAGACTACAAAATCGTATTGGCAGTTGCAATGTGTGCTTTGTTGATTCAGCCTCTTGGAACTATAATCTAGTGTAAAAGCGTTAGGTTGGCTGAAGTGATTTTTCCCTAGAAGTTATAGTTCTGCGCATGTGTAAATACACTCTCACTTCCCTCCGCCTTCTTGCCAAAGGCTCTTCTCTTCGCGGCACCACTATATCAAGAATGTATCTGTTCAGATGACCTACACATTCTTGCTAACTGCTGGAGACAAATATATTTAATGAAAAGGCTACATATTAGGGGTATTTATTTAACCGGTTGAGTCGTGGTCAGTAACCTCTAGTAACTTTGTACATTGAAAAAAAAATAGCAGTTGATATTTTATTTTGAGGGTGATGCCCACATTTTCTATTGAGGCCTGTGCGTGGGTAATGAGAAGGATGATGATGAGAAATGAATGGACCTACTGCTTTAGGTGGGTTCCGAACCATCGGGAAGCGATTTTTTTAGGTTCATGAATTTAATTCAGAGGAACCGGTCACCAGAACAACAGTGGTAGCAGAGGCAAGTCTCACCGATTAGACGCTCTCTACTGCTTCCTAACTTTTTTACTTGCTTCTCTAACTTTGTTTACTTGTTTTAACAAATACCAAGACTTAACTGGTTGAGTGAATGCCCCTAGAAGGGTATCACCATATGGCTAAGTACAGCAATACACAACTCCACAAAAATTGAGACAAATATAGCATAAAATCACTCATGGAAAGATAAAACTTCATTTATATGACGATATGCCAGAGAAATCTTACTTTAGGTGTCCAGATATTTGGTACCCAGTTTTTTTGGATCTAGCTAATAAAAGCAGAAGTTTTTAAAAATAAATTAATTACAAATTTATTATTTTCAAATGAGGAAAGTAATTCACTATAATGTGTATACGTGATGAATGATAAAACATGGGATTTTAAATATTTTATATTCTGTACATAATGTTTTCTAAATAAATTAATGTAATTTACAGAATCAATGATAACTTATAATATTAATTCGATGAGAAAAATATTGCAACAATCTTGACTAAGTCAGAGCTGTCGAATAAACATCTTGAACAGGGTATTCAAAAAATGTATAATTAGGATAAATTAATGAATTTTTCAACTGTGTGTTGTTATCGATGTGAATAAAATGTCTGTTGTATTATAAGACCTCAAATGATTGACCTCAATGATGAATTGTATTATACGAAAAAATATTAAATGATTAAACTTTACAACTTAGGGCTATTTAAAATAATTGAAAAATAAAATGAGACCAAATAACCTTTTAAAAACTTTAAAATTATTAATGCACAAACATGTTTCGGGACTTTCAGCCCATTATCAATGTGGATAAAATAATAATTACAGGTTTTAGGTCAATGCTGTAAAATATATATTTAACACTTATACCGAAACCCCGGTCTCACAGACCGCTGAAGAATTTTATAACTTACATATAGCAGCACTAAATAGACTTATCCCTTCTGCCACCCCATCTACCTTCTCATTAGGCATCCCTACTACTGTTTTCACGCTCTTTGTCCAGTTCTAGGTTGTTGGTGGACAGATATTAAGCTCAAATTAGAAACGTGGCGGTCTCTGAGCCCGATGGTTTCGGTTAGTGTTGTGTGAAATGAGGTCTTGCTGACCAAGGGCATTATTTTTCTTTCTTCTTTATCAACTTTTTAGTGTATTATCAGCTTCTACAGTATTATTGTCAATTGTCCTTTTCATGAGCAACAAAGACTAACCACTTCTAACGCAATTTGACCTCATCAAACAGTTGAGTTTCGAGCTAATCAAGACTCATCCTCAAAAAAGTATTTCCCTATCAAGTCTTCAACAAAACTTGAAAGAAGTCATTAGCAGAATCCTTGGAAATGATGCAATGCTGGCAGAACAAGCTAGATATATTTATTTCTCCATTGAAAAATAAATAGTGGGAATGAAAGGGGAGCTCTGCTGACTATGAGCAGAATTACAAGCTGGATGAGACTGAGGAAGACCTGTTCTACATGACTAAAAGTTCAATAGAGGAAAGGAAAACAGCCTATAAATGTATCAGATGTTCAAAACCTATCTGTCTTATTGACTGGTGAAAAGGTTCGCTTGGAAAGTGTGAAATAAGCTGCCACCCAAATCAATAGTTGAAAAATAATTGAAGTTGAAAAAATAATAATATTCTGAGGCTAATTTTGAGTTTTTATGCTGAAAATAAACGTGTTTTCTGCTTAATTGTGTTAATGATCTCTGATATCATTATTATTCATACAGTAGAGGGCACGAGGTAACAAAAATAAGAGTAAAAGTGAGCAATGTTATATAGCGGTCTGTCAGACCGGGGGTTTCGGTTAGTGTTATGAGACCTAGGGTTTCGGTATAAGTGTTAAAACTTTAAAATAATAATTATTTTATTCACATTGATAATGGGCTGAAAGTCCCGAAACATGTTTGTGCATTAATAATTTTAAAGTTCTTAAAAGGGTATTTGATTCTCATTTTATTTTTCAATTACATTAAATGATTTATAATAATCTTGCATTGATGAAAGAATATTTACAAAATACCTAGAACTTAATTATGTATTCTTGTTTTCTACTTTTATAAAGCCAAACATTCTGAATATCTTGGACTAATTACATTACATCTGTTGAAAATGGCTGTAAAATATTTTTATTCAGTCATATATCGACTTGAAAAAAAATAATTTAAAAACACACAATAAATAATAAGTACCTAATTTACATGAAAAAATTGTGCACACTATTTTCGAATATTCATATCGTGGTCCAATACAATTAACAATTCATATGATTTTAATGTTTTCAAATTATATTAAATTCATTGATAATAATCTACTTGTAAAATATGGTCAAAAATACTATAAAGCATTGAAATTATAATTCATTTTCCAGTCTTAACTTTTGCCGCACTTCAGCCTTCTCTTTGTCCCAATCATGAATGGATGTAATAATTCAACTAATATTGACATTAAATCGTGAGTTGCTATAACCTGGAGGTTGAATATTAGGTAGTATAAAACTAATTTCATTGAGCAACTAAACTAATAAAATATGTCACTCATTTTTAAAAAGTAAGTTTTTTAAATTGAAAATATAAAGGAGTGGAACTTACTTATAACTTTTAATAATGTTCAAACTCCTTGAAATTATGGCTCGTCCACACACTGAAAAGTTGCCTTGATCAAGTAGATGCAATCGATCATAGCTATAGTCTGTCCAAGCAAAGAAGACCCTCTGGCAAGATGGGAAATTACCTCAAGCTTGGTCAATATTTGTTAAAAAATTATAAATGTAATCTCAATAGTACATCAAACTGTTTCCTACAATTTGAGATCAAATTGATAGTTTTTGAACCAATATTGACCGAGCTTGAGTCATTTTCCCATCTTGCCAGAGGGTCTTCTTTGCTTGGACAGACTATACATACCTCCAATAGAAGGCCCTTTGAAATGGCAATGTTGCACTGTAGGTACAGCGTAAATAGCACGGATACTAGAATACAATGTATTCGATAGTATAAGTAGTAATCAGACCAGCTGAAGTTATTGAATACATAGCAAAACAGTGGTGTAGACTTTGTTTGAGTCTACATCCACTGACAGTTCGAACTGTGGGTCAAAAAGTGTCAGTGGACGGGGAAACCGGCCGTCCAAAATAGCTGTAACATGAAGGCCAATAGTTAAACGATCAGCTGTGAACGAACAAACTGTCAGTTCACAGCGGTTTGTCAGCCGGGTTACAGTTGGACTGCCGGTGTCCCCATCCACTTACACTTTATGACTGTCACAGTCCGAACTAACAGTGGATGTGGACCCTCAAAGGTCCTACAAGACCAAAGCTACCTACTTGACCAAGGCGACTTGTCAGTGTGGTTAAGCTCTAAGGCCCACATTGCTATCACATGATCATAACTCATGTGAGGCTTGATTCAGACAAAAGAGGGACATGCAAAAGACGGGAAGGGATGAGACATGAATCAGCTGCAATGTATAGAAAAAATTAATCAATGTATATCAAATAATAAGTACATTGATCTATTTGTTCGATACATTTCATATCTGATTCATTTCATTAGCTGATTTATGTCTCGTCCTGTTGTACCGTCTTTTCCTCGTTCTTTTTTGTCTGAATTGGGCCTTACATTTATTAAGATCAATATTATTAAAAAGTATTGATTCACGATATGAATATCAAGGAAGCTGATTAAACTTTAAAAATAAATTTAATAAAAATGTTGAATTACAATTCGCTAAACTATTAAATTAGAAATATGTCTTAAAATCGTTCAAGCATCCTAGATAATTTATTTAAAAAAAAATTAAAATAATAAAACCTAAATTTTCGCAATAATAATTGTGGAAATGTCACAAAATTGTATTTACTTGTAAATTTAGTATTGTCGATTGCTCTGTTGAGGTAGGTTTTCATTACTGAGAAACACGAGTACATGTCGGGCACAACTACATGCTCCATACACCTACATGTTTCTATTTCATTTTGTGCCCAACATGTGTCTGTGTTCAAGAAACATTCTTGATCTTTGTGTTTCATATTAATGGAAACCTAAATCAACAGAACAATCAACAGCACCTACTTAATTTAGTATTTGGAGTGGACATTATAATAAGTAGTTTATGCAGGCCTTTTAGGCCCTGCTTGTACATGTTTTACAGTAATTTACTCAAACATCGTTCATGTTTGTAATTTATTTGTGTTGGAAAGTCTGTTGAGGAATTCATGGGGTATGCCGCTATCACGGAGAACGCTCATGGGATGCTCTTTTAGATAGGGACAGTAATGCTGCATAGCCTCCCAGCAAATTTCCTTCAATTTTGGTATTTTCACCCAAACCGAGTACACATCTGCCGATCGTTGTGTTAATGTTTTATACACGTGAATGCCACCGAATGTGTATATTTTGCCTTGCGGCGTGACTGCACTAGAATGAAAATAAACTCCTTGGGGAAGACGATCGGGCATCTTGTACCATTGCAGGCTGCTCAGGTCCAGTTTCCACATGTCGTACATGACCAGCTGGCTGTCATAGCCTCCAAGAATGAAGATGAATGGCGAACCTTCTTCGTTGGTGACTTGAACGCAGCTGTGACATCTTCTGGGTAGAGGGTAGCCTTGGTGTGCGTCCGGCTTTGTATGGGCAACTTCCCACCGCCGGTTCAGAAGATCAAAGCAGGGAATCTCCTAGAAAACAATAAAACGTTGTTAAAAAGTGATGTATCTACTCTAAGCAGATCTTGATGGCTTGATGGAAACCAACAATAAAGAATAAATGAGATCTGGGCAACAGAGATACTATTGAAAGATTAGTATCAGAGAACGTATTTGAGATAAGTTCAAACCATATTATTGAATAATTATACATGTCAGATTGTTTTGTTTAATGAGGGTGAAGCCTGCATGAGCTCATAGGATTGTGCGTGGTTAATGAGATAGATGACGACTACTTTTTAGGTCTTGACTGGACGACGTGAACCAGGGTCCACCTGGTTATCAGACCGGCGCTTTATCAAGACTCCAATGAGCCACCCTTTGAGATTGATGAATTGAGAGAGCCAAATTGTTGTGCAAGAATTGAAAAACATTATAGGCTCCGCCAAAGAGTTAATTGGAGGAATAATCAAATATTAAAATGTTCAAAGTTTTCACTTTCACTATTTCGTTTTCACTATTTATTATAATTATACCTAAGTTAATAATAAATAACGTTGATCACTCCTACAGCAATATTCACGATTTCGTTGCTTGTCGGGGCACTGAGCCACATCTTCAACGTAAAAGGATCAGCCTACCTAGATCTCTTATTTGATATTATTCTTTAGAAAAAGAAGTTCAAACTTTTCCTTCCAAAAGCCTTGTCCCATCCCCTTCAATTTCCCCTCTCAAACATCTAACTCATCCCCCTAATAATCAATACACATAACACTGGCGGCTCGTGCCGTGAGTGAAAGTGAAGTCTTGTCCAATATAAGATACTTCACCTGACGAGCCGCTAGTGACAAATGATCCAGAATAACATTACATTCCAGAATGTTATAACATTATTGGAAACCATTTAAATACATTTTCTTGCCTGGCACTCACAAGATGTACAATACTGTATTTCCAATTCTTGTTCTAGAGAACTGATAACTAGGTACGGAATTTCAAAATTCTACTGGTAAAGTATAAAATTGACAAAATCTTACATCAAATCCAAAAACTTCTTGAGCAGTGCCTCCTCCAAGGATGTAAATACGAGAGCAATGAAATCCAAGTTCATGTCTATACCTAGCAGCTGGTTCATTGGGCTTTCCATTGCAAATATACACATTGTTCCAGGTCCTTGTTTTTAAGTTCAAACAGTGGATGTCGGCTGAGTAATCAAAACCCGTTGTTCCTCCAACAGTATAGAAGTTCTGTCCGTCAACAAATATTGCTTGACCATAGCCTGATGTAGGCATTTCACCTTTAGTAATGAGACGTATAAATTGGATTTCTTTATCAGATAAATTACAATAGAACACATCACGGTTGCATTCAAGTCCAAAAGGAAATCCGGTTCCACCAAAAACCATCAGAATTTTGCCTGAAAGTGCTACAGCGTTAGAAACAAGAAATTTGGGAATATTTTCACATGATAAATTTTCCCATTCATGAGTTGCAAGATTCAATTTCCACAGTTCCCTAAAGAGTGGGCGACTTTCCTGCCAGTAACTGTCACTTCCCATATTTTCAGTAACGATTTTTGGGTTATAACCCCCATAAGAAAATAAATTTGCTTCATCACAAACTATTCTGTGTCCGCTTCTTGGTTTGGGAGTGAATCCACCCTTTGTAAAACACTTGGTGAATTTGAAAAGCCTAAATGCGTATTCCTCAAGCGCAGGCACAAATAAGCTATCTATCATCCTCCTTGAAGATGTAAGTTCTGAGGATGAAGATGACATGTCGAGAAAATTTTGTAGTTTTAAAAACACAAATTACAGAACCATAATCCCTAATTTAATAAACCTAACTAAAATGAAGATAATAAAACATAGTTTGCTATATTCAATTATCACTAAACTGAATAACCTCAAACTGAACACATCGAATCAGCTGACCAGCAAAAAAATTTAAGAATAGAATAGACCAGAAATGTAATAGAGTAGCCTAAGGAACTAGTCATTTCATCTGTGTTTGATGACGTCATCATCTGTATCATTTTTGAATCTCGAATGAAGGCTCCGGCTTCGTACGTCAAAATGCAACATTTTTGTTCAAAATTTAAAGACAATAATGGTATGTTCCTTCCAAATTATTCAATACATGATCATAATTGTAATATTGATGAATTCATGACCTATTATATTGTATTCTCGATTCTTTCCTTATATTTTTTGGGAGTACACAGCTTCAATTTGACATCGACTCTTTATGATGTTACATCAATAGTTGAGTTTTTGAGACTGTCATGTGACTCATGTCATCGATAATTTTGTTCTTCTTCTTCTTTATCATTTCTTCACAGCCACCACAATCTCAATGTAAACAATCCCTGTCACTGAATATTTGTCATTACAGAATTTCACAACATGAGCAATGACGAATTACTACTCTCTAGTGCCTGTCGTTGTATCTGTATTGCTGGGTGCGTTTTATTTGTGGAGTGAAAAGGTTTGTTTAGAAATGGTCATTTTATAAATTAGAATAAAATAATAGTTTGTAAATTCTTTAATTCTTATACAGGCTGTTGTCATATCTCTGAATCTTTTTCAAGCTTTGTTTTTCTCTGTTGAAAACGGTAAGGTTACTTAACTGCAATTCAATTTTATTAAATTGTTATAAGCTCTTGGTGTAGCCTATAGCCCACACAATTATTTCCTGATTTCGAAAATTAATACCATATTTTGTTTTAATAATATCTATTTCAGTTAAAAAAAAAGGCTTGGCGTATTATCAGTCTTTTCTTGAGTGGTTTGAAATATCACTGACATCAAACCGGTATAATGTTGGTTGAGAAGTTTATTCAGATATCATTTATAAAATAAGTCCTGTATTGCAAAATATTTCATAAAGAAATAATCAATTGCTTTTAAATAGTAGTAAGGCATATTATTAAACAGTGAGTCACTGATTATAGTGATGGAAAATTTATAAATAGAAGCGTATTCTTCGGGGCATGCTACACATGAATCGACCGTGTAAAGATGAACAAGCCGAATTTTAGTGTTTACGTGATACGGTGTAATCACTAATCAACGGATGAAGGACAACTGGACAAGCAAAGTAATGTCAATAATTGCTGCTCTGCAATACAGCAATATTATTCTAGAGATTTGTGGTTTTCATTGTGAGATAACTTACGAGACGTAAATTTCAAGTAATTAGTGGATTTTTATTTATTATTTTTAAGCGAGAATGGGTTTAATCTATTCAGTTTTTAGTTTCTTCATGAATTTTGCGGTAAGTCGTCTTTTGATTTTCCTTTATTTTTATCCAGTTCACATGTTGACTTGTACGAATGTGGAATGTTGGTTCTTATTAGAGAAAGTATTCGAATACGGTAATTACTGCGCATTCTCAGTAAATGTAGGCTTTACAAGTTACTGTAGGCTTACGCAATTTATATACAACACCTATTAACCTACAAAATTTTCAAGTTAGAATCGTTAGAACCAAATTTCGGCTATTGTTTATTGGTTACCATTCAATTCATAAGTTACTTTGCATTAGTCACATATTAAATGTCAATATCAAAATTGGGTTTGGTAAAATTATTATATCAATATTATTGAAGCTCCTTATTAATTATCATTATGAATAAAAAATGCTTGAAGTAGTCCTGGTAAGCCATTTTAAATATATTCACATTTGTCTTATCATCCTGATCAATTTGTGGAGACAAATTATGGAATTCAATTTCTTTATTAGTATTTCCACATAAGGTCCCCATGCCAGTCGCTAATCATTCAACACTCCAACAAACTTGTTTTTCTCCGCCCGTTCAGTATTTGCATCACACATTCCAAATTGTAGCGAAGAATGTCCTTATTGCTCTCTGAATGAAAATTTAATGACGCTTGTCTGAGCATTCACGTAGTTTATTAAAGCCATTTTTCACATCCTTGAAGTATTCTCTGAACTTTCTTTTGAGCTCTCTGGATGTCTGGATCTTAAAATGAAATTAGCAGTAATTGATAATTATATTGTTTGTATAAAATGGTCGTCTGCAGGTAAGTCATTGATGTAGGCCCACACAAGATAAATCAATGACCACAAAGCAAATTATTATTTCACTCGTCTCCTTAGCCGACAGATCTGATCGATGAGGGGATTCTGAATTCCATCTTGCTGACCTCCAACTTGAAACTTGCCTCTCAGATAACAATGCATACTGCAAGAATTTTCTCTGAACACTGTAATAACTCGGCTGATCAAGGAGAACATTATGACTGCGAGCAAGATAAATAAATGATTTCTCGGATTAAAATATAATCTAATTTTTCTAAAAGTTTTGTGGTCCAAGCTTTAAGACAATGCATTACATACTTCATACTTGATAATTATAAAAACATTTTGGAGCTTTAAGTAGGCCTATGCTTAAATTATTCTCATTACTCTTTTGAGTGCATTTTACAAGATCTTTTGAACTGTATATTTAAAAAAACTCATGTCTTCAATCGCTAAACTAACTAAAATCTAGGTTCAACTCGATATCGCCTTAATATTATCTCAACTCCCATTTTCTTTCTAATTTATCATACAAACTACTAATATAGTCTACTTTAATATCAAAGAGTTTTCAAACTAATTTCTATCAGCGTGTTGTTAACATAATAACTTAGTGGGCTCAACAATTATTCTAGTATATTGATTTTCATGTTAATCATTTATAAGTCAACCACATAATTTGTTTGTCCTGTTTGGCACAGATCTGAGACTAAGAATGATTCTCCCCACCTTTCGTTTGTTCGCGGGGCCCTCCCTATGTGCTGTACGGTATTTTACCAAAGGCTTTCCAGCTACTGTAAAAGTGAGTTGATTCTTCAATCAGTAGTATTCTATTGTCTTCAGCTTATATGAGCCTAATAATAGAAATCTACTCAATTCTGGAAGATTTTTTTGAACTTGAACCTTTATGAGAGAATAATTTATATAACAGATAACATTATTTCAGCGGACTCTGAACCCCCATTTTTATTGTTTAAATTAACGTAGTGTGATGCAATTTTTATTCTTTAAAAATATATAGGCTAGATAGAGAAATGTTGATTGTAAATTGAAATGATTTCCTCCTTTGGGAGATTGATTGGCTTGTCGTTAGTGAAAATAGTAAATCGTTTTCTGACTGAAGGAATAGTAATTGCAAATTCTAGGTCCATTTGGTTTCTCTGCGACCTATGAAATTGTACCTTCTTTGCTCGAAGTACTTTTTCTAACAAATCTTGACTCGATTTTCCTGTTGATTAAATTGATCGTTATAGAATAACCTTTGATGGCTGGTTATCTTTCTCTTGAAATGCGGCTTTGAAACATTCAGGTTTTGTCATTTAATTATTCTATTTGCTTTTCCATGATTCTATCGAATTGTTCGATATTGTCTCTACAAATTTTTTATCGTTCTGAAGGAGATTAGTTTCACTAGAGGCAAAATGTAGCCTATCCTGTTTAGTTGTAACTGTTGCTTACTACTATATAATGTTCTGGGAGATAAATTATAATTGGCTGGTATAACTAGTATTTGGAATGCTTGATAAAGTAAATTAGGCCTATTTAAGTAGGTATAACTCAGTTACTCAATTCAAAGACCGGTAACTTATACTTAATTCAATATCATTCTGGCTCAAGGCTCATCACTTTGTTAAAGTCCTACGGTACTCAAATACCGTACTTGCTTTATGTGTTGGAATGGAATGAGTTTTTGCGTGAATTTATTCATTTCAATATAGGTTGTATGCTAATTTAATATTCATTCTAATCCTACACCACACTCGGCTAATACAGTCCCAGAGTTCTTTTGTCAGGTTGCATGAGGCTTGAGTTGTTGTTCTGTAGGCCTATGGTTATTCTCATGGCTTTTAACATATTTGTTTGTTATGTTTTCATCTCACTCACTGGTGTATGATTTTATTCTTTCATTCATCATTTGAGGTGAAGAACACACAAAATTGATACAATAAGTGTTCTGTATCGACAGTTTTTGCCATTATTTGTTTCCTATTTTGGAATTTCCGCATTCAATAACATTATTCAATCCTTTTGGTTAATTTTGGTGAACGTTTTGGACTTTTACAGGACAATTTGTAGTTTAGAAGCGGTCCGACATTTTATTAGTTAGAAAATAAAATGAAGCGTAGTAGTGTTAGAATCGCCGCACTTAGTGAGAAAAAAGCTAAAGAGGAAGAGGCTTCTGGTAGGAAACAAGAGAAGAAACCGAAGAAAGAAAATATAGAGCAGGATAAAAGTAAGAAAAAGACTGAACAGGCAAAATTGCCAGCTAAAACTGGTAAGAAACAGGAGAAGAATTCAAAGAAAGGAAGTAGCACGAAGAATAAAAAAGAGGAAAAGGTAAAATTTTTTGATGAAAATTGTCAACTCTATTCTTCTACAATTTCTGTCCTTTCCCATTACAGTATTCAAATCTTTGTATTGCTGTAATTAGAATCAATAAAATTTGTAGTACGAAAATTTATGTTGTGGAACCTTTTCGTAATGGAAGAAACTTGAAACTTTGTCAATTCCACTATAGTTTTTATTAGAACTCAAAGTGGAATTATTAATAATTCATCAAGTTTCTTTCATTGAAATATGTTTGCCTGTTGTTCTGTTTGTATTGTCAATTTAAACAAACTCAGAAACAAACATCTATCAGACAAATCAATCGAGATGTGTGATTTCGTCCCAACAATATTATTCAACTATTGATGTGTAACTTCAATCAATGCTAGCTTTTTGTCAGTTGTCACCATTTTGTCTTTCTTCATGTTCTCATTAATTATTGTTCAACAATCGATCAGTTTGTGATCCTCTGTATTCTATACATTCAGTCGACATGCTTAGAATATAACTTGAGTTTCTCTATTAAACTCTTCAATATTCCATAACCCTTTTCAATCTTCATTTTCCATGACCCATTTTCCAATCTTCATAATCCTTTCCAAACATTTTATCAATCATTGCCTGATAAGTTTTTTCAATTTTTACTATTCATTTCACGTTGCTCAGTTGAAGTAGAGCCATTTTAGTTGGTAATTGCTTTCTTAAAATCAAGATTAATCATCTTCTCAACTGATTACAATTACAATATTAAATCTCTGTTCATCTATTGTATAAAATGTCCCAAGCGACAGCTCGAGCTGCCGCGGCTATATCTGCGCTACACGAGCTGCCCGGCTCTAGCTGCGCTCTTCAGCCATCACAACTCTATTCACATATACCTATATTATAAATGTTTACTTTGTTATTAGGGCTACTAACGCATACTCAATCAATAAATAGTGAAATTCACTGGAAAATGATTGAAAAGGAAGAATTTCACTATTTATTGATGTAGTATAGATTAGTAGCACTAATAACAGAGTAAACATCTATAACATGATGTGAATAGAGTTTTTATGGCTAAACAGAGTAGCTAGAGCCGGGCAGCTCGAGCAGCGCAGATATAGACGCGATGAATGCTACCTTTACCTTGCTTAGTTGTTTTCTTTTTCAATATTTTCTGACGAGAAAAATCTAGCCCAGTTTTTCCCAGAAAAATGATGGAAAACACAATCTAAGCAGGATACAAAGAATTGAAACACCTGAAAGATGGAATAGATCCCAAGCGCTTGGTGAGCAGAAAAAGAAGACTAGAATTCTAATCAAATGACTTTCCAAGAACGCTGTCACAATGTGATTATTATGAAAAAGTTTCTCTTGAATGAGTTAGTGCTACTTAATGGGTAGACACGAGTGCATTGCATGCTGCTCGTCATGTCACTTTCTGAGTGAAATTTAGTGACTTAATTGTGTCTGTATGCATTATTTTGTTCAACTAATTTGCATGTTGAAAACCTTCTACTTACTTCTTCACTAATATAACTCATAGCTCAGATACTTCGAATATTTTTTCAAATTTACTTGAGCTTTACGCAAATTTTAATTCAGTTCTTAATAATAAATATCAGTTTTTCAGTAACCATTGAGTACTAACATGAAAGTTTAATAGCGTATGCATTTTGGCATCAACATAAATATAACAACTTATCTACTAAATTCAGTTGTTATTTCGTCACGAGGAAATATTCGTTCTTCTGTAAAACTTAAGATCTGGCCTAAAAATAGTACTTGAAAGATTTTCCCTAATCTAACTTAACGATAGAAGAAAAAATAGTGCTGAGAAAACAGATCATCTGATATTTTTTATATTTCTTATTATCGTCACATAAATTCAGTTCCGTCCCATCATTATCGTTTCTTATATTACCACTCCAAATCAAACTATATCATTTGTCTTAATATTGTCAATCAATATTCTGAACACATCTCGTATCCTCATATTATTAACATTCAAAATTATTTCTTCATCTAATCGCAGCTCTCACAGATGAGTTACGGTATAGTAGGTACCTGCTGTTCTGGATTCTACGTCTGTTAAAATTTTCTTTCGCATGTGACAAGCAATTAACTCGAGCAATTTATTATTCACTCTATGACAATCAATTAAGTCAAGCTATTCATTATTCACTCTGATTGCTTCTATTTCAATAAATCATCATTAAATTGGGAACTTGGACAACTAATCACGTGACTAATTTCTGGTTAATTATTTGTGTTTGGCTGTCTATGAATCCTCGGTATAACTCAACAATATCAGTACATTGAATTTATTTTTTCTCAGGTCGAATCTGAAAACATGGGTGACGCGGAGTGGAAGAAAGCTGAATCTGTATATGCATTCACCGCTAATGATATACAGGGCAATCCGGTGTCATTGGAGAAATACAAGTGGGTCATGCACCAAGAATATTATCTTTTGTAAATCTTGTGAAAATTCTCCGTAATTAATTATATTATTCTATAATTATAGTATCAACTTCAGTAGCGGTTCCAGACCCGAAAAAACTGGGGGGGGGGCAAGGACTCAAATTCACGAGTGATTTTCTAGGGGGAGTGGGACTGGAGTTTATAAAAGGGTATGTGGGTGCCCTTAACCCTACCCTAGATAGTAGAGTTCCCAGGCATCTTTTTTCCTTGGGAAAAATTAAAAATATCTTGACAAAGTAAATAATTAGTCTAACTCAATTTGATTATTTTTCGAGCTAGGTTGAAAATCTTGATGCCTTGAAAACTTGGCCTTATTTTATTTAAAAAATATATAGTCTTGAGGTTCAAGAGTAGATAATTTGGCAATAATTTCTACTAACTTCTATTGAATTAATTCCAATAATTTCATACTACGGCACAGTGTTTCAGAAGGATGCGTAATACTTCTCAGGCTGTTTCCTTATACCAAGTAGAGAAAAAAGTACCATGGAACATAGGTACCCTCAAAAATGCTTTGTTACCGAGATAACAATGGAGAGAAATTGAAATTTTTCAGAAAGTTTTGATTTTTAGAGGTTTAATTCAAGTTATAAAATTATTTATTCTCATGTCAAATTACGACGTGATAAATTCAATCAAATCTTAAAATTGCGACTTTACAGTAATTTTTCACTTGTTCGATGTTTTGTCTCCTTTTGATCGCGATTTCTGAGATTTAGGTAAAATTTACACAATCACCGCTATTCAACGTTCTCTTCAGAATATCTTCTGATTCTCTTCAACTTCTATCAATATTGAAAATAAAAAACTATGGTAGCATATTTGCTCTATTATCTCAATAACCATTCAAGTTGAAAACTCCTCATAAACAGGCATTGAATTCCTCAGATTTCACATGGGAATCAATAATTTTAGAATCCGAATAAAGCCAGTGAAAAAATAGAAAAATGAATATTTTTTGAGAAATTTAAATTTTTCGCCATTGTTATCTAATCGGTAACAAAGCGTTTTTGGTGATATGTCCCACGAAACTTTTTCCTCTACTTGGTGTAAAGAAACAGCTTGAGAAATATTGCACATTCCTTCTGGAACACTCTGTGTAGTATGAAAAATTTGGAATTAATTCAATAGTTGGTAAAACTTATTGCCAAACTATTTACTTTTGAACCTCAAGACTACATTTTTAAATAAAGTGAGGCCAGGTTTTCAAAGCATCAAGATTTTCAACTTCAAAAAAATCATCAAATTAAGTTGGACTGATTACCGGTATTAACTTTGTAATGATATTTTAGATATGATGCAATCATCATAATCCACTTCATTGTAGATTGGAGGACTCAATAACCTTAATTTCATAGAAGATATCGGCAAGCTTCTTTGGCTGAAGTACCAAACTATAACATGAGTGAGGATTTTCAATTAGGCTTAGAAAGTCCATATGAACTTCCAATAACAGATATTATCTATTTTATAAACCATTAAATGATTGTTCATGATTTTAGTCTACACTAAATTATTTACTTTAGAAATAATTATAACGTGCGTGTAACTAGAAAAACAATTGGAAAATTTCCAATGAAAACTGGGGGGGGGGGGCAGCTGACCACCCAGCCCACCCCTGAAACCGCCACTGATCAACTTGATTAGATTTCATTTAAATCTTCATTTAAAGTCTATTATTATTGTCATCAAGTAAATTAATGAATAAATTTTATAAAGTGTAAGAATAAAGTTGGTATAATTACTCAAGCTTTCACCCAATGAGGGGGGTCTGAGCTAATTTTTCATGATGTAGTAAGTATAACTAAATTTCTTGGATCTCTCTGGTAGTTGATTAGTAGTTCAAATTCCAATTTCAAGTTAAATTTCATAATCCTCACTGATCTGCGAGTATTTTGGTGTAAAATGATCTTTTGTATCGTTCTACAAAAATGTATTTTGGAGACACATTTGAGGTGGAATTTAAAAAAATCACAAAATCAGCCTTCTTTTATTAATATTACGTGCATAAATTCCACTATTTGTGTTGATCACATAACCTTTTACATTGTGAGTGGATAATTGCCAATTGGAAGAATAATGAAGAGAATAGAAGACTAGCTTTAGATGGGATTCGAACCACTAAGAAGAAATTTAGTTTATCCGTAAATAAATATATTATTCAACGTAGCAGAACTCAAGCTATCACTGTTACAAGTTACAATAGAAGTCTAGTTCACGCAACCTGAGAATGTAAGTTCACGACACCGTCGTAATGTAAAGAGGAGGTACTGTCTTAGCACAGACATTATGAAATAGGAGTAGCAAGCACACGCCACCATTCCAGTCTGACCTGTAAGATGCCATGCGCAACTATGGGGTTGACCTCCAGCATGATGCAATAGGAACAAATAATTTTCATTGAGCATAATAATTATTGAAATATTTCGAATCAACCATCAAATGTGCCGTAATAACATTTTTAATATCTAATAATTCTTCCATCAATAACATTTGTATTCTTCTTCCTGTTGTAGAGGCCATGTTCTTCTGATTGTGAATGTCGCATCGAAGTGTGGATTGACAGCTAACAATTACAAGGAGTTGGCAGAACTGGATGAACAATATCGTGAATCAAAGGGCCTTCGTATATTAGCCTTCCCTTGCAATCAGTTCAGCAATCAGGTACATATTATTTTATAATTAATAGCATATTACATTCTGATTGAGCAAAGAAGACATTATGACAAAATTGAGAAAATGACTCCAGATCGGCCAATATTGATTCAAAAATCATAAATTTTATCTCAAATTATAGAGCAGAATCATTTCAACAATTTGAGACTAAATTTATAATTATTTTGATCCAATATTTACCGAGCTGGGGTAATTTCTCCATCTTGCCAGAAAGCCTTCATTGCTCGAACAAACTAAATTTGATTCTAATATTTTATCCTACAGTTGTAGAAACTCAAATTATTCCTTGAAGATCATAAAATTTATTCTGGATAATTCGAATCTACGATCTGTCTTGAGCTCTCTCTGTTTGCTTTAGAGATAGGTCTTGAATTTCTATTAATTTTCTTTGCTTTTCTTAAGATATTGTATTGTAGTTGAATGCCTCGTTCACAATAATGTGTGAATTTATCAACGAATTTGAATTTCCCATTCAATTGTTATGCAAAATTCGAATTTGTTACCGAAATTCGGTTAGCTAACGTTGCATTATAAGGCAATAATTTTTCCTAGGCTCCCACGTTCATCTGATACTAGGCTGGCTGGGAAAAAGTGCAATCTTCGATTATTAGTTTGAATGAATGAATGAATAATAGGATATCAGTTCTCAATAATAGAAATTTGACGTTGTAAAGTTGGGCGGCTAGCGAGTTATATTACAGTTATTTGGAATCCATATCAGAGTTTATACATCAATTGTATTGAACGCATACATAACAAATTCCTAAGATTCTTATTTTATAAAAAGTATGGATACTCATGCCCTTTTGACTACTCTATGAGTAATTTGAGGAAAAATTTCCAAATCATGTCATTGAAAAATACAAGAGATTACATATCACTGATCACATTGTATAAAATATTGAATCACGATTTAGACATTCCAAACATAATACAATTCCTAAATTTCTTTGTTCCGTTAAACAGGCCTAGATTACTAATGCTCTTTGCTCTAAATAGAATAAACACGGTGCATCAACAACATTGTTTTATTCAGAGAACAATTAGACTTTATAATAAACTCAATCCGATCCTGGATCCATTCTCAGATAATTTGCTCAAATTTAGTAAAAAATGTTATGAAGCTCTTAATTTATAGATGTTCAAACTGTTTGTAGACCATAATTTCAATTATTGGTTCAACTTATCTTGACTTCTCTTTCTAAAATATCTATATAAATGTAGTTCTATCTATAATGTACCTAGTCTCTACTTCATATAATAGTTATTTCACTTTACCTATTATAAATTAATATTATCTTTCCTCATATTGTATGTTTAGTTTTATCTAAGACATTTTTCCATTGCTGTTTTTTACTTGAATTTCATATGCTTTCATCATATTGTTTATTAATATCTAATTTTGTGTAATTCATTTGTTCTTAATGAGGTTTGTTTTGGCTTAGAGCTGTAAACCTCTCATTGTTGTATCACGTTTGTAATAAATAAATAAATAAATTATAAAATAATAATAAATTATTGATGCTCAGCTCTGTCAGGACATTCTGAAGCTGTTTTCAAGAGCAAATTAGTATGGAGTCTAGCTCCATAATAGCTGGAGTACTCTCGCTGACTGTTCATTGACTGCCCTGACAGAGCTAAGAATCAATAACAGTAATTCGACAACCGTCTTAATTTTTGGCATCTGCTATACTTGACATGACACTCATCTTATTATATCAAGTTGAAGAAAAATAAATTGATTGTGGGTGGGAATATAATACTATCGGAGAAATCTGGGATAATGGAATAGATGGTTTGCTTATTTTCATTTATACACAATATTGGTGTCTCTTAGTTATGGGAGTAGAGTTTTGGTTTGAATGAATACTTATTCAAATAAATAAATAATATACTCTTTATTCCTTTTTTTTTTAAATAATTGATGTCTGATTTTATCGAAGTACAGATCAACTCCAAGTCACTATATCAACAAATAAGAGAGAAAAAAATCATATCCAGTTTATACTACAATAATGATCATTTTTTAGGAACCCGGAACATCTGAAGATATTGTCTGCTTTGCCAAGAAGAAGAACGCAAATTTCGACATGTTTGAGAAAATTGAAGTAAATGGGGAAAATGCCCACCCATTGTGGAAATATTTGAAGTACAAACAATCTGGAACTTTTGGAGAGTAAGTTATTGATAACTTTATTAATACCCTACTTCGTTTTCAGAAATACCGAAGTTTCTTGATCGTTCCTCTGGATTTGGTGATTACATTATTGTTGTATGGTTTTGATTTTTTCAGCAAGTAAGTTAGATGAAAATCGTTTGAATATTTGAAAAAAATGTTTCAACCAATCAAAATGGACATTTCATTCTACTCTCTCGTGATTAGTCTGTAAACGCTTATATTTGCTTTCTGAATATTTTGAAGTATACGTTAATCCCTGAAGTCTTCCATTAATCAATCACAAATTAAATATTCAATTTAAAACCTTGAACATAATAATTTATTGAAGGATCATTTCTTTGAAGCGACAATTATTTATCATTCTCGTTTGGTCTGTTTCGCATTCATCTTCTCTGTTTAGATTAAATTAAAAGACAATATATTGTCGAACCACAGATTCAAATCTATGAGAGAAATCTGTGATATTTTCGAATTTGTGGTTTGAAACTATCTTGTCTTTCCATTTAATATATATAGATAACTATAGGCTGTCCAAGCAAAGAAGACATTCTATACTTTGTCCAAGCAAAGAAGACCCTCTGGCAAGATGGAGAATGACTCAAGCTCAATAAATATTGGTTCAAAAATTATCAATTTGATCTCAAATTGTAAGGAACATTCTGATCTACAATTCGAGACAAACCGTTTCAGCTCTACAGTTGGGTGGCGGCTTACAATAAATTATTATTATCACTGTAGAAAACAATTTGATTAAGACTACATTTATGATTCTTGAACAAATATTGACCAAGCTTGACACACTGTAGCAATATGTGAAAATGTCTTCAGCTCGGTCAATATCAGTTCAAAAGTTATAAATTCGTAAAAATTGTAGAAAACTTTCCGGTCAACAATTTGAAACCAAATTTATAACTTTTAAACTAATATTGACCAAGCTGGAGTCGTTTCCCCATCTTCCGAGAATGTCTCCTTTGTTTTGGAATACCACAATAATCACCTTTACAACTACTCAACATGGCTTTGAGTTCATTATGACCTCTAAATAAGTAAAAATTTGTACGATTGAGAGCTTTAAATTCTTCCTTTCATATTGTTTTCAAAACTAGAAATTCCTTTGAATGAATTATATTTTTACAATTTAACAAATATCAATTGAAAATCTCTTAGTACATCTTAATCGTAGCAATCACTGATTGTAGACTATTTTTTGCAGTAACATCAAATGGAATTTCTCAAAGTTCATTGTGGACAAGAACGGACAACCAGTGGAACGGTTTGCCCCGACTACTGCTCCCAGCGTAAGTATTTGCTCCATTTTTAATTTAGATTCTCAAGGTTTTTATTCATAACAAGTTTAATTTGGTAATTGATATTGAAGTTCTTGAGTAAGTTCAATTTGCAATGCTTCACTCTTGGTTATTTTCAAGAATTTTTATTGTTTTACACTAATTATAATGGTTTTCCATTAATTATGTAATGGATTAACCTTAGAAGGTGGATTTCGAGTCAGGTATAGCTGTCGCCAAAAAGCTAGACGACTTCGTTTGCTGCTTGTGCCCTTCATCAGCTGATGTTGTCAATTAGAGTTGTCATTCAGCTAGGCCTAGGTGCTGTTAATAGGTTACATCAAGTGAAAGAGACAGACGACGAGACGTCTTCTTGGCTTTATCAGGAAGATACATCGAGTAGATAGTAGAGATGCTGCAAATAGAAACTAGATAATAGACAGATATAGATAATTAAGTCTGAAAGGAAACCAAAAATCAATTTACTTGAATATTGATTCACCAAAAATCATTATACTCGTATATTGATTCTCAATATCACATACTAATCATTATCAACAATTCCTTGTATGTGTGACTATTTGAAATTGTAGTTTTTGATTGTTGCTATGACTATTCCATCTCCATTGTTGCTACTATCACCATCTCCATTCTACTTGAACCTTTGTATCATTTTGTTAGGGTCGAATCAACTCAAAATCTTGTGTTTGAGCTATAAGATTTGTATACTTTGAAATTTAATGCTGCAATAATATCTCATTTTTTATTCTCTAGTAATCTATGAGAGTATAAGCTATTTATAACGAAACTGGCTGTTATCGATTGACTGCTATTAATGCTCATCTCTGTCTGAACCCTAGGCAAATGGTCAATCGAATCGTGAGTAATCTCATGAAATGTCATCGTTCCAAAAGAACGCGGTCCTCACAGAGCTGCCTATTAATATCAGTCATTCTCAAACCGCCAGTTTCTTAAAAATGAGCTTCAGTTTAGTCCATCCAGTATTCCGAAATTTCAAAACCAATCAGATATTCAGCATGATTCAAAAATTTTATGCTGCAAAATTATATCAATTTGATAGAAGACAGGGACTCACCTCAACAATATTGGGAAGCGGTTTGTCCCAGTGGTAGAGAGCGTCTAATCGGTGAGATACTGAGATTAGATAAGCGACGTGCCTCTCCCACCACTGTTGTACTGGTGACCGGTTCCTCTGAATTCAATTTATGAGCCTCAAAAATCGCTTCCCAGTGGTTCGGAACCCACCTAAAGCAGTAGGTCCATTCATCTCTCATCATCATCATCATTCCCATTACCCAACCACAGGCCCAAGAGCCCACGTGGGCATCACCCTAAAAAAAAGAGTTGAGTTTATTCTCTCTTTCTAGTGATTTGAATATTTGAATTTATACTTTGCATGTTGATTGAGCTAAAATCCTTGATACGGCCTACTCTAATTAATTTTTTTCTTGTCTACAGAAATTGGTTTCATCGTTGGAGAAATACTTCTAAAGAATCCAAACGTCAAAAAATGCACTTCGTGAAGACTGATGTTACGAATTTTATTACTATGATTTAGCTTGCTAGAATATTGAATATACCATTTTATACTAGGATTTTTGTGTAAAAGGTGATGGATTGTTTCTGTGTTCTCCATGATGACTTTGATAATCATCCAAAGATGTATTCAATATCTAATCAATCTTCTTTGTTCTGATCAATCTAATCTATTCATGTTATTATCGCAGATTATTGAACTTATCAATTCAGTTTCTTTTATTGTTGATTTAAAAAACAACTTGCAATATATTAGGCAATACTTGCACTACTTGATTGAAGTTTAATGTTGCAGTGTGAATTTTGTGTAAAATATTATGTAGGAATTTTTTGTGTATGAAAATGTTTTAGGCTCAAATCTATAGTATGTTGTAATCAACTTTGGAACTTATAAAACTAAGCCAGTACAGATTTTTCAATCTACTGTAGCCTACTCTTTCAAATAATGTTTCAACAAGAAATAATTTTGTGTGTTTGCAATTGAAGCATAAATTAAAGGAGTGTAAACCAAAGTGGCCTTATTTGAGCTCACTGCTTTATTATTGAATCCATTATTTGTAAACTTTTGAGAGTGAATTAAAATTATTATTATGTTATAATTCTATATTGTTTTCCCAATCCCTTCATTGATACTGAAAGAATGAAAACTATTATAGCCTTTACAATAGACTGGTGAATATAATGCCAGCTTGTACAATTTTATTCAGATCTTAAGAATTCTTTTAGAATTGATCAGGAAAAATATCAAACACAAATAATCACATTTGTTTTATCAAATGGTAACGATCACAATGTACTTACTTGATTAGGTCATTATTGAACGAATAAAATACTTCATCTTTACCTTCATGTTCATCCTTCAAATCTTCTAAACCTTTCAGATCGTTTAAATCCCCAGTTTGATAAATGCATAATATTTATAGAAGATTGAATCAGGATGTAGACAGCGCTTCAGCCATAATGTCCTAGTGAGGTAGCGAGATTAATTTCAAACTGTTATATAACATGCCAGTCGACTGAGAAAAAGGGGGTTGGACGTTTTTATTCTATTTCGATTAGTCATCAAATTCGATTAGTGTTGTTCTCACTTTCCTTGCGTTATTGGTGGAAAAAGTATGAAATTTTAATTTTTCCATTCTTATGATGATGCTTGCCTATAAAGATCTCTTTATAAAGTACAATATTACATTGTAGGCCTTTATTGTACGGTGCCTTAATTTAAGCTTAACCGCCTCTTGTGTCGGCCAATTTTGAATTCATTAGTTTTATCAGAGGTAAAACTTACTCTGGTTTTATTAATGCCGAGGCATATGGATTGAAAATGTATTTTTGTCATAAAAACATACTACGTATTGCAGTGATCAAAGTGAGTTATTGACATGATAGTAAATATTGATTTTGAACATTGTTGGAAAGTTAATTAATTGCTTCATTTTTAAACGTTTGGCCTTAAGCCTCCTGTACCTAAACGGGGTTTGTGGTGGCCAGCCAGTCGAATAGCTGCTTTCAATCACAGCTGTTGTTTGACTCAATGACAAGACAAAGGCTGTGATTGGCTCAGATATTCAACTGGCCGACACTTCAATCCCCGTGTACAAGCATGGCTTATCTATGTCCATCGGAGGCTATGGTACAAGGCGCTTTGCCAGAACAAGCAGGGGCGTTTGCCAGTGGTAAGTTACCTATGACTGTGTAGCAAAAAAATTGTTTGTTTTTGGGGATCAGAACAGTCATAAAGGGGATTTATTATCATTTCCATTAGTGGTAGCCTACCGCATAACCAGGACCTCCTAAATACCTGTATATTTAGGAGGTCCTGGCATAACCTTATTCTATCATTCTTCTATCAGAAATGATAGATGGTTATGCCTACCGGTAATTATTTAGATTTGGGGTTACAGTGTTGAGCTATTACGGTACATATGGGTGAGGTTTTACTGGGAAGACCTGAATTACTGTGGAAAAAGTGAAACTTCTGCTAGGGGTCAACCAACTGACCCAACCTACCACTAGACCCAATTTTTCCAAGTTGAGTAAAACCTCAAAACCATCTGACCCGATTCACCATACTGTGCTGCGCTCTAGTAGCGTAGTTCATAGAGTCACAGTTTCTCAGCCAAGATTCGATTGGGTCAAATGGGAATTGGGTCAGTTGGTAGACACCCGATTTGCCACAAGAATCATTCGTGTAGTCGGAGCCTTCTGATTGATGTTCTTTATATCGATACCAGTAACATCGATACACAACATTATCGACTATCGCATTAGCGTTGGGCTGGGCTTTGATGGTTGCTCCACACGCTCGCGAGTGGCCAATTCGAGCGGCCAGTCGAGCGGCTCGGGCGCTCGTTTACCATCCACTCACGACGCGAGTGCCACACGAGTTTCAGTGCCAGTTTGACAGCGCAAGGGAGCGCTGAGGCGAGCGCCGGTTCCCGCCAATTCTTCTTGATTTTTGAAATTGTAGCCTTACTGTTACGAGGGTAGACCTACCCTCAACGGGTGTCTACCAACTGACCCAACTTACATTTGACCCAACCTACCACTACGCTCAACCATACGCTGCTTTTTCTTACTAAAATTTGTGTTGAGGGTTGATTTCAGCAGTTACTTCTATTATAATCTTCAAGTTTTAACCTTGGTTGGTTTCTCTCCAAAACATTGAGTTAGTTCTGGTTTAAACAATCACCTAGTCCAATTGAAAGTTGAAACACATCATAATAAATGTACATACACTTGTTGACGGTATAAACTGAAATTTTAGATGGACTTTTTAAAAACCCAACCAAATGATTGTTTCAAAATTTTCAGTTCTTATATTATAAGAACTTAATTATAAGTTCATCTGAAATTTCATTTTAAAACCATCAGCTGTAAGTGCATGGCTACATTTATTCAACTTTCAATTGGACTAAGTGATGGTTTAAACTAGAATTAGCTCAATTTTTTAAGAAACCAACCTTAAGATTAAGACTGAACTCTGAATTTGAGGTTTAAATTTTCAAGATTCAAGATCCTTTTATTGCCAGAACAACATTACATTGTATTAGCACGTCAAAGTAAAAATAATAAAATAATAACCTTTGTCCAATAAATAAGAAATACAATATTAAAATATTCAAAACCTTATGAAACATGCTACAAAGTTGGCACAAATCAAACTACAATATTCACATAAGTAATCAATAGGCTTAGTAATCTTAAGTGATACCAAAGATAAGATGGTACATGACACTTTGGGAATATATGAAATGTAGACTGCAGATACTCCTCTACTACAAAAAAACCCTCTCAGTCAATTCAGTTTTAACAATTTTTTTAAATTCATAAATCAGCAGCTCTCTAATTTTTGAAGATGATTTTATAGATCCTAATTTGTTGGAAGATATTGGCTTGTTATCTCTGATATCATCAAGATGTTATCTATGGATGTTATCTCTGGAAGATATCTCTTGTCCTAGAGTCTTATTTGAGGCAATAATAGATCATTTCCACGTCAGGTAGAGTAACAATGATTGGCTCCCAGACGCAAGAAAAGATTCTATATTTGTTTTAACATGTAGCAAACTATAAGAATGAAAAAGTGAAGGAAATGGTATTTTCAGACTTTGGAAACTTTCTCTATAAGACTCTCTGTTTCTCAAGTTATTTAACACTCTCACTGCCTTTTTTGCCAAATAAAAACTTTTGAAGCATGACAAGAGTTACCCAAAGGCATATACCATAGGATATGGGGGGAATGGAAAAGTCCATAATACACACAACAAAGATTCAGCATTTAGAGATAGCTTAAGTCTCTAAGAAGAAAACAACTCTGGAGAGTCTCTTGCATAAACTCAAAATGTGAGGCTCCCAGTCCAATCTTTTTTCCAATGTGAATCCTAATAGTTAACATTGCTTTTAACATCAATATCCTCAGGAAAACCTCTGAGGGAGAAACATATGCCCTCAGTCTCTCTCATTAATTACTAGGTGATTTGATTCAAACCAAACTTTTGCAGAGGTAAGAGCTTCCAACACTTTGCGTTTTTTTCATAATTTTGGTCAGAGGATATTAATGACGTGTCATCAGCATAGAGGACAGACAATGTTGGAACATTACAAGAAAGGTCATTAACAAAAATTAAATACAGGAAAGTGCCAATACAGATCCTTGTGGGATGCCTGCCACAACATCTCTAAATCAGAACATTTACTATTAATTACAAACCTTTGTTTGGTCAGATAGGTATGATTTTATAAGCTTTAGCTCATTACCCCTCACGCCATGGAAGTAAACTCATCATATAAGATATAAAAGGGTAAACAGTCAAAATTTTTGTGAGATCGATCAAGGTAGCAGCTACTATGTTTTTCTCCTGAAAGTTTTGGACAAAATCCACAATTTTTCAATAACTCTAACAGTACTGTGGTTGGGATGGAAGCCATATTGGTGTTTATACAGTAAGTCATTATTTATAAAATATTCATATAACTTAATTGCAAGACTAGACAAGATTTGATAACTTTCCCAAGAATTGGGACAATAGCAATGGGTCTGAAGTTTTCAGGCTTACTGGAGTCACCCTTCTTAAAAATTGGGATAATATTTGTGTATTTGAAGCATTTAGTAAGACACCGTCACTGAGCAATTTGTTCATTATGAAAGTCATTGGATCTGTCAAACTGTCACTAACTGTTTTTATTGTGTAATTAGAGAGAAAAAGATCTTCACTTCTTGAAAGGCTGAGATTGACCATCTCAGCATTGAGGTTATGTTTCACTTGTTTAGAATTGACTGATTTCCATTTGAAACCAGAGGTGGGAATAGGTTTAATAAATTTCACCAATAAGTCAGAATGTTGAAGCTCTCCATTTTCAAGCTGGTATTGCATTGCAAAGATTTAACTATTAGAGGCACATTGAAAAAATAATCATTAAGATCATCAGGAGTTATTAAAATGTCATTGCTTGGCTTGATGGTCCCAGACTCTTTTTTGACAATTTTCCAAGCCATTTTACATTTATTTTTTGCCATTTTAATCAGTTTGTCATTTTCTAATTTCTTTGAGCTGTTTATTTGTTTATTGTACTCCTTCTTATAATTTAAATATCTCAATTTGTCATCTACGTCATTGGTGAATTTCCACTTGTCATACAATAGAAGTTGATAATCACACATGGATTTATAATAAACTGGATGATTATAATAGAAGTGATTGCTGAAATCAACCCTAACACATTTTCTTCTATAGTATTTGGTTTGTTTGATGATTTATGATACACTAAATAAGAAATTTATCAATGCAATAACAATTAATTTCAATTATCTTGTGAGAATATCTTATTAATTTAATTTTTTATCTATAATCTCCACTTTATAATTCTACCATTTGTTAAATGTCATATATTATTCAGTTAATTACTTTTTCAAATTAAAAATATATTATTAATATTGCTCATTAATAATACCAATAAATTTGAACTTTAATCTCAATCATAAATGACAGAAACAAAATAAATATAAATATTGTATAATAAAATTATTTCATTTTTGTATTGCAGTGTTTCTGTTATTTATGTTGTATAAAGTTCAAATTTATTGGTATTATTAATGAGTAGTGATTAATAATATAATTTTGAATTTTTAAAAGAGTTATCAACTGAATAATTTATAACATTTACCAAATAGTATAATTTTAAGAGTAAGATTATAGATAATAATAACAATATTAATTATATACAAGATAATTGAAATTTATTATTGCATTGATAAATTCTATTCAATTTTTAAATCGTCAAAAACAAACCTATAAAAAAAATGAGACGCTTTGAAATAAAAACATCAACAATAGTGACATGTGGTCATGTGACCAGGGACGATCGAGGAGCGTGTGGATGGTAGATTTTGGATCGACTCGCTTGGCGCTCGCCTCCTTTGATCTTTGGTCAGATACCGACAAAATGGCGAGCGCGCCGGCCAGTCGAGCGGAGCGGAGACGATCGCAGGCGAGCGAACCATCCACACGCTCGCGCTCGCCTGATATCGCCTGCGCTCGGCCGGCGTGTGGAGCGGGGATCAGATTGGTAAAAGGCGATATCGGCTCTGTGCTTGAGTTGAGCCGCACTCCGCGCTTGAGTCATTTTTATGAAACTCAAGTAACTCGAAGTTTGAGTGAGATCAGATCGGTATGGTAGAGAAAGCAGTGAGTTGGATTTGAGGAGTGGTGTGCGTGCGAGTGAAAACGCGGCAGTTTAATAATTGGACATTTTTGACGATCTAGGTTAACTTTTGTACTGTATGTATGTGAAGTGGATTAATTGTAAATTAATGTAGTTAACATTGATAAAAAATATCGTTTATTGAACATTGAAAATAGAATTTGATCAAAACGATGGATAAAGATTCGAAGAAAGTTCTTGTAAAAGTCATCTCTGATGTTATCTGCTTGGCTGTTGGTATGTATTGTTATTTTTGTTATCTAGTTTGTTACTCAAAATGAAAAGAATTTTTATGATTCAGTATTATAATATTATTTCCTTGTAAGTGCAGGTTTTTATTGGCTATATGAATGGTTTTAGAGGTTTTGGGCTGCCTCCTATTTACCTGGGGGACAAAGTTAGGTGCAGCAAAGTTAGAAGATTATTTACTCTAAATCTAAAACGCCTTGAGGCGCAGTCACATCTCTCCACCTCAACTTTCAAATATGATGGGTTATGCATTCAAGATTTTCTGATAAAATCTTTAAATTGACTTATGCCCAGACAGCAAGGGGTTCGATTCATTTACAAATTGAAGATCACAAGTACCTTTGGTAATCTTTCAACCTCTTTATTGGTTGGCATTTGAACATAGGTGTTCCTACAATAAATGTTTCAACTTTCTGGTCTCTGCATTTTTTACATACTCAGGAGTTGATTGAACAGTTTCAGTACCGTACTGATATTTCAAAACTTCTCTGGGTCGCTTGTTTTGTTTCTAGGTAACTTACATCCAGGTCTTTTGCACGGCGGATGTATTAGTCATGTATGTTGCCCATCTTTGTCATGCTGTTTCTTTTATGTAAGGGGTGAAGTGTATATGTATTGACTAAAAATGCATTTTCATTTTTTGAACATTGACTTGCAGTGTTCCAGATGATCAGAGAATGTAATTAGGTATTCTAATATTTTGACTTGGTTTTGAGAAGCTTACATAAAGATATCCATGACCAGGCTCACTCTTTGTAATGTCCACTTTCATAAGCTGGTTTCTTTAGAACGGAAAATGATATCATTCTTGATCGATGAATCTATAAAACCATCTTACTCACTTTAAATACTTGAGGTCGTTGCCAAGGACTGGGGTCTCCAGATCGGCAGTGTCAATTTAACAATTCAAACCAAAGTATGGTTTTTCGTGTTGTGGAAAACTACCCCATAAGAGGCCCTCGTTCCCTCCTGCAGCGAATACAATGGTCTATTCAGACGCCTATCCTCAACTGTCGCACAAAAATTGGCTAACTGCATGTCCTGCCTTCCTTGGCAGAGTGTTGAACAGTATGGCCTGAGTTGGGTCCCCCAGTCTAGGGAAGGCATTTTGTGCTCTCTGTAAGATCTTCGCAGGCTGCCATCAGGAGTCTTCTTCATCACTGAGGGGGTATTTGTTCCATCTTGATTTTCATGATAATTTTCTTGATTGTTCTGGGCTCTGCATGATCATGAGCTTGATCCTGTATTTGTACCATCCTGATTTTTTCTCGAATGCTCTCTCTTCTCCTGAGGTGCAAGGTTTTTTAATGATATAGTTGTCTCTCTTCCAAGCCGTACCTTGGCATATTGTGGGTTGATTTGAAGAATATCCACCTCCTCGACCAATGGATCGAATTTACTTCTGTATAGGTACTTTCATTAGGACTTTGTTTGAAGGTTAATTGTCTGCCCATACCATTAGATGATTGTCTATGGTGTCGGAACATCTTATCATGTGGCGTCTCACTAGATCATTTCGAAATAGGGATCGAATAGAAAGAATCAAGAGCACAGATTCCCAATCAGATACATCCAAATTTCTATGCTTCAATGTAAGAGACACTGTTGGGCCAAATTTAATATTTTCTCGTTTATAATAACAAAACCCATGTTATTATAATAGCCTGAATCAAAATTAAATGGCTACCCTTTTCTAAAAGGTGTCCAAAGAACGAAATAGGCTATGTTGTATGCAAATAAGAAAATGCTAAAGATTTATTTTTATCTTTATCATTATCATTCATATTATTATTGAGGTTTAAGTGTAAGAGAGGGCCGGCTGCGCTCTAGCTTGGCCCTCAGGCTAAAAAGTAAAGGCAGCCATTCTTTTCATTTTTCTTAATTGATTTTTTAGTAGCCTAACTTATAGAATTTTTAAAAATTTTCTATTAAATGGTCTTGGACTAGGCCTAAATTGTACCAATGTTCATAAAGGGGTTGATTCTCAATTTTTATTCCCTACTCACTTGTCATCGTCAATAGTATCAGCTGTTATTTAAAAGTAAAATAAAGAATGAATAATAATGTTACAAATTTCATCCGTCACGTATTTTGAATCATAACTTAATATTCTACATTAATATATTTTTAAACATTGATTTCGATTACGAATAGCATTTGTTTTAACAATAAATTTTTTGTTTATGTAAGTTATAACTTATAACTTAATTGTTTGTAAATGACAGATCGATTAGTCAATCAAGTTTGGCATTGGAGTTTGTACGCTTCAGTGGCATTTTAATTTGTTTTTTCAGATTTTCTAAACGTTTTTCCATTTATATTATCATTTTCTTTGGAGAAAATGTAGCCTTCATTCAGTAGCTTACAGATTCTTTTTTTCTGGTACCTACTCACAAATCTTCATTCTCACTATTTTGTTCATATTAATTTCTCACAAACAAAATTGTCCTCAACTTGGATCCTAGAATCTCTATATTTAAAAAAATAAATTTATAGTTTGTAGAAAATACAGCTAAGTGAAATAAAAAAAAAACAATAATCCACAATACATACAATAAGTGATTACTAGTATCATGTAAAATAATAAAAATACAATCGACATCTAAATTTTATCCATATAATAAATTATTACAACTGATAATTATACAAAAATACATAATTATAAAATTTACTCTAATGGAGTTGAGATGTTGTTGTCAGAAATTTATAAAGAAAACTTCATGAAAAATAATGAGCCACTCACAGTCTTGCTTAATTTATTGAAATACGTTAGAAGAGATCAACATAATCATTTCCATGGTAACTTACCTCGAAAGTAATAAAAATAAACTGTTTTATAGAATAAAAAAGTGGTTCAATTACACCGAAAATTTGAAAGACATTTTCATATAAAAATAATTTTAAATAAAAAATCATGTCCCATTATTATATTTTCATTCGTTAAGAAGAACAGTACATCTCAATATCTCTAGTAGTTCAGCTTGTGTAACTCAACATAATATGTATTGATAAAGATTAGTCTATCGATTGTTAGGTGCAAACCTTGGTTATACAGTGATGAATGCTTACTGTATCCCCTATTCACAAGAAACACCTGGAAGATTAATGAATGTGCCCTATGAACAGACTTCTACTTAATGAATCGGTTCCATCAGGGACTTGGTATCAAATGAAAATAGGGAATACAAAATTCAAGAACATGATTCAAGAAAAGGTTTCTATCATGGGGTAAATATTACGCGTTAGCCTATATGGGCTTATTATATTGATAATATTTTCATGTAGGCTATCCATTGTACTTCTAATAATAGGCTTAAAAACTAGTTAATCAAACTAAAACTCCAACTCCAATACAACCTATCTAATATTATACGTATAATACTTCAGCCACATTTTTCACATGTAAAGTAAATATATTTTCTCATTTGGCTTGTCGTTAGTAAGGCAGTCAGTTTTTAAATCTCTGGAGGATGGCAATTGTTGCATTACACTCTAATGATTAACTGAGTTATTCAGAGGTGTTCCGCTGCCACTTGGTTGTGGAGACTGCCTAAGGTTGAGGGATGAACGTGCTAACCACTTACCTCTATCCTGGTTGATGATTATTCGCTTGTGTGGTAGAATTATTCTCAATTAAGCTTTATTTGACATAAAACGGAACTACATAAGTAACAAATTATGTATCAGTCCATCAAACACACTTCGTTATAGTCTACCCAAGCAAAGAAGACCTATGGCAAGATGGGAAAATGACTCCCCGGTCAATATTTGTTAAAAATTATAAATGTGGTCTTAATTGGGAACAATGTTCTCTACAATTTAAGACCAAATTCATATTTTTTGATTGTCTTATATGGTCTGTCCGGGCGGGGAAAGGCATTCTAGAGGTGAGCCTTCGCTCGGTCAGTGTTGGTTTGGTGACGGGTTCTGTTTGAAAATTTATGGCTTTTTTGCGGTATTGGCCGGGGGGATTTTCTCGTCTTCCAGGGTGTCTACTTTGCTTGGACGGACTGGAGAGAGGTGAAAATAGCAACAGCTGGGCAGGCCTAGCCTTCGTGGGCTGTTGAGCCGTGGACAAACAAAAACAATGTAAAGAAAAGACTTACTAAATACCAACCCATTTTTTATGACCTCTACAAATACGAGATTGAATGAGCACTGAAGATAATTTAGCTAAAACTACAATATTAAGTTAAACTTGTACTCGTAGTTATCCAACTACATGAAGGACTTGACAATTATACAATTTGAGGTGTTTTGATAACTCAGGTTTCATTTGTTTTTAATGAATGATGAATGAATGAAACCATGATTGATCGCTTCAATCCATATTTTTAATGAATGATGAGGAAATATAAATATGATTGATTGATCGCTTCCATCGCCATGCTCGATAAATACGTTCAATGTTTTTGTCATTGATGATCTAATATTCTTATTACTATTATTAATCTCCACCTTTTGTGTTCATCACTAAATTAAACATTCCCACTCTATTATTGAATCATTTGCTGGTTTAAATATTTGTATGCCTTGGCATCTATGACTCAATTCGAGAAACTAGATTTATGGCTCCACTGAGTTTCGTACTTTTATATTTTCATAAAAAGTTCACTTTTAGTCTAAAAATTACAAATATAAGCCCAGATTAGATAGAATCATTATTGAGTTAGAGCTAATTGAAAAAATCTCTTTCAAAAGATCATTAATTTAACTTGAAGAAAAGTTGAAGTTGAAAGAATTATTATAAATAATAATAATAATAATAATAATATTGCAGTTGTTGACCAATTGGTGAAAAGTTTAAAATAAAGCATATAAAAGTAATCCAATGAAAGCTATATAAAGAAAGTAAAACACTTTAATAAATACTGACTAAAGAACTGTATTATTATAAAACATTGAAGTATTCATTTTTTTATTTTTACATGTATCTTGTTGCCACATATAAGTGGCTCAACTATTCAAAGGGTTTAATTATATTTTTATCTGTCAACAGCAAAAGGAAATAGGCCCTGTTTCATGAATTAATAATCTTTTGTAGCTGCTGTATTTGGAATTTCAATTTTTAGGCAGTTGAGAAAGAAAATTGAAAGTTGATTTGTTATCATCTAAAAATTATTGAAGAAAAAATAAATATCTTATGAGAAATTAAAACTATAGACCCACATTGTTTTACCTCTTTCAATACTTAAAATCCAAAAAATGAATTATTCATCATATTTGATTCGATCATCACTCATTTATTTGGAAATGATGATTTCGCCAATATTCTGATTGATGAGTTTTCGTAACTCATAATTTTTTTACCCTTTTTCACTTTCATACTCTAGTCTCTAGTGGGAATGATTCACTTGAATCTGTTTTTGATTCCATCCAAAAATCAATATACTAGTGTAGTAACTTCTCTATCTGAACTTTGTATAATTCAAATGATATAGGCCTAACTGTTATCGACATCGGCTGAAACATCTCGTTTTTTTGCGGAAATAATGTACCGCACTGTCTCTGTTCCGCTATTACCTCAGGTTTTATTATTAAATGTTTTCATACTCGATGCAATAGTCTCGTCATGAACTTGACCTCGTTTTGAACCATCCATTCAATATTTTTCTCATTGAGTCACCTTTTTCTTTAGAGTATGAAGTCATCTGGGAATCTCTGCTCTTGAATGTTCGGAAAGGATCTAGCGTTCCCTTGTTGTAGCCTGTAAAAGTAATGCATGTATTCGGTCATTACAATGTGATAACACTTCATAATCTTTCAAACACAAAAGTTTCCAGAAGTTACCTTATTTTTTCAAATCAAATCATCAAGGCGTGATGAACCATGTACGTGCGTAGCATTCCTAACGATTACTTGAACTTCCCAAGATAGTTTCTATTCATTAACAATTCAAATCATCTTCAATATTGAAGTATCTAGCATGAACTCTGTCTATTATATCGCACTTATTTTTGTCGACAGTTTTCAAGGATGACTAATATTTCAAGATCTAAAATTGAATTGAATGTTCAAGTCTTTATCAAACTTGTTAGCTGTAGCCAGAGAGAATAGAAACATATAAACATATAATAGGGTGATGGATTTGAATAGAATAGTGTTGAGTGGATTATTGTATAGGGTAACCTAAATAATAGAATAGTATAGAGTTTTTTGTATACTCTAATATTATTATTTTTAAAAATTATATAAACTATTTTTATTGTGGGTACTTTATACTCTCTTTGGTTGAAGAAGTCATTTGATACCCTCGCTCAAAAAAATCAAATTTTAGTGCTGTTGATAACAGTTGATGTAAATATGACATTGTAATTATTATTTTCATTATCAGTTTCTGATTTATCTTAACATAAGTGCAGTCTCCATTTCATGGGCCATTGGCAAATATTATCGACAATTCTCAAGTCAAGTATCTGTTTATTAATATATTGTCTCGAAGTTACATTTTTGTAGCTTTTTGGAGTAGTTAGAAAAATCTACTTTGATCCCTCATTCTATTATCAACATCGAGTCATGGCTCTTCAGCTTTTATGGGTATGTATGTCTGTCTTATTATCCGAGCTCTTGATGAATATTATCAAACTACAATCAAACCTGTAATCGAATTTGATTATAAAATTACTTAAATGATAATCTTTATTGTATTCAATCATCCATACTGTAATAATTCTAGGCTAATTGATATTAGACTTGTATGATAATCAATAATTCATTGCGTAGTTCAACTCTGTGCTAATAACTGTATTGAATAGGTACTCAAAATTATAACACATTTATAATGATAAAATCGCATTATGGAATACTTCGTGCATTCTATAGTTCCAAAGCTGAATAAATCTACTCTCAGATGAAAAGAGTATAGTGAAAGCATATATCACAGGAACTATTTTTAACACTACACACATGAAGCTATTCAATTTATTTTTGAATTTTATTTTGAAGTAAATCTAATAAGAAATTATTCTCGGCACATTCATTAATCTAGAAAAATTTAAAAATCTTCTGAGGTTACGTTTAGTTACAGCATAACAAATCTCTAGCTCGTCGGGAAGTGGATGGAAATTAATTTTAAAATTCCAACCTGACAGACAACCCCAAACAAGTGCAATAAAACATTGTAAAAAACTCAAACATGTCCAGACCTACACCAGACGTTTGTTTTATGATATTTTAGAAGTTAAGAAAAATAAAGAAGGAAAAGGCACACTAATTAGGCTATGCTCTTCTATTCATAACTTCCTTTCTATTCAGCCCTATTCCCTGTATTACAAGATTCTAGAAGTATTATGAAACAGTCCTAATATACCTGAGTCCGCAAGGTAAATATTCATCAATTTCTCAAAGCGTAAATATAATGTTACAAATATCATGTAAAATAATTCAACATTATAAAAATAAACTATTACAATCACAAATGCTCATAGTTTTTAATTACATCGTAATGTTATAACTATGTAAACTTAGCTTTGTAAAATAATTTTACATTATAAAAATAAACTATTACAATTACAAATGCTTATAGTTTTTAATCACCACAGTGATGTTATAACTAGTAAACTTATGGTGCAAAAAACTTAGGCGCTCGACGAATGACAGTTATTAATGCTAAGCTCCATCTGGACAGTCTGAAACTATCTTCAAGAGGCGAATGAGTATAGCTTTTGTTTCGATGAACTCCGCAGACAGCTCAGACGAGCGGAATTGATAATATGATATAAATGTGAATTGGTCATTCCCTTAACGTTCTAATTTTTGGCATTAAAAATAAAAACCGTTATTTGAAAATTAATTTCAATCAGTAAGTTCATCAATTAAGTTAGTTATCATTCTCATACTATTTCATTGCAAGTCTCTATCTTGATCATGCTTTTAAATTGGATATTTGTTTGTTGATTGGTCTTCCAATCAACTTCTTTTTTTTTCTGAGCCGTTTCACCGCGGCTTCTACTGTGGCGATGAATCGATCAGCTATCCTTTCCACTCGTCTACAGTGCCTAGCTTTCTCCTATATACTGTCGGTTTGGGGTTGCCGATTATCACCGTAAGGATTTCATTGACATTCTTCGTATTTTTTGGTCGAGCAAAGAAGACATTCTGGAAGATGGGAAAATGACTCTAGTTCAGTCAATATTGGTACAAAAGTATATTTTTGGTCTCAAATTATAGTTTTCGACAATTTGAGAGCAAATTTATAATTTTTGAACCAATATTGATCGAGCTGGAGTAATTTTACATCTTAAAAATAATTTCTTAGAATGTTCCTTTTTCAGATTAAATTATACAGTCGCCCCTCGATATTGTAAACTTATCTTGGCGAAATTTTCACTGTTTGTGTTGAATGTTTCAATTGGATATTGAAATCTCTACTATTTCGAGATATTGTTCTGATTGGATATTGAATTACCAACTGTTTCCAGAAAACTATTGTAAATTCAGAAGACACTGAAGTTGAAAATCGTTGTTATCTGAATATACTTTCAAAATTTCAGATTTCTGTTTTAGTTTAGAAATTTTTTTCACCTTTTACATATATCTCACTTGAAAATAATTATAGAATCTATAAATCTATAGATGACTTTCCCATTTCTCCTTGATTTAATCAATTTTTTTTCACAGATTCGTCACTGAATACTTGAAATACAACAACATGGCCCAAAAGCCCAGCTATGTGCTGTTCAGCCTATCCATCCATGGCTGTGGAAAACTACTGTGCTATTGGTGCTTTGGATTTGGGCGGCCTGCTCACAGCTTACCACGGACATAGCTAAATACTCGATCGGGCGACTTAGGCCTCACTTCTTTGATGTCTGTTATTTTTGCAGCCCGATATTAATAGTGGAACAAATACATCACTAGCTTCACCTGTACCAGTGGAAAAGATGGTTTAATTCATGGGCCAGGTAATATTTTTGGCTTTAAACATTCTCTGATTTTTTAACTATATGTTATTTTTTCTAGGCTACTAACACATTATCATTTCAGTTCTATTTTTTCAAGACAGGTCGTACTCATATAGTCTAGTCGGCAAGACAATTTATGGAAAAATGTGAAAATTATTAAATAAGAAGACAAGATGTCTTCAATATGGATAACTATCACAATATCACCTAAAAAACTACTCAAAAAATGTGAAAATTACTCCAGCTCGGTCAATATTAAAAAATGCAATTCTCAAATTGTGGGTCAAATTTGGTCTCAAATTTATAACTTTTAAACTACAGTAGAACGCCGATAATTCAGACATCAATAATCCGGATTTGTCTCCGAAAATGAACATATTTGTACCGTCCACTTTTCATGAGTTCTCTACTAGAGAGTTGGCGATGAGAGAATAAATACTCTATAGTGTTGAGCGAAGCTGAAAATATTTTTTTATATAATTTCCTAATAGAAAATATGCATAATTCCAAACAGTTTTCTCAAACAATTTTCCTTTTGTAAGGCAATTGCGATAATACGGATAATTTGATAATCCGGATGGGGTCCCTCCCAATTAATCAAGATTTTGACGTTTTACGTAAATTTAATCGATGAGTCATTTTCACATCTTGCCAGAATGTCTTCTCTTTGACCAGACTACACTATTATACTATATTGCGTGTTGATCACTACTTATTAATTCTCATTCCTAGACGTAACATGATTATTTTAAATTTTTTCTACTGTATTTTTTATGATGGATTTGAAGTCTCAATCGGATTTTCAATAGAATGAATAATATTTTATGTATAATGATTGTGCGGAACCCTTTATATAATGTACGTTTTGTAAAAATGTACCCCATTAAATTATAAAATTTACATATCATGTATCGATAACAATACTCGGATCAGGACTATCAAATTGTATGAGAGAGAATCATTGAAATGAGTTTATTTCTTTCGTTCCAAAGTCCAACCTGCTAGCAATATAAAATGGGCCTATTTCCTTGTTGGTAATATTATTTTATTGAATTAGCTACCAATATTGACAATTCTGTTGAACATGTATTTATTCATTACTCTCCAGAATTGAACAATGCTAGTAGATACGCTTATCGATTATTCAAGTCTTATGTACAATTTCACTATCCAAGATTGTGAATTGAATCTCAAACATATATCACTATTCGTGTCTATTCTGTCTTATTTTGAAAAACACCTCCCAACAATGAAAATGTATTATTTGGAAATCACAACAGAATTTATTTTTACAGCCTATCATTTTCCGTCTGGTCACTCATTTTCATTTTATAATGGTCTACTTAGTGGTAAGTGTTTCTTGAATCACTGAATTCTCAATCATTTATATCATGTGTTTGTCGTTGTTAAACTCTCTAACTATTGAAGTGTTGGATTCACTCACATTTGAAAGCTTGAAAAAAAATCACTTAATTAACCGCAAGAGGCTTTAACTAAGCGCCTGTAAAATGTTGTGTCTCAAATTAACTATTTACGATGTGATGTAAATAAATATGAGTAAGTTATTGCAGTTGAAAGAGAAAGCCTGCTTTTTCAGGAAAATTGAAGCCTTGTTCTCCCATGAGAATTAATTTAGTGCGCTTTTTCCATTATTGCATGACATTTCGTATCAGCATGTACATTAGTTTGATGACAGGTTTATTTCTACTCTAATGGTATTGCCCAATGTATTAAAACTAGTGTATCAGTGACTGTGAGTAATTGAAATGTTGAAAGTCTTTTAACATTTATACTCTTCTTCATAGACTTGATAAGTAGCAGACCTTATTAGAACAAAAAATATTCTAATAGTGAAAGTTCTATAATTTGACTCCTGTACAAAATTGCTTTCTATTGATTAGATTGTACACTACAATACACCTTAAAACTAACATGTGAAATGACTGAAAACGTTATCCATTACTAAGTTATACTAAATAAAAGTTTTTTCTGACAAGAAAATGGCTCTTTATCTTTTATTATATTGAATACATCATTCTCTCTATTTCACGTCAATAGATATGCTAGAATTTTTTGTGAACCTTATGCATGTAGTCCTATGGAATATTTTGAGAAATTGCAAAAGCTTATATGATTTTGTAGACAATATATTTATTTTATCTGGAAGACGAATGAAAAAAGACTAAAAAAAGAAGAACAATAAATCAACAATAGGTAGTCAAAAATATTTTTTGATGCCTGTTGCTCAGAAGCAGAAAACATTTAACTGTTATAAAAACTGATGTGAGTGAATGCAACGATTTCTCTATCGAGCTCTGTTTGCTTAATCTTGCGCTATTCTATTATGTTGCACTTTACTGTTTTTGGGTTTCGTGCAATAAGCTCTCTTGAAGTGGCTTATGAATCAAATTTCCTCATAGTGTATTCAACGAATTCATATACAATGTATCTGTATGCTGTTCCAGATCTACATCCAGAAAAATTACACGGCAAGAAAGGTGACGCTACTAAAGCATGTGTTCCAGTTCGGCTGTCTGATGCTGGCTTGGAGCACAGCCTTATCCAGGGTATCGAACTATAAACATCACTGGAGTGATGTCCTAGTGGGAAGTCTACAAGGAGCCTTGGTCGCTGTTTTAATAGTAAGTTATTCTCTTTTCTATTGATGTCTAAGTTTGACTGCATGTTGAACATACATTAACCCCTGTAGCTAATGTTTTGAGTAGCATTATCTTTGAACTAATAACCTTGTGTAGCTATTTTATTTGTAAATTTCACAATAAATCTAGTCACATTTCTTGTACGGTGTGGTTGTCATTCATTATGGTCCAAATTGAACCAGTAAAAATTCCAATTTAAGTACATCAAGGCGTAGTTTTTCAGTCTTAAAAATCTCTCTAGATAGTCATCATTATTATCTTCTCAAAGGATAGTCGAACAGCTCATTTGCTTGATTCCTTCTAGTTTATTTAGAAACATATAAGAATCTCCCCGAACTTCTAATGAATACATTTTCGTTCAAAATTCATAAAATGGAGTAGAAATAAAAGTAAATTCAAAACTTTTTCAGATTCTCATACTTTTAATCAAACGCATAATAAGATTCTTTCTGTTTTTAAAGAGTATCATGAATGAATCTCAAATCATTACTTTTTGAATTGTGAAGTATTGTTTTGACTATCTTTATATCATTACTATTTCAATATTGTAATCAATAACCACGTCTCAGGATGTGGTTTGATATAATTTTAGTGACCTTCCATCGGTGTTGATAAGGTTTGAGAATTAATCTTTTCTCGTATTTAAATTCTCCACTTTTAAAGCTCGTTGCTATTTCAAGAATCTGTTGTACTGACCTATGACCGTTTTAAAGATCTCTTCCAATCCTATCTCACCCTACTGTATTTCTTCACAAATTACAATGTCAAGGAATTGTTGTTTGCTACGAAAGGATGATTTCTGAGTTATTAAAGATGTTCATAAATATTAAAACTAATCCATTGATTAATCAGCGCACTTGCTTTTTTCCATACTTTTATCAGATTGATGATTTTTTTCTCATTTATAAATTTTTATATTTTCCACTAATAATAATTCCACCGATACTCCTTGATGTGTGTAACTGGGTCTTGATAATGCATGCTAGTCTCTTTGTTGTAATTTTACACTCATCACCACTTAGGCTAATCAGCAAATTATTCAATGTCATTAGGAAAACATTTTGATGAGCTGTTACCAGGTACATATTTTAGATTTGGAATATTTTCCCCATTACAAAACTTATAAGGAATGTAATGAAAATCAATAATGATTTATTTATTGCAATGCTATTCTATGACGAAGATCAGTTAACTTTATAGTGTTTCTAGAGCTGTTACTGTTTTATATCCTGTTTGAAATAATACAGAAATTTTTCCAATATGCCTTTAAAGCTCTTTAGTCAGTACAAGAACAAAATTTTCATCAAATTCCAATTCAATAAAATAGCCTTGATCTAACCGCTTATTGAGTAGCACGTACCGTAGCATAGATACCTCTAAGTGAGTTATTATAGTAATAATAATAGTCTGGTCGAGCAAAGAAGACATTCCTTCAAAATGGCCAATCGAAGGGAGAGTGTAACTACGCAGATCTGAAAAAATTTAGTGTTAAATCACTTCTGCCAACATACCGCTGGTGAGATGTGATTAAGGACAGATGGTGAGACTATTAAAATTTCGACTTCTGGCAGCATTGGAGCATGAACAGCTGTCATTTTGAAGGAATGTCTTCTTTGCTCGACCCGACTGTACATTTACTGCATTTACTGTTATAAAATTGCAAATTATGATATGAAACTTTAATGAGTTGTTCTAGGATATTCTATTGGATGAAATTTGATGTAAAATATGCTGCAGTACATTCAGCATCAATATCGAGACTTGTGTATCAATTTTAGGTGAAGTATGTGGCTCGTATGAAAAATTGTGAAAGCACCCTTGATAAAGATGGGGAATATGAAGAGGTCAAGGTGAAGAAATACGTAAATGAAGCATCTCCTTTGTGGTCTGAGCACTAACAACTCATCCAGTTCAGTTTTTGGAAGAAGAAGTTATCAACGTTAAAACTGAGACCAACTGATTCCAGATGCTTTTTAGTCTAGATTTCTTGAATAAACAGGACTTTGAATTTATGCTCGGTTTAAGATAAGATTCCCAATAACTAGGATTCATCCCAGAGTCCCAGACCCAATACTCTTCATTATAAATTTTATTTAACAAAATACGATCGATTATACAGAATGACTTGCAAGTCTGTTCCTAGAAATAATCATGATTGATTGTCAACTTATTTATTATTTATATTTTTCCAATCGGAAGAGATTTTTATCAATTTACTTCAACTTCTATCATCATTCATATCAGTTTGGGTTTACTGAATAGTAGAAAAACTGTAAATGTTTTCCCTAACAATTCGTAATAATTGACTTTTTTCCATTTTTTATTGTCAACAGGCTGTAATCTCATGAATTTTTGAAGAATTTACAGTCTTATTTTTCATTTAAAATAATATTTTTTCATTATTCTATTAAAATTTTCCCCTATTTTATGGTGTTGGATGTATTTTTCAGTAGTTATTTATTAATTAGTAGTTTGTATTTAAGGTGTTGGAAACATTCTTCTAATTACTGTAACATTTGTAAACAAGCTTTTTTCCTATCACTTGATTGCATGAATTTTTGCACAATGTATTTATCCTGTTTCCATGAACGCTATTTTTTATAGATATTTTGTTATACTTCACTATTTTACTTAATGTCTTGCATCACGTTTGCTATGCGGTAAAATAGTATTTGAAAGTTTCTTGTTCCCCCAATTGAGTTGGTTTCCAATGGGGTTCTATTTCCGAACTCCAGATTCTGAAAAATGTTATATTATAGTAATAATACTTACTTAAATTTCAATAAATATTTTATGTTGGTTGTATTACAGTCATTACTGTAACTTGAAAATCGCTTCACAGTCATAAAGTCACTTTGCTTCAATGATTTATCAATATTGAAAAAAGACTAGAAATTCATAGTCATATCTACAAATTTATTGAGTAACTTATTGAAATACCGGTTTCAGTTGTTACGCGATTTTATGGTAATGGTGTAACAACTGAAACCTTATGCCCGGTTTTTCCAAGCACACTCAAATTTCAGGGACCCTCAAATTTACTATAGTTTACTACATTTCCTATACTTATCATAAAAAATGTCAGCTGTTCATAAAAATTTGAGGGTCCCTCAACTTTGAGTGTGCTTAGAAAAAACCGGCATTAGTATTTAATGAATCTTTGGTCATGATTATTCATAATTTTTCTATCCCATATGTTCAATTGCCACAATATCAACTTCACAACCATTCAAAGAGTGGAAAAATTATCAACATAATAATTAGTTCTAAACTAAAAATAATTGGCATAAGGCTACGGCCACATGGGCAGCTTTTCGCTGCAAATTTTGTCAACACATGTGAAGATCTTCATCGTCAACTTAAAATTACGCCATAATTTAGTACTGAATTCCGTATCAATTGAACAACCAAACAAAAAATTTCTACCCCTTCCCGTTTTAGGGTAGAAGTGATTGAAAAGGGGTGACTGGACCCCATCCTGAGCCAAATGCCAAAACAAAGCTAGAGTTTGTTATTATTTTAATGATAGAAAATCAGCTGGTGCGGCCTGACGAGCATAAAACTGCTGCAAACAATTAATAGTTCACGATTCATTTTTCTCAGCAGCAGCTAGTTGAGATTTCAGTTTCATTTCAGACAGCTGAGTAATGGTGAGAGATATGTAGGCGAGTACGTTAAGCAATATCAGCTGATTTGCTATCATTGAAATAATTCTACAAAACATCGAATAAATTCAAAATTATAGTTTTGTTTTGGTATTTGGCTCAGGATGGGGTCCAGTCACCCCTTTTCAATCACTTCTACCCTAAAATGGGAAGGGGTAAAAATTTTTTGTTTGATTGTTCAATTGATACGAAATTCAGTACTAAATTATGGCGTAATTTTAATTGAAATCTGGACAAAAAAAAATTTCGATCATCATTATTTCAAAATTGAGAAGGGATGAAAAGTTTCTTTTGATTGTACAAGATTACTCAAATTTAGAACTATATTATGGCATGATTTTTATTAAAATTTGGATGAGTAGGGATCATCTTCACAGGTGTTGACAAAATTTGCAGCAAAAAGCTGCCCATGTGGCCGTGCCCTGAATTTTCATGTATCCAACGATACTGTTAATTCATAAAGTAATGTCAGAATACTTGTAAATACAATCTTACTGATTTTTATAAACATTCAACTTTACTTATAGGCTCATTATACTTAAATTTAGAATAATTTCTTACATTTTGTATACCTCGTAGTACAAACTCCGATTTCATTTAGATCACGGCACTATGAAACACTACTTATTTAATTCATTTGTTATAATTCATGTTCGCAAATTCTAGGGTTCCGTAGCCTACTATACAGTACTTCCAATGGAATGATAATATTCCAAATTGAATTCTTTAATAATTGATATTCTTGACTGGCTCGAACATGATTATTATAAATATTTCCCATTCTTATTTGAATAAATCACATCCAGTGATTATTATTTATGAATAATAATATCATCCATCACTAGGCAGATATTGCGAAATAATGTTGAATAATCCGGTTTTATTGAAATTAGTTTAGATGGTGAAAGTATAAGAGTTCCTACCACCTATAAATTGAGTTACACCAGAAAGAAGTTATGCATAATGTTTTAGTTGAGTTTGTAGGGAAATTTGTATGCGTTGACAGGCATTTATTGCTTCAACAATTCAAAGAGAATTTTGATCAGGTTTCGTTTTTCATCATTTGATAGCTCAAATCTTTTGCGTTCCTAATTCATAGAATAATACAAAATAATCAAGTTTTATCAAATTATTTTCATATTCAACGTTAGTTATTGAGCATCCAGGCCTATGGCCCATCTTTTTTCTCTATGCTTACAAAGTAATGCTTTGGAATCTTGATACGGGATAATCTATTTTATAACTCAGTAAAACAAATTAATATTGATTATATTAAATCCTTAAATGCCTGTAGCTTGAAACTTATCATTAAAATAGTAGAATAGATAAATTACTGATAGGTTATTAAAAATTTATTCATTTCCACATGAAGAAAAAATTGATTTCCCTTTTCTGCTTTTCACAGTGCCAATACGTGGTAGGCTCCAAGAACGTATACGATCAATTTGGAAGAGTAATGATCAGAAGAAATAATAAATTGGACTGTGATATTGGCCAGAATAAGCTTGTATAACGAAAATTCTCTCTTAATACTACTTCTCACTACAATTGCGATGCCTGCCTAAGAAACTGAAATGGTTCCTGTAATTGGTGATCAATTTCTAATCGAACTTAGAATGCCCTATGAGTGAAGAATGACAGACGGAAATATTTTTATAATATTTATATGCATTCAATAAATTTAGGAAAAAATGTAAATATGTTTATTGACTTGAAAAAAGAAATTCTGCATGTATCCATGCTTTAGTCATTAGTTTAGCCTAGTCATTATAACGGTAATATTAATTATTTCATTATTATTACATTGTAAAGGGCTCAAATCAAGAAGTTAGCTCCACTTAATAGTAATTCGACAGAATTATCATGGTATTTATTTTTTCACCTTTAAAAACATTGTAACACTCATATTACTGGAATCTACCTATTGAATATAATGTTTGTATCAAAACATTACGAAAAACATAAAAATTGGTGTATCGGCCAAGATCAACACTTTTATTATCTCATCTATTCCTTTAGAAATAGTTGTTCAGGTCTAATAACTAGACTAAAAACACTGTTCGTTTCATTTAGTTGAGTAAACCTACTTACTATTTTATAAAATGGTAACCTACTTTCAGCCGCAAGTAATACCTAACGATTTTCAATAATAATTGTACAAACTTTTTTATCATTTTGAGGTATAAGTAAAATACTAATTACTCACGATTACTCGAACAACCTCTATCTGTATTATAAAATCTATTGATGGTGGAAATTTTTAGTCGAATATAAAAAAGTGATACTAGAATTCATTAATACATGTTTATTGTAGTAACTTACTAATATTTATTATCAAAGCAGACAGAAGAGATGAGTCACGCGGACGTGGCTAAGACATGGTGGATATATCCAAATCAAATAGTCTAAAGCCGCGCATCGATAGTGCGAGGCATGTGCCGTGAATGCCTCAAGGTACAGTCTGTTCACGCAAAGAATAGTCTTACTCCAGTCTCCAGCTCGGTCAATATTGGTTCAAACATTATTGATCTGGTCTCAATTACAGAAAACATTTCGATCTTCAATTTAAGACCAAATCAATAATTTTTGAACCAATATTGACCGAGCTGGAGACTGGAGTAAGACTATTCTTTGCGTGAACAAACTGTACCTTGAGGAATTCGCGGCACATGCCTCGCACTATCGATACGCGGCTGAAAGGCAGCATTCCTAAGCAACGGCTCAAACTGCACAGCTCTAGCTGCACGTCTAGCTTTGCTGATTGTATAGCATAATGATAATTTGTATGTTATAAGTTATGAGTCTAGAACTCTGAGGTTGAGGCCGCACTGCCGGTGGGTAGAGCGTGGAGGGTAGTTGGTAAATCTATAGAACATACACACCATCCACAGTAATACATCGAATGAATGGTATGGCGTCATACTGTTTTTGAGATTATGTTGTCCCTATTTAAGAATTTCAAGATGGCGGCTGAACACATACCATTCATACGATGTATAACTGTGGATGGTGTGTATGTTCTATAGATTTATCAACTACCCTCCACGCTCTTCCCACCGGCAGTGCGGCCTCAGCCTAACGGTTATTGAGATGAAGGGAAAAATATGCTAAAAACGCCATTTTTCAACAATAATAGTTATAACTAGATAAGGAATTATAAATTTGTATTTTTTATTAATGGAAGTTGAAGAGAGTCGGATTCTAAAAAAATTAAATGGCGGCGAATGTGTAAATATCACCCAAACCTCAAAAAATCGCTACTGAGCCCAAATTTATAAGTTGTGCTATTTTTTGTCTATTTAGTCTACTTGGTGTAAGGAATCAGCCTGAGAAGTATTGCACATTCCTCCTGAAACACCCTGTCTATTGTAATGACTTCGCCACATTCCGGTCTCTTCTGCCTTTGGCATTACTGTAACAATAATATTATAATTGGAAAAAATCTCTGAAATCTTAGAAGTAGTTTGTACCAAATTGGTATCAGTGTGATGTTTTGTCAGTTAAGGTATTGTAATATTAAGGTATTGTTTCAAATTTTGTTGGAAATAAAAATTAATTACAGTAATTTCAAAATTATTTTATTCAGTAGTCTTATTTCTTCTCTAAAAAAACGTTGTATGGTGTGTGTGGTTGCTCAGTGAAAGCGATTGCTAGGTGATTGTGATATTAAGCCACAAGCACTATCAACTACAGTGACTTATATAGTCACTGTACTATGAACTGCTTTGTGTGACCAAGAAAAATCAAGTACTAATAGTTTTATTTCTTCTCTTTTTCAATACTATCAGTACTTGGTTTTTCTCATTCCAGTTTTGCTAGTAGCAGTTATCATGTTCTCTTCTCTCCAGATCTTTCAACTTTAATTTTGATGAAATTGGTGAAAATAGAGTTATTTTTTTATTAATGAGAGAACAAAACTTAAAAGTTGGAGGTTTAGTTAGGCCGGTATTACACGATAATAGTTCTATGATCATATCTGGAAGGAGATGAAAATATGAAGTCATACATAGCTAACACGAATTAATAACTCTTGCATACCATTAGAACAATAATAAATGAGAGCATAAAATATGCAACAATTTTCGAACCCGAGGATTTGATTAGACTATTTAGGAGGTGAACATAAAAAAATTCCCGAATCTGGGAGGTGAGCTCACGTTCTGTGCGGAGGGGGATGGAAAGTAGCCTACACTTTTTACGCGTTTTACCATAATTGCTCGGAAACGGTTGATCCTGAAAAATAATAATGTCAAAATTATTGCATATTTCATGCACTCTACATCCGTGAGGTGAGGCTTTATTGAATTCAGTCAGAATATTCTCAGATCAGTTTATAGATGATTAAAGTTGCTGGATTAGTTGAATTCACTTGATTCAAAGTATCATAATTTGCTTGCTAGGCTGCGCATCAGAATTTGCCTTCCTAAAACACTTTCTAGAGCCCCTTTTTGGAGAAAGTTAATATTTGAGTTCATTCAGTTTCTTCAGTAAACATTAGGAAAGTAGTTTCTCTTATACCTTTTGCAATTTGATGTATATGTACAAGCCAGCTGCAATTAAGGAGACAAGTCATTTCAGAGACAAAAGGATTACTTCAGAAATTTAATGGTATGGTATATTGATTCCAATGGTCCTCACCTATTTTAGAATGAGCTCAAATCTTTTTATAGTAGACACAAGTGCATGAAGAGAATGAGATGCAATAGTATGAGAAGTATTGCTTTTTAAAGCCCACGCTCATTTGGGCTCCACCATCAGAATTTTTATTTGAATCATCAAATATTTAGAAATAATCTCAGTTATTGTAAATTCGTATCAATTTTCAACCAGCATTCTGTTTGGAAAACAATCTTTTTTTCATTTTCTACTTGGAGGATGGATGAACCATTATTGAAAATTTGTCACAAGGAGTTGTCTCAACCACAAACTTTTTAAAATATCGAGATATATTCAAACCAAGGTAATTAGAATAGAATTCTATTCTGATTACCTTGGTTCAAACCACTGGCGGCTCGTACCCACGAAACAGGTGAAGTGCCCGTATCTTTTACTGTAAAGCACTTCACCTGTTTCGTGGGCACAAGCCGCCAATGGTTCAAACTTTTAAAATTATACTGTAATATATTTATCAATTTATGAAAATCTCAAATAAGGTGCTTCAACCGAAACCTGAATTTTGATGTTTCAATAACTTTTCCTGACTGTGTCAACACTTGAGTGTATTCATTGTGGAAAACTATTATTATATTATCATTTTTATTAGGCTACTATACAAAATATCTACAGTATTATTTATTGTTGTGAAAGAATAACAATTATTATGGAATTTTCCTTTATCTTACTTATTTTTTCTGCTTTCAGGCCTACTTTGTTTCAAACCTATTCGTGGACAAAAAGAAAAGTATGACTAAAAATGCTGACGGAGATATTAATATAGACGGAGTTCAGCCATCATCTGAATCACCTTGAGCTTATCAATCTAATCGATGTCTTTCTTTGCGCTGCTCATATATGCAAGGTAATTTCCAATAAAATAATAGAAAGTGAATGAAAAATGAATTGCGAATTGGTTGATGTTGATCTAGACTATGAAGTTATTGGTATTCATTCAAGATTCATTTGTTCCTCCAATTCTATAGAGAAGGTAGGAATTTTTGTTATGACCCTTATATTAATATTCATAAATTCTTCCCTACATATTTTCTCAATTTCATTGTATTTCTACTGGATTAAACTCCACAAGTGTCCTAGCTTAAAATTATAGTTTATTTTATACAAGTACAGTGTATAGTTATAGTTCTGGGGTGAACTAACACCTTCTTGCAATAGTACATTACACTACAAGCACAGAAAGTAGGTGTTTACGGTATGAGGATAGTTTCCCGTGAGGTGAGGCTTGCCGAGCCCGGGAATATGTTATCAGAATACCGTAAACACCTTTCTGTGAGAGTTGAGTACGATACTTTTCGCCACACTGCGAGAATAAGATTAATAAATATTGTATAAGAATGTTTGCGGCGATCGCTGATTCGAACTGAAGTAGGCTACAGCGGCTTGAGAAGCAGAAAGCAGTGCATTGTCGCCCGATCTAGCGGCCGGATAGGTAACTACCAGTCTCTTTCTGTGCACTAGCTCCAAAAGAGCCCTCTTTCGGAGCTAGTAGCAAAACCGCCTGTAAATGGCGTCTTTCGAATCTCTTTAGTGCACAGAAAACAGCTGCTTTTTTTGCAGTGTGGCAAAAACTTTATTTACAACTCATGATAATTGAATTTATTACAAGCTCTCACTGGAATCTGGTAGTAGACTGACTTTAATGCCTATTCACGATCACGAGACTAAGTAAACAAACTTTTTGCATGTGTGTGCGTGTAATGGTAGGTCTTCTTCTATGCGAAACGCTCGGCCACAGTCGAACAGCTGACTCTTGTCTGGAGCTGTGATTGGCTACAATTGTTCAATTGTGGTCGACCGTTTCGCATAGAAGAAGACCTACCATTACACGCACACACATGCAAAAAGTTTGTTTACTTAGTCTCAAGTGATCGTGAATAGTCTGTAGTTTATACGATGCCAATTGACGAAAAAATTGTCTTTAGCCAATTGTCTTCTGAAATTTACAGCTGATGTGAAGTATCTATTGAATCTTTTGATTCCAAAACCATCATCTAGACATTGCCGAATAAAAACTCCAATTGACAATATCAGCTGTTTGCGCCCGGCATCAGTTGTCTTATGACAATTGCCTCGCCAATTGGCATCGCATAAAATAGACATAATGACTAGTTTATACGATGCCATATAAGACAACTGATGCAGGGCACAAACAGCTGATATTGTCCTTTAGAGTTTTCATTTGGCAATGCCCAGATGATGGTTTTAAAATTAGAAGATTCAATATTATACTTTGAATCAGCTATAAATTTCAGTAGACAATTGGCAGAAGACAATCTTCTTTTGCCAATTGGCATCGTATAAACAAGGCATAACTACTACGACCGGGCATAACAATAGCATAATGAGTAATTGGGTAACTAAAGGGGTGCTTTCCGATACTAGGCCAGTGCCCAGCGTTCAATGAAACCTACGTGTTCTTATCCAACGTGATATTGCTGCTATTCCCGTATAAAAGTGTAGTAACTCAATTCTTTGTACGCTGCGTGCTTGTGCGCAGCGTAGTTTTGGAAAACACACCTTTATGGTAATATTATGACACTTCCGTCAATTTAATTCATATATTTCTAAAGACCTTTCTAATCACCTGGTTCTCTCCATAGCTCCCTTCAACTGAAGGGCATGCATTTCTTGTGTGCGTTCTCACATTTGATTTGCTACAAATCAGAGCTATCTCATAACATAATTGTCCATTTTCAATCTTTAATGCCAGTTTCTATCACGTAATATAGTACAGAAAACACTAAAGGAATTCTATAAGAAAAGTTTCATGATCATATTTCACAAAAATATGCTTAGAGAGAGAGAAAATTATATAAAGGCTGTATAAAATATAATATTATAATCAGACTGATTAGTCTCTGACTCTGTATAATCAGACTGATTAGTCTCTGACTCTGTATAATCAGACTGATTAGATAGAGTCTGACAGTCTCAATAAGAAAAACTAATTTAACATGCATGATTTGTAACTGTGCTCAATGCTATCATATGAGTAGATTGTACCTACGGTGCAATGTTGCCATTTTATTAGGCCTTCTATTGAAGAGGGCTATAATCTCTCTCATGCAGTGTTAAGTTAGCTTATTTTAAGCTTCTTGACGTTCTTTGTAAAAAATTGTTATATTAAGATTACGAAGTTTATAGTAAATGATATGGCTCTCTTCTTTTACAGCTCATCTAACTACAGTTAACTGACTACTGGAAATTTGCCTTTCTACCGATTATGCCCAGAAGATAGCATTGTTACAATCAACTAGGATCAATATTAATTGTCGACAGTTACACCCCTAAAATGGCTGTGCTATTCGAGAAGTTATTCAAAACATAATCTGCATGCCTTGTTCAGAATAGTTTAAGTTATACTTATGATATTACTGTAATTGAAATTTATTCTGAATATCTAACTATCGAAATATTTAAACATATTGACCACTTACATCATTAGAAAAGTTTTCAAGTCTGAATATGAAGTTTAATCATAGGCTTTAACTTGAATTATACTAATTTATACTAATGTACTAACATTAAGTAATCAACTACGGTATATAATATGAAAAACTGTCTACCTATTTTATGTTTTGACTGATTTTTCTGTTGACTGTTTCAGCTAGCTCATATTTTTTATTCCAATTAAATTGTTTCATTCTACCTAGTGATATAGATAGTTAGGCTGAGCCTAATTACTGAGGCCTAGTTACACACAAATATTTTTCGTTTATTTATTTTATCAATTTAAATCTTTTTTGTCCATTATAAAGCCCCAGTTCAGCGGTTACATCTGATATAGATGATTTGTATTTCATATAATTATTCAAGAAAGAGAGGAAAACTCTATGAAGAACATTAGAATACTCTGCCAAATAAAAATTATTGGAAAAATAATCATGCTAACGTGACAGCTATGTAAATTAGAGACTTTACTATTATATATGTAGTAGGCATAGGCTATTGTAAGTATACTTTACAAAATTGTGCTTTATAAGATTTATTTGATTAGCATATTGATAGGATCCACCAAAACAACGAAGCTCATTGTATCAATCCTGGCTTAATTGCTTATTTTTGAGCATTTATGAATTCCAAGGAATTATCTGAAAAACGTTAGATGAATGGATTCTGCATATTTTCATTTCCTCATCAATATTGTGAAATAATTTAAAGGCGATGTCCATTATTTGAATTCTAATATGCTTGTATATTTCACCTAATTCTCATTATAAACTTATTATTTTAACTTTATTACATAATTATATTTTACCAATAGAAATTGGTAAAATTTTATCAATGTTTGTTCAATACATGCTTATGTACAGGATTATTGGATTTCAGAACTTGTTATTTCAAGTTATTAGAGTGTATATTTATTGCAAAATTACATATTGTGGTATCTATTCAATCCTTATGAATTATTATTGCTTGGAAATAGTTCATAAAAGATGTATCAAATAATTGGATAAATGTATTATATCAATTACATTTACAATTTCTAAACTATATTCCCAACAGTAAGAACCACACTGGATTGAGTAATAAATTTTATTCCTATGAATTAAAAAAATCATTGGTTGATTACCCATGTAGTGATGACAAAGCTTATTAATTTGTAGGCTACCTTATTGTACTATTGTAGACGATTTAGTTGACAGGTTGTAAAATATTCAATTATTTCAAGATACTAAAAGAACAGTTCAATTAACTGCAAGATTTTTGTATGTTCCTACTCCATTATTGTAATTTATCGCTATAAAAATGGTTATAGACTTGAAATTATTCAAGTATAACTTTGTACTTATCTTATCTATTGATTTACATAGTCTTGTAAAATAATAATAACTATTGAATTATGATTATAATTATTATCATCTTGATTTATGATGTGAACATTCTGTTGTGTGTTTACCTACATCGTATTTCAGTTATAATTCTTCACAGGGTTTTAGGTTATATGTCTTGAGATATTGTAACATTATAATAATATTTCTTCAATTTAACTCGAAAAATAATTATATACGTCTCAATAATTCTCCTTGTTGAACGTTAAAAACTCAATATTTCAGAACACTTAATCAGAACTAAACCAGAATAAACTAATATAATAGTAATAAATATTTAAGAATAACCCGTATTGTATGAACATAGGCTACAACAGTATATTTGATTTAAGTAAATATATTAAATTGTGATCGATTTGATCATATTCTGTATTTTTAAAATCTATAAATTGCAATCTACGAAGCATAATACCAATAAGTATATGGATATATTTCTTGTTAATCAATTCCCAAGTTCAGTAGTGGGCCAAGTTATCGTACCAACTAGCATTATTCAGTATTTTAGAATTGTGATGATAATATTATAAGAATATAATAACATGCAAGATAACACCAATAATAAAAATAGATCAGTAATATCATTTCAAAAACCATGTCTTGAAATAAAATCTTATTCATCTATTTTGTTTTCCATCACGAACTGCTAGTAAATATTTCAAATTTATGACTGCAGTGTCGTGTAAAATAGTTCAGAGTGAAAAATCTTATTCTCTATTTTAATTATATTTTTTTCATACATGGCTTTTCATCGAATATTAAGATCAGTCATAATTGAGTTGAGACAATTATTAATAGAGTTTGAATAGTTTGAGAACTTTGTAATGAATTTTAGAGAATAATTGTTTTTAATTTCAACCAATAATTTTATTTAGTGTGAGTAGGCTATATCAAGCTCTGTTCTAAATCAGTAGCCTATTATAGTGAATCCAAAAATTCAAACCATGAAATATGTTTCAAACACAATCAAGTACCTGATTCCAAGACTTCCGAAATTTTGTTCAATGAGTTACCTATCCTAATATGCATCCTTTCCATCATATTTTAATTTCCCAACAAAATTTTGATTGACTATGCAGTTTTTATCATATTTTCGAAGAATACTTCTTTCGCTATAATCTTTCAAGTTGTATAATTTATTTACCTAGTTGAGGCTATTTTATTAATTTAACATGATTGGTTGTCATTTTAATTATTTAAATATAGGGTTATCTGTTTCAAATAACCTGCACGGCTACTAGGAATTTACGGTTATATTATTGTATCCTAAAATCCATGGGCTACTCTAGTAGTTTGTGCACGCCGAGAAGAACCGTAATTCAATGTTCAAGTGTATTGTGACGGTGTCTTCTCAGCGTGCGCGGTCTTCATAGCGATTTAGTAGATTGGTAGAAGAAAGTTATTTGTTCTGTAATATAATAGAAAATTCACTAAAGAATGTGCTTGATACTTCATAGGTTGAATAAGGTATTGTCTGTCTCTGTTCAATACTGTCTATTGAATAGATAAATTAACATTTTGTTTGAAATTCTATTTCTATTTATTCTTAGAATTATACTAGTATTTAAGACTTGAGATTTTTTGTTTTCACAATATTAATTTATATCATAAGACTTCACCATTTAAATAATTATTGAGACTTGTAACATAGCTCGTAAGTTACATTAGGTACCTAATTAATATTGTTTTTTTTTTTTTTAAATCAATTTGAATCTTAAATAATAATTTAGTTTTAAATATGAAACTAATAATTTAATCGTTATTTATTTGTGTATTTCATCGAGTCAATTAAACCAGTATTCATCACATTTTACAGGGTTCTCACGAATATTATTCATGCTGTACCGTACTATAGTTATAATTTCACTGACTTTCTTTATCTCTCAAATAAATATTTTTTATTTTTCATATCTTTTGACTTCATTTATTAGAGCCAAAAATTAAGGTGACTTCGTCTGTTTCCTTGTACGTTTAAATGCTAATGTCTGCGTAGATAGTCAGATAGTCTGTAGTCAGCGTAGCTGTAACAGACCAGCTGACAAGAATAGAGAATAGAGTCACGAATATACGATATCTACTCCATTCAGCATCTAAATAGAATAGTATAAGGAACAGACAAAGCCGTCTTAATTTTTGGCATCACCTTAACCTAAACCTTCTATATTTCTAAAATCTGATATAACAATAATTTCTATTGGAATAGATTTTGATGAGAAACTGTAAATAGAAGATATTACAAATAGAAGCTTGAAATTAGAAAAGCACGTTTCGTTCCTTTAGCTTGATCTTCTTATGAAATTAAGGTCCTCAGACTTTGCTGAAGTTATGGAAGAAGATGAAGGTTTGAAATTAATTTTTTATCACGTAAACTAGCCTGCAGAATTGTTTGAGACATGTTTCAAGTTGCAATCTCAAGTACGTTTTTAGATAACTCGGAAAACCCCCTAAATTTCAATATATATTTTGCGTTTCTGCAAAAACATTAGTATTTGCTACTCTAGACTAGTACCAATTTCAATCGATTTCTCAGTTCAATTCACATATAGTTTTATATTTTAGTGACTTGAAACGCATCTGAAGTACTCCTTTTTTATCTCTTGATCTTTGATATCCGTACTTCTCTGCTCACAAATGGTCTACGCAGAAACCTTATTTCAGATCCTTGTAATCTGCTTTCATCAAGCTTGTATACTGTATAGTAGGTACCCAAGTTTCAATTCCATATAGTATTGTATAGCATTGAGCCGCTATTGCATTATAGATCTTCACTCTTGTTTCTTTACTGGCACTATTCTTAAGAGCTACATGTATGATTCCACAAATATGTTGCTAAAGTTTCCTCTTAGAATGAATTTCATTTATAAGTTTCAAAAGTTTTTTCCAAGGAAAACTGGTAATAATTTTGAAGATTCGATGGAGAAATGAATGAATATATTTTCTGCTTGGAATCGAGTTTGCAAAGTAGAGATTGGCAAGTAAAGATTAAAAAATGAGTTGTATAATTTCAAATATTTATCCAATTTCGAAGTGCTGAATGTCGGATGTGTCTTTATGAATTGTATAGTATGTAATTTGTCTTGGTATGAATCTATATTTTGTCTTCTATGAATCTGTCTATGTACGGAATCATGTACTATGAATCTGTCTTCTATGAATTTGTCTTATGAATCTATTTATTTTGTCTTAGTATGTGTCTATAGTATGAATTGTATTGTCTTTATGAATTGTAAATCTGTGAGTTATCCATAGCAGGGCGGGGTACGTTTAGAATATACGAAATAGGGGGGTACGAAATTTCGTAATATAAATTAATGAAAAAATTTATACTAATAGAACATACACGCAAATTCCTCACCAGAAAATGTATATGCCCGCCGCAAAAACCCTTACCTTGTATTTGTATTATATTGCCTACTTGCCTACAAGCAGTAACTTCTTGTATAGAGACTGTATAAATTTGATCTTAGCTGGCTGTTATGGAACGTTCCACACCAATTGCCACACTATTCAAAGTCCTTATATTCTTAAAGAATTTATTTTTAGTCTTTATTCAATCTCTACGAAAAATCATATTATTTGACTGCATATTTGTATAATCAGTCTTTCCACCATCACCAATGGCCACACTATCAAACAGTCTCTACATTTCAAAGTAGTCGAGGTAGACACCTAGCGGCCAACTATCAAACTATTACAGTCAACCGGTGTCAGTGCGGTGTTGAAATGCCAGATTCATTCATTCATAACTTGTTGTTCGCTTCGTAGATGCACGTTGCTTGTAAGGTTTATTGACAGTGAAGTGAACGTGGTCTGTGCGCGTTTATCATCATCATAACTTTGTTATTGTGTAATTCAGTGTGAAAAAGTGGATAAGATTTTGCGCACTGGTATGGCGTCCTTATTTGGACCCTTCAATCAACGCATGATCATAGACTTTATCTGTATAATTTCAGGTGAGTGAATATAAGAATATTATCAGTTAATATTATTTTGTTTTTCTGATAAGATACCGGTTTTGATAAAGTTCGGTATTGTTTGTTTTGAGTCTGCTCAAGTCAAACGCGCGGTCTATTATTTTAAAGCGCACTACTGCTACTGCTTTGTATGCGGTAACCCATTTTCGTATTTCTATCAATTTTGTGTGCTCAAGGTGAACTACTCAAAAGTTGTACAGTAAAAAAAACTTAAAACCCGTGAAATAGCTAGCCTGTATCTCAGTTCGCATCCAAATAAGTGCTGTACTGGATTAGGTGGAGGATGATACTGTACAGACAAAATGCCTGGCGGAATAAGAATACCGAAATTTTTTATTATAAAAAATATCGAATTCGATGTAGGTGTAGCCTACATTTTGGAGCATCAGTAGACCTACTGTTCAGAAAAATGGCACTTTAAATAGCAATAAAAATTCAAAGCAGTAGTAGCATTCTATCATATGTTTGAACCTGAATCATTATTATTGTTCAGATGATAATAAAAGGAGTTTTATCACCAGTATGTTAATGTTTAAACTATTAAACTATATAATTGAATGATATTAGACTATCTAGCCACAATAATCACATTTGATAAGAATCACTATCGTCAGAGTAGTTTTAATAGACTGGTTGAATAATAAAAATATCCGTCACTTTTCATCTTCGATCTATCATTTCTAAAATGAATTATTATAAATCAATATCAATATTAATAATGTTATTCAATTCATTCTACAACTTATTGCAATTATTCTATGAGTAATTCTTGAAAATGATGGCTAGTTGAATTAAATCTCTCCCATGCACTAGGCCATTCTCATCCAAGAAAAATAATAGTAGGCTATCTTATCGGGAATTGGAGTGGTTTCATGAGTAACAATTGTGTCGTCATTGGAAGACGTAGTACAGTATTATCAATAGAATTCCCCTCAATTCGTAAATTGAAGTTTCCCAAACCTTTCCCTCTTCAAGCATACGGTATTCATGCATCCTTATCACTCTTACCTATTCGACATCATTCAAATTAGGTGCAGCAATCAATAGAAAGCGCATTTATTCAATCATGAGAGGCTAAATGATATTTGATAGATGATAAGTAAATAACTGATCTGTTATTTTTGATTCTCACATTAATCAAGTTTCTCACATAATAGGCTATTCCAAGATTTTTGCTGCTTGAAAATTATAAGACACATTTTTCAGCAATAATAGCCTATATAATCGAACCCTGTTTATGATTGGTTATTCTTCTAAACAACGAAATCGCAACAATGTTATCGTACAATAGAGTTATCTCAAGAAATAGACAACAGAATTGAAATAATGCTGCTTATGACAATTATGAAAACAAAGTTATTATTCTCTCATAAATTACATACCATATTTTTTGAAGATTGAAACTAAACTGTGTGGGAGAGCAGTCAAAATTTCTGCTATGAAACTCATAAAAGTAGCCTATAAATTTGGATCATGATACTAGTATTATTGATCGAATTTAAATATGTCACATGCATCTCCTCTTTTCTCACAATAAATATTGGGGAGAGTACGACTATATACGACCAAATACGATTAACATGCTCACCTTATTAGGATCATGAAGACTGCTTTTTATTGCAAGATGCACCTGTTAATAAATAATATTAAATACGTTAGAATGGAGATTCTCCATTGGGAAAGTTTGAGTTGGACATGCATGCGGAAAGACAAAATCTACTGACATCAAGTTTAGTTATATTGGACCAATTTTCACGTCCCTGAAAGCATAGAATGAAGAAAGTATATGAATTCGAATTCTCTTTGCTAAAAGGTACGAAAAATACAGGTATTAAAATAAAGTCTTCAATCATAATACCTTTTTCTTCTTCTTTGTCTCTCCTGATTAAGCCTTTTCGGCGTTGGGGTAATCATAATACCGTTCTAGCTGTAATACGTATAATTATTATTCAGGCTCACGCATTGACGCTCACGCATGATGCAGGCTCACGTTAGATGCTGTGTCACTTTCAGGAGGACAATTTAGCATTCTATTCTTGAACTTTATTGAACTACTGAAATTAAAATAGCGTAAGAACTATCAAAATTCAAGCTTTCTATAGTCCTTCGAGAAGGATATTCCATCCAACATCCAATGATTTAGTATTGACGAGATAGAAATCAATTACGATTTTACCTGTTTATTATGTGAATTACATAAGTAGGGTGCTTTATAGGTGATGGAGTGGATGGTTTCAATAATTTTATAATGATATTAATAATATTATTATTGTGATATTATCAATTTAATTATAGAGCAATACGTCGCCCTTTATAATTTCAATTTTCCAAGCTCCTGACAATCGGCTTAGTGTCAATAAATCTATTTAAGATGGTCGCCATCAATGACGAGAGTGTAGAACTAGGTCAAAGAATGACTCCTTTGTGACCATCACGACCGGATGGTTCAATTTAGAAGAAACGTTCTTTCTGTTGTGTGTGGGACTATAGCTTGCTGAGTTTCGTGATTGTTAATGCGGCCGACGACTAATATTCCGTGCAAAACACGTAATCGTCATAAAAATGAACGGATGTCAGTCGACAAATTACTCTAATTTTTAGTCATGATGAATTTAAATTTTCATGATAAAGTAACTCAATTCGAAGATTCCTCAAGGAACTCACAAACCTAGACACACAATACCACAGAAAATATACCGGCGGGGTAAAACATTGTTAATTTTCAACGACCTTGCTGAAAAGCCAGAGATACAGAACTAGAATAATTGCAAAAAAATTAATTCACTTACTGACGATGGCGATTGTAGGCTACCTTGCAATGAATGGATTTTCCAAGGTTCTTCAATCAAATAAATTTATTTGAGCTAATGTTTACGTGGGAACTCGATTTTAATAAGTTTCAGCATGGGAGTGAATAATGCTGGCTATTGTTTCTTGTTTCTTGAACTGCTCCTATTGTGAGAAGGTACTTCTACTACCTATATATTATATTTTATCTGAATACTATAGGTGAAAATCAGTCCTTAAAACTGAATCAATGAAATACAACTTATTTTTTTTTACTTCTATTGCCATGAATAATACGAAACGTTTTCCATATTTCTCAAAGAAGTGATTGACGCTTCATTCAAAATGCGTTTCCAGTGACATTTCAAAGAATTTTCAGTGACATTTTCATACAAAAATATTCTAGATTTTGCATTTTATGTTATTGATTGATAGATAGATGTATGTGAATCACTATAGTCCCATAAATTTTGTGACTATATGGGAATATGTATTCTCTGTTTGTAATTTTCTGTTGGTAAGTTTTTATGGTTCGATGGAATGAAAAATATGTTGAATTGATTATTAATAGGGAACAATGAAATAAATAATAACATCGTGACACAAAACGTGAATGAGCCAGTTATAGTTTCATATAATCTTGTCGAAACTTTATTGTTCAATATTCTTGTCAAAATTTGATTGCTCTAATAAAACTGTTTTAGCTGTTTAAAAGTTGATATAATCAGCTATAAAAATCGCATTAACAATATCATGATTCACCTACTATTAATAGTGATCAAGTTCTTCATTTCACTGGGCAATGATCATAATCAATTCTATAATTCAGGGTTGATTCCTATCGATTGGAAATAGAATAATTAATGTCTATTAATTGCATAATTGTCAACTATTTTCTCTAATAATTCCATAGATGCAGGCTTTTTTTTAGATGAGAAGATATTTTAAAAGAAAAGATATTGCTTGATGAGAATACTGTAAGCTTATTATTCATATTTTATTCTATTTCTTTCTTACTACTGTTATAATGGTGAATAATTAGCATATTGAAGTATATAAAAGTGCAATCTAATCTAAACTGTAGTTTCAAATATTTTCAGTTTTATGTGATAATTTGATGGAAAGATTTCATTCTATCATTATTATTGGGTTTCTCTCAAACATGAAATTGAACCAAGCTCTTCCTCTCTTAATCTCTTTTTCATCTCCAATATTAAAAATCTTTAAAGTTACTGATTCATAAACTTTGTATTCAATTCCAATAGTAATTGTTGTGCCATTATGTAAGGAGCGTTGCGACATTTAGGAAAAAATATCTTCTTGCTCTAGTGTAGCTTTTATGACAATTGAATAGAATGTTGCCGCGCCTTCTTTCCATTGATAGACTTTTTGTTCAAATAGAACTGATAACACAACACGAAAAGCCTGCATTTAATTGAACTCATTGAATTTTCCTATTGGTAGGCTATATTTGAAGTCAATTTGAAGTCAATAGAGGTTTATGCATGTCCAATCTAGATCTACTTCTTGCAATCATTGCAAACCTATTATATTAAAAATATGAATAAACTATTCCAAAAATATCAATAGAGATTTCAAGTTGGTTGAAGAAAAAATTTCAAGACGTATGAAGGTGCATAGTTTAATTCTTTAAATTGAATGAAATTGCATAAGGCCTAAGATATTGATGATGAAACAATTTAGGTTCAAATTTCTGAGTTTAAACAGTATCCAGTTGAATGACCTCTCATAGACAATACAATATGAATTGCTTTAGTAGCTTTCCTCTATCTAACTCTTATTGAGTTGTCTAGGTCTATGAAATGATTTAAAGTTTTGTTTGTTGGATCATCATTTTCAAATAATATTTGTTCAATCATGATCTGTTGAATTGATTATTTATTATAACAAATAGGATAGAAAAATGGACTGACCATACACATTTTCCAAAGATTATTAATTTATTAGGTAGGCCTACTATAATATTATATGGTCATCATTCTTGAAGAGAGTGCATGAGATTTATAAATATAATTCCTATAAAATCTTGGACCTATGTGAACATAGGCCCTATATGAGGCAACATGAACTATAAAACGCCCAATAGAAGTGACCTTTAAAATGACCTTTTACATAATATGGCTCTGAAATTAACACAGAAAGGTAGGCCCGGTTGATACAGGTGGGAGAATGTTCAGAAAGATTCAGTGGAGAAGGAGGTAGCTCAATAATTTCTAGAGTAGGAGTAAACCATGACAATGAGTATAATCAGGATATCTTTGGTGGATGAAAAACTCAATGATTAATAGGATTGATACTATCGATACTTAGACTGAGCATATATATATTCTATATCAAAACAATAACTGGAATTGAACAACTAATCTGGAAATGTTAAGAACTATTTTTTAATATTATAAACCACCTCAATGTAGTTCATCAACATTAACTCAAGAAAACAAGAATCACGATGATTGTGTCTGATTCTTGCATTGGATGTTTGTTGAAATTAGTATTTAAGATAATTTATGTGTACAGTAACTGTGCTAAAATCTCAAATTTCCCAGCTCTAACCACTACATGTACAACAAATAATATTATTGTGAAGTGAGCTTAGAGATTATTAAATGACTATAATCTATGTGGCTGTCGAATGTAACAATTTCAAGTATTTCGTTTCATTTTTGAGATTACATGACTGCATTCAAGGACATCAACAACAGCTATTATGACGAAAGAAGAACCACACAATTCCCAACCCAAAGGCGTTTTGACAATAATAGTGCATTACCATGATTCGAGTTGACAATAATTTGAGAAATTCAATTGCATGATTTGTGGTGGTAACTAACCACAATCTAATATTCTGTACTACCGTACCTAAGTGAACCTATAATATTAGTTAAGATACGATAATATATTATAGTATCATAATATTGAACTTATTTGATTTTTGTCTGTCACCAGACAAGACAGTGAAGGATGAGGGTTATAATCTCTTATTCTACTCTGCGGCTAAATTCCAATTGTATGAATATTAAAATATTTCTCATTTTGTAGGTAAGTTACCGACTAGGCTATATATAAGGTACATGACCTTGTCACTATATATAAAAATACATATAGATTGCAATAGTTATAACTGCCTTTGAATAATATATTGAGATAAACATATTTTCTTAGATAATACTTTTTAAAATAATAAACTGTGGGTGTGCTTCTAGCATTTTCCATGAATGAAAGTCATTATTTGCTTGCTCTACCGCATCTCACGTTCATTTGGTGAGAAATTGAATTGATGAACAAAGCGCCTATACTCTACGAATTTCTGGTTTTCATTCTAGCTTGTATTATTGATCAGAATGTATTGCAGTAGACTGCACTTGTTTTCAAGTAATTTATCTCTGAATAACAGAAAGTCAGAAAAAGTAGAAAAGTAGTTTTTTAATGTTGAAGGTGAGAATATTTTTAACTTAATTTGGAGGATAACTTAATGTTTAGGTGAGGATATGAGATATAAAGAAACATGAATAGTGAGATTCTGAGAGAGAGAGAGAGAGAGATAAAGAAGCTTAAATAGTGAGAGTCCGAGAGAGATAAAAAAACATAAAGAGTTAGAGGCTGAGAGAGATAAAGAGTAGCTCACAACAAGAATATACAGACAACATTTTCAGTTTTGCTAATTCAAACAAGGCAGGTAGGAATGTTCCGATGTCAGCTTTCAGCTTATCACTAAATTTTTGTTGTGGTTTGAAAATTGACGCAGTCTTCCTAGTTGATGCTTCAGTTCAGTTGAAAGGCATACAATAACAACACCCAAAACTGACATAGTCTGTTTTTCATGTTACATAACTATAGCTTGGAATGCGCTCGTTCTATCCCAGTCATAGAGGAAAAGTATTGTATTAATTCAGTTGAAAAATGCTTCCACTCGTAATTTTCATTCTATTTTTCTCTCTGCTTGTTGGAATAGAAAGAGAATGGGATTCGATTTATCACAGATAGAATGTTGAATTTTTTAAAGTTTTACTCTCATTATTATTTCCATTGTTAAGTTTCGATTATAGTCTCATTGAATTGCTTAAAACACATTCTTCAAACAATTCATTTCAAGCTTCCTCTTTGTTTCATTTGAATAAAAAATCTCCGTTTTGAAAACCCCCCTTTCTCATTACTTTTAGTGGCAATCTAAATTATTATATACCTTGTAACTTATATATTATATACCTTGTATGTAGTGGTATATATTATATGCTACAGTACAATATACAATGATGATACAATTTCCTTCTCCTCCCCACACCTATTCACGTGTGGTACCTAAGTTACATTGAATGACACAACTCTCAACAACAGAAGAATGAAGAATAATTGTTCTGCATGATTAACGGAAATTAAGTGAGGGGGAATCTCGGCGGGGACACAATCATATGGAGCTTTGACGTCGTTATTCGCAGTCAAAATAAACCTGTGCGAGGACTGTGCTTGTAGGTCGTCCAAAAAGAGTGAATGAAATCAGAGGCGCACCGCTCGGCCGACTTGACTGTCCTTGACTACGTCCTGTGACTGCAGTCAGGACTCGATCCCCCAGGCGATCAGCCTCACGTTTTCTTATTCTTTCTTTCTCCGAAGGCAAACGACAAACATTAGTATCTAGTACCACTATACCATATATCTATTTATAATAATAGCGAAATAACTCAGGAATGCAGTGAATAGTATATAGCGGATGCTGGAGGTAAACAGATATCATAATAATATAATTGCTGGTATAGTCCGTCCAAGCAAAAAGAAGACCCTCTGGCAAGATGGGAAAATGGCTCCAGCTTGGTCAATATTTGTTCAAGAATTATAAATGTCATCTTAATTATAGTAGATCAATCTTAATTATATTGAGATCAAATTGATAATTTTTGAACCAATATTGACCGAGCTTGAGTCATTTTCCCATCTTGCCAGGGGTCTTCTTTGCTTGGAAAGACTATAGGTAGATTATTGGTAGCCAACTCTATAGAAATAGGTAAAATAACATCTTTACCATATAGAATAATATTGATAAAACATTTATCTAAGAGCAGAAATCTGTGAGTAGGCTAATGTAAGTGTAAGTAAACAATGAACTTATAAGGCAGAAATTTTTAAATAAAACAATTACCTAAAAGCCGGAATTTTTGTAGCAGAAATCATGGAAAACTCTGATAATTTCTCCTTTTCCCATTTCAATAAACTAATCTCAGTTTTGAAAAAACCTATTTACTCTGTCAGTGATTATTATTATATCTCATATTACGATACCGGTATTGGTATGTAGCCTATCATATACCGTATCACTTATGTAGTAACTTACCTATTCACTTTCATTTACCTATAGACTATAAAAGAATTAATAAATCAGAGTACTTAAAAAAATAGAATAAAATACAAAAAAGGTTACTTTGATTTTAATTATTTAAAGTTTTAACGAATACAGTAGCCCTACGAAGAGAAAATAAGTACTATAAAAGCAATATGCGGATAAAATTCAAAATCACGTTTGTTTGATTCAATAACTAGAAAGTGTTGAATTCAATTACATTATTTCACAATGTACCGTATGAGAATAAAATTTTTGAATTTTTGATGAGATATCCAGTAATTTTGACAATGGTTTTACGACTTGGAATACTGTTGCGGTAACAGACAAATTTAATGAGATATTATATACTTTAAACTTACAGCCAGATGTGTGATACTGTAAAGTTACTAATAGATGTTTGACACCCTGTAGAACTACTGAAATAATGTTTAATACTGTGAAGTTACAGACAGAGATCGAGGCAGATTGTAATCTAGAAGACCTTATGGTCTACCGTAATCCAGTACTAATTATTATGGAGATGATAGTCAGTGTCCTAAACTCGATCTGGTGCAGTGGGAGAAAGTGACCGGTAATTGATGATAAGGGTCTGGAGCGGGAAGGTCACGGCTACTGGCACTTGGCAGATGACAGATGGATGACCCTGCTCTGCTCCAATCGAGAAGAGGAGTGCAAGTGCCCAGGTCAAGGGTCAAGACAAGAGTCAACGGTCAGCCTGCTGCGGTGTCTCTGTCTGGTGTCAAAGTCCGTCAACACTTTCTCACAATAATTGGATTGATGAGTCTATTGAATACTAGTCCATAATAATGTAACAATTACAAATTCACATCTTGAAAGTTTTTGTTTTGTTTTATGAGGGTGAAGACCACATGAGCTTATAGGATTGTGCGTGGGATGATAGATGACGACTACTTTCTACGAGTGGCCGTATGTATATTATTGTGTTGTGGTCAAAGAATTTTGCCGCGATTGAGACTTGCGAACCAGAGTCTACTTATATTCTGGGTAAAGATCTGGATTTTCTTTACAGAGAATGAAGTAGGCCTACAGTAGTTAGGATTTATAATTTATTACTGATTATAAATGATGCGACAAAATTATTGTGGAAAAATAATAATGGTTTTCAAAACTCTCATGCTCGTAATAATAAGATTTGAAAATTGTCCAAGAAGAAGGCTGAATGACCTTACATTATTATTGTCAGACACATTTGAAAATGCTGTATAATACTGGAGATTGAAAAATCTCGATTACCTCTCAACTTTCATATGAGTGAGCTTTCATTAATTATCATAAATATAAAGTTGTAACATACTCATACCCATAAGTTATACTATTATACAGATTAACTTCTTGGAACATTTTTCGTATACTATAGTTCCCAGGATTCAACTTTAAGGAGAACATACATTTCAATTGTAAATTCATTTTGTTTATTTTGTTCTCCTATTTCTGTTTTAATTGAGAAGTCTGTAACATTATTCATGAATATTGGATGGATAGGTAGAAAATGATGCCTTCATTGAGTATAAATCAAAATTATACACGTACCACAGTCATGTTAAAAAATATACAAATTATTTATGAAAAAAATATTGTCATTAAATTTAGTAACACAAGACAAAATTTATGACATTACCAGAAAGTTTGTCTGGCAGATATCATTCCGTACGTATTTTTTTGTAAATTTATTATTTTACTTTCACAAATGCTAAATAAATTTAGTAATTGTCTTTCATTATTAAAACAGGAATAGACTAATAATTTGAAAAACAAATTGAATATAAATATTTCTGTTTGATTTGTCTCGTTCTTATAAGTTATGTCTACGACGATATCAGACTATTCAAAAATATTTTTTCAAAATCTCAAGTTTTCTGATTAAATTTATTCTTTTGCAGTTGGAGTTGCGCTATTGGTCTTTGAGGTATTCGGCAGTCCTTTCAAAAGTGGGTTCTATTGCTCGGATACATCGATACGATATCCTTATTATGAGTCGACTGTTTCAACTGGTGTATTGGCCATTGTGGCTCTCCTTTTTCCTGTACTTATTGTGAGTATTCTTGTTTTCAGTCAAATACAGTAATTTTGAGATCAATAAAAATAATGTCTTATGTTAGAGATTGCTCAATAAAAAAAATTATTCCAATTTTGTCACGCCTTAAAGATCTATCTAATTCAAGTTCTAAATAAATGTCTATTCCATGAAAAAGTGTACGGTTCCTACAATTTCAAGGAATAAGGTATGAGATTGAAATAAAAAAATCAATTCCATCCAGTATATAATAAGGAAAGAGTTGAACTGGGCCCAATAAGATTAGCAAACATATTTCAAATCTACTCTTGCATTCCTCTACTGATCACTGAAATTATTGTGTAGCCTCCTTCCAGAGTTGTTACATTAAAATTATTATTTCCCCAGTAAACTTGAGAAAGAAATTTCTTCAATGAGCTCGTTTGCTGAGGAAGGGGACCACTACATAATGAGAGGACCTTTAAGGAAATAAGTGTCAGTGACTATAATTTGAGTCATCATAATAATTATACGGGTTAGTTTCACGGGATTGAATCAGTCTTATATTGCTGACCTCTTTGTGGCCTGGACAGGCTCTGTGACGTAAGCACCGTGACTAAGAATTATGACCTCATGATGATGCTCAATGCACAAATTATCTGGAAATCCTGCTTTGTTGTGAATTGCATGACTGAATTTTCAATATCAGTGTCAATTTTATTTTCAAATGATATATTTATTCCTGAATGAAAACCTAAATCAGCCTATACTGCTTGTCCTTAATGTTTTTCATCGAAAGGACTCGACTTATCTTGAATGATTTCAGAAAAATGGGCTTATACAAAAGTACAGAAAATAATAGTGATTTCCTTTTTTGTTACTTTACATAACTTGTTAAGTTGACTACAACTTAATTTATTCATTCAGCGATTTAGAAATATTATTACTTTGAAAGGCTGCAAATGAATATATTATAATTAAAATAGTCCTGTGTAATGTGTATGTACAGTGCTTTAGGATAGGTATAGCCTATTAATTATCTGGATCTTATACGAACTATTGCGAAAAATTGTATCATTTCATTTTTGCAATATTTTATTTTGGGTTCTATTGATTAGTCTTAATATACAGTTGTTTTATTTTATCCAATTACTATATATTTTACTAGACTTTATAGACTTTTATATTCTAGGGTGATATGACCAGAATGAAGAACTATAGTTGGTTTGATTTCTATGTGTCTAATCGTCTGTATGTTAAACTACCAAATTTCAATTGAAACACATTATTTCTATCCATGACGAAATACTTATTAACACTTATATAGTAGAAAACGACTTGTATTTCAAAGTTAATTTTGGTAAATCACTTACTTATGGCTTAGTGAAGTGGGATGCATTTCACTCCTGAAGAGGAGCTTCATCAGTCTGCCACCAGGGGGACAAGTTCTTAGGGGTTGGACTGTGTGGCCATGATGTGTGAAAAAATGGTATTTGATTTGAAGTGTATTTGGTCATTTATGATGTTTTGTCTGTTCTGTTTAAACTGTTTGTAAATTTCATATTGCTCTAATGTGTTCAGTTTCTGGCTTTTGTGATGTATATGTAGTATTTCCATGTCAGTTTGAATGTCTGACAGGACACCAACACAAAGACATTCAAACTGACATGGAAATACTACATATACATCACAAAAGCCAGAAACTGAACACATTAGAGCAATATGAAATTTACAAACAGTTTAAACAGAACAGACAAAACATCATAAATGACCAAATACACTTCAAATCAAATACCATTTTTTCACACATCATGGCCACACAGTCCAACCCCTAAGAACTTGTCCCCCTGGTGGCAGGCTGATGAAGCTCCTCTTCAGGAGTGAAATGCATCCCACTTCACTAAGCCATAAGTAAGTGATTTACCAAAATTAACTTTGAAATACAAGTCGTTTTCTACTATATAAGTACCAAATTTCAATTGAAACACATTATTTCTACAATTACAATAATGACGCTCTGGTATTCTCTATTTGAGACTTCAATTTTAAGTCCTCATTCATTTGTTGATCTATCCAGCTGAAAATAAATTCAATAATTTTATTGCGTTCATTGTCTACGGTGGGTATTTTTTTGTATATAAATCCCACTCAATTATTTATCTATTCTCGATAGTTGATGTTTTTCTTAAAGTTATATAAGGTAAATTTATGTTCCATTTAGTTTATTGTAAGGTTTTTTTGTGTATAAACCTTTACTTAGTTTATTTCACTTTTGAGCTATTTATTCACAACATTATTGCAGTAAATTCCAATCAAAATCAAAATCGACTGCAATGTCGTAAATAATATAGTTAATAAGTGAAATTAACTAGCAGTTCGTTTTGGCAAGCAAAATAGATATAATATAAGTGTTATTATTATTCACCTAATTTATTCTTTATTATTTTATTGTTGATACTAGTAACTTATACCTACTGTATTTCATAGAGTTTATTCCAAACCGTAGTTTTGTTTGTCTAACAAACCCCCATCCTAATCCTTTTTATTGATAGTTGATGTATTTTTCTTACTGCAGATGATGGTGTGCGAAGGCGTCTACCTGTTCGAGTCGAGTACACCGCGCGACTCCTGGAACAGCATCAGTCTGCGTCTTGCGTCGCTGTGCTATCACTTCTGCGGCCTGTTCATATTCGGCGCCGGCCTCTGTCAGATGACCGTCACCATAGCCAAGTACACTGTGGGACGACTCAGGCCGCACTTCTTCACCGTCTGCCAGCCCAGTGTCAACTGCAACTCCAGGGATCCCTACGACTATGTCACCGACTATGTGTGCACGTCGGCCGCTAGTGAGGACAGGACTTTGGATGCCAGGTACGTCTGCAATGATGATATAATATAAGATTGAAAAATATTAAATTGTAGCAAAATAATATTGAAGTGAAGACTCCCATAGTCTTTTCAAGGAAAGAAGACCCTCTAGCAAGATGAGAAAATGACTCCAGCTCGGTCAATATTGGTTCAAAAATTTGTTGATTTGGTCTCAATCGTAGGAAACATTCTGATCTACAATTTGAGACCAAATCAATATTATATGAACCAATATTGACCGAGCTGGAGTCATTTTCTTATCTTGCCAGAGAGTTTTCTTTGCTTGGACAGACTATATGTGTGCATGAATTGCATACTGTATGAAAATCCTTCCCATCAATATATTTTCTATTATTTAGGTACGGTACCGGTAAGTGAAAACAAAGGTTGTCAGATCCACAAAGTTTATTAAATAAAATATAGAATATCCTGTTGCTCTAAATTCAAAATTTTTGTACTACGGTATTTCTCCTGGACTATAAATCCTTGATTGAAGTGCAGTGGAAAAATATAGGCTAACCTATTTTCGAACTTATTAATCAAAATTTGGTATAAAAACGTTTTGGACAATAGTCTGTGTTTTTAACCATTATAAGTTCACATGTTTCTGTAAAATGAATAAATAAATAAATAAAAATACCATACTTGAGTTCCAATGGATCTAAATTTTGTGGATCTGATAACCTTTGCTTTCACTCAGGTTACTAAATTATAGATAAGTTCCATCCCTGGTAAAAGAGGATAACATCTCTGCGATAACACTTATGAGTTATGATAACATCTCTGATAAAAGTGTAAATTTTATTTTCTATTAGGTAGTTCATCAAATGTTTGTTGATTATACATTACTCATTTTTGTTATTATTTCGAAGAAGGTGGTTTCTTGATTCATGATGAGCTGCTGTGTGTTAATATTTACTGGGGTATATTACTGACAATGCAGTCAAGATTTTTCTCAGAAGGAAACTGTTAAATCACCTTTCTGGAGTGAAGGTCTTTCGTGTTCCACGAAAGGTTATTATTTCTCTTCTTTTCTTCTATTATAGTAAAATGGAAATAATTATATTAGGGTGAGAAATTGATTGCTTCTTTTAAAAAAAGTTATTATTATTGCTGATGTCCCTGTTTTTGTGATATTATTATTCTTTTTCTCTCTTTCTGTTTCATTATTAATGCAATTATATTTTAATTTTCCTCAGTTATTGCTCTATAATTATACTCATATGTTTATTAAAAAATTTAGTTCTTAATTGATTATTATGATTTTTTTGTATCATGCTAGCTATCATATTTTATTGTTTAGGTAAGTTATACTCTTTGGTTATTTTGTAATAATATATAATAAGTATATGACTTCTATGAATTCTTGGTTGCAATATGAAGCCTAGCACCAATTGTCTTGTGATGAATCAAATTTCTTCTAGTTTTGTGTAGGAAGATGAGAAGTTTTATGAAGTATGGTTGAGAAGTTTTTGAAGTAGCCTATAGTTGAGAAGTGATGAAAAATATAATTAGTTGAGATTCTTGAGTCTCTGAGAGTATTTTTAATGACATCCATGGAAATATTATTCTCTATATCGTTTTATAATTGGGTATGGTATCCTGGATAATTTTTATGATTTTCTACTGTTACTACTTATATGAAATATGAATAATAAAAAAAGGAAAACTAACTACGAGTAAGTAATATTAAATTAATAAATTAATGAAATAAATGAGTCTATTTCCATTACAAATATTATGTAACAGTAATTCTTAAACATTGGAAATTGAATGACCACTTCAATTATTCAAACACAGTTGAACTATCCAAATACAGACTGTAATTGGTGTGGTACGGAAATAACATGGCTAATATGAAGCCTCAATAAAATAGAGGCTAACGCTACAAAAAATAACTAGATATACAATTCAAATTTGAGTGCAAATAAAAACATGTATTGACTATCATTACTTCCATCCAGTGAATTATCACTTTCAGGAAATTGAATGAATTAATCAACCCATTAAAGCTTTTACAATATTCCTAATCAATTCATCAAGTAAATATAATAAAGTGTTGCACAATAATATTTATTGTTATTACGTAACAGATAAACAGAAGTCATTGGAGAAATAATGAAATTGGTTCTAGTTAAAAATTCGGATATTATAAAACAGGATGGTTATAGCCTACTTGTAGCTAGGTGTCTGCAGGTGACAGCCAGTCACTAGTTTATTTATTTATTTAATGACTGTAAACCTACATGCAATGATTACCGTATTTGGGTATGAATTATCTGCCATAGTTACTCTGCTCGAAGGAGTAAGAGTAACCTTTAATTATTATTATTATAATAGCTTTTTCGATCTGAAATTCAAAATCATTAATTTACCAAGTTGTAGATACGCCTGGCATGTTCTTAAAAATGTTGATACTGTAACATTTTTATACAAGAAAAATGAAGTTTATTGTCTTCGATTCAACTATAAAAGTGTTGAGAATTAGACAGTATTTGTTATTTGATTATAGTATGTCATAATCCACTATTTTTTATCCATTTTCAGGCTATCATTTCCATCTGGGCATGCATCAATGGCATTTTATTCAGCAACTTATACAGTGGTGGGTAACAATAAAAATATTTTTCTTCGGAATAGGAGAGAACATTCATCAACTTATCTGTTAAGAAATAAAAACCATAGAAACAATGAAATTTCATTTTTGAAAATAAATTATCAGGAACCAATTTCAAAATTATAAAAAAATCCAATAATTTCCTCCATATAAGATAACATTGAAATTTTTTCATTATTATGACATATAAATATTATAGCCTAATAAATTCACTTTCTATCTCCTGAATATGTTTGAATCGTTGAATATTTCAATTTTTAAAATGATCATCATCCTCTTTATTCATATTCTGACTTATGAGTTATCGAATTTGTACCTCATCATATTATACCGGTACATTCTTTGGATATTTGACTCATATACCATCACCTTTGGATTTCTAACTATAAAGATTTGAAGAAGGTCTACCTAAATGACATATTTTGATTTGTTTAACCAAATTGAAGTTATTATTACCATTACTACCATTACTATCAACTAAGCTAATCTAATATAATGTTTCAAATCTTGAAATATTTAATGTAAGTTACCGTACGTTCAAATATCAAGAGATCAAGGCAGAGTTTCTGCTACAACTTTTTTATCCTATTAGATTTTTATACCTGAAAATATAAACTATTTATTATAATTATTCAAATCAGGGTACATCTTTATCACAATCTCGAATATTTGTCCTTGTTCTATCAGTCAGTGTGGAGTTTTCAATTCTGTTCAGAATATTTGAATAAATTTTAAAAATCCATTATTCATTAATAATAATAATAATAATAATAATAATAATAATAATAATAATAATAATAATAATAATAATAATAATAATAATTTCGAATACAGGAGTGGTTCCAATAATTCTTGAATAATAATAATAATAATAATAATAATAATAATAATAATAATGTTTAATAATAATTGGTCTTGATATCTCATTGCAAAAATTCAATAAAGCTGTGATTTTAATATATAGAAAATAATAATAATAATAATAGCATGTAATATAATAATAATAATAATAATAATAATAATAATACCTGGCATTTGCCTGTATCATTGTAACCATGTTGAATGTAATAAATAAATAATAATAATAATAGTAATAGTAATAGTAATAATAGTAATAGTAATAGTAATAGTAATAGTAATAGTAATAGTAATAGTAATAGTAATAGTAATAGTAATAGTAATAGTAATAGTAATAGTAATAGTAATAGTAATAGTAATAGTAATAGTAATAGTAATAGTAATAGTAATAGTAATAGTAATAGTAATAGTAATAGTAATAGTAATAGTAATAGTAATAGTAATAGTAATAGTAATAGTAATAGTAATAGTAATAGTAATAGTAATAGTAATAGTAATAGTAATAGTAATAGTAATAGTAATAGTAATAGTAATAGTAATAGTAATAGTAATAGTAATAGTAATAGTAGTAATAGTAATAATAATAATAATAATAATAATAATAATATGCTATGACTCATTTTATTTATTAATCTAGGTATTTTTCTATTGGAGCCATTATTTCTAAGAAATTCTTATCCAAATTTGATGCTACGAATAATTCATCATTTATTCATTGGTATCAGGGTAATAAACTATATCTTTGTTCCAAGAAGTGGTTGATAAGCGCTTATGTGAACAAAATTCATATTGCTCTGGGTGGACCGTGATGTAAGTCACTTGATAGAAATACTTACGTACCATTGCAATGAATTTTTGTGATGTGGTTATTGCCCTAGTCTGTATTTCAATAATGCATCTAGGAACTTTTTCAATGAAGGCATATAGAGCGAATGGATTCATAAAAGAAGAATCCTTTCAAAAACATTTTCCCAAACCCTTTGAATTTCTGTTTGATAAATAAATTGATTATTTTAATGTGAATAGGCCTACAAGACGTATTGACCTAAAATATAAGTTACACGTTTCTTAAAAATTATATTAATTTTCATTGCAGAAATTATATTTTTACTAAATTACACTTTTCCTAAATTTTGTGATTCATCATTGTGTCTTGGATGGAAAGAGATCAATATTAGCCTAGGTACATTATTTATTTATTGTTAAATTATTGCGACTTGATAGCAAGTACCTAACTTATTTCAAGCGAAGGTGATGATGAGTGAGTGAATGATGATGTTTAAGTTACATGGTTAATGAAAGTTTACATTACAATATTCACTTTCAAAAACACTTCACATTATCAATACCGTATTACAGATCAATATACAGTATATGCAATTAGCTCATACTAACACAAATGTTATTCATATTTTCCAGTTGTATCTCCAAAAACGAATGCCATGGAGAGTATCAGTGGTGATCAGTCATTTAATCCAAGCTCTGTTAATATTTGGAGCGTGGTTCACAGCGTTGACGAGGATACAGAATAATATGCATCATTGGGGAGATGTTCTAGTTGGATTGCTCATTGGAATATTCTGGGCAGTATTTTTTGTGAGTATGAATTGGACTGTTCCGGTCTTTTATCAAACTATCTTAGTTATTCACTCAAATCAACCTCATCAATATACAATAAAAAGTATAATAAATATCAGATTTCAAATTTCTCATGTGCACCGTTTTCACAAACATTCTAGCTGGCTACACAATATAAATAATATATAGATGTGGTATTAGAACATTATTGTCTTGAAATTATAATAATGCAAATTTTGTGACAGCTATTGAAGGGTCGTGCCCCTAGACAATGTTGCATCCTCCTCCAAAACCTGTGTAGACCTATAATACTATTACCTTGAAGAATTCTTAAACGAAAATAGTCATCAAACTGATATTTCATGCTTTTCAAAAAATTGAAACTAGATGGCCCACTTGCAAGTCCATGTCCTCTAGCGTATGGTCTACTTGCAAGTAGCCTAAATATGTCCTATACCATCAAATTCAAATTCGAATTTTTAGTATAAATATGATAGTTTTAATAAATTCAAAAATATTTGGAATTACATTTGAAATATCTTTTGAAAAAAATTGAATTTATTTATTAGCAATTGACATTTGGGGGTTTTGTTGGCTATTTGAATACTGTATATTGAAAAGTAGCCTATATATTATATATTTTTTGCAATTATTCAATAATTAATGGTTCTTGGCAGAACTGCCACATAACTGTAAATTTGTCAGTTATCTTAATGATTCCTCCTATGAATGATTTATTTATTGTACAATGAATAAAAATATTGTCTGATGTCGTTGAATAAATATGTCCAATTGTTCAAATTTCAACCATCTTCTTCAAGTATTCAATACCACCACGCTCCAAAAATGATTAAAAAAAGGTTTCTTAAGAAGAAAAAAGGTAAGACCCAAAGGAGAAGAATAAATAATGTAATAATATTAATTGTAATCTATGAAGAACTATTAATATAGGTACTAGTTGTGTTATAAAAGAGAGCTTTGAACATTATAGTCGTTATAATTTTCGCTATTTCTTCTCTTTCTTATGTAATATTATAATAAGGCTTGTAATATAATACATAATTATATCAAGTCAGCAGATATTTCAGTTCTAGATAGGTCTAATTATAAGAGACTGTGATGGTATTGAAATAGGTAGGAATTAAATACTTAATTAGGTAGCTTTATTTTGAAATGATGATGTTTTTATCAATGTTGTCGAATGATATAATGTAGGAGTAGGCCTGTGTTATAGATCATGAAAAAAATTATCTTTTGACATTTTCAGGTAAAGTTTGTTGTGAATCTACATTTGACTGCTTCAAGTGAGAGTGAAACAAGCATACATCGCACCAGTCGGGACACATCCAATGTTGTAGTTTGAACAATGCAATCTGAACTCTACATGCGTTTGGCATGCACTTATTTTGTTCTCGTTTTAGAGAGCGATTAATTTTTTGTGTGAATTATGTGACAATGACAATAGAAATTCTTCTGTTCTGAATATAAATTTGGGAAAAGACGTTTTGGACTTTGTTGTCTGAGTTTTAACCCTTTATTGTAATTATTCATCTACAGAATAAATGGATATAGGCTATATGTTGGAAGTTTGAAAAATAATTCAATTATAACGATCAAGTGTGAAACGTTACCAGCAATAATGCGATAATCTACTACTGGATTGGAAAGTTGTGTTTTATATCCAAATCTGGAACTCCTTATTAACCAGAGTTCAGTATTCTTCTAAACTTCTCAACTCCTTATAACTTCTGTAATAACCAGAGTGAATATAGGTAATATAATACCTCTATTTTAAATAAATTAAAAATATAATTTTTCTTGTTCTCTCTGAGGAACTAGGCCCATGTAATTCTCAACTTCTCAAATTTGTATTCTTGTTAATTCGTGCGTTAATTTATTATACGGTAGTCTACTACATCCATGCAATCCCATACACAATTATTATTGTAAGAAAAATATTGGACTTTTTAAAGTTGTTCCTTTGCTGGTATTGCAGTTTATTTAATTCTAAGAACGATTATTGTAATTTTTAAAGATTTTGAGTGAATGTATGTGATCGAACAGTTTTCAAATTATATTATTAATAGGCCTAGTCTACTGTGTGAAATCATTTACATAATTTTGATATTTCACACATTGTGATAATGATAATAACCAAATATTAGAGTTATTCCATCTACCGTATAAAAGTTGTTGTACTCATTATGTACTCTATGTCTGTGCAGGTCTGTTTGATTAAATTTATCTTTATTCTATCCATACCTTTCCACAGCTTCATGTAACTTATAGTTTATGACCATTTGTTAAAAATATAATATGGTTAGGTTGGAAAATAATTAGGGAAAATGCGAATTGAGCCTTTGTCATATTATTATAACATGTATATGAATATATTATAATTAATCCATCATCTCACGCTTAAAATATTCAGTCAGTCTGTCTGTCATATTGCATCAACGTTATTTTGTTTTATGGGGTCTGCTAATAATTATCAGAATAATTTTTTACTAATCAATCGTACATAATACAGTATATTTCAATTATTGTACTGGCAATTGGTCTCTCGATGAGGGTGATCTATCGGTGAACGTGATGTCAAGTCACGAACACTGTGGACTGCACTTGGATGGGTGACTAATATTTGACCAAGTACACCTTGGTGAGGTGGAACTACCCGTAAGGGTCTATCCACCATTAAAAGCCATTAGAATATATATTTTTTATTCAATTATCAAAATTAAGTTTTTATTACACATTGTTTCATTGTTTGGAACATTAGAGCTGAAGCTCACTAGAATACATATCATGGAATATATTTTGAATGAATAATTTATATTATGTAAGTAGCATTGAGAAGTGAATTGGTTTTCTACTTCATTAGAAACTTGGTAGAGTGTTTTCGGATTATTTCAATTCAACCACTGAACCACATTTGTATGAAGCAAGTGTGCTTAATAAAAATGTCACAAGAATAAACTGGGATTGTTTTTATGAAAAATATATGCAGAGACCAGGGCCTAAATTCTATGAGTATGTGAATACTCAGAGGGGTTTCTCATTCCCGAAATTACTTAGACTGCTTTAATACTGCATTATTATTCATATTATTGTTGTAAAAAATACCAATATTGCTGGATCTGACGACAGCGTTTGGAGATGCAAATCTCTAGAGAATTTTATCTTGACCCAATTATCGAGGATTGGAAATGAATTGCCAATTACTGGGAATGGGAAGAGAGGAATAAAATTCTATAAGACAAATTGGTAATATCCACCAAGAGAGGAGAATTGTCTGGTTCATTAAGTTGCGTAGAATAAGTTTGAAGGACTCTCAATCAAAATAGTCTCGGGCTGAGATTGTAAGAGATTGCACTGGAAATGAAAAGAAAAAATACGAGAGCTGTTTGCTGGGGACAGAGTAGGCTACTCTGATGATATTGTGTCTGTAAGCCTGTTCAAACTTGATTTCTGAGTTCTAGAACATCATTTTTGTGATTCTCTGATGATATTGTATAAAAATGTTTCAATTGATTGACACTGAATTGATTTTATGTACTGAGATTTTGAATTATCTACTACAAAGCTGTTACTGAGCACCTGTAAGTCCTGTATGTTAATTTCAAACTATGGAAAAAAATTATACATATGAATTTGCCTATAGATAGCCCATTTACTCTAAGCAAACAACAATTATTCTCTATAATTATTATTATACTCTAAGCATTCATAACCAATATCCATCCACTATGATGACAATGAGAATTTGATAATTATTTTTCAAAATCATTCAACTTGAGGTTATTGAATGTTTTTGTGCTTGAATTAACTACAACCATATAGTGTCGAATTTTCACTAAATATTGTTGTGGTGCATGCATTTTCTTCAAATTCATTATTCTATTCCTACTCTGCATCAATATTAGTATTCCAAACTCATAATGTTTCATATTCTCTTGATGTTTATGAGCATGCACAATTGACCATGCCCATGCCCATTCCCCGTATTCAACCAGGGAATTAAAGTGTCTCTAAATTTGGCACTCTCCACTGATCAGAGAACCGTCTATGATCATTTCTCTCTTCCTCAGTATTTAAATAAAGCTGTCGATGATAATTTCCTTTTTTATTAGAATTGAAAAAACCCATCTATGATTATTTCACTCTTTCTTCGTTTTTAAATAGGAAGTGAAGGTAGCAAGAGAATGACAGAGTTTCTCGAGTTTCAGTTCACCTGACAAGAGATAGCATTCTAGCAGACGACTGCCGACCCATGTGCTCCATTTGTCAAGCGCCCGTGTCTTGTCTGTCCCGTCCCGCTGTCGTTGGTTCTGCCGCTATCACAGACATCGTTTGTTATGTTTGTCCCGCCAAAACTAGTGCCGAACCCCCGAACATAACTCTACGAACCCTTTCCCCCTCCGACCGCCCAATCCCCACCAAACCCATTCTATAGTCTGTCCAAGCAAACAAGACATTCTGGTAAGTTGTGAAAATATCTCCAGCTCGATCAGTATTGGTTCAAAAATTATAAATAGGGTTTCAAATCATAGGAAACATTCTGATCAACTATTTGAGACTAGATTTATAATTTTTGAATCAATATTGACCGAGCTGGGGTGATTTGTATATCTTGCCAGAATGTCTTCTTTGCTTGGACAGACTATACCAGCTCAGTAACCCATTCTGAGATCCCGCTGCAAGTTAGTAATTACTCCAACAAACATCTATTCCATCTTATCCCTAGAATATTTACCCTAGAATATATCCTTAGAATATTTTTGTCAAAAGACAAAAGTTCATGTTGCTATCATATAAGCAAGGTGTAGGCCAAAATATGCAGTTATAGATGATACGGTCTGTTTAAGAAAAGTTTTTGATACGACTATTTAGAACTCTCATGAGTTTTTTCATCAACTCTGAAGAGATTTGGTTTGTATAAATCGATTTATTTAGTAGTTACCTGAGTTAGATTCTGGTTATTGATCTCAGATAAAGGAAAATTAGACTGAATAATAAATCTGTTGCTATCATGAAATCTTTGTCTAATACATGGTTTGGAAAGATTATATCCTATTTTCTTCAATGACGAATAAATAATAATAATTTATTATTATAAATAATTATATGAATGAATAATAAATAATTATAAAAATTAATTTTTATAATAATTATAAATGATTATTTATTTTATAATAAATATTAATTCTACGGTTGAATAATTATTATTATACAACTTTTAGCCTTCAATGATTTTTGAAGGTTCATCAACAGTAGATTAATTTCCAAGCATTATGATACAGTCCTTAACATCATGATATGGGCATGAATATGGAAATCTAGACTCATTATTTTTTTAAACCATCATAAGAAGCGTGATTCACTTTGAAAAATAAGGTTCTACTATGTGGGCTGCAACAACTAGTTTAATCTCGCTTGTTTATGCATGTAAAACGTTCTCACCGTTCAGGTGTAGAATGGCGAAGGAATAAGGAAGAAGGCACCGATATGAATTAGATGAGAATTAAGTTTCACACTTAATTCGGGGGGATTTTGAAGCCAGCTGTGAAAGGCCTTTGGGGCTGCTCGGTCGATGGAACCTAAATTAAAAACGGAAGCTCGATCCAAGGTGGAACAGTCTTTCTTTATACAGTATTAGCAAGCTTGGTGCTTGCGCCTCTTAAATTACGGCGAATTAAAACCATTACCGCCTCGCCTCCATCCATTCACAGCCACCTTTCTCCTACCATGCGTCATTCTCGTCTCCTATCTTTTTTATCACTTCTCCTCTTCTTATTTTCTTCTCAACTGGGGGGCGGAGTCACCGATGGAAATTTCTTCAAAACTAATTTCCATCGAGCATGAATCGCAATTCCCTCCTTCGCGATCAGGAGAGAGTGAGGAAAATATGAAGAGAGAGAGAGAAATATGAAAATATAGAAAGGGTGAAAAGAGAAGGACGGAGAAAGTCGAATGACAGTGGAAATGAACAAGGAAAAATAAATTTGAAGCCGTTGTTTAAATTAAGAGTCAGGTATCCGTTTGCATTATGCCAGGTCACCAACTAATTATCCAAGATCAGAAGGCAAGGTGGATTGCCTTGAAAAACATCCCCTTTTTTCTAGAATTTCTTTCTACTGATCCAGTGAGATCAGGGCCGAACCCAAGGCTTGCGTTGTTCTTAATTCGATGTGACGTCTACGTTTCGCAAGATAGATTCAATTTTGTAGGCTACTCAAGCCTTCCATTAGCACTTTATTAAACCAGCAGGTTTATTATCAAAATTCCTATCAGTGTAGGTGGACAGTTTGTCAGAGAACCTTGATGATTATGGGCTACTCTTTATAATGAGATTTTATTGTTTATAATAACCTGTAACTCACCTATTCTCTTTAATTCATTACTTGTGTGCTTTGTGCAGCTTATTTCAGGTAGATTAAAAATAATAATTTATTTATTCACGAGATTACGATACAATGTGATTGAAACACAGATCAAGTCGAAAACGTCTCTTCTTCATCACAATTTCAGTAAATATTAATATTGAAGACAGAGGTTATGTTAACACTTTAAACTTGGACTATACACAAATTCAAATTTCCATGAAAGTGAAAACTATAAAAAAACAATTTAGTATCTGAATGGTTATTGCATAACTGAAAGAGAACCAGAAATACAAGTAATAATATTATTTGTCCCCACTCGCCGAATTTTCATTTCAATAGGCCTGAAAAGGTCCTCTTTTTTATTTACAGTAATGTATTACGTTTTATCATGAGATATCAGTTCTCTACTCAGAATACTCTTGAATTCTTCATCTGGAATAAAATCGAAGAGAAAGAATAAAATCAATACTTGATTGCTAAAAGTATTCACTTGCAACGGTTGCATCATTTCCGAAAGTCTTTTTGACGTTTTTGAGACATTATAAATTATTCATTGGAATAATACAATACAATCTGTACTATACTAGGTAAATGCTAGCAATTTATTCCCTCACAATGCAAAGTATGCAGACTGCTTTCATATTGTTATGAACTAGTGAATCATTTCAACGTTGAAGAACATTATTAAAATGATAAAACTCCCAAGATCATTAATCAAGTCAAGGCAAAGGAATTTAATAAGCATCTCATGAAAATTCAGAGAAACTCTTCACTTCATAGACAAGTTGCGATTCTTGCGCAGGCAATTAAAGAATTTTAAAGTTACCCTTCAACAATTCCATGCAAATCAAGTAGTTCCAGTCGTTTCTATTCCACTTGAACTGAAAGTACTTTTCAACTTTCCTCAGATGATTTTTCAAACGGTTTTTCGGTGAACTGAAATATTCTTAGTTCACTTTTCCAAGGACAAGAGTCTTGAGACGTTGTAATCAAAGAGACTCGACTGAAAAAGAGTTGTGAGTTCTGGAGTCACGTAATAAGTTGCAACCAGCACCGTACAGTTGAGGCAGGTTCATTTCCCCCGAGGGAAAATGCAAGAAAAACAGAGCAGTACAAGCTATCTCGGAGTTTTGCTTGGAAACTTTAAATTATGACTCTTGATATTCCGTTATTGTTCAATTCGGTATTCTGCGGTGTGCGCTTAGTTTCCTAAGCTCCGAATGGATCACCGAAATTTGTACGAGCTGCAAAGAAGTAGGGCAGGAGATTTGAGTCTGGCAAAAACCATCCGAGTTCGAATCGCTCTATATTTACTATTACTATATACTTCACAAGAATCATTCATGGTTCACCGTACCATCTCCCCTCCTTGGATTTGTTAGATACTTCTATCTTATCCTATCGAAAATGGTTATTTTGAATAGGATACACGATTTGATAAATGATAATCTACCATCACAATCTACAATAATCTACAATCTACTTGTCATGATAAGATTGACAAGTATAGCAATTAACATTCAAATCATAACGATTGTTGCATTTTTTATTATGAACCTCACATCATGGAAAAATTATTAAAAATGCGCTACTTCAATGAATAGTATTCATTTTATTGGGTTGATGGTAAAAGATAATAATTCAGGTTCAGTACCATTTTCATTGAAATGAGCATCAACTGAGATAGGCAAAAAGAAAAAAAATAGGAAAAAGTTTATTCTAGTAATGGCTTTTTTATGATATTTCTGAATTCAAATTGTTTCCACTTGTAAATTTTTCACATAGAGATCTCCTGGATCATGAATGTTAAGTGCGTGACATATTCATATAACTTTTTGAACATTTTGATACCCATTGAAATTGAAAGAGAAGTAGCGCAGTATATAAGCCTAGTTTTCTCATCCACATGATAACATCTCATTATAGATCATTGTAATAGTTGTATTGATAGACAAATGATTGATCAACTTGAATAGATATTAGGATGATGGTTCATGTTATTGCTTATGATTGAATTAATTTGAATCAATCCAATCTCTAGAAATACAGTCATATTCATACATTTTATGATTAGCAATTATAATTAAGTTCCATTCCAGGTTTGTCACAATCAGACTGGAAGTACCTAGAGTAACATCAAGTAAGCTAATGTATGTTCATCCTCTTGTTCTCATAGTAATTGAAACAGTATTGTAGGGGAATCTTAGGGGTTCCCGCTGGGTTACAATTATGGAAGTCACTCGGGTGCATTAGTCCCTCGGGAAGCGTAGAGCTGAAGCGTTACAATAGAATTTCCAGTAACTTTTGGAATCTGGAGTTTTCGCCTGAAACCCAGCGAGTAAGATTCTAGTTTCCACCTTTCTTGTTCTCTTATTAGTGTCTGAGTAGATTCCTGTAATTCGAAAGGGATTATGTGGAAGTGGAGAGAAAAGGCAAATTCTTACCGCATTAAGTTTGTGTTGAATCTTTCCCCAAGTGATTACATTAGCTATTGCAAATTGAGCTATCGCGATGAACTGAATATTATTTCAAGATCTTTCTGGACTATTTGAGCCAAGGAGCTAGCATCACCAGAAAACTTTTCAAATTATTATGACATGGAGAACAATTGAATGAGAATGTTTTTGTCTTCTTCAATTTCATCTGAAATTTTGTCAAGTATTAATGAATAACGTATTTCTGCTTGCATTGCTTTGTATTAAATAATATCAATTGATATTAATTTAGTACTGCAAATTCAAGATGTATGGATAACCTCAACGATCATTCAGTCAAGGTTGTAAATTGAAATTATTCTGAGATTTGGAGACAAAAAGAAAGTGATACAACTTGGTAACGAGATAGCTTGTTATGAAAAAAATGTAGTCATGAATGAGTTATAAATTTGTAAAGGCTTTCAGGATATACTTAACCACAGATAAAAGTGATGCATTATGCCCGGTTTTTCCAAGCACACTCAAATTTATGCATTAGGGACCCTCAAGTTTACTACACTTTACTACATTTCCTATACTTATCAAAGAAAATTTCAGCTGTTCATCAAAATTTGAGGGTCCCTCAACTTTGAGTGTGCTTGGAAAAATCCGGCATAAGATTCCAAATTCTAGCTATGATCATTTTTCTAACGAGATTACTCTCTTCAATTTTTCTCTCATCCAAGCTGGACAATTAACATAAGTGTCTTATTTTGAAAGACAATTCTACAGCGAAATTATAGGCTAAGTCACTATATTGTTACATACACATTGAACCGATTCCCATAGAATAATGCTCAACGAACCAACACTACAATGTTTCCATAGAAGTATTGCAAGCGAATAAGAAAGTTGGATCTTATTCAATTCAAATGGCGCGGACCGAAGATTATTTCTTAGTCTGACGAACTTGCTTAACATTGTCTCTAACTTTGTCTTTACTAGTGAATGTTCCGTGAGGGGTGTTGGAAGAAGAGTGGATTCAGGGTATGGGAGAAGGGGGGGAGGTTGAAGGGGGTTGTTGAATGAACGGGAGGGTAGGATGGGTGCCAAACCACCGATCCAGAGGGAGGCCGACTGTGAAATAAGTTCTGAAAGCTTAATTAACCGCGCACGCTTAGTTGGCGATTTAATTTGCGCATTCATACTTCTGGAAATATTTGTGGTGTGAGTGAGATTATTGGGAGCAACTTGGCCTCGTGTTGAAGTGCTGGTTGGCTGTGATTATCTTGCAGTCAGACTGAGTTGTGGCCCTCTTAAACAACTCACTTCATTTTAAATGAGGTCGTAAATGTGTGTTAACAGACCCCCGGCAATCTCTTCTCACTCAGTTTGAATGGGGTGTCACTTTTCGAGTGGCAGAGCACAGAATTAGGGGGCAAAATAACTTGATTCCAACAAGCGGAGCCACCAAATTACGGATGAAAAATCTGAGAACACATTTAAAATTTCTTCCAAGTGATCAATTATCACTCTTTCCAAAGAGATTACTAGAATTTTACTCTATTATTTTACTCTAATTCATTGATAATGAATTTATCACTGACTTTATTAATTTTTCAAATCCAATTTATCAATTTTTCAACTTTATCAATTTATTACCTGACTTTCAGCAGGTAATAGGGAAACAACTTCTGACTCCTATTCATTTGTATTATTTTTTCATTGAAATGTTTATTAAAAATATTCATCACCGGCCCTCACAATAGATTTAAGTATGAATAATTCATCAAGAGAGAAGATATTCGACATGTTTGACGTTTGACGTACATAGAACGGAGATAATTTCAAAAATAGATTTTTGTGCCTTTTCTATTAATAATACCATCTATCTCACTATGGCTTGAACATTTTAATGTTTCCAACCGTTAATAGTATTAATTTCTCTTAGATCAGTAGTGTGGGATATCATATCTTAACATTTTTCATGTAGTTTTGTTTGACGTACATCAATAATAATAATTATAAGAAAAGGGTTCAGTGGATGATTTTCTTACAGTGTCTAGGAAAAAAAACAAATCATAAAACATTCATAAGCATGATTACTCAATTCAAGCAAAATTGAAACATCCATTATTGGAATCGGGAGATAAGGGTAATGGATAAGGTATCTACTAAAATCATAATATCAATCACAATCAGGCTTGGTTAAATATTCGCTGAGAATAGTCAAGTACATGATGTTGAATCATTCATGAGAACAAGAGATCGAAGAATAGAAACAATACAAACTCAATAAGAGCGGATGAAACCATATAAAGTTGGCAATTACTCATATAAACTGAAATATTTTAACTGAATTCAAATAATAATCGATAGTACAAATAATGATTATAGAGTAACTAAAATAGGAGAGGATGAATTAAGTTATATTGGTGACGATTATCTACGTTCTGGAAAGATTAAAACATTCAGAAAAATTGTAAGTAGATTGAAGAATACAAAAGTCGGCTATGAATGTTCAAGGCAGCTGGTAGTGAAGTCGTTTTTTCATAAAAGATTCGCAAATGGAGCGAGCCAAGAAAGATCATTACACGGAAGTGTTAACCTTACTTGTTTCCTTCCTGCCGGTAGAAATATAACTCAATTATTCGCTGCGGCTGGGAAAGCCACAAGGAAAAGCTCGAGGTGAGAAGAAATTTTCCGGCAGCTAGAGCAATATCGCGGCTGGCGGTGAGTTATGAATGCTGTTATTCAGACCTGCGAAGCGGCTAAATAGCACCTCGAAACAAATGAACATTTCCTGACGTCTTACTGCTATTTCTATTGTTGCAATTGCACGTTTATACCCTCGAATCACAAGCATGTGAAGCTAATTGAATAATATTGTGTCAGGTACAAGCTCAATGGAATATGTGTACGGTATAATTACTTTTCCAACAAAGTTTAATAAATAATTCGCATCGCTATACACCATTTATTAAAGAAAAAATTAATAAACTGACATTGCCAGAATGATCGGTATTGTTGCGGTAAATTGTAGCAAACAGCGTTTGTTTCAAATTGTTATTCTCTTAATAACAGAAATTTGGAGTTGATTGAATAATATTGAATCAGATACAGGCATGTACATGTATTACATGTACGATAGAATCAGTCCACCTCCGGAATTATGCTTTCGAATAACTTTTGTTTCGCGATATAGAAGGAAAACAAATCCAACATTGCCAACATTCACGTATATATGTATTTGTATTGTTGGAATTGTACGCTCTCTACGTTGTAACTTCGAATAACAAATATGTAGATGGTAAAGGTAATTTGATAATGTTGAATCAAGCTTGAAAGAAACATGTTTCATATTTATTCATTCATTCATTCAAGTTAGAACACATACTGTACATTGATAAATAGAATAAGAATAGATGAATAGGCAATTGTCACAAAACTTCTTCTATTCGTGGTTTTGATCATACAAATAGTCCAAGTAGTTCACCAAATTTTTGATTTCTGCCAAAGGCGTCCATAATCATTCAAGGAAAGATATTCCGAAAAGTAGAATCAGTTTTGAATTTCGAAGGGTTAATAAATTCGAAGAAATAAAAAATCTAAAGTCTTAATATCGTGCTATAAATTGATTTAATTCAAGGAATTTGAGCCGAAAAGTACACGTTAACTTTAAGCTATTAATAATAATTAAATATTAATATTAATAATTAATTAATTAATATTAATAATATAATATTTATATAATTAATTAAATAATAATAATTAAAAATAATAATTCTTTCTCTCAATTCTACAAAGGTCTTGTTTTGTCAGACATATGAAATTAATTTGTAAAAATGTTCAATACAATATGGTAAAGACAGTAATGTTATCGTGATTTCCTATCCTTACCCCCACCCCTCCCTCTTCATCGTAGAAGGAAGCAGCCAAAGCAGCTTCCCCCTCCAGTTCCAGTTGGCATGTTGTTCACGAAACTCAACATCGTTGCTGCTTTGCAGCCCCGGCTTTCAACTGTATTTTCTTCAGTTTTCAAGTGAGTTTTCGTTTATAATCACACAGCTCTTTTCTTTTGTTCACCCGCGGTCCTCCACCTGTGAATTTCGAATTCTAATCAACCAATTGGTCCTAATCGGGCCGGATTAGATCAGTGTTTTTTGAAAATGCATTCCGCTCATTGTCAGTGTCTGTACGTGTCGTGTTATTTAGATGTTTTTAAATGTTAAAGTCCTGTTGTTTTGAGCTGTGTGATTCGGTAGTGCGTGAACTCAAAGTGAAAATTCCGTTTATTTCAACTCAATGCATTGCACGGTTCAAAAGTTATTGAATTTCAAAGTTTCAACCCAAGCCATAGTCGGACATTTGCAATTATGTTTCCCTTTCAAAATCGATCAATTATCGAATTTCGTTAATGATCGGCAAAATTCGGTTTAAGCAGTGTCACGTGATCGATCCCGTGAATCAATCAACGTCAAGTGCAGGAAGGAGAGAGAGCTACTCACGCAACGAAGCCAAGCAGACGACCACAACAAGGCCTGTATCAACCTTTCTTATTCCATTCCTTGCACATTGTGTATCGTTCTCGTTTGCAACGCACTTCGCAACCGTTTCAGTATCACCTCCTCTCATTAACACAAATTAGTTTCGATAGGTTTGAGTGCGCTACTGCGCTGTGTCTGTATTATCAGCTGGACAGTTACAGTTACGCTGTTAGTTCTGTTGTGACATTGACTGATTTCTAAGCCTCAACTCACAATGTCAGACCATGGAGATACCTCGCTTACCGAATCGCGTATTTTACACGATACAACTCAAAATGCAACCGCCCAGGAAACTAATACCAATTTTACAGTCAAAGCTAAGGATCCCACTATGGAGTTGAAGCTTTCAACAATAAAAAGAAACAGAATTATTATCAAAATAGAGTCAGCAATCAAATCCTTATCAAACAATCCCTCTGAGCGTATGATTCTAGATTTAAGAAATGATTTTCAAACATTCGAATCAATTCAAGACAACATCACAGAACTTGCTTTATTAACTGATTCAGTTGATGAGAATTATGATGTTATGGGCGAGAAGTTTCTTGAACTCTATGGAAGGTACACTTCATTTTGTAAACAGCCAACAATTGAAACTGTACAGCAGACCAATCCTAGTTCTAACATCAATTTACCACAAATAAAGCTGCTTAATTTTAATGGAGATATTGAACAGTGGATCGAGTTCTTTGAACATGTTCAATGCGATTATTCATACGAATAGATCACTTTCAGATATAGAAAAATTTCATTATCTGAAATCCAATGTATCAGGCTCAGCCGCTCAAATGATAGCTCATTTGTCTCTATCAAATGAAAATTATCTTATCGCCTACACTCAGTTGTGTGACAGATACTCGAATCCAAGAAGATTATGTTCGTATTACATCGATCAGTTACTAGAGTTTAAGCAAATAGATAAGCCCGATTACTTGTCATTAAGAACATTTGTTGACACTCATTCGGTTTGTATTTCTGCTCTCAAAACACAGCAGATTCCCGATTTGAGTGACTTTATTCTGTTGTCGCTGTGTTTAAACCATTTGGATAAACGAACTCGACTTGAGTTTGAAAGTAAGATAGCTGATGTCATTCCTAAATATGAAGACCTAATGAACTTTTTAGTGTCTAAAACTCGTATGTATGAGTTAGTGAACCCTTCAACTACACTTCAAACTGCAAGAAATATTGAATTTCGGTCTACTCGCTCAAATGAAAATAAATCTGATAAGAGATTTTCACTAGTTGCAAGTGATAATTCTTCAACTGTCAAACCTAATCAAATTGTCAAGTTAAAACCGCTTCAGTGTATTGTGTGTGGATCAGAGGATCATAGTATTTATTCATGCCAACTATTTGTCAACTTGTCTGTCGATCAAAAGTATGATTTCCTCAAACAAAAAAATCTATGTTTTCAATGTTTTGGGACTCATAATCGTGTTCAGTGCAAGTCACAAAAAACTTGTAAACTATGCAATTCTAGTAACCACCATACATTATTGCATGCTCAGAAGGAAAAGACCCCTGCCACCTTTGTGTGTAACACTTCAAGTCTATCCATTTCAGAATCATCTCTATGTCTACTTGGCACCGCTAATGTTGTTGTTTTCGACTCTTTCAATAAGCCACATATTGCGCGAGCTATTCTAGACTCAGCTTCACAAATAACCGCTGTTACAAAGGAGCTAGCAGATAAATTGAATTTGAAATCTACTTATTCATCTCAAAAACTCATTGGCATCGGTACTAAAACAACAAGTACAATGGGCGAGGTTAACTTAACTATCTCTTCACAGCTTCAGCCGAATTTCAAGTTGAATACTAAAGCTACAGTGCTATCAGTCATAACATGTAATCAGCCCTCTGTTTCATTGAACGCTGAAGATTTTAAGCATTTTTCAAGTCTGAGATTGGCTGATGAAAAATTCTATGTGTCAGGTAAAATTGATCTGCTCATAGGAGCTGGCTCATTTCTACATACTCTATGTACTCAAGATCACGAAGTCACAAAGTTTTATCAAAATTCTCCAGGAGCCTTGAGCACGGTTTTTGGCCATGTTATCATTGGAAAATAAATTCTAATGAACCCACATCACAATCAGATTTAGCTACCAGCCTTCTAACCTATGTAGAACCAGTTAATCAGTTGCTCCAAAAGTTTTGGGAAATCGAAGAGATATCTATCAAAACTGAGGAAGACCCGTCTCATGTGTATTGTGAAAACCTATACACAGAAACTACAACTCGGTGGCCTTCAGGTCGTTATGAAGTAGCGTTACCATTCAAAACTCAGAATGTGGCTTTAGGTGAAAACCGAAACTCTTCAATGAAAAAATTCCTCTCACTTGAGAAAAGACTAGCATCAGACAACTCTGTTAGCAAACAATATCACGATTTCATGAGCCAGTATATTGAGTTGGAGCACATGTCCAGAGCTTTAACTTCGTCGAACTATGTAATACCGCACCACTGTGTTCAAAAGGCAGACAGCTCCACAACTAAATTACGTGTCGTTTTCAATGCATCAGCATCTTGCAACAATGGAGAAGTGCTCAATGAATCTCTCTTACCGGGCCCCAAGCTCCAAAACGAGCTTAGTCATATCTTATTAAGTTTCAGAACTCACAAAGTGGCAATTACATCAGACATTAAAATGATGTACAGGCAGATATCAGTGAGAGAAGTTGATCGTAAATTTCAGCACATATTCTATCGACCAACACCACAAGAAGAACTGATAGAATTTGAACTCAATACTGTCACGTATGGTATGACTTCAAGTAGTTTCCTTGCTCAAAGAACATTGCTTCAATTAGCCAGCGATTATGAAACTGAATTTCTTTTTCAATGCCATCCGTCAGCATACTTATGTCGATGACGTGGTTAGTGGCGCTTCCAGTTTGAGGAAGCTAAATCACTTATCTCACAACTCAATCAATTGATGCTGAAGGGTGAACTCCAACTGCGAAAATGGTCATCTAACGTGAGAGAAGTAATTGAAGAATTTCCCGATGAAATGTTAGAAAATCCCTTGCCTTTTCTGATACCACTCAACGAATTAAAGTACTTGGTTTTCGTTGGAATCCATCAACAGATGCCTTTTCATACGCAGTCACACCATTCATTGAAAAACCAACAAAACGCACAATACTGTCATACACAGCCAAATTGTTTGACCCGCTTGGGCTGTTATCTCCTGTTGTATTCTTATTCAAGTACTTTTTAGCTATTGTGGTTGTCTAATCTCGATTGGGATGATCCATTAAGTGAAGATTTAACCCGTCAGTGGAGTCGTATATCAAGTACAATTGTGTCACTCGCCAACGTTCATATTCCTCGTCACATTGACACTACACACGTGAGTGTATCATTACTCGGTTTCTGTGATGGATCAGAAAAAGGTTATGGTGCATGCGTCTATATTCATATCTCTTCAAACAGCCAATTCATATCAATGAATCTTATCATGGCAAAAACAAGAATCTCACCTGTAAAACTCTTACTATTCCAAGATTGGAATTATGCGGTGCTCTATTACTGTCAAAATTATATAAAATTGTTTTACCTCAGTTCGAAAAATGTATCTCCAACACACGGCTGTACTCTGATGCAAAATTAGTATTAAATTGGCTCAGAACTCCAAGTCATAAACTCAAGATCTACGTGAGCAACCGAGTCACACAAATACTTGAATTGACATCACCAGAAAATTGGTTTCATGTACCTACTGATTGTAACCCTGCGGATTTGGCCTCGAGAGGTATTTCAGCACAAGATATTGTAGACAACTCCTTGTGGTGGCATGGACATCAATCGTTCCACGTGCAATTTGAGAAATTGATTATATCAGAGGTTGATAGGATTGAAGATGACTCAGAATTGAAATCTCAACTTTCAATTCTCACAACTACAATAGTTGAGAAGTCTCACGCTCTCAAGTGCTTCGAAAAATATTCCAACCTTCACAAAGCAACACGTATATTTGCGTTTGTGTTGCGATTCATAAAAATTGTAAGCTGAAGGAAGCACACAGGCACAATCTTCGCAGCCATAGAGCACAACCGGCGCGCCTCACCTCTCTGCATCTGTCTGTTGCTGAATGTCGTGCAGCACTATTGAGTATTGTCAAACTTACTCAAGAGTTCTATTTCATTGACACTTTCAAGCTTCTCAACAAGGAAGAAACCCCGCCGCGAGAATTACACTCTCTAGCACCATTCATTGATCCATCCGGTTCTCAGGGTGGGCGGACGTCTCAAACGATCCTGTCTTCCGTATGACAGCCGTCACCCACTGCTGCTGCCGAAATCATCTCACCTCAGCACCCTCATCTGCGACCAGATGCACCGAGATCATTACCACGTTGGCCCTCGCACTACTCAATCACTTGTTGCGCGCAAGTATTGGATCATCTCGGCGCGTAACCTGATAAGAAGCCAAATACGTAATTGTGTCCACTGCACTCGTATGCGAGCCCAACCTAATCAGCCAGTGATATCCGATCTTCCAGACTTTCGTGTTAGCGCATCGTTCCCATTCACCCATGTTGGCGTTGACTTTGCGGGTCCTTTCTGTACAAAAATGCAGCCCACTAAAAAAGACAAAATTATACAAAGGCTATCTCGCACTTTTTATTTGCCTGGCTGTAAAAGCGATTCATTTGGAATACGTGTCAGAATTAACAACTCAGGCCTTTCTTGCTGCATTTGACAGATTCACATCACGCCGAGGTCTACCATCGCATATGTACTCTGACAACGGTTTGAATTTTGTTGGAGCCGCTAAACACTTATCAGATATTTCCAAATTTCTGTCTGATAATAATACTGAGATATTGAATGGACTTGTCCAACGTGAGGTAACTTGGCACTTCAATCCACCAGTTGCCCCAAACTTTGGGGAATTTGGGAAGCTAATGTTAAAACTGCCAAGGTGCTACTAAAAAATCAGATTTGTGACACACCAATGACTATGGAGGAATATTGCACTGTTTTTTCTCGTATTGAGGCCATTATGAATAGCCGTCCGCTGCTAGAACCCTCCCCGGATCCCAACGAAAACACGCCACTATTGACGCCTGGTCATTTTTTGATTGGACGACCACTGCTTCAAGCCGTGGAGCTTCCTCTAAATGAATCCACCTCAACTCGGCAACGTTGGACTCACCTGCGTCAATTAGTACAGTCGTTCTGGCGTCGATGGAAATCTGAGTATCTACAAACACTCATTCAACGAAATAAGTGGAAAACTCCAACAGAAAACATCAAGGTTGGACAAATTGTGCTTATAAAACATTTGAACACTGCACCTACATTATGGCCTATTGGAAAAATTGAGAAAGTATTTCCTGGTCAAGACAAAATAATAAGAGTAGCGTCAATCCGCACAGCCGGCGGTACGCTCATCCGACCTGTGAACAAACTTATAGTATTGCCAGTAGTCTAAATCTCGGCAGCCCCTTCTGAGCCTTGTGTAAATATTCGATTATCGTCTACACCGCTTCGTGTAAAAATCAATCAGTGTCTTTGTGTGCATCGTATGTGTGATATCCGCTTCGTTTTATATGTGCTAAATCTCAAATAAACAAGTACATTTTCCTCGATAAAACTCCGATGTAGTTTTAGGTGGGCGGTTGGTAAAGACAGTAATGTTATCGTGATTTCCTATCCTTACCCCCACCCCTCCCTCTTCATCGTAGAAGGAAGCAGCCAAAGCAGCTTCCCCCTCCAGTTCCAGTTGGCATGTTGTTCACGAAACTCAACATCGTTGCTGCTTTGCAGCCCCGGCTTTCAACTGTATTTTCTTCAGTTTTCAAGTGAGTTTTCGTTTATAATCACACAGCTCTTTTCTTTTGTTCACCCGCGGTCCTCCACCTGTGAATTTCGAATTCTAATCAACCACAATATTTTCTAATCATACTGGTTCAAGGAAATGGTGATATACGCTTGTCAATGCTAAGATAATCGTTGCCTACTACGACAAAGCTCTGTGATTGGTTGTCCCTCCCACTTTCAACACCGAGAGCAGCTGCCCAATGGTAGACGAGCAGTCTAAAAACACTATCAGCTCATATCACTATCATTTGTTTACTATTTCAATGCACATTGTAGTAGATTGCAACCTCACATTTGAACTTATTCCAGATCAAGTACAACGCCTTGGTATCTTTCTAGTCATAGTATTACATTCACTATTGTGGAAGTGGGGGAGGAGTGGAAGGAGAAGGAGGATTTAGTAAGCTTATGGTGTTTTATCACTGCTCTTCTACCATTGGACAGCTGCTCCTGGTGTTAGAAGTGTGAGGTTGGTCCAATCACAGACCTTCATCGTAGTTAATTCAATTATTTCTTAATTTTCGAATAAAGTACCCACGGAATTTAAATACAAAGCGATTGAAACACAGACAAAGTCTGTGATCGTGTGTTTCGTCTCAAGTGATCATGAATAGGTTTAGTTACTAATCTTCAGAGCAATTCATAGCTCAGAAGTAACTTTATCCTACATGAAGTGGAACTTCGCGTCTCCAGCAAATTAGTTTATGAATTATTGGATAACCAATTCCAGACCTCAAATTTGTGTCTAGACTGAATATGTGATTGCCTACTGCATTAGTGGATTGAAGTGAATCAATCAAGGATGTAGAAAGCTGAGTGGGCTGCCTTGCACCCATCAATGCACATGTTATTGATTCACGCTGAATTATTCATAGGTTCTTGGTCAGGCGGTGAAAGCTTCACAACCGTTTAAGGGATGATTGTAACTCTCCCTTTGGATGACGATGCCAGGATTTGCAAAGGATCAAGGATAAGCCCTTCCTTGCCTACGAAAGCCAGTCTCCACACAATTTCTCTCACGTAATAGAATCTCCTGTCTTGAGCTATTACTCAGTTTGCTTTGCTTTTACGGCTTCATTGAACGCACTATTCTCTTCATTGATAATTATTTTGACAACTTTATAAATTATATCGAGAGCATGAATAATGTTTGAAATATATGATAGAATGTCCTTAAATCAAACATTTGAAGCGATAGAATCTCATCTATGAGAACTTCAATTGTATTTACACATACTATTTAGCTGAAAGCTCATAGGCTAGATTGAAATCTGTGTTTAAATTCCCTATGATGGGAAATAGTTCTTGATTTCAAACAAATTCATAAAAAATTTGATGGAGTCCTTTTGATTTTAAAGAGCCGAAATCACATAAAACACACTAAACTGGTGCTTTCCAAAACTACTATGCTGAGCGCCGCTGGGTGAGAGCTGGCTGAAATAATTTGTTTAATTATGGTAACGAATGATCAATTTTCTACGAAAAGAGTCATTTTGGCCAGTTCCCACTCAGTAGCTCAATTCTCAAGCGCAAGCGTAGTAGTTTCGAAAAGTACCCCTTTAAAGTACAATGAATAAAGTTACTGCCTACTTTGAAGCACTCATTCACGATCGGGGATTGTAGAGTTTCGAAAGAATTAACAGCACAAAATATTCACGTTACAATTTTCTCTCAGCAACCAGACATCAGATTCTGAATCGTGACGGATTTATTAGACAAAACTCTAATCAGAGCACTTCCGGCTCTCATTAGAAGCTTTCTTCTATAGAATTCATGTTTTGGCGTCAAACTTACGTCAATATAATGAACAATTGACGAAAACGTCTGTTAATCGTGAACGTATTTCAAACACCCATTGAACTCTGGAAAATCGTCATCTGTAAAGTGGCAGTGTGTGAGCCGTGGATAGGCCCACACAGAGTGAACATGCAGAGTAGCTCTTAGGCTGGCGGGAGAATTCAAAACGCGTAATGATGGTGGCAAAAAGCGTGATAATTAATTCAGGAAATAAGCGCGTGTAGGCCATGGAATGAGATGTGCATAATTCATCTGCAAAAAGCAGATCCGCTACTTGCTCATACTCAGCCAGATTCGAATGAGCTCCAGCAATTAATGGCAACAGGATGCTATGTGTTAAACAGAGAGGGAAATAGTGATAGGGTACTAGCAGCCCCATGCAAGAGAGAGAAAAGGGATGGAGAAGTATGGGGTTAGGGTGCAGCCCCTGCGAAAGCTAATACACGTCACGAATACTCCAACAAAGAGGCATGCAAGCACTGCACGGCTTGAATCCATTGACTCTGTCCAATGTACAAATGTAAAATCTCATTAAACAAGTATAGTCTGTCCAAGCAGAGAAGACAATCTGGCAAGATGAGAAAATAACTCCAGCTCGGTCAATATTGGTTTAAAAAGTATAAATTTAATCTCAGATTGTAGAGCAGAATGTTTCCACAGTTTAAGAACAAATTTATAATTGTTGAACCATTATTCACCTAGCTGGCGTTATTTTCTCATCTAGCCAGAATGTCTTCTTCGCTTGGACAGACTATAGTATCGTGTCGACTGCACCTGAATATTTAAAAAAAAGTCAGCCAGTACAACTTTTTCACACCGTGTTCTATTTTTTGAGCAGCAAACAGATTTTCATGATAGAATTAAATCCAGGTCTGGCGTGCAATTCGATAATAAGTTCTTCATGATTTTTCTATACTATATAGTACAGGTGCTGTGGAGCAATGTGGAATATGTGAATCTCAAATTCAGGTTTATTAGTGAAATCTATAATTTTTTACATTCTCAAATAAAATCTAGGTGCGAAGTGCTATTTGATAATAAGTTCTTCTATGATTTTTTATGTAGTAGAGGTGCTAAAGAATGTGTTTCTCGGATCTAGGTTTTATAGAACTTGCTTTAATTTACACGCGATTATTAATTTCAGAGAATTTTTATTCAATCAAGAATTAAGGTAGAATGGATACACAGCAGCAGCATAACTTGATTCAAATAAATATGGAAATTTTTATTTGCGAAATTACAAACAATCAGTATTGATATAGTGTATAACCGTTCCATGATAAAATAAAAAAACACACATCTATTATGATAAATTACATTCTAGGTCAGTTTTGTTAAAATAAATTCTGTTCTATCCGCAGATAACACTCAGACCAATTCAGCTGTACATTTTTTGGGGAAAAAGTTTTCGAGTGGATCTATTAACACAGGCAGCCATTTTGTTCTTTCTACATGGAACGTTAAGCTGGATTACAAGCCATGAAATTGAAGAGTCCAACCCAATAACTCAGCGATTCACTCTTCATTCAGTTAATTAGATCCCAAGTTTGAAGTGAGAAGCAAGCTTGTTTTGTTTCCCCAAAAGATTTTCTGGTCGCATCAGGAGAGACTCTGTCTAGGCTAAGTTTGTAATGAAGAAAGTTTTTGTTGAATATTATTACTTTCTATGCTGGCTAATCAGAAGTTGTGGCTCACCAGGATTTATAGCTCGTTCATGAGCTTTCCCGTATAGGAGACTCGATTTATAGTTCACGGGATGGTCTTAAATGAGGTGGAAGATACGTCAAACATTTCACCCATCACATTCAGCTCATCACTCTGCAATATTCCTGTCTACTCTGTTACACAATATTGAATTTGCGCCGAAATTGGGAAACTTCTAGTGAGTATTTCACAACTAACTGGAATTTGGACAATACTAGGTTTAATTTTAATGTCAGCGTTATAGTAATGACGTTTAAAACTGTGGTAGGATGTTATTAGAAAACCACTTTTGTCGATTGAAAATAATATTAATCATTCTCAACGTTCCTCATCTCCAATATTGAAGATCCAGTGATTTTTGATTGATTTGTTATTGAACTCTTCACCTCGATGAATAAATAATTTGAATTTTTGAGTCAAGCTTTAGATCTTCTAGCTTATAAGCTTCTAGTCACATCACATCACTATAATAAAAATGATTATAATAATATCAAATTGCATGTCATCTTGAAATCAGTCTATAAATTTCCTTAGTTATTGCTCTTAGATTTCGAAGGATAATTCCAACTACAGAGACTGTTAAGGAAATTAATTCAGTTGATGTTTCACTATAATAACCACATGAACTACATTATGACTTCGTTATACATTATGTATATTATGACTTCGTTTTGGCTACGGCTATTATCAATAAAATATGGTTAATGAATGAAGATAAAAATCAGTACCTCTCAGAATAAAATATCATTATCTAGAATCCGACCATAACTCTCTAGATAATGGTCTTATCCATTAGACAAGAGTGAGTGTTGAATATACGTAGTTTAAAGAAAAATTATGTTTTAAAATGAACTTTTTAAAAGAACTATAACTCATGTCTCCATTTGTAGAAAATGAGGTTATCTGGCGAAGTGGAACAACTATTGGGTCTCCCCACTATTAAAAGCCATACGCTAAATAATAATAAAGAAAAATTACTCTTGACCTTCATTTTTCCTGTTTATTCTACACATAGGGAATACTCTAACCTCATGTCGTCGTCTTTCACCATCATTCAGGCTTACTCTGAAGGTTTCTTATGAGAAAGAAAACTATGTTCAACCAAAGACCATTCTACTCTTGATGTTAGTGTTAGTCAGGAGCACTGGCAGCTCGTACCCACGAAACAGGTGAAGTGCCTGTATCTTTTAGGCTGAGGCCGCACTGCCGGTGGGTAGAGGGTAGATGGTAAATTGCCTGTGCAGCACTTCACCTTTTTTGTGGACACGAGTCGCCAGTGGTTAGGAGTACTGTAGTTAGTTTATAGTTTAACTGTTCAATATATACATTATACATATATTCAAATATACATTGATACGATAATTGATATAAATTCAGAATCAAGTCACAACTAATTTGAAAAACTTGTACTAGAATTAAAAAAGCAAAATACAATAGTATTTTGAATAGAAGTTGATGATCAGTGACTATTTTTTGTATTGTTTACTATTGGCACATTCACAGTGATATTCATGGTGCTTGAGTACGTGAAACAAATTGGCTCATTCCATTCGTTTAGCGAATCATACCGACGTGGTCGATTATTTTGAATATTCATTGTTGGGCTTGAATTCAGTTGCACTGCACTCACACTGAACACTTCTCGCTAGAGATAGGCGAATTTTATCCTGCACTTTATGAGCGTACCAGTCGCACACAATTCGTCCTTTGGGAATGCGAAAGGGAAAAGTGGATTAGCAATTTAAATATTCAGTCCTTTAAAAGATGCGACTAGCCCCCTACATACACTTTCCCGGCATGTAACATGCAACCTGACTACAGAGTGCCAATAATAATTCCTTTGCACATTTCGAAATTTATCCCCGGCTTTCCATTGATGAATACAGAAAAAGTGAATCATATTCGTGTTGACTTAGTAAGTTAGTATGTGTTCATCAGGATGGGAAGTCTAGGATGGGATCCAACTAGGTAGATACTTCCATTGATTCAGAAAAAATATCTGGGAGACAAAAATAGTACATACAGTATCTACATATTTGATGGGTTGTTTCACCGTAGCCTAATAGGATTATCAGTTGTTCCTTTTCATCAGCAGAAATGCTGACTAAAATCTTTCTGTATGCACTTTTACAAGCATGACAAAATTTTTACTCTTTTACTTTTTTCTAATCTAAAGCCTGGGCTTTTCATAGTACACTGAATTTTTCTATTATTTATTTATTGCGGATGGTGCCCACATAAGCATTTAGCTTGTGCGTGGGTAATGGATATTGAGTGCGAAGGTGAAAAACATCCATGCCACTGGGATTCGAACCCAGACCTGGCAGTGCTAGCGAACTGAAGGTTGTGACGCCCTAGCCCACTGCGCCAACCAGGCCGGCGATTTCTATTTTCTTAGAAGATTGACTAAAAAGTTGTCGTGTAAGCAAGTGAATTATAGAGAATAATATATTGGTACAAACATATAGTTGAGTAGAGGCAGTACTCCAGTCTCTGGAGAAGACTTCAGTAGGCTTGTATATTTTAAAATTAATATCATACTTTTTGTGTGGTCGTCTAGTGGTTATACTGGTTATTCTAGGGCTCTTTCAAGGACAAGGTAGACGCAGCAACCATTTTTCCATTGCCTCACCATGTGTTAATCACCCAACATGAATGGTTTTTATGGCTCATTTATTTCATTATGAATTCGAAATCATTTCGAATTTGGAAATATTATATGCACGGAATGGCGGATGCTACGTCTCCCTCTTTATACAGCCTTAGGTTACTTGTATTGAATTGAACTCGAATTTGTCGATATACTTGGAATATCGATATACCAGTTTCAGTCGATACAACACCATCAATCCACTTCTCGTTCGTCTGCTCTCCGAGCTTTTGGTAGGGTAAAGCCTACCAAATCAAATAACTGGACGAGAGAGCCATGGAGCTCGAACCAGTATACATTTTTCATAATAAGTAAGTTGAAAATGAAGAATGCCATCTTCGAATGACCAATAATTTCAACTCTTCACCATTATTTTCCAAAATGTGGCCATTGAGAAGTGAGTCATTTTCAAATCGAATTTATCGATCCTGGAACAAATACTTGGAACATAAAGCACCACTTTGCGTTGAATGCTGCTGAAAAAGACGTGGCGAAGTGAAAAGGAAGGCCACAAGTTCGGTAACTAACTGCTTTTGTTCTTGGAGTGTCTGCTGTTGTTTTTGCAGCAATGGTAGGAAATGAAAAGCCGCCTTTTATTTCCTTTTCGCCGTTCTCTTATCTCCTGATTTACTCTCTGCTCCACTTGAATTTGGGAGGCATTGGCCCATCGGCCGCCGCTGCTCGGCGCGGATATTATTTGCCTAGCAAAGCAATTCATCTCCTGCTAATGAATACAACTTGATAACACAGTTTCGTCCCGCCAAATACAAAGGACGCCTTTGTGGTTGCGTTTGTCTGCTCTCTTAGCGCCAATTTCAAAAACCCTCCAGACTCTTGATTACAGGCCTCGGTTGGATTGCGAATTTTTGTCATTATTCCTTCTTTTTCAATAATTGAAAAGGTGCTCAGGAAATAATTTCGCAGGGCAGGAAACGACTAGAGGTCAATTGGAAACTTTGAAAGCGTGATACCTTTGTTTCATTCAAGTATTTCCCTTTGCTTTCTTTGTCTATGAGGCGTAATATCGATAATGATTGTCCTCGCATCAACTTATCAACTACGCAAGCATAACTGCTCACAAGTTTCAACTGAACACAGGATTTTCAGTACAGGTGATTGGTTTCTTTTATTAGTGCATTTCATTTGAAAAAATGCACTATTGATCTTGACCGGATAATCGCAAATATATGATGCGATATATTTTTAACACGTTTCCGAGCCCCCAGAACACGAATCTGATGTCCGTTCAAATTCATATCTCTCTCTCTCTCTCTCTCTCTCTCTCTCTCTCTCTCTCTCTATATATATATATATATATATATATATATATATATATATATATATATATATAAATATATATAGAGATTCTTGTTAACACGATAACTCCCGAAGGGCTTGTCGGAGAGCGACCATATTTTGCACAAAAATCATTAGTGTTGATATCTCGGTCAAGTTTCATCATTGAGATAAGGATGAAACTAGCCTGACGCTGTTTGTTTCGGCTCTTGTTTGTGCTTTGATTTAGGCGGGTTCTACGTAGAGTTGTGAGTTGAATTTTGGCAGGCTTATGTGTAGTCAGCTCGTCCACGCATCTGTAAATTTCTACATTTTTATATTATCTGGTTCTTGAGCTACGAGTGGTTTTGTTTTCAATGGCGAATACACCTATTGGACTGAGAGGTAAGAGAGGCGCCGGCAAGGGCAAGCTTGCTGATAAGTCTTCCGAGCGACCCCCCTCCTCTTCATCATCTAGTTCCAAGAGCGAGACTTTGTCTATCGATAAACAGCTGATTAGGGAACTCATCATTGAACTGTTATCAGATGACACTTTCCTTGACTCCCTTATCGATCGAGTCGCAGATAAGCTGACTGATAAGCTTGAGGATAGAATTGCTTCGCGTATTCTGGACGAGTGTGGGACACGCCTGACTGCCATGGAGGAGAGGACGTCGGCCAAGATGAAAAAATTACATGATGAGTTTGAGACGCGCATTGCGACGTACGACGCTAAGCTGGACGCTCAGGAGCAATACCAGCGTCGTGTACGCGTATATGGTGTGCCAGAACAGGAGGAAGAGAACGTCATGGAGCTGGTTACGAATCTATGTCGTGATAAACTGAAGATCGAGGTGGGACCATCGCTAATTGATCGCTGTCACCGTGTGGGGCGTCTCACATCGAGATCAGGTGAGGCTCGGTCTAAGCCTCGGCCTATACTGATAAAATTCGTCAGCTACCAGACTCGGCGCGCGTTCCTGACGGCGAGGCGGCAGCTCAAGGGTTCGGCCGTCACAATCGCCGAGGATCTCACGCGTCCTCGTTATCCGTTCCAACTTGAAGTGGCTGAAAAAGTGGGCATGCGCAACGTGTGGAGTAGTGACGGCTGGATCCTTTGGCGTGAGGGCGATCAGGTCCTGCCTGAACGATTTGCTTAGTGTGATGGAATGCATCAGGTAACTCAAATTTGATTATGAAACATTGATTGGAAACGATATATTCAAATGCAATGAATGAATAGACTTGAATATTGACTGTTTAGTTGAATTCATAGTTGACTGATAATTTAAATTTAATGGACTTTTCATTGAATATGTTATTGATACTTTTCTATTTGATTTAATATGTTATATAATAAATAATTCAGTTATAGTGAATATTTTAAATTAAATTTAAGATATTGAAGTGAGAGGATTAAGATTATGATGGCGATTGAGATGAATGTTGGTGATTGATGAATATTAATCATTAATATTATTAGTCTGACAAAAATATTAATGGAAGGTAGTGATTACTGAACGTTATGGATTTATAGGATAGATTTATAGAATACCTAATTCATGATAATTCTCATCACTCCTTTGATTGGGCTAATCAAAGGTTGTGCATCCAATCTTTTATCAGTCTCTTTATCTAAATAAAATCTTCTCACTTTTCCTCAAATTCTCGGTCTGAATCTATCTTCTTATCACTATCGATCACTATTCGATCTATCCGTCGATCTACTGTACTTCAATCTTTTATTTCCATTAATTGATAACCTGTTGCTGCGTTTAGGATTGAAACTAAAGGTGGGTTCACGTCTACTTCTTTCCTTTGTGGTGGTGCTGCTCGCTCGCCCTTTAAACGTAAATATTTCTCTCTCTTTCTCTCTCTCTTTTCTCTCTTATCTGGACTTTTCTTTTCTGAATTCACTCACACTTTCTTGGTCTCTATTTTTTTAGATATTTATACCAAAAAATGCTCTTTCAACTCAAGTTGGGATTTTAAATTCAGTAAAGGTTTTACTGTTTTCTATTTTCTTTTTCTTGTCTCCAGTTAGCCATGCTATCCTCAAACTTATTTATTTATAATCAAGTGTGAGAGGACTTCGAACAAAATCTACATATTTTTATACGTCTTTAATAACCGCTGATCATGATATTATTGTTTTGACAGTAAAAGTGGTTACATTTTTCTGTATTGTCAACTCTGAACTTTTTGATCAGCGAGATGATGTTTATCGGAGGTAGACAGGGGCAACATGCGATGGTCGTCAGAGGGGGAGGTACTTATTGCAGCAAAAATCATTGCAAACTCGAATGTCATGTGATGAACCTGTCCTTGAATAATGATGAATATGATTCTGTAGGTGTTAAGTTGGAAACTGAATATACATCTCTCTCACCACATTAATGCAGTTTATCTACCTCCATCTGTTCAGTCAAATGTCTATATCCAGTTCTTGGAGTATACCGAGTCTCTCTACCTTACTTAATGGTAACCTGTTGATCATTGGGGGATTTTAAGTTACCAGAAATAACTCCTCAAGAACGACACTTCTTTCTCTGGGAACACCTAGAGCGAGGGCTTTGAATACTTTTCTGAACTTTTATGACTTGAATTCTCATAATTCAGTAGTTAATTGTTTAGAGAACTCTGATCTTGTATTGGCTAATTTTTCCTGTTGAGGTTAAGAAAAGTGATGATCCTCTCCTCCTGGAAGACACTCATCATCCTTTCATTGTCTGTTGAGATCCCAGCATTTGATGGGGTTGGTGATGTCTCCAAATGGATGTATGCAGAGATTTCGATATAGTTTTCCCCAGGGAAATTATTTTGATCTCTACTGTGGATTGAGAGATCAATGCTGGGACTCCTTGTTCAGTTGTACAGATGTTGACTTAAAGCTGTGAATGAGAGTTTTATAGTGGTCTTTATCTGCACATGATCATTGTATCTCCAAGATCAAATGAAGAGCGAAAACCAAGTATCCCTCTTGGTTCACCAGAGAGACATAATATCGGATTTCAAAACCAGAAAATAAGAGTGCAAGGAAGAGGAAAATTTCACCTTATCACAATAATCTCTTCAAGACATTGAGAGCGTCCTTGAAGACTCAGTGAATCGCTTCAGCTCATAAGAATTATGTAATAGTATTCAATCCGGTTTATTTAGCAATGTGGGGAATTTTTGGAAATATGTAAATTGTGCAAGAGAAGGGCAATATTTGCAGGAGTCGACCATGTTGCTGGATGGGGAGTCCTACAGTGGTTCTCTTGTTGTGGATGGATTTGCCAATTATTTCCTAATCTGTCTATGAGACTGATGCACCTGTTGTGTCTGATGAGTGCGTGGATGGTAATATGATGTCTGATGCTTGGAATTGGGTGTGAGCATTTCAGATGTTTCTATGGATGATGTCCTATCTGGCAATAAAATGCCTGAAACCTGGTTGCTCAGGAGGGTCCTGGACTTGAATTCCCTACATTTATTGTTAAAGGCTGTTGCAGAATTATCTTTGAACCCTTAAAATTATTTTTAATTCAGCCATAAAAACTTCAAAATTTCCTAAAGCATGGAAAATTGCCTAGAATAACACCAGTTTTCAAGTCAGGAAAGAGAACAGACATAAAAACTCATAGACCTATATCTATTTTAAACTGCTTCTCTAAAATTTTTGAAAGCTGCTCCACTCAATTATATTTGGACAGGTGAAGAAGAGGTTTAAGGCAGAGGAGCAACATGGTTTTTTACCAGGGTGCTCCACAGTAAATCCAACCTGATGACATTCAGTAATGATGTGTCTACTGTCTTGGATGGTGGTGGGTTGAGGGTTACAGCCATATGGTCTAGACCCTGTCCATAAGGCATTCGACACTTTGAGATCATCAATTGCTGGTCGGTGTAAACTTGGTGTGATTGGGGTTCTCCAATGATTTAGTAGGTCTTTTGGAAAGTTGAGTGAAAGTATGAGGGAAGCAATATGTCATGATACATAACTATAAATCTAATTCTTTTTATTGTACCTTCTGGTGTGCCACAAAGGCTCTAAACCTTGGGGCCCATTATTGTTTTTATTGTTCATTAAATGACCTTTTTCAGCAATTGTTAAAAAACTCCTCATGTCTCATGTATGCTGATTGACGTGAAGCTATTCAGAGAAATAAGAAGTTACAATGATTGCTTGACCTTCAAAGAGATGCTGATTGTTTGTCGGTTTGATTACCGCTTGCAACACAAATAAACTTAGAATTAATGTGGCTAAATGTAAAGTTCTTAGTTTTCCACAGACAGTTGACTCCACTAAAACATACATATAGCATTGGTGGCAATTCCCTTTGGAAGAAAGGTCCTTCAAGGATCTGGGATTAAGTATAGTTGTGATTTCACGTTTAATTCTCATGTAGGATTACATCTGCAGTAAGGGCCAACCAGCAGGATGGGCTTCATCTTGAGGACATGTTCTCCTTTCAGTGATGTTGCTCCTGTCCTATTATTATACAAATCACTTGACCAGGAACATTTTTAGAATATGCCTCCTGAGGGTTTGGAGTCTGCATTGCTGTAGGCCTCATTCTTGTTCTGGAGCGTTTACAGAACAAGTTTTTGAGATACATGTATTACAAAAAGGTACTCAGTTTCACTGCCCATTTGACCTTACAACTGTTTACATTGAGGAGCTTATTCAAAGATGAAAACATTGAAAGCCAGGAAGGGAAACAAAATTCCTCTCATTTTTCTCCCCACAACTTATTGAACAATGAAATAGAGTCCTTCTTATTTACTATTATCTAAAACTCATATTTATATTTCACCCATTGCTCATCACTCTTGCCTTTTCATTTATTGTAGCTCGATCCAGAACGGTGAGTCACTGCAGCTCCCCAATTAATAGAATTCAGAAGCTTTTTTAATCTTGTTTCCTGAACGCATTGTTGATATATTTTGTTGCTCTAGAATTGGGCTTCAAAATACACCTAAATAACTTTGATATAGAGTGAAGACTGTGACTAGGTCCTTGTATGTATTTATTATTATTATTTTGTATTTTTATTATGCAGTTGCCAGAGGCTGTTTTTCTTTATCAGTCCTCTTCAATCTTCCTTCTACCTATTTCATTTAATTTCTTCTGTTCAAATCTTTGAATTCAGGTAATTTAGTTGGCTTTCATGATCTCACATAGTAAATTCTAATATTATTCAGAAAAGTTGAAGATAGTCTTTAGATTATCTAAAGTTGATTAAAGTTCAAGTGTAGAGTTGAGCTCGGGTTTTAATTAAAATTCGAGTCTTTCTTGAACGGTTTCCTTCCATTTTAATTTTCTTTTCCTAATATTCAATAACACTTTTGTTTCATCTTTATACTTTAGTTTTAACTTTATACTTTGTAGTTTTATCTTTATACTTTCAGTTTTATCATGTTAATACTTTTCCTTCTTATCATTCCTTTGTATTCAAATTACTTTTAAAATTAGATAAGGTTCTAGTTTAAAATTAGGTTATGGTATTGTTAAAACTACTTTAAAATTATAGTTTAAAAAGTTTTGTCTAGTTGAGGAATTCATTTTGTTATATTTTGATTTTATTTTTATTTAATTTAATTATATAGCTTTTAAAAGTTTTGTCTAGTTGAGATTCATTCATTTTGTTATATTTTGATTTTATTTTTATTAATTTTTATTCAAATTTTCTTTTTTCACATCCAATTTATATTTCTAGCTGTTTTGTTCATTTCCAAGGACGTATGTATCATCGACATATATACCTTCTTCATATTAGTATAAGTTATTTTATGTATCAAGGAGGACACATAGGGGAAACCTGTTGTCTCCATTCATGTATAAATAGATAAATAAAGAGTTCGTAATTATCCAGCCAAAATTATCCCAAGGTTAGAGTGAAATTAGGGGATGAAAATTTTGAAAATCTGCTACAAATCGACCAATAACTTGATCGTTTTGAAAATTAGTGTGTATAATACCCTTATTATGCCCTACAATTTGAGCCATCAACGAAAAATCCAATAAAAAATGGCGGAGAAAATGGCGAATAATATTCCAAAAATGGTGTTTTTCGAAAACGGCACTTTTGAATTCATACCCTGAATAGCTCATTATAAGTCATATGATTTAAGCCATCATAGAATTGCATTATTTGAAATGCACTCTTCCGACCGTCAGCTGCGGAAGTTTTTAGTGATTTCTTCGAAAAATGCATTATTTATCTTGCCCCTGACAATCGAAAATTCATGATGATATATTTTATACTCGTTTCCAAGCCCCTAGAACACAAATTAGATGCCCGTTCAAATTCATATATCTATATAAATATATTTATATATGTACGAATCTTAAACACCGATAACCCGAAGCGCTAACAAAAATTTTGCACAAAATCAAGGTAATATCTTGGTCAAGTTCGTTAACCAGCCGAATTGGTCCAAGGGAAAGGGGTGAAATTAAAGAAAATTTAGAAAAATCACTACAAATCAACCAATAACTTGATTGTTTTTGAAAATTGGTGTATAATAATACCTTTTATGCCCTACAATTTCAACGAAAAAAATCCAATCGAAAATGGGGAAAATGGCGAATAATATGCCGAAAATTGTGTTTTTCATGGGTTTTTCGAAAACGGCACCTTTGAATTCATACCCTGAATAGCTCATAAAGTCATATGATTCGTATAGATGAAAATTTACGTACGCGCATATGATTTATATAATCATAGAATTTGAAATTGCACTCTTTCCGACCGCCAGCTGCCGGAGCGATTTTTTTAAATCTCAAAAAACGGCGGTCGGGAAGAGTGTTTAAATGAAATCAATGTGTTATCAGCCGTTTTCAATTGATTTGTTTTGATAGCTCAAATCATATGATTTACAAGGAGCTATTCAGGGTATGAATTTAATGGTAAACGTTAGAGCTGTTTTAAAAACCCGTGAAAACATCATTTTTGGAATATTATTTTCTCCACTCATTTCGAATTGGATTTATTTGTTCGATATCTCAAACTGTAAGGAATAAAAAGGGTATTATACATACCAAGTTCCAAAACGATCAGGTAATTGGTCAAATTGTAGTGATTTTTCAAAATTTTTCCCCTATTTTCACCCCATACCCTTGAACCGATTTGGCTGAATAACGAACTTGACCGAGATATCAACACTAATGATTTTTGTGCAAAATTTGGTCGCTGTTCGACAAGTCCTTCGGGAGTTATCGTGTTCACAAGAATCTATTCATATATAATAATATACTGTAAATATATATGAATAATAATACGTAAAGATATATGAATTTGAACGGACATCAGATTCTAGGGCTCGGAAACGTAAAATATATCACATCATAAATACTGATTGTCAGGAAGACCAATAGTGCATTTTTTCAAATGAAATGCCCTAAAATCTGTATTATAATGAATTTTATTTCACTCAAGGTTAAGGACAGAATAAGAATTGAACATAAAATTTGTTCTCGTGTTTGTAGTCAACTACTATAAATATTCGACTCGACTTCATGAACAAATTAGGATATTCAAACTTTTTAAATGGAAATTAGATTTCGTTCACATATTATTGGAATGGAAGCTGGACCGGCTTCAAAAATAATTGGTAGGTCTGAAGCTCATACAACTTTTAAAATTTTTATATCCAAGTTTTATCAGGTGACTATGTGGTAGAGTGGACATTACTGTCAAAAAACACCACGTCATTTGAAAGAAGAAGTCATTCCATTCTGTCCTGGAATGTGAATTGAACCACTAGTGAGTAAGCGTAAATGTTTCTCAGATTCATCCAGCAAATAGTAGCAAGCGGCAATTCAATAGCAAGCATTCCTAGAGTGATAGGAAGTCGAGGAGGAAAGAAGACTGTAGTAACGGAGAGAAAGGAATGGATGGCATCAGGTGTTCAAGCTTTACGGCGAGGATTCCAAAGATGGCCAGCAAAACGAACAAGGCTCTCTGTCAATCGAAGGGGAAAGGCCTGGTATCTGGAATGCTCTGCGGTCGGTCGTTCGGATCCCTTTTCTCATCAGAGTCTACTCAATGTCTCTCCTCCCCCTCTCTGTCACTCACGATAAACGAAACGGCTGAGGACTGGTGCATCAAGCAATTGCACAAGGAAACTGAAAGCCTGCTAGGCAATAAAGGGATTCTTGTCCTTCAAATACCCTTGGATAAACTTCTTATTACTTGTAAGGGTAACAGTCTGGAGTTGTTCGTCAAGGATAAGTTCTCAAGGTAATCTTGAAGTATACATGTTGAAGATCAATTATCTACCTGAATTGAAATTCATATTAATTTGATGAAAGGCTAAATAAATTAATTGATAATATCACTAAATTTCATTAAATTTATGACTACAATATTATACTACAAAACTTAACGTAATTTATATTTTTAATTTGATGTGAGATCTGATTGATATTTGAAGCTTTTGGTGAGAGTGATGCAAACGTGAGTTCTGCACTTATGCTTGGATGATAAAAACCAATGGTGATGTATACTTGTATCAGTATTTCCATTCGCAATCGAATGTCACAAGATTTATTGAATGTATTATTTATTAAAAATAAATAATAAGTATATTAAATTCAAATTTTTCACATTAATACTTTTAATTGAAAATAGATTTTCAAATTACTGCACACAGGACGACACAGGAGATATTAATTGATTATTAATGAGAGATGAACAGAATCAATTATTCTGATTTTTTTGCTTCAAATAATGATGAGGAAGAGCTTTCAAGTGATTCATTGAATATCATAATAATTATGACATAATTATTCGGAACGAGAATCCTCTTGAAATTCAAAAAGCATTACGTTAAAACCTTGACCTGAAGACCCAAGAGAAATACAAGATGGGATATTCTGTATTGATCTCAGAGCGTAAAAAACCCTATCATTAGTTGAAGAAGATTCAAAGATTTGGCAGAGTACTGCTGAAAATTGGTGAATAGACTATAGTGTGTGACACGAAAGAAAGTTCAATTCGTGAATGAGTGAAGAAATGCAATCAAATAAGTGAAAATATACACCAGATTTATAACAGAGATAGAGCACGCAAGCTCTGTTGTACTTTTGTTTTTTCTACAGAACATTATTATAAAAGCACTCTGAATAGAAAGTGTTCGTTCTCCTATACGATTGCCGAGTCTTACATTTGAATAAATGCAAAAGTATTCCGGTCTTGCAGTGAACTTTAAAACATCTGCAATGGTTTAATCGTCAATTTGATAGTTGTGAAAACATTTCAGAATACGCTTCTAATGCAAAAAAGGAGCAAGTTTGCATGTTTCCTGTTGCCTTTTTCTCTATTCGTAACTTTTCAGTGGATTAGGTAAAATGATTTATGAATGAGAAATCAATTTTCATCCAAATTGAGATTGAAGAAGTTTTGGGCGAACTTAGATGAATGAATAGTGAATAGAAAAAAAGGATTTAAAATTAATGTACACGAAAATAAAATCAAACTTATTACTCGAGTTTTTGTCTGTGTTCTCATCTCATTGTATTGTAATCTCATGGATGAATAAAGATTATTATGATTTATTGATTTTTCAAATAATTTTATTTATTCAATATAATATGGAAGAGTGAGAGGAATTAACTGTGATGCATTAAATAAAAGCATTGCACTAGCCCACCAATAAATGAAGAAATCCATTGTTCCAATTTTAATCTGTGGCTCACTAATATAATGTATTCACTTCATTTCTGTAGCATGAAAATAACTTTAAGTAAGTAGCCTAGTTCTGTAGCGTCCAGTTAGTTTTGGATGGAGCAAAATAATTTTGTCTGAAATCAATGTGTTAGCTTAGTATTGAAGTAGGTGAGACCAATACACACAACATGAGACAAAACGTTTAGTTTTCCTCAGTCAGTTTGTAATATATCACATATTTAAGTGGAAACAAAAAATTCTATTTTTCTCGGTCAGTTTGAAATACATTACATTTTTGTAATGTAAACAAAACGTTTCGGTATTCTTTGTTAGTTTTGAATATTACTTAAACGTGTTTTGACTAACTAAAGTTTTGTTCTGTCAAAAAAATATAAAATAATCAAAATTGTGAGTTGGTGTTTCGTTTGATTAAACTATTGTTTTTAAATTAATTAATTCGTTCAATACTTTTAAATCATGTCTCCTAGTAGCTCAAATGACCGAACAATACTGATCGAACTTGCTCTAACTTGCGATAAGGAGCCTGTGAGTTGGATCATTAGGCCACCGCATCTGTGCCGGCAATATAACCCTAGCTCCAAGAACATCCCCTTCAACCCTGAACAAGAGGATGGATGATTGAGGTAGGGCCCGGGATAACGAGATATTACCGGCTATTAAACAGAGAGTAATTGCAACTTGAATACAATTTGCCATCCATTACCCAACTGAATATTGGGATTCTGATTAGACTTGATTCAGGACTATTTGAAGCTGCTTCACAGACATTTGATGAACTATTAATCAATATTACCATAGAGAAATTATCGTAGAGTTCCATTCCTCTATCCTATCACATTATATCAATGTTTATATTATAGTTCCTCTTTGCTATCTCATCATTGTGCAAACTATTTTATGTATAATGCAAAAGTGAAGTTGGAATGAAAAAACCTAATACCAAACACAATACTATGCTGGGTATAAGGATTATTATTATTATTACACTTATGACATGTCTTACACTTTAATTATAGACCGAAAATTGTACAGTACTAGCAAATTTAGCAGCCTAGTAAGAGTAGTATTGTCTTTGATAATACTTGTATACGCTGCTAGACACTTGAAAAATGTTGAAAGAAAATACACGCGTGAATCAATCTTGTATCAAAGAGATCCTTTTTTGTAAAATTTCCAATAAAATTAAGGATTTGTCTATCTTTTATCAGCATCTTTATGTATCATATGCCGCGTTCGGGCACAAAGGCATGATCTATATTGTTCATTGTTGGTCGATTCATATGATTCATTGATGAATTTATTGTTGATGTTACGTATTTTAATTTAGTTTATACCTTTTTGAATAAATTTAGAAAATTACGCAACAAGAATAAAAGAGAAGTACTTGACCAACTACTTGCTAGGTGTAGAGGAAACTTGGAAATCAGAACGAAAATGCTAGAGAGAGAGATCCTGGCTTTAATGACAATACTTTTAGTCATAGCAATACAGAAATGGTTGGCGGAGCTGACCACTGTTACACGCTCCCAAGTTACACTCCTTCTCAAACATGAGAAAAGACATATATCATAGTCAACATAACGTACCAAGGTAACCTAAAAGAAAATGTTTTTCAGATATTAACATACATTTCAACTTGAACTCTTGTAAACTAAGGTGCAGTATTATGGGAATAATTTATGTAAAAGAAGACTAGAGTAATCCTGAAAATAGAACGTTTGAAAGGACAAATTTTAGTCCATTAGAAATAAACATGACATTACCAACATTATATTCATTCAGAAGGAATCAAAATTTTTAAAAGGTATTTAAGGCCAACCAGTCCAAAATGGCATAACGAAAAAAGGAGTCAAGCTCCTGAATTTACATGAGTTCAAAGCACAATTATTCAAATGTAAAAAGACAAAATTTGAGTTCTGGTGTTCCAGAGCGTTCCTTGAACTTCGATGTACCCTTCCCAATCTAAGACAGATTGCATGAGGGGGTGATTGAAAAATCTTTGTGATTTCCATCCACACCAAAAGCAATCCCAAATGAAAGAGTTCGCAAAATGACTTTCACTCGTCGCTCCAAGAATTCAATAGAAAATATTCTCCTACCTCAATGTTCATCCTATTACCCTTGTACCGACGGCTTAAGCATTTGTCATCTCGCAACCACACTTAGGCGCGTACATCGCATAGACGTAAACGAATCGTAGCATCGTGTAGGCCTACGTACATAGGTCTCGACCGGAATACGTCACCAAGACACCAATAGTTCGAGATTTCGGGTCGTCTGATCGTGGAGACATCGAAACGCCGAGACGTCAAGTCGCCCCAATCGTTGACCGCTGTTTAAAATAAAACGAAACGAAATAATGTCTGTGTCCTAGCCAAATATCTCTAGTAAAGCAACACTACAATATATCAATCTTAAAACAAGTATCTTTACCTACGTTTTCACAGGAGAAAATAAGTTTACTTTTTAAAGGAACTAGTGGTTTGTAAAACCAAGAAAATAATCAGAAACCAATGCAATCCTAGCCTTGCTCAATTTTCAAAATAATAGAATCGAGCACCAAATGCTAGGTTCAAACATTCCAAATACGTTGTTTCAAGAACAAAATTAAGCTTGAATTAAATTAATTAATTCTGTCCATTCAATGAACAGATATTGTTTCATCTAAAAACTGAAATTGTTCAGGAATTTAAAGAAAATTTAATATAGTTAAATCTTATTATTTCTTTAGTTCAAATATAAGTTCCCAAGTTCTCAATAATTACACCTAACAGGAAATAACTTCTCAAATCAGGCATCCCAAAATTTGAAAGGTTACAAGATAAAAAATCCAAATAAAATAGTTATTTTCGTACAACAAGTGTACAGACACATATGATGAAATTACCAAATTTATATATTCCTAAAATAGGTACATACCATAATGCGGTTATTTGCCAACCAAAAATGTTGTCCGTGGCAAGAAATCTCTCTCTCTCTTCAGGTAAAATCAGGTAAGTTAATTATTACTATTACTTAATAGCACTTTATACTGAGCAGAGGGCTCCTCAAACAAGTCACCAAACTAACATCTTGAATCAAAAATGGCGGAAAACCTACGAAACTATAATTTATAGCGTCGTGAACCCGTATAGAGCAGAGAGAAGAGCAAAAGTGAAGCCTTCCTTTTCGAGCTACTCTGGTCCGTACAACAAAGTAACTAACATAATTATGAAAGAGCCCATCTCATTGGTCAACTAAGTAGAAGGCCAGTTTTCCTCCAATCAGAAAGCAATACCCATTGATGGTCAGTGCTGCCAGACCGATATTGGGACAAAAGGTTTCCCCATATTTTGCCAAATTGCAATAAATTTTCCCTCTTGGATTCTCACGCTCAGAATTTTTTCTCTCAACAAGTAAGTGAGATGGAGAATCGAGTTTATCGCAGCCAGGCTAATAATAGAATGGAAAATAAGCAAGTTGATTGTAATATAATAAAGCATGTTCATTAGCTAGACAACACAGACTTGAATTATGAGAAAGGAATGTAATGTGATTACCATTACATTGAATTGAAGATATAATTATGTTTGTTGTTATCTATTGTTGTTATATATTTTTATTGTTGATAAACTATATTTATTTTGACATTAGACTCTAAACTTAGGGCTATTTAAAATAATTGAGTTATTTCAGTATTATTTTAGTTTATAGCATTATTCTATGGGCTTAGTTCCGAAACATGTCTGTGAAAAATAATACTTCTAAAGTTCTTTTTTTTTTTAAAGAAAAGGTATTTGATTTTCCAATTTTATTTATCAATTCTTTTGACGTGCATTCCACTAGAATTGAAGACCAAAAATATTGTACTAGAAAACTTGGCAGGTAGTCTTTTTTTCAAGTCCTCGAAGTACAAGTTCGTTTAACAAAGATTTCGTTTGATAGGAAGTTGACTTAATTGTTTCTATCCTTTGTCGTGTATTACAGAAGTTTTTCGCTCGAAGTGAAGACATCTTACTCAACCCACGAAACTAGAACGTTGAATCTTTAAAGGTTTAATTACAATTAACACTCGTACGTAGTATTGTTGTGTTGAGATTGTTTCCGTAATTCAAGAAGATTATTGCTATCGAACCCCTGATAAATCTATCCCCATCAATAATTATGATAATTTACCAATTACACAATTATTTATCCACTAAAGTTATTACCCCGCCAGCAGGTTGTCTAAATATCACAGGTGAACCCCATTCATCAGTTCAAAAGGGTTGTGCAAGCTGAACAGCGTCCTTTAACTAGAATGTGAGATTTTGAAAGTTGAAACGCCACCGCCACTGGCATTACATGTCCACACCAATTCGGCCCCGACACGAATAAGTCAGTCAGTGAGCTCCGCCCCCGTACTACATGAATCACGTTGTTCAGACGGGGAACTTTGACATTTTTATTCGTGTTTTTGAATGAATTACTACCGCTCAATTGCTCTGTTGTCCCAGCCGAATATTCATGGGATGAATGACCTTGTTGTGTTCATAAAGCTGTCTGGAATAGCTGTTGGGAGGAGTTCAATTCAGCAGGGATGCATCCAAGCAAGTTTGGGACTGGTGAGGACAGGTAAAGTCTGTCCAAGCAAAGAAGACATTCTGGTAAAATAATAAAATGATTCCATCTCGGTCAATTTAGGCTCAAAAATTATAAATTTGATCTCAAATTGTGGGAAACATTCTCATCTACAATTTGGAACCAAATTTATGATTTTCAAACAATATTGACCGAGCTGGAGTCATTTTCCATCCTGCCAGAATGTATTCTTTGCTTGGACAGACTATAGCCAATAGAATGGGTTATGGGATTATTTGCTCAGACTAGAACTATCGGGTCAAATTGAAACTTATATTCTCTGTATCTTGATAAAAGTAATTCTTCAGTATTTTTCTACTTGTTCTTTATCTATTTATTCAATTCTATTATGGGTACCCAGTAAATTCTGGTAGTATGTAATATAAAATAGCATTGATTCAATTTCGAACTGAAGTAAAGAAAGAATAATACAGTCTATAGTCCATTCACGATCACTTGAGACGAAATAAACAAACCCCTTGCGTGTGTGTGCGTGTAATGGAAGGTCTTCTTCTATGCGAAAAAGTCTGATTCAGTTGAACAGCTGACTCTTGTCTGGAGCTGTGATTTGCTAAAGTCCGACTTGTCTTTTCTCAAGACTGTTGTCTTGAGCTGTGATTGGCTACAGCTGTTGGTCTGTGGCCGAAAGTTTTGCATAGAAGAAGACCTTCCCATTATACGCACACACTCAAAAAGTTTGTTTATTTCGTCTCAAGTGATCGTGAATGGAGTATAGGTGCATGATTGGATTCACTGCTTTGTGGTCTATTGCAATCCTTATTGTATTTGTTGCAACTTTCAACCTGAAAAATAGTGAGTACAATGCATTAAGAGTTGTAAGTTGTGGCAAGTAAGAAAGTGGAGCATATGGTGTCCTGTGATATCGGCTTATTTCCAATTAGATGAAACGAGATTTCTTTGATACAGCATTTTTTCCATTGTCCTTCTCTGTCATCAACATAAAAGAGCTGTTAAGAAGTTTGTTGACTTAATATGGATAGTAAAGTTTGAAAATCTTATAAATTATGAATTCTAAATTATAATCGTCATATGCGAAAAATTCCTTGTACATGAAAAGTATGCTTTCAATGTACGTGTAGTTACTACATGAGGAGACCCTGTTCGAGTAATAGAACTTACAAAATTAGTAATAGAACAGTAGAACTTACAGAAATGGAGAGACCCTGTTTTGAGTTATAAAATGAGCAGAGAAAAGTTCAAATCAGATGTTCATTCAACTATCACTTCAGAATATTTAATGAAAAATTGAATATTCACTGAAATACAATCCATATTAACATGAATGGATGAGTTTAGAGATGATCAAAGCATTCAACTTGTCCAGGTGGTCAGATGCATTGATCAAATACTCGTAATCTATCCACCTATAATAATAATCAGGGCCCTGGCTTATAAACATTTTACAATCCACATTACTCATAATTCGTGGATTTTATGGGCGTTTCTGTCTCATAAACGTTTCCAATAAAAAGCAAATTCTACAGTTTCAGCTGATTAAAAAAAAATGACATAAAACGAATTTACCTCAAGTAAATAGAATATCGGAATAGTCCAATGCTATTCCTTTAAAACCAAAACGTTGCTCCTAATTTAATGATTTTGATATATAAATTTATTTATTACTATGAATATATTTAATAATAAATATCAATCATTATTTTTATAGTGAGATTTGAACAGGAATCATTTTTGTCGCTGAAATATTATCATAACCTACAAATAAAATCGTAAACAAACCAAGTAAGAAGACCTAGCCTTGTAATCTAAAATGGCCGCGATGATTCGAGTTTGAACAGCTGATATCGTGAATTTTTTGTCTGAACTAATTTACATAGACATATAACCTACATCTTAAACCTTCATCATTCATCATCACTCATTCATCCTTCGCTTAAAATACTTGGAAACCAATTCGCAATTGTGAAGAAAGAATAGAGAATACATGGGATTTCCTATTCCACTCGAACCATCGCGGCCATTTTGATTCGAATGTTAGGGTCTTCTAGTGAGTTTTGCCTATTCGTTGATTCAACAGCTGATTCTTTCAAAAATTTGGAGCAATGTAAATCGAGAGTTTTATTGGTGAATCTACTATCCCAATCACTTGTTTTTCATCAGAAAAACGAGCTGTAAATCTTTATAAGCCAGGGCCCTGGGTTACTCTTTCAATTGCTGTGATTAGTCGCAGATGAGTTCCTAACAAATCAATTTAATAATTATCATGATCGATATTTAATTATTATGCTCATTTTTGGCGCTTTGGCTCATATCAAACTAAGAGATTGCCGTAGCGTAGAATCGAGTAGCAATATTATAAGTAGGCTATATCAAAAAGATTTTTGTTGAAATCAATTCCATTATCCCGGATATTAGGAATTGTGGAACCAATCAAAACTATGTGCATTCCACAAAATCTCCGATTCTCATTGAAGCTGAAGTTTCAAATAGATTAAGATAAATGTAAAATCTTGATAAATTTTTTTAGCCTTGAGCTAGGATGATTTCCTGTTTTCTTTTCTACCATTTTGAATTGTCCCATAATTTCCTTCTTACTTTCGCTGACGTATTTATTATCGGAGTAGAAATGGAAATATCCTTTACTAGGCGAAGTTACGTTTAGGAAGTCCTCTTTAACAGTTGAACTTAAATAATTGACTCCATTGTCAGAATAATTTTCAATCTAATTATCGATATTATTGATAGGCGTTGAAGTTTAATCTTCTCTCTGTATTCAACTATTAATCTCCATACAAAGTGCTGTTTTTGAGATAAGTGAAAATAGGACAATTCTCTTAACTTTCCCTTTCTGACAATGCAGACTTCTCCGAATTCCTGTTTCTTGATTCTCTGTCAAGTTTCTAACTGCTTTCCTGTCACTTGCGCCCTTCTCCCTAGTGGAATACGCTATTGAATTCGTTCTAATCTCGTTCTATCTTCATTTTCTTTGTCTCAATTCGTTCTTCTGGCTTTGCCTTAGCGGAGCGCTTTCCTTCTCGACTTTTCGTGAATAATGCATGACACTTGGTGCCGGAGTTTGCAGGCAACAAAGACTCAAGTTTACATTTTCACACGAACTTGACTCCACGATGGGAATAAGTAACGTACTGTCTGTCGCTTTGCACTTACGGCCCTAGTTGTTTGTCGTCTTAAATACGCATCTTCGTTGTGCCAATCTTTAGATAACTCTGGTACAGACTTATTCAAAGTTGCTCACTAAATTTCTGGTTAAAACTGAACTATGCCTCGGTCTGCAAACTGAGAGTTTTCCGTAATTGAGCCTGCATCCGACTGATCGGTTCCCAAGAACTGCAATAGGAACTGCACATTTGATTCCAAGAATGGCACTTGCCGGATTTTGCGAATTGATTTTTCCTCAGCTTCTTATTTTGAGTTTTCCAGGAAATCAATAAGTTAGATGAACGAGAAGCGAAAGATAAATGTGAAAAAGATAAATTCAAACGAAAAATCACATCAACAGTAATCTCAGAGGTATTATTACGAAATCAATTTCCTATAACAATGGCCGACTGAAACTTTGGATTACTTGATAAATCAATCCAAGAACTAGGTTTTTCAAATACACATATGATATAAATACCCTATCCACCAAGTAGTTTAAGAAGATTGAATTTATTCAAGTATTTAAACTATTTATATTGGTACACTGCTTGGATTGCGTTTCAAATCATTATTTCAGGGAAACTGTCTCTCTGGAAAAAATTCCTGGAAAGTATCACCTGGAAAACCCGCAAAAATTGCAATCCAAGCAGTATTCAAAGAATCACAACTTCCGAAAAATTTAATTTGCTTCAAACTCTTGATGAACAGTATAGACTCGGCCACAGAACCGCTTGTGAATCAATTTATTCGGAATAGGAGGAGCCGCAGACTGTGATTGCAATTCTGTTTGGTATGAAATCAGCAACGTCTGGTCGGATGGGATGTGAATTTGCACGCGATCCTATTATCTTTTCACACGTCTCAAAGTGGATGGGACCGCCGCTGTCATCTCTTTTCTTGCAGCCGGGATTTGTGGTGTGATTTACTGCCATCGTCACTCTTGTTATCTCAGCCTCATCCAACCTATTTCAAAAGGTTTGCTTAGTTTGCTGAATTAATCTTGTTCTTTCAGCGGTTTCATCGACGTACGACGAACACCCCTCAGCACAAGCGCGCGTGTGATTTGAATCTCAAAATCTACGAAAATGATGTGCAAATTGCAAATTTGAAGAGCTGCACGTTATGCAAAGCATTGCCATACTCGTGCACGATTTCTCTACAAAACGTTGTTTTTTCTCCCGTTTCTATTATGAGATCCAAAAATATGATAAGTTTGAAATAATAATAGTTATAATTATCACCGTGGTGTTTTAACGCCAATAATTCGAATCCAAAACACATGTTGTTCTGAGTTATTATACATGATTGAAGCTTAGCACGATGTTCCTAATTATTCTACCCTGAAATTCAAAGCAATCGCGTGAATTTCAAGTGATGTTGTAAGCTTTTTTTTTTTATTGCGGATGATGCCCACATAAGCATTTTAGCTTGTGCGTGGGTAATGGATCTTGAGTGCTAATTGATGAGGTGAAAAACAGCCATGCCACTGGGATTCGAACCCAGACCTCCGGCAGTGCTAGCGGACTGAAGGTTGTGACGCCCTAGCCCACTGCGCCACCGCGGCCGGCGCAATAAGTTGTAACCAAAGATCAGAAGAATTAGTTCTGTGGTTGTAAATCTTGTGATTTAAGGTGCAAATGGTGTTCGATGCAATTAATGCAATCGATGATGATATCCAATCTATGAAAATCTTTTCAATTTATGCAGGGGGGAGTGATAATGGAAAGGAAATCAATAGCTACATAAAACTGGTGCATCCAGGTAACTTAATAAATTGGATCTTTGAATCTGGAAGATATTGCAATAGAAATATACTGTTCTTGAATAGCTATTGCATTTTTTTCATTCATTAAGTCTGATGATCGATGCATTAGTAATTTAAATTTGAGGACTCTTCCATGATGATAAATTTTGATGTTCTGTTATTCTGGTTCGCCTTCCACAACACGTATGAATAGCCCAGATCACCTAATCACTTTGAACTTTCCAAGTTCAGTATAAGTATAACGTATAAGTATAACGTATAAGTATAACGTATAAGTATGCCTTCGCCACAGCCGACTTTGCGAAGTATGCGAAGTAACGCTACTTAAATCGGCAAGGCTTCAAGACTTACCTGTGAATCTGTGAGTGAATGAATTCAGCATTAAACATTTTTTCCATCTATACTCCTACTTGCGTGCAAATTTTATAATTCAGCAAGTAGTATTTTTTATTTTGGCATATTTCTAGCTTTCGTTTTGTATATGAAACATTATTGATAGACCTTTTCATGATATATTCTTTTTCTGATTATACCTGTTTCATTATTTGATGAATTGTATTGTTGTGTCAAAATAAAGAGATATTTGAATTTGTTTTAAACCTCTCTACAAGGTACGTTTTGATACGAAGCGCTGATACAGAAGTCCAAAATTGATACGTGATTGTTCTTGAAGGAATCTCCTTGATATTCTTGCATCTCCTCTATTTATGAACGTGAGGTTGCTATTATTTAAATTAACTAAAGCTCTCTGAATCGCAGTGTCTCACCATTACTCTCTATCAATACAGCTTGAGTTTGAAGGCTCTTAAAATGTTCAATCATCCACAAATAATGATCGAGAATTAGCTTATTTCCAATATGGCGGCGATTCATAACCTTCTTTCCTGTATCAATTTTGGATTATACTACTTCGTATCACTGCTGTCTATGAATATTCGCTGTATAAAGAGGCATCTACAGAGCTTCTGATATTCTATAAAAACAAATTCCCAGATGTAGTTTATAATTCTTAGAAATGTAATTCTCACTAACAATTGTGGTTTTACAATGGAAACTCATGGATCATGAGTATGAAAATTGAGAGCTGATCATTATTGAAGCCTTTAGTAGTGCATGAATAAACCATCAAGTACCTGCTAATTACTATTTGTTTGTTCAATGCGTTTGCATGGCTCCCTGATAGCACAAACAGCTTGGGTCCAGCTGGTTTCCAGCTTGAATGTTCCATTCAATAAGCTGGATTCAAGCTTGGAACTTACAGTCTGAAAGCTGTAATACAGCTTGATTCGAGTTAAGGAGTTACCACGTTTCTAGGTGTTTGCAAAGCTTGAAAGTTCAAGCTGGAATCAAGTTTAATCATCCAAGCTTAAAAGTTCAAGCTGGAATCAAAGTTGATTCTAGTTTGAAACAAGCTGAACTGTAGTGGAACATTCAGGGTTGATTTTAAGAATGAAAATTCCAGCTTGTAACAGGTTGGTTTGTTCAAACTGGAACTTCCAATTCAGAATCCACTTAATTTACAGCTTGAAATAAGCTTACTTGCTATCTGGGCTATTATGTTATTATTCTCTGAAATATAATATAACCGAGCTGATTGGGAGAGGAGTGTAATACAAGCCTTGATGCGTCTATTGAAACATTATTGTTTGAATATTGGAAAAATGTTCTATTTTGATCCACAGCATCGATATAAAGTGTCTTCATGAAAGAAAAGTTTGTAAAAGAGCGATGAGACCTCTAATTAAGAACAATTTCCTATTAAAACTTTACCGGAAAGTTCAAATAGAAAGCAATATCCACTTTGATGTTCGCCCTTATAATGAATTCACAGTCACGTGACTTGTACAAGTCAAAGTTTCAAAAGCTTCACGCTGCTGAAATTAAGGCGATCAATCCACAGCTCTTTTCCCTATGCTTCCCTCATGATCGTCAAAAGTCAAACCTTTTTGTTCATCATGAACATGATATCGAAACTCTCAAAGCGAGTACAAAGTTATTATTGGAATTGATAATCGAACTTATCCAATATTGAGTGGAATGGCGGAATATAGAGATAGTTGATATTTCCAAGAAGTATGCTAATTAAATCTGAAATATGATGGATCTGTAATAATTTCTGATTGAGAGTTAGTTGATAATGAATGATGACTTTCAGTCATTTAATGGAAATTCTGAAAAAATGATAGTGTATAGCTGAATTCGATAAAATTATAGTATTAAAGTATTTTAAAAGTTGTATATTGTCATACAATGATATAGTATTAATTTTACATATTACATATTATACGTATTAATTTTTCATACAAGTTGTTTAAAGAGCTAGTTTGGGATGAGAATATCGTCTTGTCATTCAATATTTGAATAAGCGATTGAATAAAGGAAAGGCTTGTTCGTAAATTATTTCTCTATATTAGCAGAAGACAACTTGTGAAGAGGCTTTGTCGTTGAAGATATTGCTTTCGTCTTGATTTGAACAAGCTCTTTTGAAATCAAAAGATGTTAGCGGAAATCAGAATTGGATGACGCACTTTGGTTGTGAACGAGCTGTGCAATATTGCAGGTTTGAGATAGAGTTGATTTCAAGTCAATTGAAGCTCTCTATATCTGTCAAGCATGGAAGACATTCTGGGAAGATGGGGAAATGACTCCAGCTCGGTCAATATTGGTCTAAAATTTATTAATTTCATATGAATTTAAAGGAAATATTCTGATCTACAATTTAAGACCGAATGTATATATTCGGGTTAATATTGACCAAGCTGGAGTCATTTTCTCATATTGCCAGAATGTCCTCTCTGATTGGACAGACTATACCTGTGTGACATGTTCAAATTTGAGAGATGGAGTTTTTGCCGAAGAGCTGGAAGCGATTGAGTCTTTCATTCGAGAGCCTGTCATTATTTGAAACACTTTTTTCGATAGGTTTAGAGTGCTCGAAACACGCCAAAACGAGATGTGACTGACTGAAGTGAGTCAGACACAGAAATAAACCAGCGCTCACGACAAAATTGCTCCCAGCTCTTGTTGGGCATATGCAGATATTTTCATGATGGAATGTGATTGTTAGGATACACATATAATATACAGTATTCGAAAATTTCTCTCTCGTAATCAAAAAACTCACAAAGCGATGAAAAAGTTGGCTGATCAATTAATTCATCAATTACACATGTGGTTACTCACTTACTAATAAATTTCGTGTTTTTACATCCAACATTCGCTTGTGAACGAACGTACAAAGCGTTGAAAAAGTTGGCTGATCAATTCATCAATTGCACAAGTGGTTACTCACTTAATGAATTTCGCCTTTCTGCATCAAACATTCTTTGACCATTGACGTCCAAACAAGAGTGAGTATTCAAGCGGCAAGAAACGCAAAAACGCTTCTATTCCCTGTTTACCAACACCAAATGCTTCGTAACTTCACAGAAGAGCTTAGCTGTGTTTTAAGCGCATTAGGGCCTTACTCACAGGATTCTACAGATTAAGTACTTTGCACTCTACTATAAACATATCTAATTCCTGTTAGAAGTAAACCTTGTTTACCTGCAGAACATACATGATACAGAAGAGGATTACTCTGTATCATCCGCACAAAACCGCATTTTATTTGCCTTTAAAGTCTCTTAGCTTCCTAACAACCAAAGGTGGATGCAAGATCAGAAACTTCGTCAGAATGAGTTGAAGAAGGATCCATTTCAACTACTGAATAAATATTGTTCTCCTGTTTAATAGTATAGTAATAAAATGCTCTTATCATGCATGCTCTAATCAACATTAATCAGCTTTGATTAAAATTGGTCGTTATATTTTAATACTTTGATTATGCCGGCCGGGTTGGCCGAGTGGTCTGGGGCGTTACAACCTTCAGTCCGCTAGCGCTACCCGGTCGTGGGTTCGAATCCCACCAGAGGCATGGTCGTTTATGCACCTCATAAATCACCCTCGCACATTCCATTACCCACGCACAAGTAAATTCAAATACTTATGTGGGCATCATCGGCAGCAAAAAAAGAGAAAAAATTATTATTATTGAGAGATATGAGAGTGTTTTATTAAAATTATCTGCTATGGATTTAATCAACTGAGGATAAATAGTATTGTAAGTGATGAGTGGAATTTTATAGAATGAACCTGATTGTTTTAATCATTATCATAACTCTAATGGCGGCTACATCCAGGAAGATTGCGATAAAATTTCATCAAATTGGATAACATTGCATATTTCAATTCGTTTATTGGTTCTCATTGCATTGGTTCCTCAGAGGAATAAAATTTTGTCAACTCATCCGAATACTCGTATTGAAGGAAGACTGCATCCAATTTCTACTCAACCTTTTTATGTTTTCGGAATAGTTACTGAAAGTTTCTGGCACGTGATTTCTAATAATTTTTGTCCTGTAGGAGAACTTCTCAATAAACTCTCTTGAAGTTGAAAAAAGAATGTTCTAGAAAAGTGTTCTCGCAAAATCAATTCTACGATGAAGGCGAAGCGATTGTCAAATGTGATATTCGAAGACAACTGAGTTTCAAAGCAAAAGTTAGCCAGCAGTTATTTTTTCTTTGGAAACGAAGAACAGTAAACATAAAAAGTTGTAAGGGTAACGATGATTCGGGGACAACACAAGTTGCTACTGGTGAACGGAAGAATCACCGGGACTTTGGAACTTTGATCCTTCTCTTCTTGCGAGTTGTTTTCTTTGCTGTTTGACAACACAGGGGATACCAGACCGAGAGGCCCCCCCTGACCCCCCACCAAATACATTAATTATCTCTGGTAACATCGAAAGAGCACCAGCAGTAAAAAGGAAGAAGCTTCCTTTCCACCAAACTATTTCCTAGTTTTTCATTTATCTGTTTCGGGAGTGTTATTCTTGACTTCCGCTTCCGACTTTCCAACTCATCGAACTTGGTCGGTCCTATTGCTTCCAGAGAGGATGTTTCGAGTTCCAAAATGGCCGTACAAGTGATACGCGAGGGACTTGCATTGGTCCCAACTGTAATCCATTTACCTCTGAAAAGTTGGGATGCTCAATACACACATTTCAGAGACCAAAAAATAAATTGTCTAGTTAGGCCTCTAGTCACCATTTTCACGAACTTCGCTATGGAGTAAATCAAGGATCACTTCGTATCGAGAATTTTCTTTGATGAGCGCATTCTATCTCTCCAATATTTTTCTTCTAAGATTCTTTTCGTTTCTATGGTTTACTTCTCTCAACTTTTTAGACGTTTTGAGCGGAAAAAGCGTAGTTTCTGAACCACTTTCAACTTCAGAAAATTTTCGTAAGAGTAACATCACTTCATATTGAGAAAGACTCAGTCCCCATAGAAAAAATTTAATGTGGTATTTTCGTATTTTGATATTTATAATGATGATATAAAAATCTAGAAACGGATGGTTTACCTAATTCTCCGGTTCAAATACGACGATTTTTTTAAATAACAGCGAAGATTGGTTTTTCGACCCTGTTGCACTGGGGGCTCGTGCCCACTGTACAGCACTTCACCTGTTTCGTGGGCAGAAGTCGCCAGTGCTCTGTTGAACAGATTGGTCCAATGCGAACGGTTTGTAGCTGATATAAAATAAACACGCTACTGAACAAAATCAGACATCAGATACATTTTCAATAGAAATAGGATGAAAATGAACTCTGTTCATCATACCCTCACCTGAATTGATGTGATATGTGATTAATAAATTACATTTTCCTGTATACCAGTTGAACTATTCAGTGGAGTGTTTCTCCTGTTTACTGTTTAATTTCTTCCTCACACTTACTCACTCTTACTCGCTCTCATTCAGTCTCTTTCTCATTCTCTCTCTCTCCTCTCTGTCTTCCGCACCATAGTGTAATTAATGTATTTTTTATTTTTATGGCATATTATTTAAACGATCTACTGTTTTATGTAATCTACATGAATAAAGTGATTGAATCTGAATCTCTCTTACTTACTCCCTCATTCTATCAAACTCTATGACACCTACTCACTTAAACTCCTTCCCTCTCACTCACTCTCTCACTGGCTTGCATGCCTCAACTTCGCCCACAAGCTCTTGTAAAATTTTTACAAAGTGTAAAATAAAGTCTTTTTTATCTATCTATCTCCCACTCACTCACATATTCACTCATTCACTCACCCTTTCTGCCTCATTCTGCGTGTGTATGCAAGTGCGTGCGCAACGCCTGTGAGGTAGGTCATGCGCAGATAGCTGTGAGCCCAGTAGAAATCCGGCAGTTAGTTACGCGACTTCAACATTATCGGTTCTTTCCGTGAAAATCGTTTCCCTTCCCAGTTATCAGATGGAGCGGCTCTTTGCAGGCCGGCAACTTTCAAACCATCGATCAGTGAATCGATAAGCGGTAATTGAAAATGCCAGAAGTATAGTTGAAAAATAATGAGAATGAATATTTGTGGAAAAATGTTGGTTTGAATTCGACGGTGATCTCTACTGTTTATTGAGTCAAATTAAATGTACATAGAACTCTACTTTAAATAAATTAATAATTCTTGAATCAATTCTTGCATGTGAGTAGGTCCTTGCAGAAACTATGGGCGATCAAATTTGAAAGTTTGATTTACAGAAATCAGTCGAATAAAGTTTACTCACAGAAAGGTAAGAAGCGATTGAAAGTTGTTTTTAAGAACTAAAATCAGAAAATAATCATGTTAGCAAACGATTAAAGTGTTGTTGATATGATAATCTTAAATTTTTATCATTGAGAATAAGATTGATGCTCATAACTGTTCGATCCACATCAAGATACACTGACCTGCAAGTTAGAGAATATAGCTGGGATTCTGCAACCAACCCAGTGATCAAAAATTATAAAAAAATGTCATAATTTACATTTCCTAACAAACAATAGATTTTTTCCGAAATGTAATATTTTTAGGATGATATCTACGTCAAACTTAGAATACCTTTTTGAATGAAACCTTGAAAAGAAAGAGATATGAGATTTTCGAAATAGAGATTATCGTTGAGTTTTCTCTCTCTACCAGCTCTCTTTTTTCGGTTAAGTTACTCTCTTCTCTTTCACTCGCAGTTCATTTCGGTGATGGAAAGCGTGAGGACTGCTAATTCCTTTGAAAATTATTCTCAAGCTAGTATTGTCAAAATGATTCCTTTCCAGGAGGAATTTCGAGAAATACTCATTTAAAACTAGTCGAAAATCTATCCAGAACATCTTTTAACCACCTCTCGTCAAAATATGAACCACCGCGCTTTAAAATTTTGAGCAATACTTCAAGCAAAAATTTTTTTTTTTTTTTTTCTAATGAATGTCATTGAAACTTGTCTTAGAGACAAACCATCAATTTTCAGTTCACTTTTCTTAACTATAACACGACTAAAAACTTCAGTTCATCCAACGACGACTAAAGCAGTTCTGAGAGCAGCACTGAAACTGTATGCACTCACTATCACCAGTAGGTTTTAAACTAATTCAAAAGGCTTCGTTCTCTTAAGCCTCCTGATAATATCTTGATTTTGGAGTAGTAGGCCTGCCTCTGGGGTTGACATGATGATGGAGTCTGGACTCATGGCGCATAGCAAATCGTCTTATCTCACTAGACACAAACGGTATACGTAGATCTCTGTGCAAATCACTGTTTCTAATGTACCAAGGAGCGTTGACCATATTCCTCAATACTTTATTTTGAAATTTCTGTATCAAATTGACATTACTCTTACAGGCACAACCCCAGAGCTGAATCCCATACACCCAAATTGGTTTTAATATCTGGTTGTATAGAATTATCTTGTTCTTTAGAGATAAGCTGGATTGACGACCAATCAACCAATACATTTGTCCATATTTAATATCAAGCTGTTTCCTTTTTATTTTTATATGTTCCTTCCACTTCAATTTGACATCTAATGTCATTCCTAGATATTTAGCAGTATTTTCACATGGAATTCTATGGCCATTCAGGCTGATATCAATTGTTTCTATTACTTTTTTGTTGGTGAAATTTATTATTGATGATTTCGATTCATTTAGCTTTATCTTCCATTTCTTAGTCCATTGGCATAGTCGATCTGCAGCTACTTGGAGAGTGGTGGATGTTTCTTGTATAGTGGCGCCTGTAGTCAGAAGCGCAGTGTCGTCGGCAAATGTTGCAAGTGATGCCATCACAATGTGGAATATCGCATGTGTACAAAGGTACAAAATTGGCCCCCATTACACTACCTTGAGGTACTCCTGCCCCAATATCTTTCAAGTTTGAGTAGTCATCATTCTGCTTTACTCTGAATGTTCTATTTGTTATGTAAGACGAAATCAGTTCTACATATTTTTTTGGCAAAAGTGAATCAAGTTTTTTGTCAGTCCTTCATGCCAAACTTTTTCAAAGGCTTGGGCTACATCAAGGAAAATAGCAGAGCAAATTTTCTTCTCCTCCAAACACTTCTCTATAATATTGGTTATTCTGTGAATCTGTTCGATTGTAGAGTGCTTCCTCCTGAATCCAAACTGATGTGATGGTATGAGCTCTTCTCCCTCAATTATTGGAAGTAATCGTTTGAGAAAGAGTTTTTCAAACAACTTTGAAATGATAGGTAGTAATGATATTGGCCTATAGGATTTGAGTTCATGTGGTGGTTTTCCTGGTTTTTGTAACATTATTATTTCAGCGACTCTCCATGAATCAGGGACATGCTTTAATCTAAATGCTGCATTGAATAAATAAGTGAGCAGAGTTATTGCTTTTCTTGGCAATTTCTTCATAATATTCCCTGTAATTAGATCGAAACCAGGTGCTTTCCTTGTACTTAGATTGGTGAGGATTTCTTTTGATACTTCATTTACACTGACAGGCTGTATATCAGAAATATCTGTATTTTCCCTGGTCTCAATAACTTCGTTTGTAATTACATTGGGCTGAAAAGTTCTAGCTAAATATTCTGCAAATTCTTCCACTTTTTCACTGTCTTTACGAGCCCATAATCCATCTGTCTTTCTCAGTGGTGGGATATGGGATGTTGACATTTTCACTTTTTTCGTTGTCTTCCAAAGTGCAAAGTCTGTCTCCTCATCTGCTGCTCAAGTTTTGAAGATAGGTGTTGAAAGTTTCTTCTTTCCAGATTTTGATCTCCCTTCTCAATTGTTGAGTTTTATTGTTGAGAATTCTTTTATCTTCTGGATCACGTGAATGCTGCCATCTTCTTCTTGCTCTTCTTTTTTCAATTACTAGATCTTTTATTTCTCTTGGATAGTTGATTCCTGCTGTCTGATATGTACGTTCTTTTGTATTTTGCCAGGCTGCTTTTTGTATTAGCTTGAAAAACTTTTCTGCTTCTTCTTCTAACTGCTGTTTGCTTCTTAATTGAACATTTAGGTCAATTTCATCATCTAAAAACAACTGAAAGCTTCGCCAATCTGTAGTTTTATTGACAAGTGTGGGCTTAGCTTGTCTTTTTATTATTCTCTCGCTGAGCGTGAGAATTACAGCAGAATGATCTGAACTTAAGTCGAAATTTTCCTCAATATGAGTAAAATTGGTAGATATTCTCTTTGATATGAAAAAATCTAGGAGGTCAGGGATTTTATTTGTGTCTGTTGGCCAATAAGTCGGACTCATTGAAGAATGAAAAATGCATCCTAATTCATTGATAGCATCTCTTAATTCTCTTCCTTTTATGGATGACAATCGGGAACCCCAGTCAATATGCTTAGCATTAAAATTCCACCTAAAATGAATCTATCACCCAAGTGCTCTAATATCATTTTATATTGATTCTTTTTCAAATTGTATCTAGGAGGACAATAGATTGCTCCAACTCTAAGATTTTGTGCGAGTGTTTCAATTCCTATTACTGTGACCTGTGCTTCTGGCAATTGTAGATTGCATTGTTCATAATGATTTATGTTGTCTTTAACTATTATTGCACTGCCCCCATGAGCTTTATTGTCCGGGTGTATTGTTTGATATATTCTATAGCCTTTTATTTTAAAACATGAATGAGTTGTTGAGTGAGTCTCTGACACTAAGCATACGTCAACTTTATTTGTTTCTAAAAATATTTTTAATTCAAGTTTTCTATTTATAATTCCGTTAGCATTCCAAGTTACTATTCTAAGTTCCCTCTGATTCATTTCCTTATTTGAGATTTGTTTGACAAAGTACTTCTAGATTCTAAAGTTTCTAACCTTTCAGAGAAATTATCCAACTTCTCCATTATCTCGTGCAACATAAATGTAATATTTGACTCATTCATACTATTTGGCTTGAGTGTTTTCATCTGTTCTTTATTACTACTTGTTTTGGTTACTTGTGCATACGATACATTGTTCACTACTTCACTACTTGTGTTGACTCTAGTTGGAACACTTTTTGTTCTATCTTTATACAAATTATCCCTTCTTTTTGAAGTTCTTTAGCTACTAAACAGCCACGATAGTTTGCGGGGTCAGCTTCACCACAGTTGTAGCACTTAGGTGGAGTACTCTTTTTCCTTACAACAATCTTTGGTTAGGTGTTTTCCGGCACACTTGACGCACACAGCTTCATGTTGACAAAATTGAAAGTATGAAAAAATTGCTGACATTTCCGACATTGGGGGATGATTTTGTTACTTCGGAGAGCCTCTATTTTTACTTTCATGTAGCATATGTGCTGAATATTGTATATTTTTTCAATGTCCTCTGTGTTCTCAAACGTAAGCATGAAGAGTGGAAGGCGAATTATGTTATCCTTACCATCGACTTTATTTTTCTTTATTTTATTAACTACATCAATAATTTTGAACCCCTTATCCAAGAGATCAGTTTTGACTTCTTCTGGATCACAAGAAGGATGAAGATCTCTAGCCATGACTCTTATAGGCCTAGATTGCTTATTTTCATAAGTGTGCCAATCTAGCTTATTAGTATTCATTATTTTGGTGACTTCTCTGTATTCCTGATCAGTTTCTACATTTATTTTCAGCTGTTTGTTGTTCATTATTGCTGCTCTATATTTCAAATTGGCCTGTAGCATGATTTCCTTCACTTTATTGTAATCATCTACATTACTCAGAATGATAGGTGGTGGTTTAAGATTCTTTGACTATTTGCTTATTTGATGATTGGTTATCTCCTACCTTGTTTGACGATTTGCCTGTAGTTTCTGTCGGAGATGGCACTGTTGGGGATTGGCTTGCCTTTCTCTTGTTAGGGTCTTTTATTCTTCTTGAGGATCCATTCAGTTTCCTCCCTCAGCTCGTCTTCTGTTTCGTATCCTCCCGTCGCTGATGCTGTTTGCTGCTGGCTCGGTGGACACAATACCGCGGTTTTTCTCAACATTTGTTTTTTTCTGTCGTTGCTTTAGTTTCTAAAGCAAGAAGTCGTTCCTGTAATAGTTCTAATTGATTTTTTAATGCGGCATTATTTTTTAACTGCATTTTCAAATTTTGTTGCTAAGCACTTCCATGCTTCTTTTGCTAGGAATTTTTCTCTCTCTGATTTAAGTAGTTCAGCGTCTTTAGCTTCCATAACGTCTACGATCTCTCCGTTTTTTCCTCTCATCGGTATTTTTAACGATTTTTTGCTATCTGCCATACTGCACTTTTTCAATAAATGGATAATGTTTGCTCAGCACTTCCCGAAGATGGAGTTTAGCACTGCACTGGCATTGTTGTTGAAACACGCGCGTACACGCACACACACTCACGAGGCACTATTGGCACAAACCTATTTTAACTGACTCAACAGTTCTACAATCTAATTTTGAAGATAATTTCACAGGCTCTAAAAAAACGACCAGTTCACCTCGGCTACTGAAAAATGGACGTTCAAGCAAAAATGCTCAAGAAAAGCAAATTTTGCCGAAGGTCTTAGACATTTCTCAGACAAAATAATACACAAGTACTCAGCTGTATAGATCGTCAGTTATGTCATTATCATCAACATAAAGCCACTTTTATTGATACTCTTTTTGAATTGTGTATTTATTTTTGCGGTGATATATTTCCGCTCATGAATTAACTAGAAATTTTGGTATTCTATAAGTTTCAAATGGATTAATGAAATCAGATCTATAAGTGGTGAAATTTGACTGCTTATAAACAATTTTTTTTAGCGAATCAAATAGATAAATAGTAGAATACACTTAACAAAAGGCCGCTTTTCAGCTACTTTCTTACAACTTGAACCGATTTGAAAGCTCATTCCAAACTTCCAAGATGTAGGTACCGTTATATCCTATAATTCGAAAGCAATTGGAACAACAATGTATTCACCACTCCACCTTGATTATTTTATGACGAATTCCTACCTAATCAAGTTTCCGACTTTTGGGCCCATAAAATTGCTGCGATCTCGCGTATGTTGGCCGATTGAATTTGATATCAATTGTGTCAGTTTATCGTCCAATCCATTATTCAATTGGGCGTCTGGCGTTTTCAACCCGGAGTAGGACTGCATCATGCGATAAAATATGAAAAAAAATAATTTACGGGGTTAAAATAATTGGGAAAATTATATTCAAGATATCATTGAATTTGAACAAAAATTTTATGATTTCTTATTTTCGTCGAGGATAAGAATATTGATGGGCCAAGAGTGAAATAATAGGCTTTACCAAGTATTTCTCAATCGTTGTAATAGTATTGAAAAGATTCAACAACTGTTTTAGGCAAAAATCGTAGCTGGAATTGCTCTGGGTCTATTTCTGCTACTGTATAATATTCATTTTTTTAAAATTATCTGTAATGGAAAGAATTCATAACTACTAAGCAGGAGAGTTTATCCGAGTAATAATTTCAAATATTATCAGAGCTTTGCAATATGCTGGAGCTCCTGAGGCTTTATAAAAAGGTTTTTGTGCTTTCAATGACAAATCTGTTTGTAGATTTTAAATTAACTCGTTCTTTACTGCCGTTTTTTTAAATTTTCAATTAGTTCGTACTTTACTGCGGCGGTACTTTAGCGCGGCGCTAAGTGGTTTTCATGAGATTAGCAGATTTTTCTCAACAAACCCAAATATTATGTTGATCATATTATATTCCATCATCAATCTATATCTATATAAGCGAAATGGCACTGTTCCTGACTTCAATTTTTTTTATTGGTGATGATGCCCACATAAGCATTTTAGCTTGTGCGTGGGTAATGGATCTTGAGTGCTAAGGTGATTGATGAGGTGAAAAACAGCCATGCCACTGGGATTCGAACCCAGACCTGCGGCAGTGCAGATCTGAAGGTTGAGACGCCCTAGCCCACTGCGCCACCGAGGCCGATTGATTCATTCATCACCAGAACTAAAGCAAATCCACTGGGAAAGCGAATGCGTTCAAATTTGGCAGGGCATGTTCAGTTGGACGTTTAGACGCGCGCTAAAGAAAGGATTTCAAAAACGTTTCAAGGATACGCCAAATATTTTAGTATTTCTAGAGTTTTTTTCTGACGTTTTCCTAATTTTTTTCGAGAACTGTTGATATTTGTGGCAGGTTCAAATGAGGTCTAGAAATTTATAAGATGAATTAATTTGGAAGATATTGAATCAAGTTTCAAACTATGTCCGATATACTTCCCCAAAGGGTTACGCTTTAAATATTAGCGTTTTACTATTTTTTTTTTGATTTTTCGGAGTTTTTCATAGATTTTTCCCAGAACAAATTGGCAGAAGATGTTGCAATCAGGGTAAACAGGTCCAGATTAGGTGTAGAAATGCTGTGCTCAATAAATTTCAAACCCCTACTGAACGGAATTTGCAGGCGAGCTGGTTGCGAGCCTGTTTGTCTCAACTGACACTGACAGAGGTCTTGCAGGCGAGCGAAGAGCCTGCCGGCTAGTGCATGAATATTGATCAACAAGTTGCCTTCAATTGAGCTTACCACAATAACATTAAATATGTCACATTTCCTAATAATAATGAGTAATAATAAATTTATTTTTCCACATTTTCATTGCATGGGGGTGGCGCGTAGCTGAGTGGGTAGAGCGCTGGCGTTGCAAAACCCCAAAAGGTCCCGGGTTCCAAAACCCAGGTCAGACCAGGGAATTTTTCTCAGGCCACTCTCCCGTGTTTCGGATGGACACGTTAAGCCGTCGGTCCCTGGCTGCTTAAAAACAGTCGTTAAGTCATGTCAGAGGCTCCCGAAATTGATCAGGAGCGACCTGAAAACTTGGACACCAGACCTGAGCCATTGTAATACACGAATATTATTATTTTTATTGCATATTGACAAAAAAATAGACAACTAAACTTAATTTTTGCTTACTTCTAGAATCATTCGAAATAATAATCTAGTATACTACAAATATTGTATCAAAAAATTATCTAAATTATAATTACATATTTCAAGCATTTTCTTAAAAAATAATCTAAATCAGAATAAATAATAATTAAATTCTTATATTGAAGTTATTTGCCTTTTCTAAATATGGTATATCTAAATCCCTGTGGAATACACTGCTTCTGAAACGTTTATAGTCTGTGTTGAAGCAGCTAAAACCCTTCTTTTCTATTAAAAAAAGAAAGAAAGGAAGGATTGATTATATTATTCTCAAAAATATTGGAAGTATCGCTTGAATGGAAAGATAGTATTCGTATTCTCTTGCGCAATGAGTAGGCTCACACATTGATGAATTCACAAAAGATGATAATATAATGAAAATATTCTAATGGCTTTTAATATTGTGGGAGACCCCTTATGGGTAGTTCCACGTTCTTTCACGTGCACTTGGGCAAATACCGGTCACCCATCCAAGAGCAGTCCACAGTGTTCATGACCAACATCAGCACGTTTCACCGATAGATTACACTGAAGGTGATGAAACGTTGAAAGAAGGATGAAAGTCGATTCTTGATGAAAAAAAAATCATACAGAGAAAGCATCTCAATACATGAGTTATCTATTCTTGTTGTTTGATTTAATAGGTGAATCTTTCTCCTAGAGCTCCTATAGTATCATCTTCCCAGAAATAATTGTAACACCATTATTTTATTGTATCACCTCTCGTTTTTTCATTCTTTGTGTTGATCCCATTCGACATTGGTTTCATGCAGAATAAATAAAGTCTACAAATGAATAATCCCAAAGAAGACGTGATTAAAGAGGTGAAATGATGATTAAAGAAGTACTCTGGTGAAGAGTATGAACTTTTCAACTCTTGTACAAAAATAAAATCACTTCTTCCACATATTTATTTGATTTCTATTTTTAGGCGTAAAACGGTTAGGTCCAGGGTTACATCAATTCGATGCCAGATATCATTCATCAATATTCTCGCCAAGGAGCTGAAAAATACGGTGAAAAAATAGAACTTTCTTCTTTTGAGAACATACAAACTGCTAATCAATATTCATGAAACATGTGAAATAATAATTAGAAATAACACTTTTTCAAGGTGGAGCCTATTGACTAGTACAATAGCTAAGCTTATTATTCTGAGGGTGATGCCTGCATAATTCCCAGGCTCAGCGTGTGCAATTAGAGGGATGGGATGATGAGAGATGACAACTAGTTTTTAGCCAGTCCCGGGGCCCACGGCTTATCGTATCCCTCCGAAAGGCGGGGTGGCCGTATTTATGTGAAGGATAATTATTATCATTTTTTTGATGTACTCAACGACAGTCAAGACCCTTTGGGAAAGTCATCCAAAAAGATTACCCCCAAAAAAATTTTTAGTCAACTTTTAAAACCCAATTTTTATTTTTTTTCCTTTTTTCTCTCATCCAAAAAGCCCTTACTCCGAAATTTTTTGAAACAACTCTTGTCGAAAAAAACGGTAAAAAGAAGGGAAATGAATGACATTCTAAATATTCTATTCAGGACTCAAATGGTTTTTTTATTTTTTAATTCACATTTCTTTTAAATTAGTTGCTTCATTGTGACATTTTACAAAGAACCGAAGTTGGGTTTACATTTTCTGTGATCGATGATACTGTTTCAAATAATTTGGGGCCAAGTTCATCTGGAAAAAAGAAATATAATATTAATTGAGAGAATCGCTCCGAGGCAATTAGTTGACTGGGGAAAGGGTGAGGGGAGGAATTTGTAGGGGTGACCGACCGGGCATCGATGGGGGAAGGTCGAAAAATTTTTCCCAAAAAAATTGTTATCGAGAGAAGAAATGGGTTGGTAATTGGACCCGAGCCCAAACCCTTGGGGTTTTTTGCTCTGTGTATCGGTTGGTTGAAAATTGGAACCGTTGAACTCACAAAGCCGCTCTGCGCCTGGCTGTTCAAATGGGAAAGGCACATACCGCACGACCCAATAATTAAACCGTTGAGAGCCAGGGGGGGCCTTTCTGTTTTTCTTCATCTGTGTGTTTCTCTTCAAGTCCTTTCTTCCATTTCTTCCATTATTTCTTCCACAATCGACGTTTCTCCATTGCACTACAATATCTCTCGTTTCGATTCTGCAATTTGTCCCTTGAACCTTCAGAATGAATGGTTCGGCTTTTATTCAGCGAAAAATTGCTCACGTCTCAATGCCATTGCCTGTTTTTGAGATGTCCCAAGCAGACCAGTTGCAAATCCTTTTGAAGCCAAGAGTCTATTTCTGCACAAATTTTTTCTACTTCGATCATTATTCGAAAACATCCAATTTGCCAGCAGCTGCTATAGGGGAAAACCAGAAATCTTTCCATTTCCGGATTTCTATACGTACTATAGGCCTACTGCAATGCAAAATAATGGGACATCCAATTTTATAATCTAATTTCGATTATTCGAAATACTCTACCATAGTACTTGAAAAAGATTGAGTTTGACCTAAGAGGGCTTTAAATTTATATACTGACAATTGAAATTGAATAATTGTTTCTGAGGAATCATTGTGGGTTTTGTTTCTTTAAAACTTTAGTTCCTTTCATGTAAATTAAAGGGACATTAGTAATTTATTTTTCTCATTTTACGTATCCCATTCCACATGAATGATGATCCCCCCCCATCAGGTGAAATGTTCATATCCCTACATGAATAATAATTTACAGTTATAATTATACTATGCTTGCGATTTGAAAAAAAAAAGGGAATTTTTGAAATTGAATGATAAATCAGTTCAAGAATTAGGATATTAGTCTGCAGTTCACAAATTTGTTCATAAAGTCTTTGTTCATAAGATTCTCATGATTTCATTTGAGTTCTCATTTGAATACAATTCCTCACATGAATGATTCCTTCTCCAAAGATACCCAAGTGATATGTTTATGAATTTGTCGTTAGTTCCAATCCAAGAACAGTTTCTCTATGACTCGTTTTCGGTTTCATTCATTATTTCTTTGGTCGAGTTTGTTTAGTAGCCTTATCATTTAGTAGCTTTAATAGCCTTGTACTGAAATGCGATCAAAACATGAGAAATAGATAATTGTATCAATTGGAAATACCTAAATAGAATAAAATCGAATACTAAATGGAAGACGGCCTTATGAGATTTTTCTCTAAAACTAACTATTGTATTAGAATATTTTCATCATATTTGTGATAATATTGATTCAAGTTCGTTTTCAGGAGAATAAAAAATTTATTTATTTTATAACACAACTTCAATATTCTATGCATACAATAAGCTCCTCACAATATGGAAATCTTCACCGATCTATTCATCCAGATTTCAGTCAAGGAATAATTGGGAACCTAGTGGATTAACCCTGGTGACCGGTAACAGATGCTGCGTGGCATATAAAGGTGTCCTTCCGATAAAGTTGCATCGCTCCACTCTCCAGTAGCACAGGTTTGTTATGGAAAGTAGCATTTGCCGAATAGCAATTGGCAGAATCGGACAGGCGAGTCGAATACGTGAGTTTCCGAAGCAGCAAAGCAATCCTCTCCGCTGGACCACCTCTAGTCCCAATAGCAACCTTCTTAGAAAAAGATTGCGCACCTCTTTCGGATATTCCTCCCATCGAAACACTTTTATCGTCGCTACACCCTACTTTCTCTCCTACTATTTTCGGACTTTTTGGCTTTCTGACTAGTTTGTTATCAGAGGAGAAAGTTTTGGTCTCGACTGAATTTTGATCAAGTTTTTTACATCCTTTCCACTCGTTCTATCCTCATTCTCGAAGTTATATAATATTTCTTTAGCAGTTTGATGATGTGAGAATCTTTGTAACCAGGAGTTCTAGTTGAGATAAGAAATCAAGGGAGATACATAGGGAGACTATTTATAACCTACTTAACTAATTATAATATACTGTATTTTTATTATAGTAGGTTCGTTGGAAATACATCACAAAATACTGGAATAACAATATAGTCTGAGTTTAGCATACTAGATTTAAGAACTTTCTTCTTATCTTGATCTAATAATGAAGGTTCTTCGTGCAAAATTCAACTTGTCATTGAATAATTTCAATTAATATTCTCCCATTCTATCCTAGTAGAGTGTTCTTGTGTGAATATGAGCAATTCCATGAGTATTTTCCAATGTCAAAAATAAAGTAGAATTTAAAATGAAATATCAGAAAATATTAATTTTTATATATGTCATTGTACATCACACACATAATAATATTGAATATCAATAACTAGTTGATCAATCCAATGAGAGTTTTGTTTTTATTTTAGTATAGAATATAGCAATAAGTTTTTCAATGATATGACTTCAATCCAGTCAGTATCAAACAGAAACTCTTGTAGGTGATACCAATTGTTTTTCATAACGTATATTTCACAGAACGTTCAACGTGAGTTCTCTGTGACATATGGTGCACTCCTTTTGTTCTGGACAGCTTAAAAAATAGCATCTAGTTTTTCATTTTTCAGCCGCTTTTTTCATCTCAGAATAAAAGCGACGGAGTATTCTTTCAACCTACAAACAACGTCTCTGTCTTTTTCTAGCAGCAACGTTAATTTTCAGCCCGGAAAATGAAGGGACACAAAGAGTGTGAGAGAGAAAGATGCGAAGAGGAAGAATGGGACAGAAAGTGAGGAAGAGAGAGCAGGAGAGAGAGAGGGTGAGAGTGAGGAAGATTGAGTAGGAGAGAGATGAATGTGATGGAGCTACTGTGAGGTACGGTATAAAGCGTCACATCTTAATCTCATAGGCTTATTAAGCCTCCGCATTTTGTTGTCTCGTAGTCAGTGCAGATACAAATTGGCATTAACACATCAAGCCGAGGGAATGCTCACTGTACACTGGTAAGAGAGACTGTTATCTCTCTCATCTCTGACATCTAAGTCCAACCCGGGCTCAACAAAGTGCGTCGTTAGCCCAGGGAGGCGTTGAATGATGGAGTCTCTCTCAGAAGGCTTGCTTGCCGCTGGCGATAATATGTTGCTCGGGAATTTTGTTCACTCGAAAAAAGACAACCACTTCAGAGGCAGTTGCTTTTTTTGAAAGGAGTATAATTGGCGAGTGTTGTGGAAATCCAATGAAATTCCTGTTGAGTAACAATGTTGTACCAGTAATGGAAAGAAAATACAATCAAAAGTGAAAAGGATGAATTCAAGAGTAACTCTCGTTCAATTGATTCAATAAACGTTTCTCATTGCTGACTGTGATGAAAATGAAAACATGTATTTATTTATCCCACTAAATGAGTAATGTTTTGAGGTTTCTGCAACAGTCAAAGTCTATCATCTCTTCATGAAATTTCCTCTAGTTTGAAATTACAAACCCAAAATCTAAAACTCGAACATTCAATAGAAAATATTTCCTTGATGACGGATAATTTTATAAAGTGCAGGAGAGTCTTTGATTAAAATTCGACTCCTGTCCCTTGTTTCTGATGTCAGACGCGTTTCTTATACTTCAAATTGACGAAAATGTTACTGTCACAATAGAATCTAGTGATGTTATGAATATTGACTTATTTTAATGATCAAATTTGCAACTCATGAGTTCTTCCGATGCATTCATTCTCTAGCGATAGTAAAAAATAGAACTTGTATTGATGCGAATTTTTGTACTCCACTCATCAGAACTAGAGAATATTTCAATCATATATTGGAACAAAAACCAAAGTAAGTTTTTTGTTTTCAAATGCATGATGAAAAATCATCACCAACCAACATAAATGACATTCAGTCAAGACGAATAATTTATTGACATATTCAACACTTTTGAAATAATCAACCCCAATTTTAATCTTTAAATCCTGTTAAATTCTTATAATAGAAGAATCTTATATCTCATTAAAAAAAACTGTAGAATATAATACCTCGTGTGATGAGTACAGTCTATTTCAAAGCTGTTTCTAGAAAATTAATCAGAGAAAGAACATTGATAGGCTATTTATGCATTCATTCTCATGATTCATTTTCATTCATTTGATTCATTTGATGAGTCGTTTGATGGCGGAGAATCATTCATTTGATGATTCATTTATGCATTCATCATACCACACGTTTCCACTTCAATAACCTGTACTCTATTAACAGAGTGTTTGAAGCAAATTCTATAATCTATTCATCATTCATGAAACTAGAACGGTTTCTAGATATTTTTTGTACTATGCTTCGTCCGCGTTCTTATTTTTTTCTGAATCTCATTTTTTCTGAAATATAATGGGAGATGAAATTGTAATGGTGCAAAGAATTATATCACCTAGAAAAATTAATTGTTCCAAAAACATGGTTTTGAATAGGCTAGAGAGCACTAGCGGCTCGTACCCACGGAACAGGTGAAGTGCCTGTATCTTTTAATGTACAGCACTTCACCTGTTTCGTGGGCTATAGTGCTATAGAGTCCATACTGTATGGCGTATGATCTCCAGATAGTATAATTACAAAGTCTAGACTGCAGTGGGAAATTATCATCATTTAGAACAGATCCAAAGGTTTTATCTCATGTTAATACATAGCTTATTACGCTAGAGTGAGTGCTATTGAACATTAAACCATGCACCTTTTGTTAGATTCAGTTGAATGAGATCTGATCACGAGAGCGGTAAATTACCGAGGCAAGCTTTTAGCCAGACCTATTGTTCGCGCTACAACGAGCAGGTGCATTGCAAAATGATATATCTAATGTGCCGATTGGGAGACTGCAAATCATTTTTCGTTTCTGTTCAGTTCCCACGTCAAATTAGTAGAAAAATGAGCGGCTAATTCAATTAGAAGTGCAGCCGACTTATCAGTTGGTACCACTGATTTCCCCCAGGTCGTGCGATGTTTCCCCGCGGAGTCAGACCGGGTATAGTCTGTGCAAGCAAAGAAGAAATTCTGGCACGATGGGAAAATGACTCCAGCTGGGTCAATATTTGTTCAATAATTATAAATCTAGTCTCAAATTGTATAAACATATTGATCTACAATTTGAGACCAAATTTATTATTTTTCAAGCAATATTGACCGAGCTGGAGTCATTTGCTCATCTTGTCAGAATGTCTTCTATGCTTGAACAGACTATAACAGCTCAGATAAAAGCCTGCCGAGAACGCACTCTGATGAGACCGGCTACCTCACTATGATTAGCTGCTATACTATCGCTTCTACTGCCGCTTATGCTGCTTCCGCTTCTGCTGCTTTTGCTTTTGTTGCTGCTGCTCCTCCCCACCTTCTGCTAGCGAAATGTCAATTCAAACAGATTAATTTATTGCCAGAGCAGCCGCGTTTTCAAAATAACGAGTTTCATACAAAGTGAAAGATTGAAAAACTGGATTCAATTAGTGTCAGTTAAGTACAACTTTGAAAAAGCGCAATCAATTATCGAATGGAATTGTAATGGACATCGATTTTCAAGCGCTAACTCATCGAAGGTTTTCACATTTTTGAAGTTTTATTTTCCTACACATGAATAAGAATGATTGGAAAACATTTTCTGATGGAAAATAGATATTTTGCTCTGATAATTCCAGAATAATCATAAGCTTTTATCAGATAGCATAGAAGTAAAATTCCATATCTTAATAATTTCACTCGTACAAAGTAGACTTCTCATCTCTCTGTTTTTCTTTAATCTTCTATACTCTTGGCTTCTTTATAATTGATTTCTCCTCTACTCCAAGTTCATACTCTTTGGTTCCTAAGTTCCTATAGGAGAATATGTATTTATATTCATTCAAATAAAAAATATTCATATTCATATTCAAATTTTTATGTATTTCTACTCACAATTTGATCGGTTGAAATTGATATGTCTCTAACTGAGATTGATTATGGTGTTTGGTAGGCTGGAAATGTAGAATTTCTAAGTTTTCAAAAGTAGGGAATTCAAATTCAAAGTAAGTGCAAGTAACTCTTTGAGCTGAAATACTAACATTAAGCTAGATCACGATTTACAGATACTAGAATATATTATGTATTCTTGTATCCGTTAGTTGGATGCTTCAATGAAATAAATAAATAATTTTTAATCTCGTACATTGTGATGTATCTATAGCCTCTACAATGTTAACATGTAATGAATTCTAAGTTGATTGGAAATTTGAGTCTATCCTAATTATAAACCTCTAGCAAGTATCTGAGATTATTCATCGGGGAGGCTGGAATATTGGTCCGCAAGTGAAGCAATAGTGAAGATGCCTGGGGAAGGAACAAGGTGGTTGGATGGATGGAAACGTGGTTATAAGATACATGACCGTTGTGTATTTAGGCCGTACAATTTATAAGCTGCAGCCTTAGCTGGTGTCTAACAAGTGGGGCATCAATCTTGTTGTCTATTCAGGCTTGTTGGAAGGGTAGTCTGATGGGGATTGAGGCGTTGGTAAGAAACCAGCCGGATGAGTGGCAATAGAGAGGGTTCAGGTTTCCAGCATGCAAATCCAAGATGGACGCCAAGGGCTGAGATTTTTGGAGTATTATCTCTATGTTTATGTCTGACATCGTGCGTTTCACGTAATCCTCACAAGCAATTTACCAGTCTCGCTATATTATGGGAAGCGGAAAAGCGGGAAAGCGCCTAGACCCGAGTGCATATTTCCACTGGCAACTAGCTAACTCCTCCCAGCATGATGATAATTTCCGTTTGAGAGCGGCTCGGCAGAAAACCGGTGTAGTTTATTTTCCAGGAAAATCTCCTGATAAGGGGCTCAATCTTTCCAAGAAGCCTTCAAAGTGGAGGAGGATTCTCGTAAATTTTCAATGTACAGCGCAGCGATATTTCTTTTATCAATATGTTAACCCATTGTATTGCATTGTTATCATCTTCTTATTCTGAGAGTTATTTGGAACAAGTTGTAGCATTATTGAAGGGATGATTATTGGATTCTATTTACTTATTTGATAGTGTATTTATTTATTTATCAATCTATTGACAAAAACACATTAAGAAAGAACAGGCATAATTATAGCCCTTGGGCTATAATTTCAAATACAGTACAAAATTTTAGGTTATAAGTCCAAATTAATTTCTTATCAAATTTAATTGGAACTGAGTAGTAGTTTATTAGCTTCTATTCACTTATTTGATAATTAATTTCTTGTTGAAGTTGATTGGAACTGAATTAAAGGGATACTTATTGAATTGTAGGCTATTAAAGCTATTGTGTCGTGTCAACTTAATTTCAATGGATCTATTATATTATAGATCTTAAATGCATTTCCGAGGAAATGTTTTGTTAAGTTTGATGTGCTTTAAGCATGTGCGTGGGTAATAAGAGGGGTGGTTATGAAAGATGACGACTGCTTTTGAGGCAATCGGGACCGACGGCTTTACGTCTCCTCCTAAAGACGGGATTGTGATTGAAGGTTATTAATAAAAAGTGGATAGAAATGAAGTTCGTTAGCTTTCAATTCAGATGTATATCAGATGACAATCAAACTAGCGGCTGGCGATTGACTGTTATTAATTCTCAGCTATGTTATGACAGTCGGCGAGCGGTCTGCGAGAGCTTAACGTATTGGAAGCAACCCATATAATCGGTTTCGCTTTCATAGACCGCTTCGAGACTATCCTGCTAGAGCAGATCGTTATAATAACAGTCACCAGATAATAACAGACGTTATAACAGACATCCACGTTGGCGTCTGCTGTACATAAAGATGAGAAGATTTGTTTAAAAGAATCGAGAGTTAATCTCAATCAATGATTGGAAAATATTCATCAATCTATAACTGTAATCGGGAATCAATCCTTCAACAGCTTTATAATATATCCTTCCTTGTAATATTCATATAGTCTTGCTGATTGAACGTGTGAGATGCTTTCATCTCTAATGTTATATAGTGAGTGCTTTGCAAAATAGCAATGCTCTATTGAATGCCAAGAGGAATGCCAGCTATCAAAGTGCTTGTAGTAGAGAATATTGAGTATTTTCTTGGAGTAAGACATCATTTAAATGAAAAATAAAAATGCAATTCTGAAGAATGTGTATGAATAGATTCTCAATGCTATGGATGAAAGAATTACTCACCAATTTTTTATACGAATGCAGCCAATGAGAAAATAATGAAATGACTTGTTGAGATATTTCTACTACACAGAAGGTCCTTTAGAAATTTATATTCTTCGAAATAATTCCACATGGAATATTCCAGAGAGCCAATCTACCACAAATGGATCCGAACAATAACCTAATAATTGCTTTCCATCCAACAGAATTGCATTCAGTAATAAGCAGACTTCGATATTAGATTTCATCCAAGAAGTGAGTATCGAATATTCGATGAATTCGGCTTCACAATAGTTGAAGTTTCAGATAATTGGAAAAATTCTCAATAATGCAGCTAGGCTCTCGAGTTTTTATCAGATTGACTCTACAAAAATAAGTTATACTTTGTTCTGAGAACAGATATTTATAGGTTTGAGCGTTCCTGATTTTCATTGAAATACTATTCTCGAATCCAAACCAAGATTCATGTTTTAGTATGAGTGAACTTTTTTAATTTTAAAGCATTAATGTACTCGAAGTATTCAAAGTATTTCAATTTCAAAGTATTCGAAGCTTTGATGGAGAATGTCTGATCTCCGTTCAAACATTGACAAATTTAATGTTAGTAATTGAATTGGGGAAAGACGTTCTGGACATTGGTCTATGTTTTTAACCATTAAGTATCTATTCCTGACGAATGTTCTAATAGATTAATAAAATTGATTTCAATTTTAACTCGATTGTGTGATTTTAAACCTGTTCACCATTTTTATCGGGAATAAACGTATTTATTTAACAAAAGCATCATAATAAACTATGAAAGAGGAGAGCCTTCCTCTATGGAATAGATTGACCAGTGAGTTCCAAGGATAGACATCACAGTTGATAATTAGTATTAGCCCTAGTAAACCTAGTTCATATTTGAGCACAAATGTCTCATGACTCTGCAGAATTGTTTTGATAACAGTATTGTCTAAGTATTGTTATCAGAATAGTTTCACATGTCGAAATTGTCCAAGTTTTCTTATTTTCAGATGACAGTGACCATAGAATTTCCCTAGGGGTGACTTTATCACTTTGAAATAGTTGTTCATGTTGTTCGTGAGTGAACAATAAGAAACGTTGATTATCGTTCCCATCAGGTTGATGGTATGTTTACTCGATTTTATCAAGATAATTGACAAGGGTAATATCCACGATAATGACAATACGTTTGCGTGTTTAACGCACGTAAACCCGATTTCAAACTATTAAATCGAGCAATTGTAAAAAATGATAATTAACCAAATTTTACTTCAACAATGTTGATTAATCTATTCGATCATAATATTCAAACTTCCCAAAAACTTATGGCAAAAAGTTGAATGAACCCTAAGATGTTTCCTTAATCAATAATATATTTGATCTTCCAATACGTACGATATTTCGAGTTTCTTCAAATCCTGGAATAATTGAAAAAAGGAGAATGTAAAAGGAGAGCTTTTCCTACTGAGAATAAGAGTCTAGCCTATAATTGGTTTTTCGTCGAGTCCTATCCCTTTCCGATCGGGGTTTCCATAAATTGAATAAAATATTCAGTCGAGAAAAATTCAATCCACATTATTTATGTGTTCAATCAATTTTTGAATTACATTGGAATATAAAGAATAGAAAAGTTGATAGCAATATCTTGCTTCTGCTAACCCCGTCTTTCGGAGGAGACGTAAAGCCGTTGGTCCTGAAACTGCTCTCTCACCATCAATTCTTTCATTACCCACTCACAGTCGTACATGCTTGAAGCAGATGTGGGCTTTCCTTGAAAACATCGTTTCGAGTGAGAAAGCAAAATGTTTACTAATCACTCATTCTATCATTTCCTGTTGTCAAGAAAATTTTAAAGAAACAATTCCAATCAAATTAGAAGTAATTAAAAAGTCTCTTGGACATTTTTGGCTAAATAAATTTTTCAATGAATTGCAAGTTCCAGTAATGCTCTTGAAGAATTGACAACTTCGATTTAAATTGGAGAAGGAATGATTGGAGTGAAATAATTTTCAAGAACTTAATTTTATTTTTCACTTACAATTTTTATATTTTTTCTGTATTTTGTTGCAGATGGACAGAGGTGCCCGCCAGTTTCTCATGGCACTTCCTTGCACGGTTGGCCTCATTCTCACTTTTTCTGCTCAGCCCACTCAGACTGGTGAGTACTCATTAAAATAATAAATTAATGAAGTTATCAGTTTATCACTGATTATTTAAAATCGGAATATTCTTCGATATCCTATTATTTTGGAAATCAACTATCGCAATCGAATTTGATTATATTTTCTAAATCGTATCCAATAGTTTCTGATTACTATGATGAACTCATTTTAGTGAACGATATTGATAAAGAGATACTAGAAGTAACTTCTATAAGTAGCATTCCCAAGCTGCAGCTCAAGCCGTGCGGCTCGAAAAATTGACAGTATTACAAACGCTATATAACATAACGGGGAATGAGTAAGCTGGTACTGTATTTAACACTTGAATCTCATTGGCTGCCAGCTTTTCCCAGTGTTGATAGTGGGGGTGAGAGCCATTTTCTTAGTGGAGTAGGAGGGATCGAGAGGTCTCGTCCAATCATAGAGCTTCTTCGTAACCTTGTCCGACATTTTGTTTGCAAAGGCTTTCATTCTACAGAACATGTTGATTTTTTAAGAATCGTATCACAATATCCAATAATAAAAGATTTCACAAAATATATTGTTGAATATTTTTACAACATATTCGTTATTGAGATAAACAGGGATGCCAAAGTACTATCTCCAGTTTTGAAGAAGGAATCAAACAGCAATTCAATCGCTTTGAAAATGAGATGAATATTCCTATTTTCTCTTGACCATTGTTAATTCAAGTCGAAGAACTTAAATGGTTCAAATTATTGAAGATCATAGCCAAAGTTCCCAAGTAGTTTTGGAAATTCCAATAACTTACCAACCCCCCCACTCCCGATTTACTGGTGCTGAAGTTTTAAAGCTGCAAGTGGAAACCTTTATGGTATCAGGCCTGTATTGTATATCTTACCTCCCATACGTTGCTGGGCCGTTACTGGGCCGCTAGTATTTTCAATTTGGGAAAATGTAACCATTGATTAAAAAAGGTCGGGCACATCAACCCAAACATAGTCGCAGATGAATTCTAACGGATTTAATTTCAACTCATAAAATATTATTGCCATCCATTAATGCCAACCATAAATTACAAAATAGCGTCATTGTAATTTATGTCTCCAGTTGCCAGAGAAAACTAAAGTTGATTTCTGATGAAAAAAATTGGTTTTTCTGTTTTACCTATTGATTGAATATTTTACTTCGCTGATCTCCATTCATTTTTCAATATGAATATCTATAATTATTTCATCTGGTTTTGTAATCTACAATAATAATTCTACATGACTTAGACATCTCTGACTCTGAATACTAAGAAACTTTCAAATAGACCTCTCTAATACCTCTCTAAATACTAAGATCCTCTTTGCTAAAATTATTCATGTGACCTGGTGAATAAACAAATTATTTTTTGATTATTATGTAATATCATTAATATCGAATCTCACACGTTATAGATCAAATAGCCTTCCCCATTATTTTCCACTTCTAATAGTACTGCCACCAAACACAGTATACTAAGTCATATCAACAGAGAGTCAGGAAAATTGATCGAATTATTTCGTCAAAGTGGATCAACCGTCGATCAGTATTGCAATCCAAACATCATGAGTCATATAGTCTGCAAAATGAAGTTCGAAGTTTGATAGGTAGATTAGCTGCAACCCATTGAGTGAGGGGTGGGTGTAACTAGCCACACCCATTGAATCAACTTGATTGCCCGGCAAACATTGTTGCAGTTGCGGGGGCCGCTGTTCCAAGGGCTGCTGTTCCACTCATTCCAGTCTCACGAGTCCTTCTGCATGATCAGCTTGATTAGCAAATGCATAAACAATCACTGGAATGCTAATGGCACACGTGAAACTTCCACTCTCATTACAAAACATTTATGAATCCTGATAGATTGCCAGTCTAATTGAATAATTTCCTACGAGCCCCACTAACTTATTCAAGCCTCCCTTTTGTGCTAAAGTATCAGTACTATAGGGATTTCACAACAATCTGCTTCATTAGTAGCCTAGCATCTAATTAGTTCGAACACTCATTCAATCAATTAATCAATCAAACAAACTAGGGCACTCATTGTTGTCAGGTGGTTTTAGTTCATTGTGTTCAGGAGCTCCCAGTTAGAGTCGTTTCAAATATCAACAACGTATAAGCCTTTGGTAAGTACAGTTTAACCAGAGCGAAGAAGCAGAAACAAATTTTTTTCATTCAATTCAAATGCAAACTTCGCATTCGTTATTGCTTCTTCATTCTGGGGTAACCGTGACGTTATTATAAATATTATGGCCAATTTGAAGATACTCAAAACTAAAATGATATATTAGCGTTCCTATGGTGATATTAGAAGCTTGATAATTTCCATTAAAGTTGAATGACTATTGGTATATAATGAACTCAATAATTCCCAATCCAATAAAAAAGCTGTTGATTAGATCAGTATTTCAAGGGAAACCCGAATATAGCCAGCTTGAATAACACTCTAAATCGCAGAAAAAATTGAAGTTACTTCCAAAAACTAATTCCTGAATAAATGAGCAAATAAAGCAGAGCTATTTTCAATCACAGGCGGCTCGTGTCCACGAAAAAGGTGAAGTGCTGTACAGTAATACATACGGGCACTTCACCTGTTTCGTGGGTACGAGCCACCAGTGTTTTCAATAACTTTCCATATTACGATTTATAAAATACTAGCCGGCAGGCTCGCTTGCTCGCCTTCTCCGCCTAGCCAGGGGGCTCCGCCCCCTGGACCCCAGACAGTATAGGCAGTGTGAGTCAAACAGGCTCGCTTCACTCGCCTGCAAATTCCGTTCAGAAGGGATACGAAATTCATTGAGCACAGCGTTTCTACACCTAATCTGGAGCTGTTTACCTAATTTCAACATTTTCTGCCAATTTGTTCTAGAAAAATCTAATAAAAACTTCGAAAATTCCAAAAAAGGTAAAACGCTAATATTAAGCGTAACCTTGGGAAGAATATCGGACATAGTTTGAAACTTGATTCAATATCTTCCAAATTAGTTCATCTATAATCTCGCTGAACCATTGAATTTACAGTTAGGATTGGTCGTATCAAGGCGGAAGATATGCAACCCGCAACACATCTACAATCTTGAAAACCTGATTACTGGTGTGATCTTGAACGGATTGTAAATATATTCCAACACAACATTTCTAGACCTTATCTGAACCTGCCCACCAAATATTAACATTTTCTACCGATTGGTTCTCGAAAAAATTGAGAAAACGCCGAAAAACTATTGAAAAAGTATTTGGCGTATCCTTGAAAAGTTCCTAAAATCCGTTCTTAGCGCGCGTCTAAACGTCCAACTGAACATGCCTGCCAAATTTGAACGCATTCGGTTCAGTGAAATTTTAGTTCTGGTGATGAATCAGTTAGTGCCATTTCGCTTTTATAGATATAGATAGAAGAAGATAATGTTGATTGATTATTCAAATGAATGAATGGAATATTCTGTAAAGAAGATTAGTTTATTTTGATTAGACTTATCACTTTTATTGGACCTATGGTGTTATTGAAATTAACATTACAGTAATTTAAAACGATGATAATATTGTGAATGAATGGAATATGTTAATAGGCTGATATAGTTCAAACTAAAGATTTTTGTTTGCAACTTCACCTGGAAAAGCATCAATCAAATCTCTGTTCAAAGAACTCATGAACTCAGTTCTCATTAAAATCATCGTAATTATTCCCACCAATATTGTCATTTATGACATGTAGTTTGATTTCTGGATTTGCTTCTCCAAACTAAGTTAGGCTTTACTGAATATTGAATATCGGAGAATAATAAGGTTAGGTCTAAGTATAATAATTGTAGAATTGGAACGGAGTCTCTGTATTTTGCACGAACATGGAAATAGCTTCATTACATTATTGATTGATTTCATTGGAAAGACAGAATCATTCATTGAAAAATTATAATATTTCATTGAAAGACAGACATTGTAAACTGTATCATACTGCCGATCAGTGTCATACTGTAGTCTGGATTGTTTAATAATGAAAAAGATGAAAAAACTGTGATTGACAGGATATGTAAGCTATGGGTTGGTCAAAAGAGTAAAGCGAAATACTATTGCATTTTATACTTTGTCTATGGTGGAAATAGGAGATTATTTAACCATGAGAATAGAATCTACCCAAAGGCTACAACATTGTATGTCTTAATTCATGGTAAAACATAGGAGCTTCGTGATCCAGAAGTAACGGTGGAAAAATCTGGATGCGTTTTTCATGTCAGACAACTCGACTCTCCAATCAGAGCTGTCTGTTGCAACATGATTGCGTGTAGAGAGGCAGGTTAGTCTACTAAAAGTTGTAGAGTGAACGGCTCTATCTGTGTATATAGGTCAATGGTTTGGATGAGAGGTTGTTCAGCGGATTGCATGTCGGAAGTTGGAAGGGGCTTCTCTTATCTTATTCAATGATGGATTTGTGAAAAGTAGTTTGTATTAAATAACAATGATCACTACGAATTGATTTTGGAAGTATTCTAACCCTCAAAAGATTGGATTGGAGATATCTAATAATTCAACTGGAATATACTGTACTCAGATTCTAAAGTCGAATCAAATTCACTGCAAATTCCGTTCAGAAGGAATTCAAAATTTATTGAACACAGAATTTCTAGACCTAATCTGGACCAGTTTATCAAATTTCAACATTCTTTACCAATTTATTCTCAAAGATCCAAGGAAAACTCCGAAAATTAGTAAACGCTAATATTGAGCGTAACCTTGGGAAGTAGGCTATATCGGACATAGTTTGAAACTTGATTCAATAATCAAGATTCTATAATCTCGCTGAACCATTGAATTTTACAGTAAGGATTGGTCGTATCAAGGCAAAAGATATGCAACCCGCAATACATCTACAGTTAAAAAAACAGATAACTGGCGTAATCTTGAACAGAATTCAAAAATATTTTAACACAACATTTCTAGACCTTATCTGAACCTGCCTACCAAATATCAACATTTTCCACCGATTGGTTCTCGAAAAAATTGAGAAAACACAGAAAACCTATAGAAAAACTTAAATATTTGGCGTATCCTTGAAAAGCTTTTAAAATCCGTTTTTAGCGAGCGTCTAAACGTCCAACTGAACATGCATGCCATGAATTTGAACGCATTCGGTTCAGTGGATTTCCAGTTCTGGTAATAATAATAATATTCGTGTAACCTGGCTGGCTCAGGTCTGGTGTCAGAGTTTTCAGGTCGCTTCCAGTTCTGGTGATGAATGAATGAATGAATGAATCGGTCGGTCAGTCAGTCAGTCAGTCAGTGCCATTTCGCTTTTATAGATATAGATAATACCATAAAATAGCCACGAACATTCCCCACCATCTCCCCACCATTAAAAGTCATAAGATTATTTTCATGTAATAGAGACTGAGTATAATAAGTGATATTGTATTTATATCCACTGTTGTAGAAACTTAGTACAATGATGTTTTATTAAACGACTATAAAATGGCTAAGTTGGTCATTTTTATTGCAACTTCGTATGTCACATTTACTTGATTCGAAAAGACAACTACTGAGTCCATGAATATTGTACTTCTAGACTTCAGGGTTGATTTTGCTACATCAAAATTACAACTGTGACTAAATAATGTTATTCAAATCTTGTCAAAATAGATTTTTGTAGTTTGAGGAATCAATTTGCAGGATATCGTGGAATAGTTATTTATTTCAGCCAATATTGGTGTTAGCGAAAATAATTTTGCTGTTTTATAAATATCACTTACCTGAATTGGGGATGAGGAACTCGAGTTTCAACAATATTTTCGCTGAAATGAGTAGGAAATTCTTAGCAAACCAGTTTTGCTGAAAAGTTTGATGTTATTTTTCTCAGTGTATCTAGCTTTTAGTTTGTGATACCAGACATCATAATGCAAAAGCCTTCCTTATTACTCATTCATAGATCCATTCACCTTTATTCACAATGTATAAATTCAACAAAACAAAACAATAATATTTCAAAGACTTATTGATGAGGTGACCCTTACGGGTAGGCTCTCTTTGACATTACGTATTTGAACAACACAAGTTGAAACAAGAAATAATCAAGTTATTCCCGATTATTTATGAGTTGATCCAAATTCCTCGAACATTTCCAATGCACCAGCATTTCATTCATTCATAGTTTTCTCCTACAAACCAACTGATTGCGGGTATCCTTCACAGAAAAGCGATAACTTTCAACTACAGCCTGCGCTGGACTAAAAAATGGTTCATCACGGACTGTACAGAATTACGATTACGTTAATTTGCATGCTTCAGGCTATGTAACTAGAATGTAAATGAATTATGTAACTAGAATTTTACATAATGATGTAACTAGAGTCTGAACACGTGTGAGACGAAAAAATGCCTAAAGGAATTTTCACCGTTCGTAATAATTCCGGCTAATGAACAACGTTCCATAGTTGGCACACCTGCAAACAAGTTGCACTCACACTGGTACTTTCGTGACGTCATTAAGGGCACCTGCTATCTATGGAATTTAATTTTGAAGGGCCAATGCGTTCGTTCTTGGCTATCACGTAGTCTACACCTAGTGCCAGCGACCCAGCCGATAAGCATGCTGATGAATTTCCGCTACCCACGTTGTCTCACTGGTTTTATATCATCACACATTGTTTGATAATAGCATTTCCTGTTGATTCACCAAATCCCGATTGTGGGTTGGTGATTTCTGAATAATGATATAATTATACATTTTACTTGTGTTATAATATATTTGTTATATATAGTTACAATATTATTGTAGCTCCCTTGAGTAGATTGTAGACCAGGTTGATTGTACAGTGTAGACCAGATTGTAGCTCCTTTAAGTAGACCAGAGGTTAGTAGATTGCACAATTCAACATTGCGAACTAGAAACAGCCATCCCATTTGAAACCATTGACCTAAGTTGAAAATCAAACATGTTTTAACTTCTTATCTCTCATATTCGAGTACAATTTCTACAAAATTCGAGTATTCTCCTTTTCCTCATTATAGTTTTTTCATTTGTTTTGTATTGAGTTGTGAAATAGTCATAGAAAACATAAGGAACAGGCGTATTCGTACAGTGTAGAGTGGCTGCATGCGAATCCACAAGAGAAATGACTCATTTTAGCAATATAATGTGTCTATCAATATCAAACATTTTCATAATAACAGTCGATTTTCTCATTTTACAAGAAAAAATTGATTATTCAGTCAGATTTCATTCTGTCGAATCATTTTCAATTTCAGGTACTGTAGCAAAAAAAACAACTAATTTTTTAGCAATGATAAGTCAATTTGTTCTAGTTTTCAAAACGCTGGTTTCTGCTATGTATTCATTTCAGCAAATAGTAGTCTGATTGATGTAATTGCAATGTATATGGAAATAATTTCCGTTTCTGTACCATGGAGTCAGCACAGTGTGATTCCATTGTTCTATTCTTCAATATTGAACTAATATTCTGCAGATTATATTCAAGAGAGAGATTACAATGAACTTATTAGGGAGAAAACACAGACAATACAGTCCAAAACGTTCTTTTCTCAAATTTATATGGATTAGTTTAAAAAAATATAGGTTATGTTCACTTGTTTCTTGATCACTATCACTATTCACAAATTTGACATTAATAAATATGATTAGGAATTTCGAATGTTCATTATCGGGTTTTCCTTCAATAGTAATGTGACCAAATTTCACCTCACATTATCTTCATAACAGAAATGAGAAAGTATTCCAAATTAATTTACATTTCAAATTTTTTCTACAGAGCCAGCTGATGGGCTGAAGTTGACCTACTTTGCAATGGTGTTAGTGTCGTAGGCTGTATGAGCGTGTGTGGCTTTTTCAAAGGTGTAGCTATGGCTATCATAGTAGATCCCAATCATTATTGCAGAAGCTGGCAGTGAACGTGAGATATTTGACTGAACTATGTTCCAGTCAATTATATCATCTCCACGGTATGCAATAAATTCTTGGTGACTAACGTCTGTCGTGAACCTTGATTGAAATACTTGTGGAAGAATTCTCAATGTCCCGTCGATTCAACGAGTTGAGCTTGAGATCCATACAATATCACCTAACAAACGTTGCACTATACTGAACTAATCATTAATCATTTTAGAGAAAAATTCACAACAGATTTATTGTTTAAATTAAAAGACAAGATGTAGTCAAGCAGCTTATTGCCAAGCAACGTAGTTAAAAAATGCTAGTAGTCAAGTGAAGTAGTATGCTTGTAGTCATGCAACGATTTATTTATGCCTTATTAGCTGTTCATGAAAACGTTGTAATCTCATTAATGGATAAGTGATAATAGTAGTTTATGCAACGGTTGTATAATGGGAGCCTTTATAGCATGCGATGAGATGTAAGTTAGAGCCACGAGCGAAGCGAGTGCTCTAAATATCTCACGAGTGCTATAAAGCCCTAATACAACCGTTGCATTTACTATTTTATCTACGACCACCAGTGTAGTTATCAGTATCAAGCTATAGACCACCAGTATCAAGCTATCTGTAAGTGTACTCTATTATAAAAATCAACATACCGTCGTTTATTTAACTTCTTTTGTCTTCATCCTACTTGAACTGTTATGATAATCAACTTATTACTTGTTAAATATGTTAAAAATAACATATCAGTCAGAACCACAAAACGCATTCGAAAAGCAACAAAATCGTGAGTGTTGTTGTAAAGGTGAAAGTTATCAACATATTCACTAACAAAGTTATAAGTATATTAAACTATTTAAACTTTGGACTATTCAAATTAGTTAAATATTCAAATACGTAAATTGAAATATTGACGAAAAAATACTGGTAGGCTACTCAATCCCAGTCGCAGTTTTGATTTTGAGGTTAGTTGAACACTGTTCACTTTTTATCACCTGATTTCAAAACGAAACAAGGAATGTATCATAAAGTGGAATTTGGACTGTATCGAAAAGTTCCTCCTGTATTGAAAAACGTTCATTACGACACGGTTCTAAGATCCCGTTTTGAAAATAATGGTAGTCATTTCGATTTCAATTGTAAAACTGAAATAGGAATTTTTCAATACGCCTGTAGATAAAAATAATTATGGATGAGAATTTTACACAAAACGGAAGTTGATCCAGTATTTGAGGAGAAATGTATTAGTAAATCAAGCGTATTTTCCTTGATAATATTGATACAAGAAAAGCGTTATTCTAGGTGTTATTTCTCCTGAGATATGATATAGGTATAGCGTATTTTTATCGTATTATTGCCACATGAAAAGGATATTATAGGTTTTATTTCGTGTGTGATATAATCAACTATAGGTATGAATGCCTCTGAAATCCTTTAAAGGAGTTTATCTATCTCATCTGCTGTGATAATGATCTTTAGGTATTTGGCTCTGAAACCCTTTTCGTGTTAGCTGAATAGGCAGAAGGAGAAGGTCTCGCCAATTGGCGCCTGGTCGCTTCTGCCAGATTGATCCTGTATTTCGTCATCGAACCGAAAAGAGGAAGTCTCACTTGGTTCCTTGCAAAGGAAACTCGACCGCTGGCTCAATAGAGATTCGATCTTCGATCAGTTTCAGTCACTGTTACTGCTATAATCTGTCCAAGCGAAAAAGACATTCTGGCAGGATGGGAAAATTATTCCAGCTCGATCAATATTGGTTCAAAAATTATAAATTTGAACACAAATCGTAGATCAAAATGTTTCCTACAATTTGAAACCAAATTTTCAATTTTGGTACTGATATTGACCGAGCTGGAGTAATTTTCCCATCTTGCCAGAATGTCTTTTTCGCTTGTACAGACTATATCAGGCCCGATAGCAGTGACCAAATCTATCTAATTGCGTCCGGGACAATTACTTTGTTCTATCAACAGCTTCGAGCCATTCGAGATATTTGTCCTTAGAGGATTCATCCGGTACAGACATATCAGAAAGTGAATGTTATCCCAATATAATATCTCCCTACTATCCGATATCAAGATATCTATAGTAACTGAATGTTATCCTAATAATTATAATATCTCCCTTCTATCCGACACAGAAATATATATAGAAACGGGATGTTATACTAATAACATTTGCGTGATACAATCAGCTTATACCCTCTCTCATAGAATGAGAGATAATCTGTAGCTCATCCTACAAATCGACTTGTCCTTGTTTATTGTATTGTAAGATGATATAATTTTGTCAATATTATTACAAGTAGGCTTGTAATGTAGGTCTATAGAGTTACCGTAGAGGGATTTTATAAGCAAATTAGCCTATCCTGCTAGTTCACTTTCTCTTGATTAGCATTTTCCTCCTTGTATTGATGGGTGTATTCCTTATTGGAGAATTTTCTCTTAATAATTATATTGGACTATAATTATCATAGGCCTATTATAACAACACATGTTGTCACCAAATTTAATCAAAGATTAAGCATATTATTAGTGAGTGATCAACAATCCAACTTGGTGGAACGACTTTTTCTCAGTCAACATTCTGCTCCTTGAAAAAGCTTTTTGCAAGGTTAAGTCAATACAATATTAATACAAGTGGGGATTTGTTGAAGGTTGATCCCTATCTCCATCGAAAGATAAGTGATAACCCCTATAATCCATGCTTCTTATAAACATCTGCTTATGTATATTCAATTGTTAACTAGTGAGAACTTAATAAATACAAACATGAAATGAAATCTGAGTACGCTCAAATCGGAAGTCATTATCTAATTAATTATCTGAATCTAATATTTGTCGTCAGATCAAATCATATGATTAATTAGAGGTATTCTATTCTAGATCATCTTATGAATATTACATTATCCAATCCACAGTATCTCACTTGTCTTCCCAAATCCTACTATTACACATGGTCTATCCTACTGAACGTTATCTTCATGTTCATTATTAATCAACGAATACAATAATAAAAAGTGTAACATACAAATTTGACCAAAACTTCTCCAATACCTGGTCTCAGTCACATGCATTGAGTGGTGTGTGATTGAATAATTGTAATTCGATAATCACTCAATGATTATTGAAGGAAGGGATGAGAGTCATGAGAATGCTTTTTATTTTCAGATGAGGACCTGTTATCAAGGAATTTGAGCTCTTTGCTCTCATTCTTCGCGTCCGACACTGATAACTACCTGCAAGAGCTTAGCGGCTTCTGGTCATATAACGACACCACAGATCTTTCAAAGTATGAAGATTTTGACCACTCAAAGTATCTCGGTATGTATTCGAATATCATAATAATTGTCATCCCTATTGATAAATTCAGAGCTTATTTCAATTAGTTCTAATGATTCCAACTTGGTGTGATACGATGTAAATCATACAGTTGACATTCTTTTAATGTCATTGGAAATTTGTAAAGTTGTAGAGTAAATTAATCAGGTAATAATTTGTAAAAATATGGATTAGCAATTTTTTAATTATTCTGTTTGGATTTATTATCTCACAATGTTCACCATTAATATTTCAATAGGGTTCAAGGTTTGTTTCTAGTCTCGTTTGGCGAGGAAATTAGTTGTAGTCAATATCCTGTTTGGAATATCCATCAGAATATCGTGAAAATAATATTATGTTTTCAGCTCAATGTCTGTGTTTCACCCAATCATTCACTTGTTATTTCGTTTTTCAATAAATAAATAAATTCATAGAATTGATGGAACCTGGAACTGATTTCAAGCAGATTATACATAATAATATATGAATAAACATCATTTTATTGCCAAAAACAAATAACATATTATGGGCAACGTCGAAAAATGATTGAGTTTCTCTTGTTTCTCATTAACAGCAAAAGTGAAATTAAAAATCTAACAATACCTGTTGTTATCAGCATGATATGTATGTTGTTATGGCCATATTAATTCAATTCAATCCAATTCTATTTATTCCAAATGATCAACAATATAACATAATAAATTGACAATTGTGAAACTCCAGTGTTAATGGTGTTCACGCTCTTAATCTCAGGGTTCCTTTTTTGAATAATTTATCTATCCAGGGTATATAGCTCTGAAATCGGAATTCCAAAGAAATTTTGGAGATTAACTCCTCCTATTCTTACCACATCATAAACATTGTAATAATTTATCCAGAGAATAATAGGATTTTTAAATAATAAGATTGTAACCCAGTTTAGGCCAACAAGAAACATATATTTTCGGAATTTCAATATAATACATTAATAGAAATATATCACACAATAATTCATCAATTTTAATTTCATTGTACATAGCTGACAAATAAAATGTTCCATGCGGTTCGGCTATTAGTCTAGGCAATTTGAGACATGTATTCCTATACTAAATTTCTCAATTGAAATACTTGCAAGATTTTTTATTAAATTGGTTATTCTTTGAATAAATTCCACTTTCAGCCTATTAGCTGCACTATTTGATTTTTAACCAGAGCTCTGGGATATACGCGCACTTGAGATCTCATTTAAATTTGAATTTAACGACTCACGGTATACCGGCGAATGTGGCGTGGACCCTCAGGTGGAAAATTTGGTCATCGTCTGGACTATATCATCAATTTGGCTGCTGGGCTTTCATCTCCAATAAATGGTACAGCGTTGGCTCATCAGTTTGGGAAATTTAACACCAGTTTAAATAGTTCAAGAATTTTACGTTTACATGACTTGCATTCAAGATGCTTCAAGCAAGAGGGTTACAGGAAGAAGAAGTTGATCTTCCTCAATTTTTGAAAATCAGTCTTTTAGCTATGACGTAAATCGTCTATCTGGTCTGTGATTGGTTAACAGAGTCTATAGCAGTAGCGGGTTTCAAATTTGAATTGAATATATCACCAATGACCAGTTCACAAATCCTTGAAGAGTTATAAACTGAGTGATCAAAAACTTAAATCTAAGGTATTTAATAACAAATAATATCATACATGAACCAATAGGCCTAGTTTGGTTGATTTTTAACATATAATTATTATTAAATTGCATTTAATAGATTCATGCATGAAGATCCTGACGTCACATCTGAGTCAGGTGAACCATGCTTGCAATTATGCATAAATATTTCTAATAATAAATCAATGAATATACATTAATAATACGAAAATATGCCAATATAACATTTAGGATGAGATAACATAAAATATTATACAAATATATTATATTCAAGGCAATCGATAGGCTTACTATATTGACTAGATTTGAATCAGCAAAACTCTTAATTAATAATTAATATTCATTTAATTTATATAAAAGGTGATAAAAATTAAATTTCTATATAATATAAGCTAGTGTTAACTTTTTTATTTATTTATTTGATATAGAGACATGAGTAGGATGTTACATCAAGTACGTTCAAGTAGATGAACAATCAGCTGATTTTTAACAATTTAAGCCGGCAGGCAGTTTCATTATTTCAGAGGTTAGAAAACACTCAAAATAAATAATATTGTTGATGTAGGATCCCTTATTATTCTAAATGATCGAGCTATAATGATTCTTATCACTCAGGATAACGGCATTTTATAGATAAGCGGCTGTAGTTTGTCAAGTGAGTACTAGAGCCTCCACTTTCAATAATATTAAATTATGGACTAGGTGATTGTTTGATTTGTTGTGTCACACAATACACGTGGAATAATTATTTCCCCGCATGGACAACTGATCCGTGAGCGGGGAAAGAGTCCACATCTACAGGTGGTATAATAATGTTGTGAACAATTGAAATTGCTAACTTAATATTAGATAAGTAATAAGAAAGAAATACAATTTGAAGTTAATTAAAAATTAATTGAGGCAGAAAATTCTCTCAACTCTAGTATCAGATTCAGAATTCTTCATCTTTTGCTAATTATTTATAATGATCATTATGATGATTGCAGAGCGTCCAGTGGACAGACTGGATGAGGTGGTTCGGATGACACCCAGGCCGGTGCCGATGCCACCCCCACAGCCACCCCCCGTCGAGGCAGCCTCCCCCGAGGAGGCCGACGACATCGACGACCTCGACCAGCTGCTGCCCAGCATGCCGATGTTCGACAACGATATGATCACCAACATTACTGCTCAACTTGGTGGCACGGCTTTTCTCAACTGCCGCATTCGGCAACTTGGCGAAAGAGCGGTAAGATTCAAAATTGCATTATGATTTATAATTATATATGAGTATAATTATGTATTTTTGAAATGATAAAAGTGAAAAAAAGTGATTAAACAATGACATGTTTCAACTTACAGATCAAAATGTTCTTAGTGCTGAAAATGCTTCAGGTTCGATGAAACTAACAATACAATGAAGTTGTATCAAGTTGAAGTTCAATATTTTATTAGGGCTACTAATAATTTTGAATTATCATTATTGAGAAAGTGTTATTGAGAGAATTACTTCAAGGCTGCTTTTATTTGGAATTTTAATTCCAAGCTCAAGTCGCATAATCTTAGTTCACAGCGAGTTGATGCTATAACAAGTAGACTGTTACTATAACAAGTAGATCAAACAATTATTTGACAATGAGTTGACGGTAGGCCTATGTGTTTGGAAAATCAAGAGAATGCGTGTTAAGAACCTTTATTTCTCGTCTAAGATAGAAATATGTTGACAAAAGTTGGCAATTCGACATCAGGTTAACAGTTTGATGTGAATGCATTGATTATACACACCATTGTCCTTCCTTAGATAAATGAATACGAGAATTTGCTCACAATATTCCAACAGGATATTACTGTAGACATATTAACACTCTGTTTCCTATAGCTAGACAAAGCTAACTCATTATGTCCCAAATTTTAAAAATTAATACAGAAAAATGCATTGTGTTTAAACCGTTAAGTTGGCAAATGCAAACCTGCCTACGAGTTTTGTGAAATAAATAATGAAAATTTTACATTGACAAGTAACTGAATGAGTAGCGATGTAATATATAAAGGTGAGAAACCCGAATAGAGCTAATATCCTCCAGCTAATTCCACTATAACAATGGATTAAATTACTACTCATTAGCTACAAAGGTTGATGGATCACTCAGCGAGAACATCATGAGTCAACTAAACTGTCTAGGGTGAGCAAAGTGAGCTTGGAAGTGAGAAGTTGCAATTCTCTCCGCAGAACTTGGCGCATTTCAGCTGACTTCACCTTGATGGAAGAACAGCGCGGTTGGCAACAGTCCATTGTTCCGACTCGGAAAGAGTCTCAAGAGTGTATTTGATCAATTTGAATGACTTCCCCTGACACATTTCCGTGAAGGAGTAGTGTTTGTCGACTTGAGGATTAAGCACTCGATAGGCGTAAGAGAAGCCAATGAAACGGCTTGCTTGCGATGATATAGCTGCTCAAGCCGGGAAAAGCGAAAAATAAGACCTCATTCTAGTCGTAAGCTTCCCCACACGCTGCCTTTTCACTGCATCTGCTGAATATGCATTCGCATGGCTGGCCTAAGCTCCACCTTCAGCAGAATTAAAGGTCCAATCCATAAATTTCCAACGATAGTGCAGGCTACCTTCATAAATTCTACCATTTTCACCCTTTTTTATGTGCTACCAGGCCATTACCATAACCACTGAAACCTTGTTTAAAAATTGGCAATATCTTTATGCAAAACGCGACCCTTCCGTTCTACTCAAAGCTTGTTTGAAGAGTTGAAAAAATGAATGGGCATTTTTGAAATTGCCAGGTATAATTTCCCCTTTTCATTGGCCTAGTGTATATTATCATCTCCAACAAACTTCATGGATCTATTGATATATTCATGTAGTCCATCAATGTTGTTACTCATCCTCATGTCACATTCATCGATATTAGATTGACTAGTTTTCAACCAAGAAATCTGCCAAATGCTCGGTAAATTAGTGTAATTCCGGATATACAATGAGCAGTTCTTTCTGGTAACCGTTAGACGCTTTAAGGGGAATAAAACCCAATCAAATCACCGATAATTCCGATCACTTACTATTCGACTATAAAATTTCTTATATAACAATTTTTGAGTTCGAATTTGAATGAATTAATTGAATTTTCAAATTATGAACTGACCTAGAAGACCAATACTACAATGGTAAGGCGTTATCAATTGAAGCTGAGTGATACAAAATAATACTAATTTTATCAGTAGCAGCCTTCTCTATCAAGTGATCATTATCACCAAGAGATTTCGAAATAATAAATCGAAAAAGAGAGATGTAATGATGCTCACTTGTTTATAGTTATTTTCACCCAAGGAATTCGATTCTCAATCTATTTTAGAAGATAAATAAGCCTGAAATAGAAGTAGAGGAGATTTAAAACTTCATGTCCACCTGGGAGTCCTTCTACTCGAAAACCATCACGAGTATCCTGGATAATGAAACAGGAAATTTCAATCCAACAAAGTAGACTGCACTAATTTCAAACTGCTTTATACGTTGAAACTTTATGGGAGAGCCACTTACCACCACAATATTACTCTTCGGTGGGAGATTAAAAGTGGTAAGACAATAAGAGTTCCCACGGATGCGATAAACTGTAATCGCGCTGGGGAAAGATAAAGTACACTGAGCGTTATCCGAGGGGGGATCTGGGTGGGAGGTGTGTATAGTCTGTCCAAGCAAAGGAGACATTCTGGAAAGATGGGAGAATGACTCCAGCTCGGTTAATATTGGTTCAACAATTATTAATTTAGTCTTAAATTGTAGGAAACATCCTGATCTACGATTTGAGACCAAATTTACAATTTTTGATCGAATATTGACCGAGCTGGAGTAGTTTTCTCATCTTGCCAGAATGTCTTATTTGCTTGTAAAGACTATATCCAAGTGGGATCGGAAGCATTAGGGGTGGTAGTGTGTACTTGGTGGGGTTTAATGCTCGCTGGTTGTCGGCTCGTCAATCGATGCTAGGATATTGCACACCGCCGCAGGATTATTCCAGAATCCAGAATACATCTTGCTCGGCTGGAATAAGTCTCGCGGGGCGCTCCAGCATTAGCTGAGCTCTCCAGCGAGCAAGCGGATGCAACCCTCGGGCCGCTTTGAATATTGATTTTAATCACACTCATACGATGAAAACGCCGAGCTATCACTTCGCTCGCAGACAAGATACCAGTTACTGATATGCAGGGTTTCGTCCTCTTAGAATGCAAGTGGGCCTCGATCAACGATTTATGACTCCGGATGTTGGGACAGGATATATGGTTGCGTCTACTATGATTCAGATGTGGTTCCATCTACTGTAAATATCGAGCAGAGTAAATCTACTGCGACCACCAAGATTTAACTAGGTCTCCACTATATATTGGTCTAGGTATAACCATATAATAGTTACTATTATATCCTTCCACTGTGGATGCATTCATAGTGGGTTAGAAGATGAAGATGAAGTTAACGTTCATTAAATCATATGCTCACCTCAATTTATCTAATTGAGTTCGATCACAATATTGTCGATTCATGAATATCAAGTTTTATTTAGTAACTTTTTCATTTTCATCTCCATCTTTATTCTTAACCCACTAAAAATATTGAAAATGGATGATATTGACGTGCCTGCTTCTTCTATGACAATAGTCTGTCCTAGCAAGGAAGACATTCTGGAAATATGGGAAAATGACTTCAGCTCAATTAATATTGATTTAACAATTATTAAAGATCAAGTTTCACATTGTAGGAAATATTTTGCTCCACAACTTGAGACAAAAGTAATAAATTTTCCAGCAATATTGATCGAGCTGGAGTCATTTTCCCATCTTGCCAGAATGTCTCCTTTACTTGTACAGACTATCATGCTGGATGATATGGGGAAATAGGAATGTGCTCCATCTTAGTGGCTTGTGACAGAATCACGTTTGGTATTTGGAGTGCCTGAAGCTCACCTAAGAGCAAAGTAGGTGTATGTGAGTCTAATAATAAACTCGCTCAAGTTAGTAGGTTGGGGTAGAGTTTGAAACTATCCGAAGTATTGGAAAACTCCTTAGCGCATCAACGTGCTTATTTTGTTCGTTTACGTACAACGTTGATGTAATTGATTACCATTAAGGTATGGAGTGAATTAGGAAGGGTTGAGTCACAGTCAGAAATAAATAGGCAGCGAAGCTTCTGAAAATTCTCTTCCAATTTGAATTCAAGAATACTCATAAATATTTTTTTTATCTCTTAAAAATTGCTTCCGAATTCATAGATGTTTAAACAATTTTGATTCAGGAAGTTCCAATAACTCTGTTCCCGAATTCAATGTTTTGCTTTCGGATTCTGATGAGAATTGTTAGAATGAAATTCATAAAGGGCTCTTGTGGAAGTAGAAAAATGAGAAGAGAATCAATGATAGAAGTTAGCTTCATAATCAACCCTCATCAGAATAAATCTAAGGATTGAAATACATTGTCAGTTCAGACCGACTGTTCAGACTATGACAGTCAAAAACTGTGAGGAGAAATTGAATATATAATAACTGAATAACTGAATAACTGAATAACTGAATAACTGAATAACTGAATAACTGAATAACTGAATAACTGAATAACTGAATAACTGAATAACTGAATAACTGAATAACTGAATAACTGAATAACTGAATAACTGAATAACTGAATAACTGAATAACTGAATAACTGAATAACTGAATAACTGAATAACTGAATAACTGAATAACTGAATAACTGAATAACTGAATAACTGAATAACTGAATAACTGAATAACTGAATAACTGAATAACTGAATAACTGAATAACTGAATAACTGAATAACTGAATAACTGAATAACTGAATAACTGAATAACTGAATAACTGAATAATAACTGAATGGAGAAACCGGCAGTACAAAATAGCTATAAACTGGCAGGCTGATTGTCGGACAATTAGCTGTGAATGATTAAACTTTCAGTTTATGTGCACCCTTATTCATTAATAAGGAAGTTTTTCCTCATAGTCAATAATCGAATGTCTGTGGTATTTGGATTGAAATGAATGGACTATTCTTATCGTAGAGGAAAGTCAATATAGATTGATGATAATATAATTATGATTAATGGAATTAATGAATAATCATGATAGAATTGATAAGAGGTATGAGCAAGGAAATTAAGTTGATTTTTCGCCTCCTATACTGTATAGCTCAGAATTATAATCTGATGTCTTCATGTTGGTTGTATTAGAGTAAATTTACCTCTCTTATCGCAATGCAAAAGAAGGTCAAAATGTTTTTACAATGAAAAACATCTCTAAAGATGAATAGCAGTGTGATAGTGACAAGAATGGGTGTTTGGGTAGCTGAAAAAAGTTTTTGCGACTTCAAAAAGAACTATTATTATCATGTGTCATGCAACATTTTACTAGTCCTTGAGCTTTGAAAAGATCAGAAAAATTGCTAGCTCTTTTCATCAACAAGCATAGCGATGTGTACGAGAAAATGCACATTTCTATGAGCAAGAGGAAGTGTTGGGATGAAAAATGAGCCAGAGATAGAAGAAAAGCTCAAAAGAAAAGGATTCACAAACAGCGCGAGAAGAGAAGTATTTCCTGAAAAGGATGGTGGGAGAGAACTAAGAAGAATCTGACTTTGGATTCCAATTGGATAGGAGAGTTCTAATAATGGTGTTTGAGAATGCATCATAAAAAGGATTGGAACAATAGGAATGTTCTTCTTTAATCTTCTTAATATCCATGTTGATGTATTGTTGTTGTTCAGGTTCTCTCATCATCAAAGTTATTAAAAATTGATTTTTACGTGATAATTATGATTAGTTTTTTTATGGAATCCATTCTCTTCGCTTAAATCCAAGCTGTAAAGTAGTAATTAAATAAGTTCCTAGTAAAGTACGAAAATACACGTTATTGAGTTACATTACATTGTGGAATATGCACTTAGTGAAGTAGAACAAATCGAGGTAACTCCTATCAATAGAACTAGTAAAACTATCGGTAACTAATAAAATCACAATTTACCAAACGCAAATCTTGCTTTACAAATTATCGATTACGGACTTCTATTGAAAAAAAACTAACAACAAGCTGATTCTACGTTCTCCAAGCGTGTAATGGAATTTGACCTTGCTCTAATGCAAGCTTGTAATAGTATATTACATAAATGAGTGTGGGAAAGGCGTTTTTACATACGAATAATGAATGTTCACAAACGAGCCGTCAGGCGAGTTTGGATAATGGTTATGAGTTTGTAAACCTCCCCACACGAATTATGTACATTTTTTCCGTCATACTAGTCTCAAAAGGATTTATTACAACCTCAAACAACTTTACCTTAACAAAAGAGCTACACAAGAGCACACTGCAAACTGTCATGGCGGCTCGTTCGACTCGTTAATTCATACGTCGGAATTCGGAAAAAACAGCTGGACTAGATTTTCAGTGCTGTAATTATCATCGTGATGAGTGCTGTTATCAAAATGATTATTCCCGCATTTAGAACAGGTGATCTTTGATTCTCTGTGGACAGCAATTTCCCAAACGCAAATCTAGCTTGGAAAGTTGTGTATTACCGTAGATATAATATTCTATAGATTGACAACGACATAAGCTAGGCGGTGAGCGGTGAGGCGCTGACATTCAAATCAAAGCAGTCGATAATCATTGATATTAAGCATTTATACTTGAGTAATATTCCAATAATTGATATTATACTATTAATAATGAAACTGGCAAACAGCTTGTAGGCTGTAGGCTAAAAATATTGTGAAGTATAAGAGAAATCTTAATTTGTTATCATAACTCCATCTTCTTACAAGATATAGATACAGGTGATATATTAAGTTTATTAGAGTAGAAAACGGATATCTAGCCGTAAACAGCGTTTAATACAGAGTCTAGCGTATAGTTAGTCTATGGTATTACATACGAGTATGGCGAAAAATTATTACAATAAAAACAGCTTTTTGTCTCTAATAAATGTCAATTGTCCATCTCATTAAAGTTCAAAATATTCCATGTTATTCTTGATCTAACAATGATTTATCTTTTTCATTCAAATGTCATTGTTCTTTATTACACATTGACAGAAATATCATACATGACTGATGTGGAAAGGTGTTTACAAATTCACTATAATATTATTCCACCTCGTCCCCGAATCGGGTGAAAACAATAGTTCGTAAACACGATTTTTCCACCCCTGATTTGTAAAGTGTTATTAACGCTCAAAATGTTTCACTAGAACTATTTTTCACGACACTGCAGTCAAGTCAGATAGTTCAAGTGAAATATTTATTAGCAATTCGTAATGTAAAACAAAATAGATTAGCTGAAATTGTATTAAACTTAGACGTTCAATAACTACTTCAATTCTCGGACTAGAATATTCTCGTTGATTTTGTTTACATTTTGTCAGGTATCATGGGTGCGCCGGAGAGACTGGCACATTCTGACGTCAGGAGTGCTCACCTACACCAACGACGAGCGATTCCAGGTGGTTCACACTGACGACACTGACGACTGGAATCTGCAGATAAAGTATGTTCAGAAACGCGACAATGGAACCTACGAGTGCCAGGTACATCTATCATGATTTTAATATTGTATGATAATTATCACTCATTATAATCTTACATTTTCAAGGTAGGTTCACATTACAAAATAACACGGGTACATGTCGGGCACAAAATTCAATAGAAACCCAAACTTGTAAAGAGCAAAACATTCTGGTCAGCTGATTTTTCATTTGTGTTGCCTTATACAACTACTATAGGCTACTTGATTTCATCGCATTTTGAGCTCGACATGTTTTGACAGGTTCCTTTTGACGGATTCATAATCTCTCCCAATCAACATTATTTCTCACTATCGATCTCTATCTTGTAACATTTAAGCTATTCTAATATATGTTTTGCACATATACCTCCATGGCAAATGTTTCCATAATCATTTTTGGTGAGCGGTCGGTTATCCAAAGTTAGGTAAGAAAGTTTCTACTGGTGAGCTTTTCTACTATGGAAGTCAAGCCGTTCATAGAAATTTCTCTCAACTGAATAATCTATCATGGCTACAGTTACAGAAATTTTCTTTCACAACATCAACACATTTTTCAGTGTACTAGAACGTTTTAAATTTCTAACTTGAGAAGCTGATGGTATTTGCATGATAACTCAAATCAACATGTTCACTCAATTGGAAAATGCTCCATCAATAAATATTTTCCCCAGTGAGCTGGAAAATTGAAAATAAATAAATAGAATGTTTGTAGAATAATTCACTCAGTATTTGTCAAATCCTTTTCCAATATCTCTACTCGAATACTGAAGGGGAACGGTATGCATGATATGAATAATTATAGGATGCTACATATTTATGGTGGAATTTGTGCAATCTGTCAGTAAATATAATATACAGAGTTGTGCTGTACAAACAGAAGGGATGACTGAGAGCTATAGTCTGTTCAAGCAAACAAGACATTACGGTAATATGGAAAAATGACTCCAGCTCGGTCACTATTGGTTGAAAAATCATAAATTTGATATTAAAGTATAGATCAAAATGTTTCTTATAATTTTAAGCCAAGTTTGTAATTATTTAAACAGTATTGCCGGTGCTGGAGTCATTTTTCCATCTTTCCAGAATGTCTTCTTTGCTTGGGCAGGCTACCTACGTAACTTGTTAACTCACACACCGCTGGCAATATTCCCGTCGAATTTATGAGCAAACTCCGCTTGCTGAACAAAGTAGTGACGTTTGAATGGACAGCCTCAAATTCATCATTTTATAACCAACCTGCAACAAGCTGTCTTCCATGTACGGTGGATTACAGATATTTTTCCACGTATGACCCACCTTCCGATCACTCATGCCTTACCACTGGAAAAATTGTAGTTATAAGATACATTTTTTCATCCATTTCATATTCTGGAAAACGGCTTTGAGTCATGGCCCGACATCAGTCTGCTCATTTTCAACTTTTTGACACAAATGTTTCCCGTATATGTGTATGATTACAAATATTTTCGATGAACTTGACCTAACATTTCAAGTTCAAAGTATTTCTATATAAATGGTAATTTTCATTTCGAGTCATAGTCAAATGCATATCACAAGCACATAAATTGTGTGACATACATGTCACATATTTTTATGTTCACTTTTGTCAGATCACTAGAAAAATTTAAATAGGCCTATCATAGCCTATGAGTATCTCCAATAATTATCTTTTGAGTGTATTTAATCCATCACCTCACATACTTCCCATTCTTAAAAATAATTTATTATTTATATTCATTATCCTGCTTCCACGTTCATATTCATATGCTTTTTCATTCATATTCATTATCCTGTAAGGCTTCCACGTTCATCTCTTTATGTGCATCATGATAAACAATTTCAATGTAGGAGGTGGCGTTGCTGGGTGGATTGAGTGCTGGCGTTGCAAACCAAAGGTCCCGGGTTCACTCCTAGGTCAGACCAGAAATTTTTCTCATGCCACTTGCCATGTTTCGGATGGAGACGGTCGCGGCTGCCTAAAACATTCGTTAAGTCATGTCAGAGACCCTGTAATTGATCAGGAGCGACCTGAAAACTCTGACACCAGACCTAAGCCAGCCAGATTACACGAATATTATTATTTCAATGTAAATGATTGTGTTTCTTTATTGAATTTATCTATTGGGAATCATCATGCATTCTAAGATATGAAATATCATGATATGATAATAATTATCTATTTAGAGCCGAACCAAAAATCACAAGTTTTGTCAAACATTTTTCATGCAAATATGAATTTTTCCATGATTTTATGAACTCTATGAACTCTTCATCTGATGAAATAATGAATTTCCTAAGAGAATTAATTTCAAAATTGAAGAACTGAGCGCGTTACAGAACATCCCGGCTCCCATCGTCTAATGCATGGGAACGTCCAGCCAATCTCATATGGCGCAGTGTTTATTTATGTCCAGGATACGCTATCAATGTCAGGCTGTGAGCGAGCTATATGGTAATTTCGGAGTAATATTGATTCTAGACTAATTTTCTCCTTCAAATTTGCTCAAACATCAATTAGCCGCGTTTGCCGGAGGATACACAATAATATTTATTCTAGTGAGAAATGTGTTGACTGAGAATTAAAAACAGGAAATCCATTAACAAGATTATCCAGGCTTTGTTGATTTGGTACATAGGTCATTCCCGACACAAAATAACCTACACGGCGTTCTGGTGGACTATGAACCATCATAATGCATTACACATGAAGTGAAATCTATCATTAAAAGTTGAAATTTACAGCAAGGCAAATATTGTGTGACTACTTGACTTCAAAATATTTTCCTTTGAATATCATACTTCCATAAGAATCGAATTTTCGGTGATTTGGAACTCATCTTAGGCTGTATAACATCCATCACAATGTTTAATATCCATTTATTCCTATGATTATTATCATCTTTACTCATTCATTCCATTACTCACGCACAAACCAAGTGCGTCTCTAACTCTTGGGCTGAGGCCGCACTGCCGGTGGGTAGAGCCTGGAGGGTGGAGGGTAGTTGGTAAATATATAGAACATACACACCATCCACATTAATACATCGTATGAATGGTATGTGTTCAGTCGCCATCTTGAAATTCTTAAATATGGACAACATAACCTCAAAAAACAGAATGACGTCATACCATTCATACGATGTATTACTGTAGATGGTGTGTATGTTCTATAGATTTACAAACTACCCTCCACCCTCCAGGCTCTACCCACCGGCAGTGCGGCCTCAGCCTTAAAGTTTGAGTCCCAGAACGAACTACTATACTGTATAGTTAGTATACTAACTACTCTCCATATTTCAATTGTGAAAGAAACCTATCCAATAACCATTGTTATAAGCTCCAGGGTTGATATTTTAGGATAACGTCTCAATCTTCGAAGAATCTTCTTTCAAAAAGACGAAGATTAATTCTCTTAGAAAAAGGAAAGGTTCATATTCTTAAAGGAAAATTATCTTGGAGACACTGACGGCTTGTGCCCACGGAACAGGTGAAGTTCCTGTATCTTCAACTGTACAGCACTTCACCTGTTTCGTGGGCACGAGCCTCCAGTACTGGGAGATCGGATGCAATTCAGTTACTTCTTGGATTTGTTTCTTCTACAGTAAACTGATAGATAAATAGAGCTGCAGTAAACAGATCCAGAATAGTATGCATGGTAGCAAACATCCGAGACTGATCGGAACCAGAAAAAGAAGAAGAAAATCTTATATTAATTGATTATTTTAGTATCTGCACTATCAAGTGCATGAATTAGAATGCACTATGTGTGTTATGTACCAGATCTGAATGATCCAAAATGTGAAAGATTTGAAATCGAATTATTGGTTTTCAATAGCAGATTGAAAGCTTGAAAGCTCGTTGAAGGATATACTATTCTGTCATAGTTCAATGATTCGAAACAGGCAAGGCTCAATGTTGATGTTTGACACATGGTTCCCGTATCTTTATCTGTACAGCACTTCACCTGTTTCGTGGGCACGAGCCGCCAGTACTGGGAGATCGGATGCACTTCAGTTACTTCTTGGATTTGTTTCGAAATACGGTGTGATTGTATCGTGCGTCAGTTAATAAATGATCGTTCAATGAAAATAATTATGAATAACTTCCCAAATAGACATGAATATAGAGATTAAATCTCACACCCATTCACTTACTAAGGTAGTTTGCTACATAGAGATTATACAGTCTCGCATAGTTCGCTTCCATCATCCTTGATCATCTGACATGGACCCGATTCGTGATACAACCCACTGTGAGATTAGACTTGGCAGCGATACTGTGAGAGGCGCCAGTCACAGTAGCAGTGCTGTCAAGTGTCATTGTGTATCAGCAACTTAATCAGATTACAAGTGTCGACGATGTCATCAGTATTGGGCGGATGGGCGAGAACTGTTATTAAATTTCCACTCGATGTTGCCATTCTAAAACCCTGACTATAGTCTGTCCAAGCCGAGAATACATTCTTGCAAAATAGAAAAATAACTTCAGCTCGGTCAATATCGTTTCAAAAATTATTAATTATGTCTTAAATTGTAGGGAACATTATGATCTACAAGTTGAAACAAAATTTATAATTTTTGAACTAATATTGACCAAGCTGAAGTCACTTCCCCGTCTTGCCAGAATGTCTTCTCTGTTTGGACAGACTATAGCACGTCATCCAATCCCACTCAGCATCAAGTGACAAAGCAATCTTACACCGTTGTTGGAGTATGCATTGTGACACTGGCATTCCACCATCTCCGCTGCATTTTACGGCTCGTTTACAACAAGTGAAGGTATCGCGATTAAACAGAATTACACTATCGAGCCTTGTCAATGATGCAGGATTCAGTTTGAATTCTCTTTGACACCAACGAACAAGAATTATTCTCGTCTTGTTCAACGTTGTCAGGTTTTATTGTTGATTCGGAAATTTCATGTACGGGAGATTTACAACAACAAACAGGAATTATTTTGGTCCGAGGTCCATATTTTTCACATATTGGTGCCGGTCGACAGGGTTTTACCACTTCTATAAGTTGGACGGTGTTGAGAAAAATGAACAGGATCTTGTTCTTAAATATTTTCTTTCAAGGAAGGTTTAAAGGTTTTAAAGCGTTTTAAAAATCACTCTCTCAGTGTTAGATGCAGACTACTAACAGACAACATAATAGGTCATGAGAAGTAGAATTTCAATCAAAAGTTTCTTATTTCTTTAAACAACTCTTAATTTTTGATGTAAGTAACATTAAAAATAGATTTTCAATAGATAACTACAGTAAACTGATAGATAAATAGAGCTGCAGTAAACAGATCCAGAATAGCATGCATGTTAGCAAACATCCGAGACTGATCGGAACCAGAAAAAGAAGAAGAAAATCTAATATCAAATTATTATTTTTGTATCTGCACTATTAAGTGCATGAATTAGAATGCACTATGTGTGTTATGTACCAGATCTGAATGATCCAAAATGTGAAAGATTTGAAATCGAATTGTTGGTTTTCAATAGCAGATTGAAAGCTTGAAAGCTCGTTGAAGGATATACTATTCTGTCATAGTTCAATGATTCGAAACACGCAAGGCTCAATGTTGATGTTTGACGCATAGTTTGAAGTCAAAGAGGAGCCATGTCACGTACAGTATCATTAGTCGCAATAAACTATTCGACCTGGTTTCAAGCATTTCAGTGTTTCCCGGTAATAACTCGATAATAGCACATGCTATTACACTATGTTTCTGTAAACTTGCGTGACTTTCGAGCATTAATTTGAGCATCCATCAAAAATTTCAGACGTTAAACAGTCATTCGTCGTAGGTAGGTGCTAATGGCGCCAGCTCTGAATAGAATTTTATTATTTTCCTCGTGTTTCATGAAAGTTTCATGTAATTCTGCACAATAATCAATGAAAAATGCATACAATGAGTTGATATGGTCTTGTAAAGAGACCAGAATATACTAGACCACCTAGTGTACTAGTATCAAATAAAGGTATCAACGGCAGTGAGGTGTGAGTTTCCCGTGTGTGTGAATACGATAATTTTGTTGAATTATCAGATTGGACTGTACTGAGTAATAAGCATTGAACAAGGACATGGAAAGAATATAAAATTCAAGCAAAGAGTTGGTTGGGGTTGAGTTTATAATATTCCACACTTATCAACCCTTGTTATCATGTGTGGAGGAAATACTCTATTATAAAGTATGCTTCTCGAGTGAGCGTGTACTCGGATTTATTGGTGAATAATGGTGGAAAGATGAATTGAAATTTTCATAGGAAAGGCCAGAATGATTTTCAATAGCAGTAATGAGTAATATGATGATCCGTTGGAAACGTGGGATACAATGATCACTGAAATTTTACTAGTGTATACAGAGTATCTGAAGTATAGATGGTATAAAGAAGATTGGATAAAGTGAATTGGGTTGGTCATTTTTTATTCAAAAAACATTATTATAGTATCTACAAAATTTATTTGAATTTAGTCAATGGCTCAACAGCTCATGAAGGGCTCAGGCCTACCAGCTGGTTGCCAGTTTCATATTCACTCTACTATACTGTAAATAGTGAAGAGGTGAGAGAGTAAAGAGGTGAATAATTATCAACCAGGATACATGCGATCATACATGTTCTATGAATTATTACGTAATCAATGCAATATATACGAACGCAAAATTGAACATACAATAATATATTATAGTATAGCATATTTTGTGGGAAGTTCCGAAGTAGTTTCACAGCTGACATAACCAAAATTTTCCATGTTGGGAAATAATTGTGGTAGTTCTTGATATTAAGCAAATAATATAATACCACATAATAAGCACACATGGTCATGTTAATTTATTATATTATTTTGGAATAAATACAACGGATGCAAACAGGGATTCAATAAACTGCCGGTTTTGTATGCTGTTGGTTTTTGGGCTCAACAGTTCATTATGCTGTTGGTTTGGGTGTGTCGTGGGTTTTTGGGATTGCCGATATAAATTGTCGCACGTGTCGACAACTTCATTCGAGAACAATTGAGCCTCATCCTAATTGGATGCTTCATGAGAGTCGAGTTGGAACAGAGGCCGGCTATACAAGGGACATTATCTGTGCTCAGCTGACCCACTAACATGCTGGCTACAGGCCATCGCGCTCCCTAGGGGATCAATAGCGACGGATACGCTGAATGGCTTTTGTCGAGATAGTCTCACACCCCTTAGGCAGTGCATCACTTTCCCTCACATACCCCCTCATAACTCCCTTCAAGGGATCGTAGGGTAGGTCACACATACACCTTATCACATCAAGTCATCATGATACAAGTTACATGTCATTTGAATGTCATCATTCAATTCGGTGAGGAGGCACATCATTCTGTACTCTCCACATGTATTGCGGGTTGCATAGCTTGCTCCGTCTATGTCTAGCTTTAGCAGTCTAGTTAGACCAGCCTACCTTTATCTAGCTTTAGACCACAGAGTAAGTAAGTATATCAGCACAGGTTGATTCACTTACTCTGTGCTTAGACTAAGTATTAGATTTGGTGCTATATTAGACTTAGTATTAGACTCTGTGCTTAGACTTATACTATTAGATTGTTTATAAGCAATATAATGATTGTTTGTAGCAAAATCTCTGCAGATTGTCTTTTACCTAGCTCAGATATCTTGCTAGATCATGATAATCAAGCCATTTATACTCTTTCTCATGACCATGAGGTAAAATCAGTGACTCAGCCCCTCATTCTATTCCAAATATTTTTTCTTCCTCATTTTCTATCATAAGATTGCATAGCATACCGGAGTATGATGACCAGCCATCACCATTACTTTATTTAATCTAGCATCATCAAATAAGATGAAGCCTTTGAAAATGTCTACTCAGATATCTTCAGTCATTTGATCGCGTACGTGAAAGTTTGGATTGCGCCGGAAGCCTTCGACTAGCCAAGCTCTCAATCTGAACGTTTGATAAAGACTGGTATAGAGCACTTATATAACATTTTTGATTTTGTACTTGGAAAAAACGTGGAGTTTCTCGCTTCAACATCCGCCAATATTCGATTACCATTTACAATTGATATTGTTTGAGATTCGATCGAATCATAATCACAGAAAAACGAAGCAAGTTCATGCAGAATGAATTAGTGATGCACAATTGCACATCCCGTGAAAACTAATAATCATTTATTTAGAAATCCGCTCAAGAGTATTTTGTTGTCCAATCATTGGGGAATAAGGATAACGATACCATACAACAAATCCATGTAACCATTTGTATTGTATTTCCATGGCCACCATTTGTGATCAGAGTAACCAATATAAATTGACAATATCAGTACCTCATGGGTTTGGCACTACAAACTGTTTTTCATAGAAAATGGTTTTTGTAGGGAAATAGAATATCCGTTCAAAAATAGTACGTATGTACATTGATAAGGTTATCTCCAGCTTCTCCCTTCGAATCAGACCACACAGTTTTCCCTGGTTAATAAAGTGGAACGAAGATTGGTCTGTGAACAAAATACTTCTAACATAGTTATTCTGTGATAGACATTGTTTTATCATAGTTCTGTTGAAACGTTCTCTGAAACATTTATATCGGATAAAACATTCTTAATCTATCAAAGCAGACTAGAAAATCAATGAACAAATTCAGAAGACAAGAGAGATGAACATAAAAATATATCTGGACATTACCAGAACAATAATATAAATAATAATGATGATGAAGACAATAATTATTGGATGGTTGCATTTAACGAGTTTTCAGCAGCTAAAACTGATTTGTAATCATCGCCGCGAAGGTCTTTGAGCCAATCAATATCAATAAAAAATCCTATAATCACTCAAAATCAAATGAAAAGTGATATGTCTAGCACATAAGCTGTAGTAGAACAAAAAGGAACATTGTATTTTCCAGTGTCAAAGTATTCGAAATAGTTCTTCGAAATTTATAGTGAATGAATTCATGAGGTTAATGATTTTAATCGAATGAAATAACATAGCTTTTGAAAACGTAGTTGAAGGTATCCAATTTAGATGTCTTCATTCTATTTGATGTTGATTGCGCTGAATGATAAGAAGCTGATATCATTTTCACCTGATATTCCAAATATGATATTTTTTAATTTTATATTGAACTGCATCAACGTCTTTTGATAAGCTGGAATGAAGAAACAATAATAATTGAAGGGAATTTCAATTATATATTTTTTATACTCAACATGATGCTTATATTATTTGATGTGGCTGAACATGATGCTCAACTACTTACTAGAAGCATGTTGATGACGTTTGCTGGGTAAAAATCACCGATATTGAATGATCAATCTACGTGATAAATTTCGAAGATGAGAAATAATTGTTATGGATTGATGTGTTATGAAATCTATGACTTTAGGCCTAGGATTGGAACAACTGAAGGACACTTCACAATTATGTATTCTGCTAGGGATATTTTAGACTCAGATTCAATGTGTACAGTTACACAACCTACAGGTCTTATCTTGAAACCTCCAATAGCCTCTAGCTTCACATTGTATCTCTCCAACGACTTGTATGGAATACCATAATATCTTCCAAGTAGGTGAAATGGTACTATATTCACATCAGCTCCACTACCGAGCTTAAATTTTATTCTATGGCCATTTACAATTAATTCTTGGAGCCATACCCGTTTCTCGCTAAGCATGTTGACAGTATAAATGCCATCAATTTTATGAGGTGGTTCCATAACTTTGTCATCCATTTCCCCGTAACTTTGATCTTCCTTGCTGCTAATCTCATGAGCTTGCCAGGTTTTGAGCAATAGGCTAGTTAAAATCTTTCCTAGAACTGGACAAATTCCTAAATGTTCTCTTCCACATCTGAAGCAACATTTGATAACTGACGACTTGTTAATTTCTCTACTAAAAATAGGATTACCTGACTTGGCTGCCGAGGCGGAAGACGTCTGCTTGACAGAGTCAACATCTCTCATGATTTCAGTGCCTCTATCCAATATTTCCATATTTCTGTCTGCAAGCTCAATTGATTTGCAAAAGTTCACTACCTTGTCAAGACTAGCATCTTCACGAAGAAGTTTTGCTGTGATTCTCTCGAGTTCACTCAGAGTGCTATTAATGCCTTCATAATTTTATCTTCTTGGTCATTGAGGTCACAGGGTTTTATTAATCTCCTCATATCTGCATAAAAACTCTTAAATGTTTCATGAGGACTTTGTTTTCTGGTTACCATTTTGTAGATGTCCATTGTCATGTCTGTTTAGGATTACAATGTTTCTCCAAAACATCAAGAATTGAGGTAACAGTTTCTCGTTCTCACCTGATAATGTTTTGTACAATCTAAGTCCATCAGGTCCCAGTAAATTTTTCAACCTTGCTACTTGTATTTCGCGAGATTTCTCTAGAGTCTCGGTAGCAGTCAAATAAATGTACTTATACTTCTTCTTTGAAGTTGGCAAAATTATTTGCGATATTCCCATCAATAACCAACATACTTTGTTTGTTGAATTCCATTCCCAGTATTGAGCTATCACTTTTCGCTTCAATATTTTTTTATTCAACAATCACTCAAAAATTGATACTTGTTCTTATTTCATTCAATCTTCCTTTATTTTAAAATAAAATTTCATTTTATTTACGACTGCGCCATGTCATGAATTGAATAATATACACTATTTCAAATGAACCATCTTTTAATTATATTAATTCTAGACTAAACTGTTTATGCAATTAAATCAACTCAGTAACTATATTGAAATCATATGATAACATCATATGTAACAATAATCACCATCAAGATCAATCACAATGAGTCAATCAGCTTTCCCGTCGTGAGTGTTTCGGTGAACCGCTCGCTCTCTGTAAACACATGAGATCCGATTGAATGGGAATCTCAGTACATCAATGGCTTTGATGAGTATCTCCAATATCCGGGCAAGGTCATAAAGGATAGCTCCATTTCTGCATCCTCAAGTTTGCATATTGGAGTGGATTAATGCAAGCAGCAAACTCAGCCGGTCTGTTTGCGATGGAATCAGCAAAGTAAACACATCAGACCTGCTATCAGCGCTGTTGATTTATTTCCAACTTTCTTTCCCAAGTTTTCTCAGATGCTTGCCGCAGTTGAGAGTAAAGCCGTTGTTTACCATGGAGAAAGCGGTGCCCTGCTTTATACGCCATCCTCTGTGTCGCGCCATCACTTATCTCAGGTGATTGAGCACCGAGCTCTTCCGCAAACTTTGCTGTGACTTCTTGGTCGTTGCATGTTATTTTTGTTGAAAGATGATAAAATTTTATTAATGGTCAGCAATTTCCTGCTGGAATATAGTTAATGGTCAATGTTTTTGCTGGAGTAAACATTAAGCTTTAAAATGATCCCGTATGAGCTTGATGAGAATTTTCGGAATTTTCAAACTTATTAATTTCACTGTGATCAATGAAACCCAGTAAACACTACTCAAATTGGCCTGATCAAAAATTATTTCCTCTTAGGGCTACTGTATTCGTTTTAAAACTTTTAAAAAATGACAATCCAGTACCCTTTTTAAAAAAATATTTTGGCCTGATCAAGTATAACCGTAGTAGGGATGTAAATCCCGGGACTGATTTCCAATCCCGGTATTTCGGGATTATCCAATATTAATCCCGGGATCCCGGGACTGATCCCGGGATTGGCAAAAATCAGTTTCATGCATTTTTAACCAGTTGTTCCTCCTCAATTACATGTTCAGTAACAGTGTGTGGAGATGAAAAAGCCAAGAAGGGCTCATTATAGAGAGAGAGGATAATTTTAAAATGGAAAAAATACTTGGGAATAATATCAAATCCACCCAGAGTCTTGACAACTGCCTTACACGATTTGCACTGAGCACTTTTTCCGTCTTTGGAAGTAAGAAAATGATTCCAAACTGATGACTCATCAGAGTCTTTTTCATGTAGAACAAAAACATTTCTATCCTCCATCAGGACGGGATGGAGTTCACACTTTTTACTTCAAATACTGTAAATTGAATTAATATCACTTGAATTAATAGTATTAATAATTAAATAGAATACTTTTTGAAAAACCGTGTAACGTACCCCAATACCGACCTAACAACGCGAAAGCTGAACCACTACTGAATGGAATTTCGTAGAGAAAAGTATATTTACTTCAACTAGATATTCTACTTATGATGGAGAAAGAGAAGAGAAGAGTAATACTTAGACAGAGAGTGAATAATAAGTGCTTGTTTATTTCTGAATTCTGAAGTCTTTTCAAAGTTCTGATAGCTTTTCAAGGAAATGACATCAGGACTATTGTAATTATTGCGCCGTCTAGACTGGTAATTGTGGTGCTGTGTAAACAGAAACAATCGTAGAGACATAACAACCGATAAACAACAATTCTGCAAGAAATGCGAACCAATAATGCAAATTCTATTCAACTAGTACAGAGTCCAGTTAGCTATACAGTGCGGTACCCACTATGGATATGCAAGTGTAGGCTGTGCCTGGAGAATAAATAAGTCAAACAATTAGAACAATAAATCATGCAAAACTCATATTCATCACTGTAAATGAATTCTATATTGAATTATTTTTGGAAAATTCGATTTACAATTCCATGTTTTCTAATCCCGAAAATCCCGGGATTGACGCTGAAAACTCCCGGGATTGTTGGGTATAGAAAATGGACCGGGATCCCGGGTTTCGGGATCCCGGGATTGACAACCCTAAACCGTAGGGTTCGTAGAAGGAGGCGACAAAGAAATAGAGATTTACCTTGCGATATACGTCGTGGTGTAAATACTACCAAGTCACAAGATATAAAAATATCACATTCTGAGAAAAACAATAATAGTTTTACTTGAGCAGGGTTCAGAAACATTTCATTCTGTTTTGAAGCTAGTTATCCCGATCAATTAAGTGAGTAATACACTAGGAGAACAGCGTTGCCTGGATGACAAGTTTATTGAATGAAGACTTGAAGTTATCTTTCACTCTAGAAGTGATATGAATGAGCCAAATCAACTAAGTATGAAACCAACATTATCCAGTTAAAGCCTGAATAGGGATCCATAGGGGTATGTTTCCATTACTACAAGTCACAAGCGTATGTCGGGCACAAGATGTAATAGAAACACGAAGTTGTATGCAGCAACGCGAATAGAAAAATCAGCTGACTAGTGTGCGTTGTTCTATACAACTCTGTGTTTCTATTGCCTGTACGACTTTTGTAGTAATGTGCACCTACCTTTAACGTCACACTTTATATGTATTATAATGAACATACAGGCCTATAAATACAACGCCGTCATTCATCCATTCAATTACGGAATTAGTTTTTCCACCAGTAATGTGTGCAACGTTTTGCGGCGGAAGAAACTCGCGGAAATAATAAAGTGTGAATGGCAGCGAGTGGTAGTTTTTCGTCGCAAGGTTATTCATCAGAGTTAGAGGGAGAACAGTGGCTGGTGAACTGGAGTCTCATTCATTTCTATTAGACGCCATTTCGCATCGCTTGGGCTGAGAACTGAGGGCCGAGTCAGTTGTGTAGACATGAAAAGTTAATTGCAGCTGCCATTAGGGACCCGGCCGCATCTAGAGCTGCTGCTCTGAAGGGTCGCCTCAGTATATACAGAGTAATGTGTGACCCACTTGCCTTCCCCCACCCCTTGCCACCACTACCCGCGTTGACACACTTCAAGTCACAGCGTTTGAAAAATTGAATGTACTTGTTGACTGTCAAGAATATTTGCAATGCTTTCCAGAAGTCAGCTCGCCCTGACATTAACACGCTTTCTGTACCTCTCTATTTGTGCTTTTTTCAATTAATGGTCTTTCTAGTTGACGGTGATATATTGCCCCACATACTTCATTCCAAAACAGGACTATTTATTGATAAACATGAGCTCTACTTCAATATTATGTGCTATGGAAATATTACTCTATATATAATTCTAGACAGCACTATAATAAAAAGCACCTAAAAATATATACTCTATGTATGACTTTCGATTGTCGAGAGACCCTACGGGTAGGTTTCACCTCGCCAATGTGTACTTGGCCAAAAACTGGTCACCCATCCAAAAGTAGTCCACAGTGTTTGTGACTTAACTTTATTATCCCTGATACTGGAAATAGAATGTCCCTAAGGTGAATGGATTGTAATCTACTCACCTTGAACGTACCAAGAAAAACATTACCTTGAACTTAAATCAGGAAAAATGCATAAATCATCATCAGATTATTCTTTTGTCAAGTAATTTCTGAACATGATAACAAGAATTTGAAAATATCCATCTCTTTTCTTCGATTCCTGCACTGTTAATATTCTCAAAACTCGTGAATCAACGACTTTTTCAATACTCATTGATTCACTATGCTCATGATTCAGATATTGTATTCTTTGTTGAGAAATCTAAGAAGTATGAGATGATAAAGGAAGTAATTTGTGACCAAGTGACAGAGTATTCTTGATTATACAGAATGTAACATTCAAATTATTTCAGAATTATTAATCAGGATGGAATATTTAATTGTATCTCTAACATGAAAATATTCAAGATTCTTTTGATGTTTCAACTATATTACCAGATATATCAAGGTATTTCATTTGCTATTGAGATCTATCAAGGGCTTTTGTTGCTATTGAACACAAACAATCTTTTATTTGCTTGCAGGTAGCAACTGGCATGGGAACCATCTCACATTACTTCAACCTGCACGTGGTAATTCCTACAGCGTATATCCTTGGCAGCGGAGAATATCACATAGGTGAAGGAAGTACCATCAGTCTGGTTTGCATTATTGAGAATGTGAGTATATTTTCTATATAATACAACCAAGTTACTAATCATATTGGCTTGACCACACAAGGCCGTTTTTTGAGCCAATTCTACTTGATCTATAATTATTATCTGAGGCTGAGACTAGATACGTTGGACTGAGTAGATTTTAGAGAGACTAAAAGTTAATTTAAGATAGCAACAATCAAAAACTTTAACTAAAATAGACATACGGAAATGAACTATTTGTTCTAAGCATTAATTATTAGTACATCATTTATCAACATCGAGTATTGATATAGGCTACAAGTATGAAATGAGATTTATGGCTCCTATTTTGACTAGAAAGCTTAGTTTGAATTTGAAGCATCCCTATCATCTACTCGACGTTTCTACTTGATCACATCGTGTAGGCATGCCACATATAATAATTTGTGATTAATTTCATATCATAATAATTCCATATAAATTTGTGATAAATATTAGATCTGATAGATAACGTACTATGTCAATATGATATACAATATTATAAAAAGATGTCTCAAATAATAATAAATAATTAAAGAATTGCTTAATTAGTAGGACAAAATTATTTCAGCTTCTGCTAATAAAAAATCTGCTTATTTTTCAGAAACTCTACATTGTTTTAACTTGTATTCAGTTCAATAACATAAGTTACGCCTGTGATATAATAATATAAGTTCTGCCCTGAAGTTCTCCATTTTAATAGTTCTCTGCTCTCAAGATTCCAAGTTTCTACTTCTCATCTACTAATGTTATGGGATAAGGTACAATTATGAGAACTAAGTTCAATGTAGTAGTTCGACCAAGTATTTGAACAGCAAGTACTTGAAACATGACGTCGTGCAGCATCATTGAAGACAGAATAAAGTTTCTAGACAAGCTGCAGCCTGAGGCAATGTGCAGCTGACGTGGTTGCAAGACAACTTTAATCCCCTTCAACACAAGATGACATCGATTTCCAATAGAGGAGACTAGAACTAACCAAGAATTATAAACGTTCATGCTCTGATTTGTTTTCTCAACTTTCAGTAAATCAACTTGGATTCAATATTGACAGAAATAGATTCTTACAGAGAGTTAATCATGACTGTGAAAGAAGTACGAGTACTTAGTCAACATCCAATATCTTTCGAAATCACTCACGTGAATAGTTTTGATTGAGAATAAATCACGGAGAATAAGTTTTTATTCGTCGAATCGTGAGCTCTTTAACTGATTTGTATTAGCTCACGAGGAAAAATCTTCATTTTAAAGTTTTAAAGAGCATAACCAATTATTATCATTTGAGAAAAACTTGATGGAACTTACCTAACAAAAGATTACCAAGAATCTATAAGGAAAATCTTGGTTTGGATTCTTTACAACAGTATTCAGAATTATGTAGCTCTGAGATTGAGTTTGTAAGCTACCTTGAAGATTATTTCAAGTATCCGAGGTTTTTCGAAAACTTGGTAGCTTTTCTTTGGAATCGTGTTTGATTCTTGTATTTTATGTAGGTTTAATCAGTTTCATCTCAAACTCTGATTTGAAAGAGAGTTAGCCATAGTTTCAATATTACACCGTTAACCTCCAAGAGTGGACATGTTCTATGAAAATTCAACGCTTATTACGACTGATGTGAACTTGAAAGTCGATCTCTTGTGGTTCACAAGCACATACAAAGCTATTGTTTGAATCCTCTTTGTATACTCTTTGTAAATGACTTAGATTGGACTTTTATGACTCTTAAACTTGAATAAATGTAAGATTTGGAGCCAATTCACCTATTTGAAAAACTCATTCACTTGTAAGAGATGTTCCCGACTATCGTGGAAAAATCAGGGGGCTATCGAGGGAACTCTACTGAATGTAAACTATATACTAAAGTTTATGTTGAACTTCATGATATAACTATATATAATCTGCACTGATGCAACATGGAATGCAGATACGATATGTAAGGGTGTATTTGGAAGTACGCCAGTTGGTGGTGCTGTAATTGGAAAGGTCGTATTATTGGCGTAGTTACGCCAATGGATTATTCAATCACAATTCAGTGCGCTGTGTGCTTAAATGTTTCTCGCTGGAAGCTGTCAAGGCAGCTCAGTTTCAGATCGTCTCAAATCGACTCCTACACTGTTTACATCGGGTTGAACTCTGCCATTCAACATCGTCAACAAGCCCAACGTTGAGTAGCTGGTGACGTGTTTAGCCCTGGCGGCTCGTGCTCATAAAACAGGTGAAGTGCTGTACAGTAAAAGATACGGGCACTTCACCTGCTTCGTGGGTACGAGCCGCCATGGGTGCACAATATCCTCATTGCTCAATCATTCAAGAGCTCTCACACTGTAAGGTCCTATATACACTTCATGTAAGACGAACTTCATCCCTGTAAATGTCTTGTTTCGATCCATCATGAATCTACTACAAGACCAAAGAGTAATAAAAAGAAGATGCATAAAGGATTTTAATAATTCCCTTATTGATAAATGAAGAGCCATGAAAAATATATAAGTGAGAGATCTCGAGTAAGTGAGCTCGACGACAGAGGCGCTAATAAACGCTAAAATAGAAAATAAGTGAGAGAACTTGACGACAGAAGCGACAATCGACCTTGCATCTCTCGGGCAGTTGTATAATAACTGACGGAGGATCGTTCACCTTTTCAATTTAAATTTATTAAGACACGCACACAAAGAACAAAATAGATACAATTAATTTCAAAAAACAAATGTAGGTACTAGGTACAATAGCAATGACACATCAAACAAAACACAGGCTTCATGGTTGGATGTGCTGAGAAAAAGAGAAGGAATAATACCTAACAGCTATGGTTTTCCATGTAATAGACAGGTAGGGTGAGAGAGAGAGGAAGGAATGGGAAGGGGTGAGATATAGTGAAAAAATGTAAGGAAGAAATTTGAAATATGAAAGATAATATCTTTATACCATTGATTAAGTAAGAAGTGGTTTTGACATTGAGGATCGAATTTATGAAGATTCACGAAAATAGTTACTGTATTGCTATCCAGGTCAAAACCAGACAAAATCCAAAGTGAGAATTATTATTCTTCTTCATAAAGAAGTTCCATCGTTTCTCTCAAACTTGTCATAGTTTCAAATACCGTGATTCAATTTCTGCTGAAGCTGAATTTTTATTTTCTCATGGTAAAACATCATGGAATAAACAATATTCTAAATTCATGTAGGAGGCGTGAATCCTACGTTTTTTTTTTATTTCAACGATCTTAAATGAGAGATTTGAGCTTGAAACTTTGTTGAGGTCAAAATTTATGACTACTGTTTCAAAATAGAATAACATAGCATCGTTCGATGTTTGTTTTATCGATGGAATTTCCATTTTGTAAATTCTCAATTATAATTTTGGAATCTCAATTATGTATAACGTTCTTGGAATAAACGCTTCAAACAATTTTCCAATTAATATTACAATCATCAAGTTTTCCCCATTACAAAATAGGTTCTATGATATTCAAAATACTGGAGTATATAACTTGTGATATGGTTATTAACATTTATATTCAATTAATATAATTCATATTGATTCATAGTCCAATTATTGGACTCATATCACGGCGCATATTTGAAATACTTCAATATGTATGATGAATATGCAACCCTCCCCAAAATTAGATATATATACCATGGAACTCCTGTGATATAAATATTTTGTATCATATAGAATACGACGAGTATCAATTCGACTATCAATATGAGCTTTAAATTAATGATGTTCATTACTACTCTCTTATTAATCGACTGTTCCATGTCAAAATGATAGAATAGGGATGCAGCTTGCAGGTATGGATTTGCGACGAATAAATTAGGCTACTTGATTCAATGATCCGATAAAAAATGCTGTACGATGTGCTGTCGAATCAATCATTTAATATCCTGAAATGATTGGCTTAGTCCGAGAACGCTGAAATTTTGAGCTTGGCCCGATTACGCTGAAATTGTCAGCTTAGTATGATTAAGCTGAAATTGCGTTCTGGATTATCTGGTATTACGCTGTTAATAAAAAGTCAACATCACTCATTTACTCATGCTAAAGGTATTTTTGTATGGCTCGCTATTTGGAAATGAGCTGAAAATATATTTTGGCTCTTCCACTTAGTATGTATTGAACTGATTTTTTTCTGAAATTTTAGGCGGATATGTTTGATCGGAATATTTTTGATTCCATGTATGAATTTTTCTATTGCTGATGATGCCCACATAAGCATTTCAGCTTGTGCGTGGGCAATGGATAATGAGTGCGAAGGTGATTGATGTGGTGAAAAACCTCACCATACCTACTGGTTCTCGAACCCTGACCAGGAAGTGCTAGTGAACTAAAGGTTGTGACGCCCCAGCCCATTGCGCCAACCGGGCCCAATCATTATGAGAGGGATGATTTTTTTAAGATTTTTGCTTTAAGTTGAAATTTGTTTATGATTCAAGTTCCAAGGAAGGAGGTTCAGGAGGCCTGCAACATTACTGGCAGGTAACTCTATAGGAGTCACCCCCAGCTGACTACAAGGACGAAATTTTGAAAACAAGATTTTTAATGGGATGAATAGGATTTTCCAGCTCCAGTATCCTCCTTATAACCTCAATGATTACAAGTGTGAACATATAACTTTTATTTTTATTATCAACATCGAGGAAAATATACTTTTTGAGTGACTTCTCTTAAATAAATGGATGGTGATAAGATAATAAGAAGAGTGATTCAAAATCTTGAACTGATAAACTGAGAATTACACTCATTCCCATAATTCTACTCATCTTGAAAGATTCCTAAATTTTCACGAGAAAATCCCAGTTCATAGTAAACAACATCTGCTATTATAGTAAAGTCCATATCAACAATATTGAATAATGCAATAGTTTGTGAATTGCATGAATGGAGTCAATGAAGCGCAGTGAAAGCCAAATTTTATGAGCTGCATGGAATATGGAAAAGCGAGCGAATAGTAGACTGAGTTGATAATAAGGCGCAAAGTGTTGGCAAATGGCGGGACATCTGGAGCCATCGATTTTGCGCGCGAAAGACACTGCAATAAGTTCGGCGACGGCATCAGCCATATAGTAAGTAACAACGGCTGCTCTGCCGCTATAGTCTGTCCGAAGAAGACATTCTGGCAAGATGGGAAAATGACTTCAGCTTGGTCAATATTGGTTCAAAATTCATAAATTTGGTTTTAAATTGTAGGAAACATTCTTATCTATAATTTGAAACCCAATTCATGAATCTCGAAGGGATATCGACTGAGCGGGAGTCATTTTTCCATCATGCCAGAATGTCTTCTTTGCTTGAACAGACTATAGCATGATGTTAGAGCAGGAGGCTGCTAAGATGCGCCATCGGGTCACAACCAAGCCACAACGATGAAAGATGGCAGTCGAAAACCATAGCAGGCGCACCAAGATATGAGATCGCTGAGCAATATTGGATTCTGAGTCTCTCACAGATGAGAAACTGTTACTGAAATAACATAAACTCGCTTTCTGGTGCCGCTTGCCAACACTAAAATTCACAAGACACTCGGCAACAATACACTTTATATTGCCATGACGTATCTTCTCAGCTTGCGCGAATTTTACAGTGCCGTTTGCCAACTTTACAGTTTAGAAGACACTCCGTTACAATACACTTTACATTACGCCAACGTATCTTCTCAGCTTACACAGAATTTGTACACACATACAACTTTATTCAGGGCCTCTTTTGCAGCACGTGATACGTTTATGGCCTCAACCGATGTCAACACTGCTTTCTCAAAGATTGATTTTATCAACAGGGGAATCCTTTCGTCCTTCACATGGAAAAAATTGCATATTGAATTATTTTTAAAGCCTTTTGATGGTTTGGGTGGAGTCGGAAGAGATATTATGCTCCAGTGGTTTTTCATAACCGGACGATCGATCTTCCAATTGGATCCTTATAATATTAGTTCTGCTTTATCCCTTTGTTATTATCCTTACAAAATAACTGGCGTCTGACAAATTACGTTTATCCAATAAACAGCTTTTGCTACGCTGAAAGAATAGATTGATAGTTGCTGAGGAAGAGGAGAGTAGAGAACAAAGAGTTTAATCTAGTCAGCTGATTCATTCTGCTCTGGTAAAATACGGTTCAAGGGTTCACAAGCTAGGATATTGACATTATTTGAGGTAATCAACTCAAATAAGAAATTATAGCCTTGGATTACTTGGATTATATTGATCTACTTATGTAGAAACATGATCAACATGAGAAATATTCACATGTTCAAGTGAACGATTTTGGTGAAAAGTTTGAATAATTATACTTCTACTTTCTTTCATAATTCTCAGTTTCAATTGATAATCGATAATTTCATATGTCAAGTCACAGATCACGCTCATCTGCTTGGAAATTCCCGATTAGATAGCCTAGCTTTAAATCTATTAATAAAAATTAGCGAATTTCCAATTTATTCTGATATTTCCGACACATACAATTAATATGCTACTGAGAGATTATTGAGTGCATATACTTGATGTAAGATTGAATGGTTGAGCATATTGCTCAAGTACATAACATGTACCGAGTGGTGGTGAGAATACCATGAGTTCTAAACAAACCTTGAATGTGCTTTCCAACAGTATTGGTTAGCGTTGAGGTAGCCGACCATTTTCTGGTGTTCCAAACGAACAAGCCGTGAATTTTTCAATATTTTAGTGGTTAGGATAACCAATCACTGTCGGGCATGTTTCGAACAAACAAGCGGTTTATGTTTTTCCACACAGCAGTGGTAAAGGATAACCGACCGCTGTTCTAGCGTTCCGAACGTCTAATCATTTTTATTTTACGCATCAGTGGTAATAATGCTAATAATCAGTGCGTATAAGCGACTGTCTGGTCTCTGGTGTTCTAAACAATCCGTGTTTGCTTTTCAGAGTCCGCAGCCACCGCAGTACGTGTTCTGGTACCACAACGATCGCATGATCAACTACGACACGGCGCGAGGCGGAGTCACAGTCAGCACCGAGCCGGGTCCAAAGACGCACAGCCGCCTCGTTGTGAACAGGGCCACCCCGGCAGACTCCGGAAATTACACTTGCAGGGCGTCCAACACTGAGCAAGACACCATCTACGTTTTTGTGTCGAAAGGTGAGAATGATAACAAGGAATTTGTTTCAATAATTCATATTCATTCCATAGTAAAGCCTGTCCATTGTCCAAGCAAAGAAGACATTCTGACAAGATCGTAAAATAACTTCAGCTCAGTCAATATTGATTAAAAGATTATGAATTTAATCTCAAAAAGTAGGAAAATTTCTGATCTACTATTTGAAACCAAATTTGAAATTTCTGAACAGATTGACCGAGCTGGAGTCATTTTTCCATCTTGCCAGAATGCCTTCTCTGCTAGGACAGACTATATTAAGGGGTATTCATAGAGGATTAAAAGATGAAGATGAAGAAGACGAAGGCGGCCTACATTATATCATAATTATGCTCACTCTCATTTATCTCATTGTGCTTGATTACTACTGCTGATTCATAAATATCAACTCTATACCCTATTCACGATCACTTGAGACAAAATAAACAATTTTCGCGTGTGTGCGTCAGGTTTTCCTTCATTCGAAGCCGTCCGGCGGTCGGCCGGAGTCGAACAACTTCAGCCAATCACAGCTCTAGTCTTGTCATTGAGCTACAACAATAGCTCTAATCGACTAAAGCCGTTCGATTACGGCCGACCGTTGGACCGTTCCGCATAACCTTAAGGAAAACCCACCTTTACACGAACACACACTCAAAAAGTTCGTAAATAGAGCAAGTGATATCTACTTTCCTTCTTCAACTACCCACCATGAATACATTCAAAGCTGTGATGTCTCCACTTCGTAGTTGAAGGCTACTCTCAGGCTAAACATAACAATACTTCTATTTACATTTATTCAAAACATTCACACTTGAAAATCACTCTGGAGTTTATATATGTTGAGAATAATACACGATATATGAATATACTCGTATATGAAAAATTTCTATTACAGTAGTGATGTATCTTCAGGATCTTTTGTATTATATTGATAATAAAAAAGCATAGATCATAAACATTTCAGTGTTCACAGTTCAGTGTTGTGATTTGTCTCTGGAAGTCTAGTATTTATATTTAATTATGATAATTATAATAGAATTAATTCTCTATTTTAATGACGTGGCGAAGTTTGGACGGTAATGTCCAATCTACCATCTAACGAACACTGAAATAAGTGATAAATAATTAACTCATTATATAATAATTTTGAAATATAGCCTATCAATAAACCATCATGGTTTAATTCGGAGGCCTTATCTAAGACTCCACATTTTAAGCTATAACTTTACATTCTCAGTAATAATTAGAGAAGGGCTCCTTGTAGGCTTCATTATTGTAGAATGTAGACACAAACGTTACCTACACCAGGGTGAATAAGATCTTAGAAAAGCAGATATTTTATTATTCATTACTCATTTTCCAAGGTTGTGTTGTCTCCTTGAAAGCCTTGTATTGATAATGAGGAGCCCTCATTAAGGACTTCACTTGAAAAGCTTCATTATTTTGGACATCGTTCAATAGGCCTTGTTATTTCAGGCTTATTCGATTACATTCTGGAGAGAAGGCTTATTCCAAATAATTTTCTTTTCCACTTCACTTTCTGTCTAATAATTATCGAAGTCAAGCCTTGAAAATTGAATAAGGCTTCATTGAATGATATTTTGAACATTGACATAGCTGAGACGCTGACAATACTAATACTATTATTATTGTTGGTGTTGATGAATACGATAATGTTTATATTATTGATAAAATGATATTATGTTTGTTGATGGAAGTATCTCTATAGAACTTCCAGGAAGAAAGGAATTTGGTGCTTCTATATCAAATGAAGAACTTATTATGTTGTATCTCGCTTGTATTGAATGATTTCTATAAGGGCTTGCAAACAAGGTAGTTTATTTTTTCAAATCAATTTAAAAAGCTCGTAATCAGAAAAAAGTATAGAAACGCAAGAGAGTAGTATATTCAGTTTATAGGGGCTTGCTTTGAATACACGTGTCAAGTCGGCTTGTTCAAGAAGATGTGTATGATTTGATGGTGAATATGGCCACACACAATCCGACTGTAACCCATACCTCTATTTTAATAAAGATAATGTTTCATAGGAAGCAATTACTGAAGCCCAAAAGGCGGCGAATCACACAGTAATGCCAAATTGAAGGAAGCTTAGGTTTATCAAATTAAAAGAAAACATAGACTTGTGACAAAGCCATTCGAGAAATATAATAATAATAAACAAAATTTTATAATAATAAGATTTGAGAAGAAATTCAAATAATTTTGGAAAGTTCATTCACTTGTGAGCTCACATTATTGTAGTTTCGAAGTTATAATTCTGATCGAAGTTTAATTTAATATTTCGGCGATTAGAAGAATCATTGTTGAACGTTGTAAAAATGAAGATCTTACCAGAAAATGATGATTATATTGAGTAGAATTTGTAGTTACATATTTGTTTGGTCCTGTTTAAGTTTGTTTCAGTATGTCCATTATTAGATATTGGTTCAAATTACTCAATGTTAATTTCCAAAATTTCTCCTCCTTATTACATCCTTTTTAAAAACAAATTTAAAAAACCCATACTCGGGTTGTTGAAGGCTTTGAAATTAAAATATATACAAATGAATTGGCCTAAGCCATGATGCCTTTCAAGTCATTTAAAACATTATTTGAAAATTTAGAGTACTTCAGTAATTAATAAATTCAAATTTGATGTTTCCTCGACAAAATCTGGTTTAGCAAGAAGGTTACAGTAATGAAAAAAATTGACTTCCAGTCTTGGCAGTTTGACCAACATTAATTATTTAGAGCAAAATATCGAAAGATACAAAAAATATCGATTGTATTGCCAACATAAATAAATTTCAACCAATGAGTAGGCTCAACCAAAGGCTGTACTCTCCAAAAAGTAGAAATTAAAATAAAAAGAGTCAGTTAATCAAATTACTTATACAATTTTGGTACACGACTATAACATTAAATCAAATGCATCTACACATCTACTTGACTTGACTGATCAAGTTGACTTGACTCATGTATACTCGAGGAACAATATTTGGAAAATGTCAATGCTGAGACGCTGACAATTCTATTAATATCATTATTGTTGGTGTTGATGAATACGATAATGTCTGCATTATTGATGAAACTATAACAAGTATTTAATATAGCAACAAGAATAGTCAATAAGCCTTTCTGATCATGATAATATGAAGCAATATTGTTTGTTGACGAATACTCTTTTCATTGAAAATTCAAAACAAAAAGATGATAGATATTATTGTTCAGGATTGTAAGATGATTTTGTTCGCCAAAGTCACAAAACACACACTGACACATCTGAGGTAGATATTTATGGAAGTACACCAGAGAAAATTTTGGAATTCTCCATAGGCATCAATGACATTTATCGTATAGAAATGACATTCATCGTATAGAAATGACATTTATCGTATAGAAATGACAGCGAGAGCACTTTGAATTAATTTTGAGCTATCGGGGACGCTGTGGAGAGCCCGCTATGCGGCTCGGGCTCTATCTCATGCCTCTTCCAAGTCGAAGGATGGCACATTAGGCCTAATAGACTACTGGGACAGTCGTCGGTCATATTTTATGGACGATTTCTTCACGAACATCCATCATCACCCTAGCCTCCCTCCCCCTTATCACTTCGCAGATGACGTCATCAAAGCTGGGACCCTTTGAGCACTGTCGGCTTGTGCCCACGAAACAGGTGAAGTGCTGTATAGTAAACGATACGGGCACTTCACCTGTTTCGTAGGCACGAGCCGCCAGTGCCTTTGAGTTCTTCTTTTCACAGCCTGATTTCCTGCAAAATACAAAACTTCCGCAAGAAATGCCAAGAAACTAGTTCATCCATCCAGTTCAACCTCCTGTTTTTCGTAGGGCACACCCCGCTCTTGACAGTTGGTATCTGTTGATACCAATTCACAGCAACTATGATTTATAGCGGTGGTAACGACAATTTTGCATATGCTACATAATATAAACTAATGTTACGTGTACAATACTTTAATACACGTTCTTGGAGGAAAATTATAATACTAGATTAAGATTTGTCGATAGAATAAGTTTTTGGTAAATGATGGAATAAACACGCAGATTTTGTCAATTTTTTACTCTATTTATTGGTACACGACCATGATTTCATGACCACACGGGTCACATTCTCAAGCTGACTGTCACATTTTTAAGCTGACTGGAAATGTGACCTGTGTGGTCATTAAACCATGGTCGTGTACCAATAAATAGAGTAGAAAATTGACAAAATCTGTGTGTTTATTTCATCATGGAACGTTTCTACAATATCGTCCACAACTCAGTTGAATTTTTGGTAAATTTTTCAAACAAACAGGATCATACTTATACTTTCTCAACCAGATTGTATTAGGATGAAAAAAATAAAATATTCTGTATATTTTATTTCCAAATTTCAAGTTTAAATCCATAAAAATCAAACGTGATGATATATTATTCAAAGAGCCAAGTTCACCAAAAAAGAAACTTTATATGATTCTGAACCAACAAAAAATAATATAATGACAACAACTTGAAATTAGTCCAATGGAATAAACTGTCACTTAAACCAAGTTTTATTGTGAAATCGGGCCTCAATTTGTGAATCATTATAAAATAATTATCAAGTCAGACTTCAAATGAATGTTCCAGTGCTGTGCATACAAAAAAAATTCAGAATGTTTTCTTTTTCGTCCTAATGAAATATGGTGGAAACTTTTTTTTCAAAGATAATGGTTGTTTATTTTAGTTTTATTTGAATCCGCGGATCTTTTCCAGGTCTCTTGATTATTTTGAGTTTGAATAACTCTTTAGGTTATTTTTATTTTGGTTTAAAAAAGGATGATTAGTAATTATGATAAGATATCACTTCTCTGTTTGAAAGATCCATGAAAAGGCATTTTCTATCGTCAAATCATAGTCTAGTAATAAAATTTTCATGCAAGAGTAGTAAACTCTTGGACGAATTGATGATTCAATAAATTTTTGGTATAATTTGGGTGAAAAATTATTCTGGAATTACAATAATTGGAATAAATATACATAATTTTGTATTTCACATTGTTTCAATTCAATCAACATTTCCAACTGGTTTGATTAGCTATATCATGTTTTGCAGAGGGAGATAATACAGCGGCCATACAAAGACAAGAAACATCAGGAGCGTTCTGTTCTCTACCAATGATCGTGGTCTACTTGTTTGGTGTATTGATCTCTTGTTAAGATGAAGTAAAAAGTGAGTTTGAACTACTGGGAATATTACAAAATTATTCATTTCCATATTAAATATGGAAATAATAGATATTAAGTTATAATATAAAAGTAATAATAAATATTGAGAATTCAGTAATAAATATTCAGTTCGGCACCATTAGAAAAAATAGTTTCCAACCCAAAAGTGACGTTATTTTGAAAATAATAAATATGGAATATTAATAAATAATAAATTATGAAAATAATAAATATTAAGTTATTATATAAAAGTAATAATAAATATTGAAAATTCAGTAATAAATATTCAGTTCGGCACCATTTGAAAAAATAGTTTCCAAGCCAAAAGTGACGTTATTTTACATTTCACGGGAATTATTTAAAAGAAATAGTTTGCAAAGTTATTACAGTAAGTAATTGATAATAATTAATAATGAAGTATGAATAGGAATTCAATATATTAATTATTCATATCCGTCTACAGAAACTCATACATTGTCTTTAGAATAATCCACGTTACATGAACGACCTCTCAAGAAAATTAATTTTGATCGATTACTTGAATCTCTTTTGTTGACTAAGCTAACAAGTTTTTCAAAAAGGACATGAACATCGAACTTTGATGTGTGTCCTTTTTGAAACACTCGTTAGTTATAATAATATTGTTCATATGATTCATATAATTATGAATATTGTTGAAATCTGTTCTCATCAATGAGATCACTGATAATCTTGGAATGTTCATTCATTAAAAATTTAATTTAACAGCCACTATTCTGTTTTCCAGGTGAAAATTTCTCAATCTTGACAAAGTGCCAGTATCCCGAGAAAAAGACTATTAAATGTGATTCTATCCATCTTAAACATAGGTTGAAGAATCAATGTGATGTTGAATGTTGAACAATAATTAATCATGTCTCTAATCGTGTAGATGTTATCTGAATGTACTCTTTAATTTTGTTGATTTTAGCGTCATTGAATATGCAATACAACTAATAATTTTAAAACAATATAACTATAATAAATCTATCCTTTTCTATCTGGAAAACTCTAACTGAATTGAATTGTATAATTATTATCTGGGTTGATATGCTACTATTGTAATAAAACATGTTTTGTTATCAATCAAGTTGTTTTTGTGCCAAGCCAAGTATTGGATTCAACCTATCTGATCAGAGATTAAATTTCAAATTATACCATTCTCCAAAAAATTCAATTTCATTTGAATTCACTGATATAATCTCTTATGAAATTCGAAACACGTGTATCTAATGTATACTCGTACATATTGAGTGATGTACATGTAAAAATAACATAATGTAACTCAAGAGCAGGTACCTTAAAAAAATTAAGCAAAAATATTCAATATTTGATTGGTGAAATTATATTATTCAAAAAGTAATTGGTAGTACAGTGACTAAACAAAGACTTTGTGTTGAAATTGGTAGTACAGTGAGAAACAAAGGAATTTCTATCACATCCAATCACGACGAAAAAAGTTTGATAAATTGTAAAACCAGACAATTTAGTTCTGAAGAGATGATTTTGAAATAGAGAAATGGAACAATTCATCACAATGTAATAAAAAACGAATATGTTGGCTTTTAAAAAACAAGAATATTCCTGGAATTTCTATCAAAACCACGATATCCCGTTTAGAAGTTTTAAAGTTTTTGAAAAAAATAACGTGAAAAAGGAATAGTGGAAAAAGCTGCAGAGCGAGTTCATATTGCATGTAGGTTCACATTCACATTGCTTTCATTATACAGTGAAGTTTATTTACAATGAAAGCTGATCAATATAGGTGTTATCGATAATCCTTTCTGTGGGCGGATGTTCGCTCTTATCTAACAGTTGTATACCTATCACGAATTCCTCCTCTACAACCACCTCCCCCTCCCCCCCCAATACTCCATCACACGCCAACATGACTCCACCAATAGCAGCGATAAAACTTTCCAATGCATTTTGCAAATGCCGTGCTGGAAAAGTTTAAGGAGTTCACTACTTGTAGATAAGGGATTACATTGTTATTTCGATCAATCTTCGAAATTTTTTGTTGAAGTTGACGTCTTATACGTATTATTCGCTCTTTGATTGGAAGAGAAGTTTCTTGTATGTTTGTATTTTGGAATTCTACTATTTCCATGTTATAAATTGGTTTCAAGGTACAGTTCCTCGATTGCAAGAGGAGATATGATAGAAATGTTTTTATGTTGAGATTGTTTTATTTTCATGAGTATAAATGGAGTATACATGAGTATTTCCATTTGAATAAGTTCCGTAACCAACCGGTTTCTTTCAATATCACTTTAAACAATTAACAATTTTTTTCCTTTTAATATCTCAGTGACCAAATGAAATGTTGATAACAGAGAAATTAAAATACGATTCGCAAGCGGCAGCTCAAGCCGCGCGGCTCGAGCTGCCCGGCTCTTAATTCGCTGCTAGAGCTGCCCAGCTCCAGTGAATAGTGAATTGCATTGTTTATTGATTCAGTATACGTGAGTAGCCCTGATAACAGAGTAAACATCTATATATTATAGTTATGTTAGTAGAGTTATGATAGCTAGAGCCGCGCAGCTGGACAGCCCTAGCAGCGAATTTAGAGCCGCGGCTCGGCTCTAAAATCGCTGTTAGGCCTGCCTAGCTGATCTGCCGCTTAGGAATCGTACCTTCAGGCTGAATGTACATGAGTTTTCTCCTCTCTACGTTACTATTTGATACTAAATCATCGGACAAAATTCCTGGAATTTCCAATCAGCTTCAGTGCTTGCTATACTTGCTTTCTGCTACAGATAATGTACCACTCTAAAGTTTAGTGTCTTGTTATTTTTACTCACATTCTGCATTGCTGTAAGATGAGTTCTACAATTTGAATTGGAAATTGAAGATTGGAAAACTTCAAATCCATCCATACCTTATAAAGCAAATGACAGCTATTCAGATTCTTATTCGAGGTCCATAAACCTGATCAATTATCTCAATAGAAGCTGAGATTATAATTTCTATAATAATCTTACTAAGTGTGGAAGGAAGAGTGATTATAACGATCAATATTCAGAGAGAATAACGTGCGTGATGAGATATCCTAAGAAAGCGAATCTTATACAATTATTCAAGTTCTCCGAGCTCCAAGACATTTGGAATTGAATATTCCATACGGAATGCATCGCATCACAATAATTTATTCACTCTATCTTGGTGAGAACTTCACCAGGTGACAGCCACGCAGTCTAGTGTTAAACTAAATGGTTAGTGGGTTGAGTGAATCAAGAAACCAAATTAGATTGCAAGAACCTCTCTAATAGGATTTGAGTGGCATTTATGTCTTAAAAACCTCTTGAGGAGGCTTAGCGAATTCCAGTATCCTTTTTCCTACACGCTCTTTCAATGAAGATGTTTCTCATCAAAAGATCGGATCAAACTACTAAGTTCTCAAACACTACGAATGTTTCATATTTATGGAGTAATTACTTAGCAGAAAATTCTAATTGACTAATTATTGTGGATTTTCAAAAGCAAATTAGCTCTTTCCCAGTTCAAAATATGCTTTCTCGAGCGATGAAATTTTTGTAACAAAGCTCTCTCCGCATCAAATGCTTCAAGAAATCAAGAATCAAATAATCATGAAAAAATTCGACTGAGTCTCTGTCGATGTTGTAAGATCGTTCCATAATATTGAATAAACACACTGATTTTGTCAATAATACTACCGTTGGAATGAAAGAATGTTGGTGCTTTATCAAAATAAACGGTAGAATTAACAGTTTTATTCCATGGTCATGAAAAATTGAAGGAGTTAGTGAATATTGCAGTTCACCAAATGCTTGAATATATCATAATAATCTGTTAGAGAATCCAAATGAACCTTTATAGGTTGTATAGTACTGAAGATTTTTTTCTGTTTTCAATATTCGTAGTAAAAAGGTTTTCTCTACAATTCATACAGTATTTACTCACTGTTTTTTACTTTTAATAAAAATCACTGTACCCTCTTCAATTATTCTTATTCGTGCATAACATGTTTCGACTATTAATAGTAATTTTCAAATGCAAAAAAAAAATACAGTAGGAGTAGAAAAACAATGATAAAGTATCCCTGATATGAAGGAAATAGTTTTTAAATCTTATAGAATAAATTTCTTGGAAAAAGTTGATAGTATTAGAAACTATTTCTAACTAATCGTATTGTCCCTGAAAATGTTCACAGTCACATATTCATCTGATAATTGAGGTGATGATTTCAGTTTGTTGTTCTTTCTCTAGCTTAAGTCACGAACTTTTTATTCCTGATTGGAATACATCGTTTTCCCCCTTCTGATACGCAAACTACACGCTAGAATGGGAGTTATGTTATATTTATTTAAGGATAATCGATAATGTCTTTATTGGATTGATAACCTGTTATCTGTAAAGTTAGTCAGGAGAATAATTTCATAATCAGATCTCTACCAAAATCAGAGACCAGTATAAATAGAGATGTTGCGATGAGCATATTATTCTGACTATCAATTATCAGCCCAATCTGACTCAATCGACCCGTTTGTATGTTAAACGATAAACTTCCAACAGTTGGCAGATTAATAACAATGAAGTTTGTCAAGGGCTTGTCGATATTGACATGGCAGCGAGGACCTAGTTTAAGCTGTAATTTCGATGGAAGTGAAGCTCGATTGGCTCATGGACTTATGGCTCATGGCTCACACAGTGTCATATTTTATCGATGACAGTCACCAACATCATTGCTCTTCTCCAGATTGAATATTCTGAAGTTAGAGTTGCGCTATTATCTCACCTTAGCCTCTGCAGGACTTTGGCTATCCATCACTTTTGACACCTTGTTTATTCCGCTTGCCTCATGCATCGCTAACATGTGTAGGCGCCAGCCTTCGACAATATTAGCCTATAGACCATGTTCCAAGTCTATACAAAAAATAATTCTAGTCTACTGGAACAGTAATTAGTATTAATACTTACTGAAACACTTCCTAGTCCTAAAACCGCCCAATGAAGAATATTTTCAATATATATTGCTCTTATCTCCATTCTCAAGCCTAATTTCTCATAATCAGATGACCTCGTTTCAATATTTCTCTAATTTTCTTATATTTTTTTTTCAATTTTCCTACATGAGAATAGTTCTCGGTTCAATTATAGAAGAATGGAGACAAGTGCAATGGAAATGAAATATCCTTTATTAGGTGGAGTGTACCACTGGCACAAGTGACATCTACCAGGATCCCATTTTGCATAGTTTTCCTATAGATACTTTTTTGCCTCTTCCTCTTTTGAATTTGTATCAACCCAAATGAATAGACGAATGAAAAAAGAAAATTACTGCTGAAGTTTCAGTTCTCCAGAGTCTTATTCATACAGTTTTAAGAGTTTCCTCTCAGGTAACTCAATAAAACTATCATTTCTCGTACATTCATCAATAATGTGACTGGAAATTTCCCTTTTCAATTCTACTTCAAGTGAAAACTTATTTCCAAATTATTTAATTACTCACATCGTGTATTCATTGTAATCGGTAATTCAAAAGAACATAGTTTGTAAGAAAAACTACTAGGACCTATCATTTTACTGTTGGTGCGTGAAATGAAGATGATAATATTCAGAAGACTATTTACTTTTCCACTGTTGATGATATGAATTGTTAGTGATCCAAAGAGCATCGATTGCAATGAAAAACGTACTAGGAAATATAACATCTTAATAACTATAAATAACATCTCACTGTTGATGCAGGAAGAGAAGAGGATAATATTCAGTAGACCGTCTTTTTTACTTGTGATGTGGGAAGAAGAGATGATATTCAGTATATTTTTTACCGAGGCAAAAACAGAGAATTAAGTCGTTGTTCGAGATTGAGAGGTTGATATTGGAATCGGCAATGGAACGGAACCGTGGCTGACAGATAGCAGCGAGCGCAAAAAATTGAGAGAATGTGTGAGCAGAAAGAGATAAAGCGTGGAATAAGAGAGATGTGAGAGAAAGCAAATGAGACATAGCAGTGATCGTGCCTCGAATGCCATTGGTCCACACTCGCAAACCTCGAATTCTCAATCAAGCGATCAATCTGTTCGCTTTGTCTCTGAAAAAAATTGTTCCAAATTGTTTTTACCACCCAACCCTCCATCGATCCTTCCCAGAATGCGGTTTGGATAGACTCGTAGCTAAAGACAGCTTTTCAAAATTAATTGGAATATTTTTCTGGATTTCCGACCCTTTTCCGCTTATAATCTCACTTTTCCATTGAATTGTCATCCTTCCAATTGACATTCCAGCTTGGAACGTGCCTGCGCCGATTGGTTTCCACTGATTTCAATTCAGTTCAGCAGGAGAGAGTTGTTGAAGAAAGCTGTAAACGATCTTCATTATAATTAAAACGATCGTCAGAAATGAAGTATTGATCGTCTCCCATAACTACGAGAAAATTCCAAAAGTATTCTTGTACATCTCTGTACTGCATTTCTACAGTATTGTACCGTATCATTTCATTGTGTGTAATAGTCAAAAATAATTTATTAACAATATAACTCTAAAACTTATGCCGTTCGATTTCAAAAGTTTTTCATGTCTTGCCTTCGAAGCGGCTGTGGATGAAATGCATCCCAATTTCACGAATACGAATGCTGAATTTCAATAACGAAAAAGTTGGTGAACTATGTGAGTCTCATGTATGTGACCATTCCTTTGATCACAAACACTTATTGGGCTGAAATTCTGGAAAAAGCCAAAAATGTATTAAAATTTCCCTACAATTTGTTAGAATGGCCCACATTGGACTATAATCTCAGACGTATTAAGCCATGAGTTACGTTTATTCTCCTGAACGGCAGAATTTATAAAAAACATCTAGGCTGAACTCTTCACATAGGCTATATTATGAAAACTACACATCTTATTATCAATTTTTCCTGTACAGTACTAGCATCCTAGAATGAAGCTGTAATAGCTTTGAGGGAGAATATAATTACCAAACAATTAGGAGGAGAATCACTGGCGGCTCGTGCCCACAAAACAGGTGAAGTGCTGGTATATTTTAATGTACAGCACTTCACCTGTTTTGTGGGCACGAGCCGCCAGTGGAGAAAATTGTAGATTCACTGTAGCCTACAATTAGGTCCAACAACAAGTTTCTTCAAAAGTTCTGTTCTGTAATCAATTCAATTGGAAATGGCAATTTATTCCCGACGTGGAATTACAATAGATGTGAGTTCTCGTATTTGGACTGTTCAGTATGACATTGGATTGTCAAACCGCTTTTAATTCTCATCTCACTAAAGAAAAAAGCTTATTAATTTGTCTCTCATTTAAACGCACGAATGATTAAAATTAAAGCATTATCAGCAACTATCTCTAGCGTTTCTGATGAGTCACATTGTGTGAAGAAGCGAGCTTCAACGTCGTTTCATTCACTGCTCTGTAATTAAACTTCAGCATGGAAGAACTATATAGCATTTTCTATTTTCTCCTTTATCACTGGAGTGAGAAAAGAAAAGGCCAACCTTGAACCTTGTGATCGTGCTTGATAATTTCACCTTGAGTGAATTAGCAAGCTCTGAAACTTCTCTTAATATTTGTGAGAAAATTTCCCAATATTGAATATTGGAAGAAGATTAGACCAATCATTTTCTGATATAGTAATATCGAGTTTAATTATTCTGAATATATGAAAAAAAAACGAATTCTTACAATAATCATGTTCAGAGATACTCTCATCCTCTAATCCTCACGCTTTGAAAGTATCTTAGGATAAACAGTATATTATTAGAATTTTCGAGTTAAACATTTTATTCTAACGAAAGTTTCAAATTGCTGAACAATTGATGTTCCTGATGATTGATTGAATTCTTGTTTAGGCTATTGGTTCTTGTCTATTAATCTTCTCACCTTCCACTTGTTAGAGGGGGAGAATAATTGAGAGAGACTAGAATTTAGATGAAGATTACAACTTTCAAGTTGAGATTACTCAATGTTTCAGGCGCTCCAAATTTTGATAGAAATGTGAAATACCAGCACAAAACAACTTGTTAAAACTGTGTGAGTACTTTAGAATTGAAAGCTGTACTTTTCCAATTCCAATAAGTCACCGACATCGCGACATGCTCATGTCATACTTTTAGTAAGATGACAAAAAATAATATTTTTATTGATTTTTTTTCTATAAATTCACTCTTATCGTCTATTAAGTCATAAAATATTTTCTTGTTTTTCCCCATGGAATTTTATGGAGACTGCACTTAGCACTTGAAATTATAAGTGCACTTAGCTCATAAATTAGTATTAAGTATAATAATATTATTATTATTATTCAAGTGGAATATATGCATGCTCTTCGTATCCGAAGAGTTGAGACTTACTATCAAACTTTGAGGAAACAAGACAAGATTCATGCATGTTCTTGCAAAGAAGTATGTCTTTACAGCACAAGTTTAAAACTTTCAAGTGAGCTAGAAATATGATGGATGATGAACTCACAGCTCAACGTGGGTTCTTTGAAAATTCAGGCTTCTCAACTTTTAAAGTAGTCCAGCCTGAGCTATTAAGCCATAATATTGCTATGATTTTGTATGAAAATCGATTCGTGCTACATTTTGATTTTATAATAATATTGACATATTGTTAACAATAACATACGATGGCCTCTCAAGTAGGCTACAGTATTCACAATGTGATTCAGTGATTTATCTGCATTTTGAGGCGCCACAATAAGACGGTTCTCAAATTATAAATTCAAGATACGGTAAGCTTTATTCTTAAAAATAATTTTCACTAGAAATATTGATTGATCCTTTTCAAACTTATTCAGGAACTTTCTTTTTGATCAGGAGCTTATTGATGTGTATTTTGTTGCTCCAAGACTTGTTCTTCATTATATTTTCATACCTTTGAACACAAAAATTTTTACATGAAAATAATTATTTACCTGTATTCATGCATTATTTATATATTATTTGTATTATTAATATTTCAACGGTCACGTAATGAAAACTTCTAATTGTAGTAATAGCTAATGAGATAAGACCTTCTAACTTTGTATTGGACAAATGTAAGATTGGTGCAAGGTGCATGTCCTACTGAGAAGAAAAACGTAAATGACTATAATTTCAAAACGGAATTTCAGGACTGTATCAAAAAACTTTCATTATGATACAGTTGTCACTTTTTGACACTGTTCCAGAATTCATTCCATGTTCCATTTTGCTACAAGCTGATTTTGCTACAACAACCGACACAGCGGTCTAATCTTCTAACCTAAAAATTGCAACAAGTGATAATGCTTAAACTTACCGGTATCTGTTCATCAATATTTTAGTTTACAAATTTGAATAGTCTGAAGTTTAGATAGTTTAATATATCTTGAAGTTTATAGTATCTCAACTTCTATTATGAATTGCTTAATAACTTAAGCAATGACATTGAGAATGAAATTCTTCTTAACTCCAGAAGGCAAATAACTTAGTTTACAGCTTTTGCCTGATTAGCTATATATGGTATGTAGAACGTTTTTATTGTGAACTTGGGCCTATATTTTGAAGATGATTAGTTCTCAGCCTTTAACGCACTTGATGAGATATTTAGAGCACTCGCTACACTCGCTTCACTCGCTGCTCGTGCCCTAACTTACATCTCACTCGTGCATTAAAGGCTCTCATTATACAACCGTTGCATGAACTACTATTATGAGGTTTGTTTGTTCAATATGAATTTGATACTGATAGATAATTATCCATGATGTGAAATGATCCCCCACAACCTTTCCAACCACCTACTAATACATCTAATGTATTAGGTGTTCAAATATTCACCTTTCCCAATTCAATCCACCAATATTTGACTCCTGTGGTTTCCATGAATCACGTAGTCATGAAACATTAGTACAAAACATTTCAGTTGATTTAATTGTTGGCATTATCAGAATAAAAATTGTTATTATCTTTTCATGCTTCTGGCTTAAACGATGATGATATAACTGCATAACAGTTACTTCTATTTAGCAGACGATAAAATGAGAAACAGTCTTGTAGAAAAGCCACCAGCCATCCCAATAACAACTTTTCCAACAACAGAACACCCGTTAATAAAGCGGTTAGTTTTCTGGTGTAACCGCTATCCATCCCTCTCCATTAATCCCCCCCCAAAAGGTTTATCAAGCTTCCAATTGGTCGTCAACGGCGGGAAATGAACCATCGAAGCAAAAGCGATAGAAATGGTATTGTATTGTATTCTTGTTCGAAATCACATTTTATTGACATCGTTGTGTGGCAGCTAATAAATCGTCGGTTTTATTTTGTTTGTGCTTGCGCTCTCCATTTTGTTCGATAAACGTGTTATCGTTGTGATTTGTTGTGGAACAATGTTACATGTTGTTCAGCAAGCAGCTCACAGATCTGTGACACTCAATAATACACGTACTGTTCAATTTATTCAAAACAGAGAGACATGTCATATTCATTAATTGATTACCTCATTCGTTTGATGATTAAATCCTACTTAAAAAATTATGGAATTATGGAAGTGCAGTACTGGACTTTGAACTGTTAATTGACCACTATGTTCAAAGCTATAATGTTGATTACTGATGATTTTGATAACTTTCTAGTCAATGTCAATAAAACTAAATATTCTATATTGTGTACTATTATTACAGCAGTTCACTGCTTTTATTAGCTCAAGTCACATTGAGTTCAAAATAATAAGTTCGAAGCTATTATAATAGGCTATGATCTTGTGATATTATATCCTATAATGATAATACAAGCTAATGAACAAATCAATGGGATTGAGAATATTATAATATATCTTTATATGCATCTCTTCGCTTCTCATTTACATTTCTTCTACTTTTATGATCTGCAGACTTTTTACCTCTCCAAATTACGAAAAAATAAGTATTGATTGAATTTGTATCAAGTATTGATTTTGATTTTTATTGATCCTATTATAGAATACGGAATGAAAAAATGAATACACGGAATCTATGTGGATTTTGTATCTTATCCTATCATATTAAGCGAGTAATTTCTGTATGTATGTATGTTTGTATGTGGAACCACGGATCTAGAAAATGGCTCTAACGATTTTCTTTAAATTTGGAATGTAATATAACCGTGATGGAAAAATAAGATTGCACCAGGTCTCATGTCTAGGAAAACTCTCTGGCAGGATTAATAAAAGAATAAAATATTCCTTATTCAGGCATAATCCCAAGTACTGCGTATAATGGCTGTTATCGTTAGCTGACCAACGCTATCCAGCTGGAGTGAATGGAGTTACATTCAAGTCTATAACACATTTTCATTACTGTCAAAAAATTGTGAGAGGTGATCAATTTTAAATTTATTTTTTACAAGGAGGTTCCTTGATTTTTTACAATAACATATTTATGTAATTCAACAGTTTGGCCGCAGCTTCAGAGCAAAGCTCGGTACCAGATATTGTATGTTTATATGTTTGTATGTGGAACCACGGATCTAGAAAACGGCTCTAACGATTTTCTTGAAATTTGAAATGTAATATAACCGTGATGGAAAAATAAGATTGCACCAGGTCTCATGTCCGGGAAAACTCTCTGGCAGGATTAATAAAAGAATTGAATATTCCTTATTCAGGCATAACCCAAAGTACTGCGTATAATGGCTGTTTTCGTTAGCTGATCAAAGCTATCCAGGTGGAGTAAATGGAGCCTCATTCAAGTCTAATACACATGTTCATGCCAAAAAATTTTGAGAGGTGATCATAACAATTTTTTTCTTACAATAACATATTTAGCCTACGTAATTCAACAGTTCGGCTGCAGCTTCAGAGCAAAGCTCGGTACCAGATATTTTGTATATTCTATGAATATTACTGACTGAAAAATTCATATACAATTAATATTCTGGTTAATTTCAAAGTTTGCAAGTACCATGCTGATTTATAATCTCTTCACCGCTTTTTCAGTGGTATTGAAATGCTTTTCTACTCCAATTACTTTTATATTATTATTGTGTTATTTTTCGCTCCAATATCCTACTGTCATACAACGAGGACAATCATTAATATCAGAAAATAATGAAACGTCTTAAAGTAAAAAGAGAGTTATTAATATGGAAGAGAATTTTGTGTTGAGACCAATAAAATTTTCAAATAAACGAATAGGAGGGGATCAACTTTTTTCATAGGATCAGAGACAATATAAGAAAGTCAGTGACTCAGTTATCCCTGTTGGAATCAGTGCAATACTGCAAGAAATGGATGCACATTGCACAAAGTGCTCTTATTCCTTATTGGTTAATCCAATCTGGCTGAGAGTGCATTAGAAAAACCTCGTACTAGACTCTCAGTTGAAACTTCTTGATAGTACTGGCGGTGGCGATTCTCGTTCTCAATATCACCACTATTTTAGTCTGTCATAGCAAAGAAGACATTTTGGCAAGATGGGAAGGAAAATGACTTCAGCTCCGTCAATATTGATTCAAAAATTATCAATTTGGTCTCAAATTTTAGATCAGGATGTTTCCTACAAATTGAGACTAAATTAACAATTTTGTGAATAAATATTGACCGAGCTGGAGTAATTTTTTTATAATGCTAGAATATCGTCTTTGCTTGGACTGACTATTACATGATGTTTGAACAAGTTCTCAAGGGTACTATTCCAAAAAAGTACAATAGATGTAAAAAGCTTGAGATACTCTTCATTTTTCAAGAACAATAGCTGCTATAACCACTGCTTCTTTAGGGAAGACCACTTCAAATGACTATCGAAAAGCTGCAGAAACTTCAAATCCTCTCAACTTGACTGAGAACAATGGAGCCGTCTTTTTTTGCAGCAAAGCTTCATGTCTCAAGCAGGTTCACGAATAGAAAGCAATATAGCAATAGTGAAATTACCCTAAACCGTTTTAATAGTAATAATTGCTATAGAGATTGTAAAACCATACAGTACGATTATACAGTCTCTATATAGTCATTGCTAAGTGTATTATACTAAATTTGTAGAATATAAGCCATATTCAATCAATACGAATTCGAGCAATAAGCAGATAAGCTCTATGAATAAATATTTCTCATTTCTTTCGTAGTCCTGGTACCCTTCGAGGTCCATTCTATCCTATCATGGGAATTTATCATTGTATTTCGGAGAAATATACTTCAAAGTACTAGCTCGTAAAATTTTCTCAAATTTTTATATGAAATATTCTGAAAACAAGTATTGTTTTAAATTGGTGCAAAAGCCCCGCTGATGGATTATCAAAGTCCTTGCATGAGCTTTCAGGCTTGTTCGTGCGGGTAAGAGAGGGATGATGATGATGATGACAACAAAACTAAGAACGACAACTTATACTCGTAGCCTCTCCTACGAAAGACGAGGCATGATTTTGTTGTTGTGAAAATCCTTTTCCCGGTCAAAAATCTAACTCTGAACCTCTTGCCATCTCAGACCGGCGTGTTATCACTTAGTCTACTTCAAAAAGCCTGAAAAAAGCCTCCCAGTACGTTATATTACATGAATACATAGAATACAGGATATTGTCAAATAATATATACTTTCCACTTCAGACTCAATAAAGGTTAGCAGCACAGATGGTTCTACTGTAGTTGAATAAATAGCTTCCGGATCGGCGAAGCACGTATAAGGTAGGGAACAACATCGCTGACTTGAAGCTACATCAACTTATAATGTATGCATAGACATCTAGCATAATGTCTATTGAAAATTTACCAATTTTACAATATCATCACTACAAGAATTGAATCATTACAAATATTACAGAACAACATAGTAGAAATTTTGAATCAACATTGTTACCTATGATGTCTCCATTTTGGAAAGCAATTTATAATAATGTAGAATCAGGATATGGTAATAGACAAGGGATATTAGAATGGGATATGGAACATACCCGGAATTACCTCTAGCATTGCCACTTGACCAGATGTCGACCACCGCAGAATGCATGCCAATGCCAACTATTTCCGAGTTTTATTGCCACTGTTTTGGAACCGCAATGTAACCTCTTTCCAACCAAATCGCAGATGTACTAAACCGATTTAATCGCAGTATACGGTACTCTGAAAGTATATTGGTAGTTATTGTATTGAAGGCATTGAGCGATATTGATAAACCTGTTTTTAGTGAGGTCAATCTGTTTAATATCGTACATAGTAAAAGATGATATCATGCTCTATTGATTCTATACTTGCTTTATTCTATATTTGCTGTTGAATAGATTTGTACGTCGTGCTCTGTCCAAATCTGTGAGTCTCATGTTGGAATCTATTTCCATCAATCTATCTTTTGTTGTTAATCAATCACTGGCGGCATGTACCCACGAAACAGGTGAAGTGCTACACAGATACTGGCACTTCAGCTGTTTCCTGGGTACTAGCCGCCAGTTCCTTCTTCTTCTTCTTCTTCTTCTTCCTCCTCCTTCTTCTTCTGATCTATTTTGTTATCAGAGAAACGCGTTTATTCAGCTTCCAACAATAATTCTGATCTTATTCAATCACTAAAATACTTGGAACTTTTTATGTACTTATTTCGAGCACAGAGATGAAGTTTGACAAACCACAGAACTCCTTATAATCTTTCAATTCAAACACAACTAGTAACGTAAACACAGATAAAGTGTATGGTGACGATTCTTTTCAAAACTGAAAAGTATACAAGTTTATTCACGTGATTTGTAGTGAGCTTATTATAATTTTTATCAACTGTGGGACTAGAATCTTTGCCAGGACACTTCGGTCACAGCATACAAAATCAATAATTGATAATAATAATCAAAATTAATAATTGATATTTTATCTACAGGTGTATCGAAAAGTTCCTGTTTCAGTTTTAAATCTAAATCGGAATGGCTATCATTTTAAAACGGAATTTCAGGACTGTATAGAAAAACTCTCATTACGATACAGTTGTCACTTTTTGATACTGTTCCAGAATTCATTCCATGTTCCATTTCGCAACGGGCTGATAAAAAACCAACACAGCGGTCTAATCTTCTAACCTAAAAACTGCGATAATACAAGTGATAATACTTCAACTTACTGGTATCTGTTCATCAATATTTCAGTTGACAGATTTGGATATTCTAAAGTTTAGATAGTTTAATATATTTTGAAGTCCATATTATCTCAACTTTTATTATAAATTGGTTAATAACTTGAAGGATGACATTAAGAATGAAATTCTTCTTAACTCCAGAAGGCAAATAACTTAGTTTACAGCTTTCGCTTGATTAGCTATATATGGTATGTAGAATGTTTTTATTGTTAACTTGGGCCAATATTTTAAAGATGATTAGTCTATTGTGGATGTTAAAACAACTAAACTGTAACATAAGTTATGAATAGAGGCCTAGGGTAGGCTATAACTTGATACTAGACTGTGAACAAATACTAGACTGTGAGATTGGAAATGAATGTTTATTAAGAATAATTCTATGTTTCTTCACTAACGTCTTGTTTAAAATTATGAGTTGCAAAACCAATGTTACTTGTCAAGTTGAAAACATTTTCTGTACCATTAAAAATGCAGACAAGTTTGTTGAGTTATAAAAATAACGGAAATGATTTGAATAAGCTTAAAGCTTCATAATAGATGTTTAAAAACAAATGTAGCCCATGTTTCATTCACCTCCATGCCCAAATTTAAGTTAATTTTCAATTTTGCAGAATAATAATTTCATCCATTAGGTGATGAATGAATAAGATTCTCTTGAATACTGCATTTAGACTGTGACTTAGAAAACCGTACTGTAGCAGACAATCTAGGAAGTCTTAAAACATTATTAGCTATACCTCTAGTGAAGTACAATTGATTCTCAAAGCTTTGTTGAGTATGGTCATTTGACATCAGAAAGAAAACAGAAAGAACTTTAACAATATAAATGTAGCAAAGTAGCAATCAATTAAATGATTGGAAAATTTGAAAGTCTTTTTAAAGCTTGTTGATATTTAATTGCAACAAACATAATTATACATAATAAATTAGAGCATTTTTCGTAACAACAAAAATTTGAACACTTTACTTCTTGGAACATTCTGAAGAATGGTAAGCAGGTGTTGCACTAACTACTAACTCCTATGCTAGTTTTATATCCACATTTACTTCTGTGATAAGACCTGAGTTAGCCTACTCACAAAAACAAATCTTGTAGATTGTTTCATAAAAAGTGTCTTATTTTGGGAACATCCTGTAGATAAAATAGTGTATGCAACGGTTGTATTCAGCCTTTAACGCACTCGATGAGATAATTAGAGCACTCGCTACGCTCGCTTTGCTCGCTGTTTGTGCTCTAACTTACATCTCACTCGTGCGTTGAAGGCTCTCATTATACAACCGTTGCATAAACTACTATAAAAGTCAAGATACTCATTGATTGTTTTTCCTATAACAAAAAATCTTTAATAGACTCTTTCTTAATGAAGAATCACTGTGGAAAAATAGGATACTACAGTATTTCTTCTTGTTAGCTATTTTTCTATAAAAATTTGAATGTTCTCATCAGTTATCAGTATAATGATATTATACTCTTGAACAAATCATGAAGACCTTGATATATTTGATAGATTCGATATATTTCAGCATAGACTCCTTGGAATTCACATCGAAGAACAGTCCACTAACTCTTCACATTACTTGAAGACTTGGAAGACTATTGGCTATTGCTGCCTCTCTGACTCAAAGCTGTGAACTGGCGATGATAATAATTCAGGCGGGCGATTCAGAGACAGTGCTCAATGCTGCACTATAGGCTTTTCATCAGGCATTCAAACTTGAAACTATTCAGGACTGAACCTGAGCAGTTATTTAAAGCCGGCGCTATAGTCTGTCAAAGAGAAGAAGACATTCTGACAAGTTGGGAAAATGACTACATCTCGGTCAATATTGGTTCAAAGATTGTAAATTGGGTCTCAAATTGTAGGGAAAATTCTTATCTATATCTTGAGAGCAAATTATTAGTTTTTGAACCAATATTGACTTAGCTAGAGTCATTCTCCTATCTTGACAAAATGTCTTCTTTGCTTGGGCAGACTGTAGTAGGGCCCCCTTCCCAGTGCGCTCATAAAGGCCTTTCCACGTATACACTGTACTCATCCTTCACCCTGGCAACTTGTATTACATTGCTACGGGTTTTACCGAGAACAAAGGTTACTCATTCCCTTCACCTCCCACCCCCCACTATCACCTTATCACAGTACATACAACTTTGCCGGTTTCAACTTTCAAACGTTCAGTTTTCAAGTGAGGCAACATCCGTCTCTCTCCCAACAAACACTAAGTTTGCATAGTTGAGGACGCTTCCAAGTCTAAAGGCATTCGGCATCTCACTTTGAGTTAATAATAGCCGAGTCAGAGATAGCAGTAACGAATTGCCGCTGGTTACAAAGTGTTCTCAACACCCTGCTTCTGATTGGGAAGTGTTTTGTTTGCGGATTAACCTCGATAATTGAGAAGTTATTAGTTTGGGTAGTCTGATAATCTAGGATTGGTGTAATCATGTAGACGGAGAAAGACGTAAGGAAGCCGATTGAATACCGCGGTTCTACTTGATGGGATTTGAGCTCCATGAACTTTCACCATGTCACATACAGATGACAAAAATACATAGAATTGACACAGAAAAGACAAAAATTATTCTCTTGACCATGTTTTATAGTCTTGAAACGAAACTTTCTCAGTTTCCTGAAATATGTGCAGATGCACTGAAACTTCATGAAACAATGGATCTTTGCAGTGAATATAGCCTAGCCTTCCTTTTTGTCTAGGGTTACCTACAGTGACTATATAAGTCTTATATAGTATTATATAGTCACTGAATAATTCGTTTTATACAGTCACTGTACGGTTACCCTTTTTTCTGAGGTTGATGCCAACTTGTGCTCCAAGCATGTGTGTGGGTGATGAGAGGGGTGAAGAAAGATTAAAGATGACGACTGCTTTTTAGGCAATTGGGACCGACGGCTTTACATCTCCTCTGAGAGACGAGATTGGCTGTTAGTGGTCAAAAATGTGTAATCCAACTGGAATTGAACCCCAGGAGCCTTATCATACCAACCTTATCAGACTTCCCTGATTAAGAGACCAACGCTTTATCGCGCTCGGCTACAGCCACTGCCTCTACTATCAGTGTATGTTAATGTTAGTAAATAGAAATTGCAATCACAGTACCCTTTTTACTAGTGATTTTATTCCAACTTAGGTTTCGCACTTATTGGAGGTATTTCCAACATGTTTACCGATTTCACATTTCGAAGATCCCCTACCCAGATTATTAGTCATGGTTATAAGTGGGGTTTGCAAATATAAGTACGATTAATAAATGGGTTTGGTGATACATGTTGAAATCTTGTCTTAGCTAATTTCACGTGAGAATATTTGCTTTGTGAAAATGATAAATTTCACTTTATTGCTTTGGATGTATGATAAATCTATGCAATCTCATTGAAACCATAATCTCGCTCACTCTTATGAAATAACTATTATAGCTATAATACTTATTATACTATATAGCTATAATCAACTCTCTCCTACTTTTTGCTTGCTATCCATCACATTCATGTAGCCTAATCTATCAAGAGAACCAAGCGTAATCTATCAAGTACGTCACGTAAACGTTTTATTTTGCCGACTAGATATGCAAGAGTTGTATCTAGGGTGTATTGCACTATATGCCTCAGAGACATGGACTATCGGTAAGGCGGAAGAAAAGGCAATTAATGCATTTGAAGTATGGTGTTGGAGGCGAATGCTGAAAATAAAATGGACCGATAGAATAACAAATGAAGAAACATTTGACTATAATCACAATATGATATTATTGTCATAAAATATGCGTGATGATATGAATTTTCATAATTCTTATTTATTCCATCACGAGACCAACTCTGAACAGAACAACCTCTCGCTTTCAGTCAAATTTTGATTGTTACTTTCACCATAAATTAGTGGCAGAGTTGCACATCAAACGAACCGTACTTCAACAAAACAGAAAGTTGAAACCAGCAAACTTGGATTCAGCGCAAAAGTTACCACCACCCCCTTCCCACAACCACTCATAACAATCAGGGCCGCCACACACACAACAAAATAAACAAGTCCAAAATTCTACATCCCGCTTTAGCTGCTCGTTCGCTGTTAGTAAATCCTCTTTGATTTCAATTCGTGGCTGAATTGTTGTAGGTTGCGGTCATGGGTGGGGGAGCTTTTTGGGGGGGAGGGGGTTGGTTGAGAGGGGAGAAGTGGTAGAGAATTGTGGGGGAGGGATGAAATTTGAGGTACAGTGAGGGGGCTGGGGGTGGAGAGAATCGACTGTTTTTTGGTTGGTGTAAAAGCGGCGGCAGGTGGCCTCCTGATTGCAGTCACTGACTTGGATTATGCTCGCCTTGATTAGAGATTTCAAAAACTGTACGCTATAGTCTGTGCAAGCAAAGAAGACATTCCTGTAAGATGGGAAAATTACTCCAGCTTGGTCAATATTGGATCAAAAATTATAAATTTATTCTCAAATTGTAGGAATCATTCTGATCCACAATTTGAGACTTAATTCATAATTTTATCACCAATATTAACCGGACTGGAGTTCTTTCCCCGGAATGTCTCCTTTGCTTGGACTGACTACGTGTGGTGGGTGGCTGGATAGCATCCATCATTCAGGACAAGACCCTGCATCATCATCCCACATCCCCCCCTCCTTCACCACCCCAAGCTAATGAAGGATTGATGGAGAACGAAAAACCCATGGGCTATCTCCCCTCACAGTATCCATTGCATAGCGGAGATAGCATACCTACGTTGATCATTACCATGTCGAAACCTTCTCCATTGAACACCATTACTTTTTCTGTGGTTGAAGCCTACATAAGCTCCATGCTCTACCTCATTACAGTAATAGAAATATAGTGATTACGATTGACGATGACCACTTCCTATAGACTATACAGTGTTTAGAGAGATACTTCACTTCCCTGATCATGTATTCAAGAAGGTAGGAAATAACGGAAACACAAGAATGTCAATCTATCACTATTCATTTCACTATTTAACTATTGTCAGTTCGACGATAGTTTGTCAATGAGACAAACTCATTTTATTTGTCATTTTTACAAACTCATTATGAGAAACTCAATCATTGTTTCGCCCCTTTCACGTCATTGCACCTGAAACTGTGTCTTCGATCGTAAGAAAATAATGATTCAACATGAACAAACAAATATGAATTTCTTGTATGAAAAAGCTCCCCTCCTATATCATCTTTATACAAGACTTACCCATAATTTTTTTGAATTTGAGACATGAATCATCTAGGAAGTATATCCTTCGGAGTGACTATATCACTATTCAAAGTAACTTTACACCATTTTAGGTAATCGGTCCTATGAAAAGACGGAAGTCACTGTTAGTGGTCGGAATACATGTTATCAACTGAGATTGATCCAGGAATATGGATTGCACTGACCCTCATCGCCTTGAGCTATTGAATACTTCTATAAATGGCTGGAAATTAGTATTATTAGAGCAAAATTTGCTCATTTTTTCTAACATTTATCTATTATTGATAATGATTTTATTGAAAACTAGCTGGCTGGCTCACTCCGCTGCTCGCCTGATCCACCTGGGGGGCTACGCCTCCTGGACCCCCAGCTATATTAGCAGTGTCAATAAAAGTGACAGGCTCGCTCCTCTCGCCTACAATATACATTCAAACGAATTTGCATTGTTCATCATATCAATCACCTGGTTTTAGCTTCACTCACCTGTTATTTAGTAATGTTTAAACTCGAATTATAAAAAATTTGGATCAGTGGGGTACTTGGGGATAATTTGGGCAGTTTTGGTAGAAGAAGAAGATCCAGTTCAGAATCTATTTCATTTTATTGAACTCGCACATATGCTTAGTCTATCTGGTGGTGCTAGAACAAGGTACAGCGACTGCAGGCGTGTATGTGTAGCCTATGTAGTACAAGGCCGGTTGTAGACAATCATGGTTGAGCGTACAGAGATACAGCCTCAGTAGTGTATGGCTTGTACTAGCACTAGGATCACACACTTGTCTGAGACCAAGCTCCAGATACAATTTTGATTTCACGTTCGACGTCCTCATCTTTTGCTCTCCGCACATCCAAACAAACCATCGCCAATGCCAGCAGCACTACGCAAAAGAATATCTGCGAACACCCAACATTCACTTTAAGCTTTGATAAATCATAGCTTTTTATTATTAACAGAGTTGAAATTTGTAAGTATAGTGAAAGTGGACATTGAGAACATAACCTTGATTTGGAGTATTCAACAAAATCTGAAAATAAGACGTTTTGGACAATAAATCTCTGTGTTTTATCCATTGAGTAATGTATTTTGTCGAATAAATGAATAGAATAATTAGCTTGTAAGAGTGCATACACTATACGCATATGACGTTTTTATTGTGTTGAAATGAGAAAGATACGACGAACTTGACCGAGATAATTATACTGTAGATCCAACCACGGATACAAGAATACAGAAAAGATCATGTAGGCTATTCTTTTATCCGTGGATCCAAAAACCTTCACCTGTAAGAAGATTCGAGTATAATGGAGGTTATTTCCTTGTTCGAGGAAATGTATTCTGAATGTGAATGCTATTGGAGGCGATCAAAATTATACTATAGATATAGTATCTTTGATCTATAGTATCTATTATAGAATAGGAGGCGATCTAGAGATATATACGCAAACAGACGAACAGATCGACATCGACTAGATCGTTGAGTCGAAAGTAGAAACTAGCTTCGTTCGTTAAATTATTTGATAGCTAGATGAAAACATGCTATTTTCAAATCTATTTGGAAGAAATACATGAAAAGAAATTGAAAAGAAATCTTGTTGAAGTACTCAAAAAACATGAGAAGTATTACAGAATACAGAAGTATGTACAGAATACAGAGAATATCATGTATTATAATTATCATTAAAATTCAGCACTTTCAAACATGAAGAGAATTATTAATTTAGAAGAGGAAATTAACAAGCAATTTAACTGTGAACTTATCAACATTTTGTAGAGCTTGAACGACAGACGTGTCAATCATAACTATAAATGTGTAGTTCAGTTTTTTATAATAGGTGCAGTTGTTGACAGATGCTTTTAAATATGAATATCCATTGAAACTGAAGTCTATTAGCTTTTCGGCAGTTTTGTGGAGGCTTTCAATGTATCACATTATCTATTGAAACTGTTTGACGTAAAATCTGATATTGACAAAATGAACTGATGAGAGCAATTTCAAGCCAAAAGCGTTAATATTTTCAATACCAGACATTTAGTTCGGTGAGTCTGATATCAATTATTGAGTCTTTGCAGATAATTGTTAAAACGAACAGGAAAAGCATGGATTTTTTCGTGGATCCTCAACTAATGTTTAAATTACTGCTTGATTCAAGACTTTCAGATCCATCCATCAATAAATTTTCCATGGAGTTAATACAAATTATCAATTTGATCATCCCCTTATCTCTCAATTTGAATATTTTCAACTCGATTCGCATTTTCTCGTTCAATTTGCATGATCTCAACCCCATCCATCTTGCCCTAACCCAGCAACTTTGCTTGAGTGAGAGGCAATAATTTAGCCGGGCTTGGCGCTCCTAGATGTCAAACACGTCAATAGCACTCCATCTGAAGACTGAGAGGCCAAACAAGCTCACAGAGTATAGTCTGTCCAAGCGAAGAAGACATTCTGGCAAGATGGGAAAATGTTTCCAGCTCAGTCAATATTGTTCAAAAATTATAAGTTTGGTCTCAAGTTGTAGAAAACATTCTGATCTACAATTTGAAACCAAATTTATATCTTTTGAACCAATATTGACTGAGCTTGATACATTTTCCCATCTTGCCAGAATGTCTCCTTGGCTTGGGCAGACTATACCCTGCCGTCTGCCCACAACCGAGCTACTCTACTTTGTGATGCGATATTGGGGTGAGGAGAGGAGAGAGCCTCCTCAGGTCATCGAAGAGTTGTGGTTGGAGTGAGGTTGGTCTGTTCTCAAAACGCTGAGCTAAGCAGAATCGAACACTAGGACAGGAAATTGGTTTCTTAATACTACTGATTCATAGATTGGCATAGATGATGAAATGGATACGTTGATCCTCCAATCAAAACTCAAAAGTTGTTGTAAATTGAAATGTTCATAAAAAGTTTATAATTTTCATTGTATACTTATGAATTATGTAACCACGGCTATCTTCTAGGTGATTGAAAGTAGTGGTTGATCGTGAAAAAGTGTTCGATTTCTCAATTTCAAGCCCTATAATGATAAATAGTTTTGGAGTTGCAATGTTGCAATAACAAAAATAGGAATGTTGAGTATTTGCGTTTACTTCTTTTTAAAATGATCACAAATAACTCTCTTTCCTGATTTGCAATTCATTTCCACAGCATCACTATTCCATTTCTCTTCAACGACTTCAATATCGTTAAAGAAATTAAATATTGAAAAATTTGACTATTCACAAAAAATGAAAAGCTATCAAAGTGTAAAAGCATTGGAATATTTTCAGCAAAACAATGTTGCTAGTCATTTGGAGTTTGTCAAAAGTTAGTACTCCCTTTTAGTTGTAGAAGTTAATTGGGAACATTCTCCGACATGTGATATGGGCTTTACTGTCGGACAAACATTTGGCCGTAGGGAGGGGGTAGACAAAAGCGTGTCACTGAAGAGGTCAGCAAGTTCCATTATTTGTTCCGGTTCCGGATAGAGTCCGGCTGGGATCCGACTATTGCACCCGTACATCACACGGACTTCGGGGAGAACAAGAACGATTACATTGACTCAGCTGACTGGCGGAATATTTGCACTTGTATAATTTACTCAGCACCAAAAACTGTCAGACTAACGGCCAGAACTGTTTTCAAGTCAGGCATTAACTCTTGTCTCCGCATTTCCCAGAGCCATTTGCCACCAAAAATCTCAGAACCTCATTTCAATTGCAGAAACCTTTTCTGCTTTCTGTTTTATGTCGGTTTGGGTTGTCACCAGCTGCATGACACCATTTATCATGGGCAAACGCAGAAACCAAATGAATGTCACCCTACTCTCAAATAAACTAGTCATTTCAATTGAACTCACAACTTGTTTTTAAAGAGATTGATTTCCATAGTTTAGCATGTTTCATGGATAGACTCTTTCCTAAGATATGATGAACATTGAGAATATTAAATAGGCTACCATTATTAAATTTCATACATTAGTACAAAGCCGTGTTTATGATGATATTGATTCATTGTAATGACAATTTTCATTGCAGTTTCACCCTTCATGGTTTTATAAAATCGTTATTATTATTCTCTCACAATACCATACACAAAATATTTGTAAAGTGTAATTACATAGTATAAGCTCTCTCCTGTTGAGAATCTTTTTCATATTTTGGTAGAGTTTACCAGAGATAATTAATAATGAATGATGTCTCAAAGCCGGTTCTTCAATAAATTTTATATAATTTTAATAGATCAGTATCTACTTGTACTTTTTCATATGTATGAAATCTTCTTTTATTTTCCTAATATTTTTATTTCGGAGAAAATTTCTAGTCCTAATTATAAGGAACTGAGTCTATACAGCATGAGACATTGAAAATACTCCAGATCTGTTCTGTTGAATATCAACTTCCACCTATCGGAGCTCACATTATAATAAGGAATTCCTGTAATATTATTTTCCAAGTATCTCGTTATTTGTAGTAGATTCTTTTCAATCGAAGCGGCGGTTCTGATGGAAGAAGATGATTGGAGCAAAGATGATTGAAATTCTTGAATGAAGGATGACGGATAAATCATGAAAGTATAACAAGGAACCTCCATAATAAATTGAAAGAGACCTTTGAAAGGATGCTTTAGAAGCAGGCGTATTCCAGAATTCGCCGCATCCATTTGTGATTCCATTCAGTCTCTAATTTATTTAGCTGTGAGATGGAATTGCATCTTTTGTACGGCAAAAGAGAGAATCAACCTTTGGATTGGATATGATTGAAAAGAGATTTTAATAGCATTGTCGGGAAAAGTTACGATTTCATCTCATTCCTGATTTAGTCTGTCCAAGCAAAGGAGAAATTTGGGCAACATGGGAAAATGACTCCAGCTCGGTCAGAATTGTTTCAAAAATTTTAAATCTGGTCTCAAATTTTAGATCAGAAAGTTTCCTACAATTTGAGACATGAATTTGAATGTTTGAACCAATATTTACCGAGTTGAAATCATGTTCCCATCTAGCAAAAATGTGTTCATTGCTTGGACAGACTATGAATATTTGAGTGGGTGTGAGGAAGAAAGAATATTTCTGGCACAATTTTGAAATGATAATAACGGGAGATTGATTGATAGCTATTGTTAATTATTCAGATACGTTCCAATGGGAAAAAATGTTTATTTTTTCAGTGATTAGAATGATACAGAGCCATGATGATAGCGATTGCGAGTGAGAAGTGACTGAATGGGAAGTAGATTGATTGATTGATAGAAAAAAGAGGAGGAATCAAATTAGTTTCAAGGGGGAATGTTCGAGAGCCAAGCTTTGAATATAACGAATATTAATCAATTCACTGTATGGAAGAACATATCTATATCAAGACTAACTCTCAATCAAAATTCACTCACAATATTCTTGAAAGTCAAAATCTTATCTCACAAAATAGTTAAAAGTTGGAACTATTATTGTGATCACTCACTCATAATATTATGACAATGACAATTATTCTACAGTGCTTTACGGTAAGCCTACATGCTAAAAACATACAGTATAAAATTTCCAGTGAGTTCCATATTTTCAATATAATGAAAATATATTCATTTCATTCCTTAATAGATAAATTAAATTCCTTTCATTTTTCTTAATAGATAAATCTAAAGGATTCCAAGTAGAATTTTTTTCACTGTCAAGGATGAGATTGAATACAAAATTTAGGAAATTATAACTTCTCATTGCTCATCAAATGATAGTGAATAATGACCATAAATAGAATAAGGCATGTCATGCATCCCATCTTTATGCTAAGAAATTATCGTGATCCATGATTATCATTCTCATCAAAGCTTGATACTAGCAGCTAATTCGATCAATCCATATCCATAAAATTGGTAATAATAATGATAATGAATATCACACACCATTATTTTTAGCATCACCAACTCGCAGGTCTTCCAATCTTGAAAACTGTTACTGCATCGCTCATTTATCACTTTGCAAACAGTTCTTGAAGATTGCTCCAATTGAAACTATGGAGAGCAATGTACAAAAGTGGATATAAAACAGGAAAAATTAAAAGACGAGTCAAAGCATGCTTTGAGGAGGAGCAGAACAGAAAGCAGAAGTTGTAGTATCAAGAAATTGGGATTGTTATCGTGACTTGAATTTTCAAAGCATCTGCTTCAGAGAGAAATTTCTTCAGAGCTCTTCTGCCAGTTCCAATTACTCTTTCCAGTGAGTTGATTACGTAAGGGAATCGGATGACCTCATCCCATTCGTTGTGTTTGAGACAAGCGAAATTTGAAGTTCAACGAACTAAAGAACTGAAACTTGTGAGGGCGTTTTGGGGAAGGCTCAGTTGTTCAGAGTGATGGATAAACGAGGTTAGTCTCAAAGTCTCAAGGGTATAGCCTGTCCAAGCAAAGAAGACATTCTGGTAAGAAGGACAAATCACTCCAGCTCGTCAAATATTGGTTCAAAAATTATAACCTCGATCTCAAACTAAAGAGAAGAATTTTTTCTACAATTTGAAACTACATATATACTTTTTGGAGCAATTTTGACCGAGCTGGAGTCATTTTCTTATCCTACCAGGATATATTCTTTGCTTGGAGAGACTATACGTACTTGGCTGAAGTGGGTGCGATAGGCAGCATCCAAAAAATTCATAATATGGAACTTGTGCGGAGAAAGGGTTATTAACTGAAAATAATTTATAATACTTGACTTGAAATTTTTAAATATTTTTCATCAAACTATTTCTCCAATAGTTTTTATTTCACTATTTCTCGAAGTCTTTATTTCCACGTAATTTCTAGTCAGACTTTCCCGGCGCCTAACGTTGTTGATATTGTAATCGACAAAGATTAAATCAATGTGAACTAATAAAATGAATTTTCAATAGAAATTCCGATAGCAAATTTCATTCTTTCCATTCAGTATCCTAACTTATTTTCCCTCATCAATCTGGTTTCAGTGTTTCAAGTTGCCTCTGATAGCAATATAGAGGGGGGAAGGAAGCTATGACTCAATACATCGATCGATAATACAGCTGTTTAGTTAAAAAAGCTCATAAATTCAGTGGCAGCTTTCCTGTGTGAGAACGGCGGTGAACAACTGAACAGCTATCGGGCATGCAATCGGATCCATTTTGTGATTAATGTCTCTGACAACACACTGAAAAACAACCTATAATCAAAATAGGAATATTTTGCCTTCGCCGGTCCGAAAAACAATCGTCAGTGATGTCTCAATAGCGTGTGTCGATTAATTAAAATTACATTACATTAACCGAACGAAAATAATGTCGCGTCATTTTAGGTGAGCGGTTCCGTAAATGAAAAGGTGTGTCGTTGACGTATTACCCCAAAGCGAATTCAGAAAAGTTAATACGGAATTTGGAGAGTACCTATGCCTACTGTTCCATTGTTTATTGCAATTTGCAACTCTGTATGTAAGTTTTTATTTGATAAATTGTAATTAAAAACAGACAGAATTGGGCTGTCGAGACTTAGCCTACATGAGTGTGAATGAGAATTGAAATTGATTAAGATCCCATGTTAATTTTATTATCTTCAGGCTCAGCGCACTGGGAAGTATTCATTACACTTTTTTATGTTTTCATAGATAATGGAGTCTTGGTTTATTCAAAGTCGAAGGTATTGGAGTTTTTTATTTGACAATCATAATTATTATTGGGTAGGTAACAAATTCTATTTCATCATTAATACATTGTTCTTTTGGATATTGATAATTTCCCAAACCAATTTGGAAAAAGTATTTATGCATCATCATACAATCCATTTGAATCTGTAACTATGGATCATGGAATATGTAGTCATAGATGATTATTTCATGAAAAGCCTCACTGTCTTGACAACAAGAAATGCATGAAAATCTGATCACTAGAAATTTCATAGTGAGAGCTGTCATCAAATGAAAACTTTTATTATGTTTTAGATAGGTCACAGAGCGTAATGTATAGTTTTACGAATGGCAACTAGTCTGTGAATACTCATAGAGCTGTCAACCATCTGGAATCATTATTAGATAACTATTCAATCATTATAGGAATTCACAAAGATTATAATCTCAATTACAATATCCAAGTCATGGATTTCGAATCAAATGAGCAAGTTCAGTTTTAGGTAGAATTCTTTTGAATTTTCTTTACATTCAGTGAGCTTCTGTGCATTTATAGATTTGGAATTATCTATCGAATTCAATTATGTATTGAATTCTGCACATTTCTTGAATTGGAATAATCATCATATGCGAAAGGGATAAATTTATGAATGGATAAGGTCTATGATCGAATACAATGATTGAGAACGACATGTTTGCCTATTCACAATCCATTACCGGTGTAAACAAGCCACTTCCGGATGCCAAGGCTCATAAGCGACAATGATTCACTGACTAGCGTATTGGCATTCTACGAATCAGGAAACGAGTCTGCTGCTCTGCTGCTTCTGCTATTGCGGCTACTCAAACATGCTACAGGCTGCGGTTTCGCAGAGAGCAGTATTGTACAGCCTGGCAGGTAGATTTGACAAAGTGAATAAATTATTAATATCATCGCGCTAAGCCATTCGCCAGACAAAAGCGCGACATGAAAGCGCGGCCTCCCAGAGGGGAAATGACAAAGAGAGGCTGAGAGTGAAATCTAAAATGACAAAGAGATACAGAGAGTGAAGACTGAAATGACAGAGAGATAAATAGAGTAGAGACTAGAATGACAAAGAGAGAGACAGATAGTGAAGACTAGAATAGCAGCTTCCCCATCCATAACCCTCCTCAGCCAAGCATGTAGTCGAACGATCAAGGTACGAGCATCGTAGCTTGTTCCAAATCGCTGCATGAGGACGAGGGGATAATAATGGATCTTCAACAATTCTTGGCGTGCGAAACAAAGGAGAGAATGCTCTCACCCTCACTCTCAAGATCATCTCGTTCTATTATCTTTTCTGCTTTCGACAAAAGACGTCAAAAACTTACTTAAGGCTTAGAGTCGAGCTCAAACGCCAACCCACTCCGCTTGCAAATCTTTATAGGATTACTGCTGTCTTCAGCTTTCATCATTGCACCTATAATGCTCCCACCCACGTCATCACGTCACTTCAATTGAGGCTTTTAATATTCGAGATCATCCAATAGAAGTCGGTTCAACATTGTCGTTTGTCGCGGAATATTATTAAGGTGCTTTCAAGATATTAGATCTATTTATTCAATTCTATCCTGCTCAATGAATGCATCTGAAGGAGCTTCCTATGTGTAAAATATATTTATTCTACCATCTTATTCTGCTCAAAGGACAAATCTACAATGAACGTGATAAGTAGATGAACGATGAGAATTATGAAGAGTAGGATGGAACATTAATGCCGGGTTTTTCCAAGCACACTTATGCCGGGTTTTTCCAAGCATACTCAAATTTTGATGAACAGCTGACATTTTCTATGATAAGTATAGGAAAAGTAGTAAACTGTAGTAAACTTGAAGGTCAATCAAATTTGAGTGTGCTTGGAAAAACCGGGCATCAGTCTGCTCTTAGTGAATTGAAGGGGGGAAAAAATTCGTTTACCCTCCGTTGGGAGATTGGCTGTCGTTAGTAAAGACAGTCAGTCGTTTCCCGACTCTGGAAAAATAGTAATTGTTGCATTACACTCTAACTGATTAACTGCATGTTATTCAGAGGTGTTTTGCGCCGCCAATTGGTTGCGGAGACTGGCTTATGGTTGAGAGGATCAACGTGTTAACCACACGTTTCCTCTATCCTGGTTGATGATTATTTGCTTGCTGTATGGTCTGTCCGGCCGGGGGGAATTCTGGCGGGGTGGAGGGGGCGGCTTCGGCTCGGCCAGTGTTGGTTCGAGGACTGTGAGTTCTGATTCAGAATTTATGGCTTTTGGGCCGGTATTGGCAAGGCTGGGGCCGTTTTCCCGTCGTGCCGGGATGTCTTCTTGGCTTGGTCGGGCTGTATAGTAGAGTGAATTTGAAACTGGCAACCAGCTGGTAGGCCTAGGCCCTTCATGGGCTGTTGAGCCAGACAAAAAATAAGAAACTCGTTTGAATGAGATGATTAATGGAATGAAACTGAACATGAATAAATATTATCATGTATATTCAGATTAACATGAATCTATTAAATAAAAAGTGAAAAATAAAGAGGTTCACAGCTAGAAACAAATAGTAGAGAGGGATAGAGCCGCGACTGATATTGTCCAAAGGCAGAGGGCATCATCCTCATTCTAAATTACTACAATTTTAATTAATTTGCTGTTGCTCGAATAGATATTTTGATATGGAAATTACAAAATGTTCTTGGATTGTATTGTAACAAGGCTACTATGTATTTTCAGCCTTGATTGTAAACGTCTCCAATATTCTACTCGTACAACTTGCTTGAAAATTTATCTCTTTCGTAAATGAAATTCGCTTGAAATGTGGAGGATGAAAATATCATGGAAGTTTCCTGTCCATCTTAAAATAATAAAAAGTTCATCGAAGTAAATAATTATGAATCACTGCTCACTTTGATATTAGGGCTACTATTATTCCATTAATAATAAGTTATCACGAATGCTTCTAATAGAATTCATTAGTGGAGCTCACTGTTCAAACAACTGCTCTATCTATATCCAGCATACAGCCTTTTCTAAACGGTATGTTCTCATGTCATCAGTATTTCAGCAGAATTTGCATGGCACCTAACATGGAGATCATCTCCATTTCCCAATATAGTGATGACAGCTCTTGAATAAGTGGGTGCATTCCAGCTTTGACAGCTTACAGGACTATGGTCTGTCCAAGCAAAGAAGAAATTCTGACAAGAATGTAAAATGACTCCAGCTCTGTAAATATTATTTTAAAAAAAATTAAATTTAGTCTCAAATTGTATACCAGAATGTTTTATTCTATTTGAGACCGAATTTATCATTTTTGAACCAATATTAATCGAGCTGGAGTGATTTTCCCATCTTGTCAGAATGTCTTCCTTGCTTGGACAGACGAACGAATTGAAAATACAATCGCATTGTTCTCATTTCAATACTCGCTTGTAATCTGGGCAGAGGCCATTTAACGCCTCGTTGCTCTTTATTGTTTCATGACAGACATACAACAGTTCATATATGATAGCCCAAACAAGCAGACTGTTCCGCAGTTTGATTCATCTAGTGTTGTAGTCGGATATGTGTTCCAATTCTGTGAACGATCCGTTTTGAATATGCATACACTATTTACGACCTTAATGAGAATACAGGATCAGAATTATGGATTCTGCTTATTGCCAGGCCAGCAATTCGATATTACTCACACAGAGAAATATTAGAGATAGCCTAGAGTACTTTAGAGTATAGTGTAGATTAGGTAGGCCATAATTATAAACTTGGTCTATGATACAAGTTAGATACAGTGAAAAATAGATTTCTAGACCTTGTAGTTCTACAAGCATCAGCATTTAGAGCATAAGATGTCAAATCAATCATCAAATATCAGTAAATAATGTTCTTCACTATTATTATCTACGAACGCAACGATTGGTAGTTCAATGACAAATCAGGGTAACCGAGTAGAGAGCTAACGGCCTATGAAAAAATATGACAATCCATGGAGACACACAAGCTAAGTGAAATATCTGGAGTAGGTATAGAATGTAATTATATCTTTACTAATAACTAAAGCTAGTAGGCCTATCAGGAGCAGGATATTTCTCATTGAATTCAATGAGAATGAAACATTTTTGTATCAAATGACTTTCCTGTTGAAGGACCACGTAAAAAAGCATTTACAATTATTTGACTCTCAGTGTGGGACATATTAGCCTGGGGCACTGCGTACTGATCAAATAATATCAAATTTTCACATCAATGATTCTGGATCGATTGTCATCAGGCATCAGGCGAATAAAGTGAACAAAACCTTTCGTATGAGCGAAACTGATTCCATTCATAATTAGATTTAACTAAATAATATTTTGATTGTTACATGAGTAATACTACACTATTTACAATAATATGAACGGACTGTGTCTCCATCGTTCATCTATTGTTCAAAATTAGGAATGTTATGAAGTATTGATATGTATTCCCTATTCTGATTTTTAATTTATTGTGTTTACTAGTTGTATTAGTTATTCGTAACATTACGTATTATATACTCAGTATAAGCTATGATGTATTCTCGTTGGCGCTTTGGTGAGTATTATTTGATATTCTTGATCAATATGACAATAAAAATTATCTTTGGAATAGGATTATTATGATGTTTTTTTCAAGCAAAGGTTCAGTTCAAAAGTTCGTAACGTAAAGTGTCGTAACGAGTTTTGCCTAACATCCAAGTATCATAATTACTGTGCTAAAATACTGACAAAAATTATTATTCATTTGCTCAATCCAAAATTAATATAATAAACGATAACAACAAATCACGAAATATATTTCTGAATGAGAAGTTGGTAATGAAGTGATAGTTAGGAGAAACGGATCAGAATAGAACAACCGGTAAAGTCTCTATAGTGGAAAAGATTACTATGGAATTGAGTGAGGGCTCTAGAGACCTTTTATAATAGAGCCTTAGGCAGATTGAAATATAAATTTCTATCATAATATCTTTTATGAATTATCACCATCAACTAGCTAATAGATTCTATTTGATTTTTGTGCTTTCGTCTCATTGATTTTTCAACTTTGTATTATGAAGCTATGGAAAAAAGTTAGTAGTGAATCCAAAAGTAATAAACGGAACAGGGAAACGGAAAGAGGAAACATTAGAGCTAAACTGATGTTTGGAGTAATAATGGCGTGATTCTTGTGCAAAACAAGCATGTTCTGCTTGGTTTTAGTTGGTGGACTAATTGAGACAGTTAAGAGTTGTTAGTGGAAATCCGGGCGAGAAATGGCCGCAGATAAAAGAATCGCACTCTCTCTTTCGAGCACGGTTTGGAATATTTCCAAGCGAAACTTACCAGTATTTTCATTGGCCATCTATCTCGGAAAGCACATTTATCGCGGGGAAGGAGGCTGGAAGACAAATAATATTGTACATGCTATACTTGTCCAAGCACAGATGACCTTCTGGGAAGATGGGAAAATGACTCCAGCTTGGTTAATATTGGTTCAGAAATCAATAATTTGGTGTCAAATTGTGATAAACATTCGGATCTATAATTTAAGGTCAAAATTATAATTATTGAAACAACATTGACCGTACAGTACTCATTTTTTCATCTTGTCAGAATGTCTTCTTTGCTTGGACAGACTTTACTTGTCCATTGCTTGCTTTGCCTTATTCCCAGGCGGGGAATCTTTTAGCTTTTGAAAAAGCGACCCAGAACCGCAGTCGCCCTAAATGGGCTGCATCAATCACAACATCAAACAATGCCATTAAAAGAACATGGCGGAGAGTTTTTCCGGGGAAAGGACTGAAAATATAATAACCGGAAGAGTTGAATCATTCGGTTTTCGATAGTGACTTATCTCTTGCTCTCTCTTTTCAATAGTGAAATAATAATTTATCACTCCGAAACAATCAATCTGTGCAAGATTTACAGGGATGAGAAACTTTGACAAGTATCAAGCTCACTGACAAGGATACTTGGTAAACAAGACATTCATTATTTTCATTTTATTACAACTCTGGAAGAATGTCAGAGGGGATGAGAGACTTTTATTACTTCGAAGCATACTTTTGTTTTGCAAGCTGGATGAACATTTCACTCAACGACATTTTCATTATTTCACAAGTTCATTTCTCTTACTATCACTTTCAAATAGTATGATAGAAATATAATTGATATCAACTCGATTATATTTATGAATTAGTTTACTTTTCAATGAGACTAATGAAATATCCTCTTGAAGAGAAATACTCATGCGTTCATTTATCCGATCAACTCATACAATATGAACAAACATCCTCTAAATTTAATCGTGTATAAGCTTCATACTTCATTCTCCTTGTAGTGTTGGGAGATAATATTATATTTTCAAGGGTGCGTTCTCACACAATAATTGCTTGCACCAAACCATACTTATCTTCAGATATATTGTCTATTTTTAATTTTCTTTGCCCCAAGGTAGTACAAGAAATCACGAGAGGAGCTCTATTAGATAAGGGTTATGATCATACATTTATACATCACTGGCGGCTCATAACCACGAAACAGGTGAAGTGTCCGTTTCTTTTACTGTACAACACTTCACCTGTTTCGTGGGCACGAGCCACTAGTGCTATTTATATATATATATATATATATATAAATGTATTATCTAATACAAATGTATCACTGTATATATATACAGTGATATACATATAGATAATACATTTGTGTATTTAGAAAGCAATAAAAACGAATTGAGAGTGTCTTCCTGACTAAAAAACTGCTCCTGACCTACACCAATAATAGGAACCCACTCGATTCATGAGAAGAAAATGAGTGTTTGACCATAAAAATCGCGTTCTCTTCAGTTATCGTGTTTTTTGGAGTCTATGAACTCGAAAAAAACAATGACTTTCATACTACCAGCTTGTTCCTTACCTACATCGATAAAACTCTAATCGAATTTAGAAGAACGAGACTGTGTTGGACGTTGAGAAACGCTTTCTTTCCTGTATTGAGGTGTTTTTGTGGTCAATAAACTTATTATCAGCATTTCTGTCTGGAGTGTAACGCTGGATGCCTACGAGTGGATGAAGGCGCACGAAATTGATTCCTCCACTTTTGTGTGTTTTTGAGTCAATGAACTCGAATAACAAGTGTCTTTTTATCTAGAAAGTTTCTCCTGACCTATACCAATACGAATCTACTCGGAAATCATGGAAAAATCAGTGTTCAACATAGATAATGCAATAAATTGGTTTTTGTGTATTGCTGGTTGCCTGACGTCAAGTGAATGAAGGCTTAGTGACGTGTGATATCAGTTGTTTTTGTGACTAGAAACTTGCTCCTGACCTACAACAATGGAAATACACTCGAGAATCATGGAATAGGTCAGTGTTTGACCTTGAAATTAGCTTTTTCTTCCCATTTTGTGTGTTTTTGGGGTCAATAAACTCGATTAAACAGTGTCTTTCTGTCTAGGAACATGATTTTGACCTACACCAATAAGAATCGACTGGAATATCAAGAATTAGGTCAGTGTTTGACCTTGAATGCCACGTTCCAATTTTGTGTGTTTTTGGGGTCAATGAACTCGAATAACCAGTGTCTCTCTGTCTAGGAACTTCCTCCTGACCTACACCAATAAGAATCAACTGGAAAATCGAGGTATAGGTCGGTGTTTTACCCTGAAGATCACGTTGTCTTTCGATTCTGTGTGTTTTTGGGGTCAATGAACTTGAATAACAAGTGTCTTCCGTTTTATCAACTTGCTCCTGACCTACACCAATGTGAATCGACTTGAAAGTCGAGGGATAGGTCAGTGTATGACCCTGAAAATCCCGTTTTCTTTTGATTTTATGCATTTTGGGGGTCAATGAACTCGAATAACTGTTCCTGACCTGAACTTGTTCCTGACCAACACCAATAAGAATCAACTGGAAAATCGAGGTATGGGTCAGTGTTTGACCCTGAAGATCACGTTTTCTTCCGATTTTGTATGTTTTTGGGGTCAATGAACTCGAATAACCAGCGTATTTCTGTATAGGAACTTGCTCCTGACCTACACCAATAGGAATCGATTCGAATGTCGAGGAATAGGTCAGTGTTTGACCCTGAAAATCACGTTTTCTCTCGATTGTGTGTGTTTTTGGGGTCAATGAACTCGAATAACAAATGTCTTTCATAACCTGCACCTTGAGCTTGTTTCATAGCATTTTGATCCATGGATCTGTCCATGTCTCCGTGGACACTAGAGCAACGTATGTTTGCACATCCCTGTTTTGTTAGAAGTGGTGAAACGGTAACTTCGCTTCAGCATGAATTCACTCGTTAGGGGTAATCAATTACATTTTATTTCTGTACTAATGCTATCTTGTATGCATGAAAATTGAATTCGACGTGTAAAATCCTTCTCACAGCAGTAACTAATTTGGAGTTCAGTTGCATGATGCCTTGCAGAACAATGTGGGCTTCAAATCATTGCTTTTCTCACTACTTTCACATTCTCTGGAGTACACACAGTCGTTTAAGGCCCGGTGGTTTATTTTCAATTTTTGAGCCAGTTGGCCTTTGATTATCAACTCAATGTAAGGTTGTGTCGCGCGCAGGAACAGAGTCATTTCAATTAATGTTAAAATGTTGATGGAATTCATGCTGAAGCGCAGTTACTGACTCTCCACTTCTAACAAAACCGCGATATGCAAACATTAGTGCTTGCGATATGCAAATATGCAAGCTCACTTAGTTATGTGAGTCGAATAGTTTCTAAAATGTAAAAGAAAATCGTGAAAAACACACAATTACTCAATTACAACAAGAACATTCTACGGGGATAACGTAGGAGCCTCCTTCGGGGCCCCTCAGGCCGGGGGCCCTCCGCGATCGCGGACCTGCGGACCTGGCCAGTCCGACCCTGTTCATAGTTCTCACTTTCTTTTTCCAATGAGAAACATCGTGTTCTCCGAGTGAGAGATGTGTGTTTTGCAGAAAGCTTATGGAGGCTGGCAACCGTCAAGAAGAGAGCCAGTCAACCGCAGTTGTAGGATGCTGCTTAGTCTGGGTATTAGGTTTAGGTTTAGCTTAGGTAGATTTGGTATAGGTGAGTGTGTACTACATAGACCACGAGCCACGAGTGGAATGCCTTTGGGCGTTTGTGGAAATGCGATTAATAATCAGCTCTGAACAATGGCACTTCCCACCAGTAGTTTGTATTGGATTGTTTTCGCCTCAATATTGTTTTGTTTCGGCTGCTCATTCCACTGCATGCCATCTCCCATTCACAAACATATATACACACACTGCAATGCACTCTGCCTCAGTTTACTGCTTCATATTATATCCTTTTCTAACTCCTCTTCCTTCACCAATCAGCGTTCAGCTTCAACAGTTGTCAATATAGACGGAAGACTCAGTTTCTAGGTCCACCAGGTCTATTCCGTGTTTCAGTTTCCAGGTCTATTTGCTAGGAAAGGTCGTGAGGTGAATAGTGAGGTCGTCTGAAGTAGACACAGTTATATTGCCTTCATTTACTTCACAGCTTGAGTTTTGCTCTAATGCCTTCTCGGATTTATTCTTCAATTTCCAATTCTATCTTGCTTTTTTTTCTTCGATTTTTATTGGTTTCCAGAATCATTCTCCCTTTTTCTCATTTTCTTTTTAGCTATTTACCTTTATTCCTCACATTTCCTTTTCCACGGAAAAACTATTCCGAGATTAGTTTTTAAAGTTTATAGAGTGAATGAGGTTTCTACAAACTTGAGGGGGAGGAAAAGAACGTTCAAAATATTCATGAATATATAGTTTTTATTTTATTCATGCATAGCCCTAAGATAAAGAAATCATGAATATATAATATATAAAAACTCTTAACTGTTATATCAACTTTTCCCTATTCTCTGTAACTCTTTGTAGATTCCTAGTGTAACTTACAGAGCTCTCTTCCAATTTTCAAATTTTCTAACCGATCTTTCTTGATTCTTCTTTGCTTGCTTCAAGAGAAAAACTTTCAAAAAATAACGTTTCGAGAAGTGAGTTCTACTGTTAGAAGTGATTAATACTGTTTAAATCAGCGCATTCAAATAATAAGATGAGAATGTACTGAATGGGAGATTTTTCAGTTTCCAATCACCTCTCATGGAATTTCAAGGCTTCGGAGCCGTGGAATGGAATTATTCATCATAGTTCACATTAATTTTTAAAAAATCCACAGAATTCACAGTATCAACAAACTTAATAAAATGAATGAGCAGCTACGTGGATTCTTGATAATGCAATGAATTTTGAAATGAAACAGTTTATGTAAGAGACTAGATTGTTGAATATAAATGCATTATTCAGTGATTTCTCCCATTTTTCTAACAAAAAATTTGCGGAATTGAGTTATATCTGAAACTATTATTGGAACGTTTCCTATAATATTTCCAATACTCCGTATAATATTCTCCTTTCTCAGTGACAAGTAATAACGATGAAGGAATTGGAAGAGAGTGTGCGGTGGATAAAGGGGATTGATGGCGTTACTTCCGGGGCTTCGGTAGTGGTGTGGTGGGGTGGGGTAAGCGGGGGGATGAAAATATTGTTTTGTTAAAGCGTATCGATCAGTAGTAAATTGTGCGATAGTGGTTGGCCTGTTATTCAATTGTTATTTGGTCGACAAAAAGCGCCAGAATCCTTTTCGTTGCGCTTGGCTTCAGTCCAGCGCTCCGCGTCTCTCGGCTCTTACTTCTCCAGACGCTTGTTTATGTTATTGGAAAGCCGTTTTCTCTTGGACGAATAAAAATTCGCTTGCCAGCCGTACTACGACTTCGGCTAAATGCTACTTGACAATTTACCTCAAAAAAATGTTGGTAGGAACGTTTTTCGTTGTTGCAGTTCAATTATCGCATTTATCACAGCATTTGTCCAAGAGATGAAATTAACTTGAGTTCTACGATTTCTATAAACCTTCTAGGTTCGATTATACTGTATAGAAGTTAGTTCTCTATAGATAGTCAACTTAGCTAGTTTGAGAGTGAATCCAACAGACCTTACTTGAGTCCATCAGATACCCGGACTTCAACAACACTATATTGATTATCCAGGTACTAAGAATATGAAGAAGTGCATGCATGTATATAAATACTCTACAGGTAATAAAAAACTTTGAAAAATTGCGTTAGACATACATAATAATGTTGAGCGGTGACTCCAGGTCGAATTTTGTGATATTTCCATGAATGATTCATTATGTATTATTATGCAATATTTTTATTAATATTTATTTGAGCCTGCCTTCAGCTAAAAGAAGAATCAATAAAGCAAGTAAGGTGACAGAATTAATTTATTCCCAAGAGTAATCCTATTGCAGGATTTCTAATTCCCAAACAGCTGAAAATTCAATTATTCACCAATTCACTCTCAGTCAGGGAAGAATACTATTTATATTATAGAGCCTACGTGTATACCATAATCAAATTTGACAATACTCGTGACTTCATGAGTAGGATCAAATTGAAGTGTATTTTTGAAACATGGTATGCATTGTCTGATACATGGGTAATATATGAGACAATCTCAGTGTTATTTTTTAAATCACAAAATTTACCAGTGAGTGAGGAGAACTTATACTATGCGACAACAGAGAAGATTTATGAAAGTCTTATGTCTTATCAGTTAGCTTATAACTATTACGTCTTATAACTATTAGATTATAAAATATCGTGGGTAGTAGATTTTATGAGATAAAGTTTAAATAACATGTTGTCTTATATTACATATACATATTGTCTTGTCTTATCTCGTAAATAAATCAGCAACTCTCTTGGAGAGCAATATCATTATTTGGACAGATAGTGATTTGTGATAGTGATTGGAATATTATTCTTATTCAAGAAAAGAATCGACTTCTTTAATCTATAGTATTTGTAGGAACGATGCTATCCATTCTTGGTGGAAATTCTAAAGATGATAACAGAGAGACTGTAGATTTCGCTAGATATAATTCATGATTCAATTTAAAAGAATAGAGTATAAGTCTTGCTCTACTGCATGAGAGTATCTACACAATAATCCTTATCATGATGAATTATCAAAATCTTTGTTATTCAAATTATCACTATCAGCGTTTCCATTATTTTTTATTCATTTAAAATTTCATAAGAAACTGGTTCCATTTCAAATTCCAAAGAACATTAGTTTTATCATATCTTAATTCTCCAAAAACAGGTAAACTTATTTAAGATAATGATCTCGTCGTTCCCTAATTCCTTTCCTGAAGTGCTTAATATTTCTTCCAGCCTAGTATCCAGTAAAGCTACAATTTGTAGAGAATTTCAATACTTCTGTCATAACAATCATTGAGAGTGGACGGTCTCCTTTTATAGGATATTCTAAAGATGGATGAGGATTTTCTTAGATAAGGTTTTATCATTTTCATGAGTTATAGTCTAGTATTAGGTTTTATGCTCGGAGCTGTATGACTGCAAGGTGGAATTTAGCAGGTTCCAGTTTTACTGATTCTTTCAAACATGAATCGTTTCAAGGTAATGTTATTCAGAGAAATAAACCGTCGGAAGCCTCAGAGGGTGTTATAAATCTCTTTTCCAATCATTGGACGTCAACGGGAATCCAAGGTGGAATATCGCTTTCCTATTGGCTGTCTCCTTCTAATCTAGGGAAACAGGAACTCGGTGTTCATGGCTTTGAAAGATGGTCTAGTCAGTGGGGCAAAGGAATAAAATTATTGACTGCTTTTTCCTGCTAGCGCCAAGAATTGGAATTGAAGGTTTATGGGATCTGGAGCTCTGCTGATTCAATTCACTTTTTCTGAGATAAGGTGATCAGCCACAGAAAACAATACGTGCATCTCAAGGAAGAATATGAAATTGTTTTCAGGAGAAAAACTTCCATTGTTTTCAAGAATCCTGCGATCGTCTTTGAATGGAAGTGTGGAAGATCGTACTATTCAACAAAGATATTATTTTCCATCTAATCAGACTCTCTCTTCTACAACAATACCTCTTCATTTAAATGTTTTCCTAATTTAAAATTGTATTAATCGTGAAGTTGGATATATTTCTTTGCTGATGTAATCAGATTTATGCAATAATTTTGAACCATTTTTACCATCTCATAATAAACCGCTGTCTGAATACTTCCTTTCTGAAACTGGTGCAGCACATAACCAGATAAAGCACATAATGGTTCTGCATATCAAGTTAATTTGGAATGATTTCATGAACACTTTCCTCTGTGGACATCTAAACTCATGATGGAGAAAGTTTTGAGCGAATGCAGTTGTTTCTCACCAGAAATGTATGATAATTTGAATTTAGAGTCAATGTATAAATTCCCAGTAGCGGCTTGTACCCACGAAACAGGTGGAGTGCCCGTATCTTCTACTGTACAGCACTTCACCTGTTTCGTGAGGACGAGCCGCCATGTATAAATTCCATAATGGGAGATATGGAACAATTGGAATCAGCCATTGAATATGACATATTTTCTATGTGTTATATATAACATCATCTACGTATTTATTTATACATGTAATGACAAATATATACATAGTGGAAAGAAGTACAGGTATTCCTTAGTATTCCTAACATAATTTTGATTAAATTTAGTCAAAATTTTGTCAGAATGTCTTCTTTGGTTTGACAGATGAGACTATATTGAGCCAATCATTATTACTCAACGGTTCTAATATTCTTCCAGCAATGACATCTGATTTCTGTTCCCTGCTGTCTAGGGAGAAATGGCCAAGCAGAGTTGCGGGCTGCGGCAGTGGCATTGGCCATCATAGCAACGTGACCTGCAAGAATACGACACGATGAATCCATGAGAGCTGGGTTGACATTGAGTCGGAATTACGCCGGTGAATGGAGTCGGTGAATGACTCGTTAGGGATTCGGCTGAAAGGCCAACGCCAGCCGAATTGTGTCGTTCAACACACTTAACGAGAAACGTAGCCACACTACACCAGACTCTGTCGACACACACATACACAGAGAAAGGGAGAGAAAGAGAGAGTGAGTGAGAGACTGGTTCCTGTCCTTCACATCGAGAGTTTTCCGGTTTTCCGGCGAAGAAAATTGCCCCTTAACCTCAAACAATATTATGTTCCCCGTTGTTAAACAGCGGCCGACTTCCCTCATTCATATAAAATGGCCGGCATAAACTCAAGCTCATTCTTCCCGCGTCTATCTACAGCAAACATCCTCCAATCGCATCAAACAGCTGGAGACACCAAACTACTGTACTTTCATCCAATAATCTCAATTACCGCAACAGCCCTTTGTAGTGTGATTGGTCGGTTGAGGGCGATTGGAGAAAATTACTTGTTCTTGAAGGAATTCTAATAGTTGACTTATAAATCCACTATTGGAATTGGAAGGACTATTCGAAGGACTTTTTACCATCAACTTTGCCCAATAAAGGACATTCTCAATCAATCGCATTTAATGAACAGGAAGTATCACGGATACTAGAATACACGGTTGGTATCATAAGTCTGATGCGCAGTAGATTGATAGAATTATGACGTTACACGAACCCACAGAAAATAGTTGATTAGGTTACCATGAAATGGTCAGTAGCAGTTCCAATAGTTACAATGTAGACCCACAAAGAGTTTATCTGCTTACGATATGCAATTACTTTTTTTTTGTTTATAAAACGTCACAACTAACTGGTTTTTGGCTAAAACCTGCGCGTGATACGTATTCCAGTATTCGTGGGAAGTAGAGTTTTATATAGGAAACAGCCTACCGATATTAGATAATTATATGTTGAAGACATTTGTTCATTGTAATAATTTTATACCTAATGTATAAGCTGATACACCACTTTGATAACTGAAGTGATTTGATACGGTTGTAAAATATTTGGTAGTTGAAAGCTGTATGACACACTTGGAATGTAGGGTTTTTATTATAATTAAGTGACCAGTACTCTTGTGATGCAATAAAGTTCTCAGAAAAATTAATCTCAAAACTGTATCAAAAGATCATGTTGATCTTGATCAGCTTGAATTAATTTGTATAGCCTCAGAGACAAAGGGGGAATGGTTATAAGCAGTACAGAGGAAGCGAAATTTTAAATATAATTCGAATATAAATTATATTTTCCCAAGTCTTGCCTATTTTCCAATCCCTGCATTGAATTAGAATCATTTGCTGGATATGGTCCAAGTAAATAGCGATGATATTCCAATTATCATTCCTACAATTATCTCTGGAAAACATACATTTTTCAAATCTCACTCATCCAAAGAGACTTTTGCATGAAACCTGAACAGGGACACTTTGCTGGAACAAGAGTGACCTTGCCTCCATTCCTGTAAGCTTGTTACACAAGTATAGTATGTCTAAACAAAGGAGACATTCTGGCAAGATGGGAAAATTACTTCAGCTCGGTCAATATCGGCTCAAAAATGATAAATTTCGTCTTAAATTGTGGAAAACATTTTAATCTACGATTTCAGACTGAATTTATAATTTTTGAACCAATATTGACCGAGCTGGAGTCATTTTCCCACCTTGCCAGAATGTCTTCTTTGCTTGGACAGACTTTTGTAAGTGCGCGGTGTGTTGGTGTTGAGAAGACCATAAATTGCAGTTATCCAGCAGCTCCACAGTGGAACACAGTAACGCTATCCAGCTCACCGAGCATTCATGTCGGTAGTAGGGAGATGTTTGGGGGGGGGCCTTGGGGGCCTTGGTTGGTTGGGGGTTGAAAAGAGCAGAAGAGTGAGTTGCGCTTGTTTCTTGCAGGTGTGTAAAGTAGAATCGGAGAGGCCGGTTTAGTTGTGAGAAAGCTGATCTCTAATTGTGTTCTGCACCGCCTTGCCTATTAACTTCTAATCCGCTGATTTATGGTGTGCATTGTTCCCTATTCATTCTATTTCCTTGTTTGCAGAACGCAGAACGCAGTTTACTCGAGTACGTAATGTGATATTGAATATTATTACCACAAATGGGTTACTGGATTGGCCCAGTTTTCTACCAGAGAACGGTTTTATTGAAAGAGCTTCTTGACCAGAGAAACCTTCATTGATGCAAAAAATGCATCTGACATATTTTTCAATCTTCCCAAATTCAATACAATGTTATAAAACAAGTTATTATTAACCATAATAACAATCGTAGTTCAATGTGTGACGAATCGATAAATATTGATTGATGACTAACATTCATTGTCTTGGGATTGATTCGCTTATTTTTGAAATGATATTATCTTTCTTTGAGTTTCTTTCTTTGAATATTTTTCCATAAATAATGACTGATACTGTTTCAATATCTTTCGGAATCATTATTCTTCAATTATCACCAAGATCTTTATTTGAAAGTAAGGAATAGGGAGATCTTTGTCAATGTAACAATGATGATCCATCAGAGATATTATTATAAATATACTTACAAGGATAAGCTATACAGTATATTATAATTTCTATACAAGAAATATATTGATACGATCCCTAAAATACAGAATTAAAACATAAATATAGAAATTATTTATCTTATTTCTCAGGACACAATATTGTTATAGGGATCCCATTATAATTTTTTTTATCTCTGATATTAATTTACTAGTATAGATTCCTATTTGCCTAATTCATCAATCTCTTAGGACTCAGCTTCTATGAAAAGATAATAGGATCCCTCTCCTCAGATGCTTCACTGTACATTATGAAGTGACTATCGAATGTCATTATAGAGTATGTCAACTGAACATTCATCATTATCCCATCAACACGATCTTGTCCAGCATCAAGTTTAAAAATTTGTGGTACTGTATAACTGATTTATAACGTGTGAAAAATTGATAACTAATTCCCCTTCTGTAACACACTGTAGAGTAGGCTTAAAGCATCGTACCATGTTGGTTCAGTTGAGGTCTAATGATTGGAAAATACGATTTATAACGCACTCTGGTAAGGAATTAGATCGATGTGGTTCATTTCCCCTTTATAAAATTGGAATGAGTATCTAAAAACATTCAGGCGAAGTTTGTCTGCCATCATTTCGAATTACGACGCTCGGTTAGCACTGATATTCGGCACCAGTTCATAGTATGACCAAGAAAAGAAGACATTCTGGCAAGATGGTAGGATGACTCCAGCTCGGTCAATAGGTTCAAAAATTATAAATTTGGTCTGAAATTGTAGAAAACATATAAATCTACGATTTGTAACCAAATGTATTATTTTTGAACCAATATTGACCGAACTGGAGTCATTTTCCCATCTTGCAAGAATGTCTTCTTTGCTTCGATAGCAAAAGTGTCTCCCAACACAGTGCTGCTGCTGCATTCCATCACTCTTGCTTGCTCTGCCTGGTCTATCTCTCTGTCATGCTCTGTATATCCTCCTTATAATCCACCTGTAGCCGCCATAACTCGATAAATGTTCGTGTTGATCTTTCAGCGAAGTACTCGTACAGTAATCCCTCGCTAAATTGGTCGATCGATCGACATTGTAAACAAGCTTTCTCCTTCTTATCTACGACACCTCTTCAACATCATTTTTATTGGAGATTTTGTGAAGGCTGTACATAAAGCTTGTAAATGCTGTGGGAATAGATTCAGCAAAGCTGGTTTTCACTTTTCTGAGAATGGGGGATTGTTTGGAGAAGTGAGACTTGAAGTACATGAGCGAGAATAATCCAGATTACCCTTCCTTAGTGCCAGATCTATGGGTGGACGGATAAGGAGCTCGCCTAGAGGACCGCACCAAAAAAAATATTCAAATTTAAAAAAAATTGAACTTACCAGCAAACCAAGAATTGACGGTCTCACAAACTGTGTTATATTATCTGTATGTTGAATAATAATAATGCAGGTCGTTTTGTTGATTTAGTTCATTTACTAGTTTTTTATTCAGGAATTACGTATTGCAATTCCAATTTTTTTAATCCTTCCTCTCAAGGTTTCTTTGAGATTCGATATTTTCGAGTAAGATTGAGAGCTTGTCCAATGTTCAATACAGTGTCTAGATTGTTTGTTTCTGAGTTAAGTAAACTTTGTTTTGAAGTTTATAAACGATCTAGCATAGTAGATAGGTACTGTTGTAATCGATGTAACTCAGTTCTTTTCACCGTCCATCATTTATGAGTTAATAATTATTTATTTGAAGAAAATATATATTTGTTATTAAAAGCTTGCATGATATAAACATCTTTCTCGATTACTACTGTGATTGTGTCAGTCTTATTTATGTCAAATTATTCTATCACAACAATGCATACAACAGTGACGTAAATCATAATGCCGGTAAACTACATTAGACCCGCACCGTGATAACAGTGCGGCCACATAACCATAATGCATATTAGAGATAACCGCACTAAATGAGTAATTTATTTCTAGCTCATCTGGTGCAGTCGTAATCGTTACATACTAATTTACAGCAACTCGTAAATAACCGCAGCCTTACTTCAAATGTATTCCAGCCGTGGCTCAGGTTGTAAACTAACGCGAATTTAGGACTGCAACTGTATCACCCTGATGATGCAATAATTGTTATGAACTAGACTAATTTCCATGACCATTCAGCTCCTTCATGAATCTATTATGAAACCAAGCGTAATGGTGTCTTCCAAAATATTTAAATTATGAGTAGGAATAAATAGCATAAATTGAGCTTATCAACGTTTTTAATTACATTTTCTAATCATATTGAATAATAATTTCCCCATAATTGGTTTTTAAACAACTGGATGAGGAATATTCTATTATCTTCTATTACATATTGGTAGAACTACGAACTAGATGATTATTTCTAATGTCGTCTGTTGTTGTAGATTGTAAAATGACGTCTAATGTTTCTGAATCCTATATTATTCAGATCTAGCCAGATCTATAATTCAATATTGTTTGCTGCTCGCTACCATTCATATTTCTTCAATCTTCATTCATCTATTCATAATTGTTCCAATCATTTCCTCATTAATTTATCCATTATTGTTCTAATCATTTTTCTATTTATTTATTCATTACTGTCCCAAATGAATGTAACATTGAATGTTTCCTTTTTGTCAAAGGCTACTATAAATGTATGGTAACGAAAATCAGAATAACAGTACCCTCTTAGTATTTTTATTGAATACTGTTAATTTAGTGTTCAAATAGAAAATATTAGTGAGGTTGCCTATGTAAAACAGTGTTTAAATAAGGATATTAAGGGTTACTGTGATATTTATATTTATCTATGAACTATACTATGTACTATGTTATACTGTACTATCTATATTCTTACTATGATAATGATGCTTTACAATAATAGGAAATCATCATCATTCAATTCTATTGGGACTATAAAATGTGAAGCAAAATAAAAAGGAAAACGAAAATGAAAAGAATTTGCACCCTTCTTTGGAAAGAATTCAACCCCCGTGCACTGTTCCCAAGAGGGAATGTTCAGTTATTACTGCTTTCACCAAGTTTCACTGGAAATAGACGCCATAAAGAGAAAAGAAACACATCCAGAGGGCAAATAATTGAATAGACTCAGAAAATTCAAGTTTAAATCGAGGAGCAGAGCCGTGATCGCCTTGGAATAAAACCAAACGCCTGAACCGGGCATCAGAGGTCGGCAGAGTTTTGAGTTCATTACACTGTGTTGTTCAATTTTCCCTAGAAGTTTCCGCCTCATGATTATCATAATAATTCTCTTACAAATTGTATGTACAGTATCTTGCTCTGCTAACTCCCCATCCACTTCCACGACCAGTCTCTTCCTCATTTTTTCTTCCGTAGTGTTCTCATGTAGTTCAGCAGTGTAGGTCTCAGCAGTTTTTCCTCAGGCTTCTTCTATTTGTAGTCAGTATTTTTCAAAAATGATCACAACAACGAAAACAAAAGTTGTATTATCCTACTACTATTTCTCTCCCATCTTCAATTCGGAATTCCTTACATTCAAATATCAATTCCAACTACTCTTATTTTCAGGCTGCTCGTAAAGACAAGATTGGTCAGTGGATTTTTCAATGAAAATTACGGATTAGTAATTCGCTTTAATCAAAAACTAATCTAATTTCGAATATCAAGAACCAATAAGTCCTTCAGAAAATGCATTGAGAAGAGCTTGAAAACGATTACAATATTTTATGACTGTAGAATTCCTAAAATGATATTGGGAATCTACGGAATTTGCATTCAATGCTTGTAAGGCAATGTCCCCAAGCTCCATCATATTATTCTGCCTACTCAGGTTATTGAGCCTAGTAAGCATTCTATTAATATAAGCCTAGTCAGGCTATTTAGCTTATCCAGGTTATTCAGCCTTCTCATTTCCAAACCTTCTTGAAATAGCCTGGAGAAGAAAAAGATCTTACTCATCCCAGATCGAACTATTGGGAGGAGAATAATCATGGGTTTATTCCAATTCATTTGGAATAAAATACATTGAGATTTTTCCCCATTGGAAAAGAATAATGAATAGAGTCACGAAAATGGAATAGGCTACTTGAATGATGGGAAGAAAAACATTATGTATGTGAATACAATGATTTCATGATAAAAATATCGATAGATACTTTCTCTCGAGAATATTAATGTCGTTTGGTTGAAAGCTTAATATATTGATTTGGTATTGATTATAATGATATCGATTTCTAATTAGAAAGAAAAATCAATTAGATTGGATGATTAGAAACTAATGAAAGGCATGTCATACATAATGTAAGGATTAACAAAAAAGATTTTACAATTTGAGGAAAGTTCTTTCAAGAATAATTGCAATGCATTGGAAACGCATACAGGTAGAAAATCCATGGGTCGGTGTAAAAAACGGGTCGTTATGACGCCAACCCGTAAATAATAAGCATGGGCGTTGCACAGTCTCCTCACGTATCGAAAATTGAAAGGGAACCAATCAGGCTTGCAATAGTTGGGCAATGATTGAACATTTTTTCTGTTCTGATATCTAGAAGACCGTGTTGAATACAAAATGAAAATAGGCTAAAGTTGCCTTGTACTTTTAAATCGCTTTGCCGTGACGCGATTAAATCAGCGTATCGTCTCTGAAACGGATTAGAAACGACAATGTCAAAAACGGGGTTTAGTCTGTCCAAGCAAAGAAGACATTCTGGCAAGATGAGAAAATAACTCCAGCTAGGTAAATATTGGTTCAACAATCATAAATTTTATTTCAAATTGTAGGAAACATTACGATCTACAATTTGAGACCGAATTCTTAGTTTTTGAACCAATATTGACCTGATCTGGAGTAATTTGTCCATCTTGCCAGAATTACTTCTCTGCTTGGACAGACTTGAAGTCATGGTGGGGTGGAAGAATGTAATTCCTTTGAGCGAAACAACACACAGTTCAAAACAGCTGGTATATTTTTCATCACCATTGTTTCAGGTGCATTTTAAAAAGAAAAATATTACTCGCAAAAGCCTAGAAGGCTTGCCTTCACAGTTGGAATTTTGAGTGAATGTCATAAGTCAAATTCCCATCAGTCTCTCATTATGATGTAGTTTCAACCGTCTCTTGTAATTGCCGAGTGAAGTAACCTTTGGTACTGGAAATTTAATAAGAGTCTTTTGAGCCAAATTTAGATGCTATGGTTGACTCACTCTGTTTATAACTCTGATATTCATTCATTTATCAAAGTTCTTGTTGTGAATACAATAGGCCTCCCGCTATGAAGAGATTTTTTAATATCATCTCTCTTTTCCCTAGCGACCTCTCATCCTGGTTTGAGAGAGGGCCGGCTGTGCCCCAACTTCGCCTTCTGCTGCTAAAGTGAAGCAATCCATTTATTCAATCCTGCTCATCATTCACAATCTCCATTTAATGTTTTTTTTTAGCATTCGATTACAGGAATGAGAACAAATCTTGATCAATTTACCTCACTTTTTGAAGTTCAACCACAGTTGTAACAGAAGGGTTAGTTTGAGTTGATCATTCGTTAAGTTTGAGCTACAACCTTAGTAGAATACTATATACGGTCAATGTCACTTCTAGTATGTCCAAGCAAAGGTGTTATTCTGGCAAGATGGGAAAATGGGCTAACTCCAGCTCAGTCAATTTTGAAATTTAATTCAACTCTAGTTTCAGAATCGTTAGTTTGGTCTCAAATTGTAGGAAAAATTTGATTCACAATTTTGAAAATTATTCAACTCTGAACTATTATTGATATGATCTTGTACAAAATACAGAATGCAAAAATGAAGTTGGAAGGAAAGGAAATGAACGAGACTCAGAGAGAGGAATGCGAGATAAAACTGGTGAATGTTTATTAAATTCAATTTCATTGTTTTCTGAAATTGCATTCCCATTTCCAATGAAGTAGTTCACAAAAACAGTGTCACTGTACAGAAAAGAATATTCAACTTCATTCCTGCTCGCTTGAAATGAACGTGAATCTGAACATAGAGAATGGAATTCTATTTTTCGATTCAGCAAAGCAGGAAAAGTTATTTGCTTGTTGCACGTCTCCAAGTTTTTGGAAAACTCACGTTTGGCCAATCAATTTCTCCAGATGGTGGCTTTCGAGAATCCACATCCTATTATTGGATAACCGAGTCTATGAAAGCTGAATGTTAATGGCTATTGAAAGCCTATAGAAACGACCAATTGGCGAACGACTATCTGGAGTTCAAACTTTTCTCATAAAATGGAGGACTACTAGAGAAAGAAATAATCATTCAAACATTCACAAAACGGGAATTTTTTCTTCTCTTCACATCCAACTATACTTTTTAATACTTTTCATGATTGTGTTATACAGCATACTCACTGTAGGGTAATAAAACCTATTTTGAAAGTTCCATCTCATGTCAAAAAGTTGCATTATGTCAATAATGTATATTGATTTTATTTATCATTTCCTATGTGCTTTGTGTAATTTTGTGTAAGACAGCACCTTATGTAATTATATGCCATTTTAGATATTGAAAAATATGGATAAATATTTAATTTTAAATTTTTTCGGAGGAGACGTCTCGAATATCTAAAAACTAGTCTTTATCTCTCATCAGCACCCCTTTCATTACCCATGCATTTGCTTTAAGCACATGTTGGCATCACTTTAAAAGTGATTCTAAAAGTTTCGCTCTACAATAATGATCAGAATGATCTTATTATACTATAAGAAAGCTTTGAGATATTTGGGAGAGAATATTTTTCTTTATATAAGAATGTTTCCAATTCAATCTTCTTGTGAGAATCAATGATAAATGAATTTGATAATGAAGATATCTCTACTAACGCAATAATGAAATAAAAATGCATAATAACATTTGACAAAAGTAAAGTTGCCAATATATTCATCGGCAAGTAAAAATTATTATGATGAATATTAGTGGATCCGAATTTATTGTAGTGGTTGATGAATAGGCTACTAGGAATGCTATTAGTTGCATAATGGTGGACTCTAATTAGACCCCGTCTTGAATCCTCTTAGCTAGTGATTACAAGCCATTGCGGTCCAGTAGACTACTCAACTCAGGTCTTGAGTATGCGCCTTGCTATTACGTCATGCAACATTGATGATGTTCCACCCTAATTATAGTGAAGGAGTCAGACCACGGCGTTACTTTCTGCCACTGGATCATTTTTCAAGAGGTCCTACGAATCATATTTCGAAGAGTATTATAGTGCAACTCAAAGCATTAGAGTTTGCTAAATAGTTCATACATCGAGAATTTAAACTTTAATCTTTAATTCAGAAAATTAGAGAGGAGATTATTGAGAAAGCTCTCCATAATAAATAAACCAATAATGAATCACAGTATGCTTGAAAGTAAGATTATTCTCTCACATGTATATTTATAGCCCTAAGGCTGAGGCCGCACTGCCGGTGGGTAGAGCCTGGAGGGTGGAGGGTAGTTGGTAAATCTATAGAACATACACACCATCCACAGTAATACAGCCGCCATCTTGAAATTTTTAAATTTGGACAACATAACCTCAAAAAACAAAATGACGTCATACCATTCATACGATGTATTACTGTGGATGGTGTGTATGTTCTATAGATTTACCACCTACCCTCCACCCTCCAGGCTCTACCCACCGGCAGTGCGGCCTCAGCCTAATAGCAAAGTGAACTCTCTATAATAATTATTTCAGAAAACTCTCTACGAATGTGTCCTTGAGTTTGAAGTTCTTGAGTGAGCAATATCAAATTGACAACTCTTTTATCGTGAAAATCATTTATTGGAAATTGTGATATATTCTGTCCAAGCTAAAAAGGCATTCTGACATGATAGAAGAGTGACTCTAGCTTTGTCAATATTGTTTCATAAAATTATAAATTTGTCTCAAATTGTCGGAAACATTCTGATTTACAATTAGAGACAAAAATTATGATTTTTGAACCAATATTGATAGAGCTGGAGTCATTTTCTCATCTTGCTAGTATGTCTTCTTTGCTTTGACACACTATAAGGGCGAAGTCTTTTCTGGTGCTTCATAACTTTGATCAGTTCACGTGTTCGAGTTCGTGTTTCTGTACATAAGCATGCTCTCGCAAAATGATTATTCGCTCTTCAATCCCAGTTTCAAATATCTCCACCGAGAAAATATTTCATCTGAGTTCAATGTTCATATCAGTAAATAAGCACTCAAACCTTGAAACAAAGAATAATCTTAACATTTCCTTCATGATAAATGAAGACATGTATTTCAACTGTGAATATTTAGTAGTATGGTGACGAAGCTCCTTTCCAGGAGCGGAATGTATTCCTCTCCATTATGCAAAAATGTAAGTGATTCAGAATATTCACTGTGAAATAAAGTTTCTATTATCATTAGTGTTTATGAAACTTACGCCATGAGAAGCACCTCTTACTTGATTATATTATGTGAAATCGAAATTCAAATACTCTTCAAATAGCTCACAAACAATTATCAGAATAACAACAACTAAATTATAGTTCACAACTCAGAATAGATGAATGGTTGTTTGTGAATTTTCGGTTGAAATTTTAAGTTATAAAGTTATTTAATTATAAAGTTCTCAATTGATTTTTCGGCTTTCTAACAACATTTCTAAATTCAAAATTGTTTTTACTTCAGAATTATTCTTGTGAGTATTCCCGGACTAAAAATTTGAAGTGCGTGACATATTTATAACCTTTTAGACATCATTACCAATTGAAATTGAAAGAGAAATAGCACAGGCTAAGCCTAGTTTTTCTCTTTCAGATTATTTTATCTATCATTATAGATCATTGTGATAGTTTATTAATGAATGAATAAATGAAATTAATAATAACGGATGCATACATTTCCAAGTTCAAGTTGTGAATATCTATTGAAAAATTCATTATTCATTCGTACATGATGGAAATGAATGAAAATGGAATGAATAATAGTTATATGAAAGTCATACATTATGATGAGTACAGTAGGCTAATTGTAGTCTGGAGTTAAAGTTAAAACAATTTTAGAGCTGAATAAAAGTTTTTAAGTGTGAAATCTCTAGGTATTGTCATATTGTGTGTGGAAATGGAGTGTGGAATGTACTCAAACAATGAATGTCAATATTGTCAAATGTGACGTCACGTAGGCTCAGACTAAGCGTCACATACGCTATTCTATGCTTTCTACCAACAGGTGGAATCACCTAAGTACCGGACCGGTACAAATATTGGTACACTGTTAAAACCTGGAATAAACGATGAGAGCGCACGCTATTATTATTCAAGATAAACTCATCAGTGAATTGATGAAAATAAGTTTAATCGAACTACCATACTATCAATATCGTTATAAAGGTGGGCCCTAAATGATTTGAGACTTGAAGTTTTATCAGATCCAGTTTCAAGTTATTGAAATAGATCCAGTTACTTACGTAATGTACTGATCGAAAAATGAAAGCATTTTAGTTTCATCTATCAATTATCGAACAATTTATCTACCTATTCTCACAAAAGAATCTCAATTATACATGATTTTCTATTCAAGAAATACATTCCAATACATTGTTTTCCATCAAGTAATTCAAGTTAGGTAAAACTAAAACAGGCCAAACACACAATACACAATAATACTCTTACCAGTATTATGCATTATTTTCCTATTTTTGAAATGAAGATCATTGAAATGAGATCACAATTGGTGGCTATAAGGATGATGAATATAAACGATTAGATTGAAAGCTTCACGTCTGGCATACTATTTCACTATTAGTACATTTTATAGCTCGACTTCAAGCCACAGTCGAGTGACTTGTACTTTGTAAACTATTAATCTACTTTTATTTCTACCCCAGATGCCAATAGCCAGACCTGTAGTTGGTCGTAAATCGGCTACTGTTCTTACTTCTTACCTGAACGAAGTCACGTGCTTTCCACTCGTGAGCTACCGAACCTTTCTTTCACTATGCTCCTATTCCATTGGTGGCTCGTACCCATGAAACAGGTGAAGTGCCCGTATCTTTTACTGTACAGCACTTCACCTGTCTCGTGGGCACGAGCCGCCAGTGTCCTATTCCCCTGTCACTCGCCCGATCGATCTTTAACTACCTTATTGGTTCTCAGTCCTATGTTCTTCCCCTTGATTTTTCACTATCACCATTCATTCTAAGTTCTTCTCTCTCATTCTGAATGTAAGAAAGGAGGAAGTGGAGAAAGCTTGTTTTAAGTTCATAAGTCTAGAGGATGTGAATAACAGTTGACATTCATTAAGATACAGGGGCTTAAAGTTGACAATTAATTAATTTTTCAGAGTTCAGATATGAATGTAATTAGAGTCTGCAACAAGACTTATGTCACATAAGCAGAAGGAGGAGAGCATTTTTGATAAAGGAAAAGAATTGTTCAGTATTGTTCAAGAATTGAACAAGAATTGTTCAGTATTTTTCAAGAATTGAACAAGAATTGTTTGTTCAGTATTGGCAGAGATTGTTAGTATGTATTCTCTGAGAGATTGACTCTGAGAGAATTTGTATTATCAAAGATTCGCTCATAGCAACGTTATTACTCTGGTTCCACACCATCTTGTACTACAGTACGTCTATATCTATAATGAATTATGCATTTAAAAGAAGATGACAGTCGTGACTTATTGTCAATCTCTCTGCTTTTGCAAGAAATATTAATGTATGGAATCGACTTATACATTCATTACCATCTCTCTTAATACTGTAATTGGAATTCGGGCCTCAGTAGAGATCACTTTTAGAAAATAAGTCTCATAAGGATCTTGAGTTTCTCAAATAATGTGAGGTGAATACACTGGAATTACGCGTTCCACTAGAGGAAACTCTCACTTTTCTCTAGCCTAGCTAGAGAGAGGAATGGATAATTAACAATATAATGAACACTCATGAATAATTTCATTGTTGAGCTTTTCAGTTTTCAATGCTTTGAAACGCGTCCTCGAATACAATCGTGAGTTAGCTGTAAAGCAAGCAAGTAAGTTCAATAATATTTATTACTTTTATGAATTTTGTCTCACCTTGAATTGTTTAAGTTAAGTTACATGGCCATTTGGAGAATAAACGAAGTAGAATGGATAATATTCTGAATAGCTATTAAATCTACAGTTATCAGAGGAGTCCTCTGTAGTCACTTTATAATTCAATTAAGTCAGAATAGACTATTTCTGGGAACATAACATTACTATTTACCCCTACACACAGACATATAGTCTTGTAGGGGTATTCCAGTAACCAATTTTCAAGTGTAATTTTTTTTTGTAATTGTGCATTTTTGGAATAAAGAATTTGGATTTGAATCTGAAGTAGAGATTTAGTACTAAATTTAGATTTGAAGTACTAAAGAATTTGGATTTGAATCTGAAGTAGAGGTTTAGTACTAAATTTAGGAAATCATAGAGCCACATCACAGAAAGGGTTAAACAATTAGAAATTATCACAGAAGGTTCCACATTATGATTTTTCCACTTTTTAAAAACCTACTGGTGTCTATGTCAGGATGATTTTTTTCCCTGAGGAAATGGAAGTTTTTTGTAACTCGCAAATCTCTATTCAAATATTCCATAGCTATTTGATGGAGCCGACGTAATTACAATCAAGAGCTTCGTAAATTAACAAAGCATGACAGCCGTTCTCGGGAGCTTTTAATCAATTAGCATCACTCACTGCTAATGCATTCCTGTGCATATTCCAATCAATGGCCAGAGAGAGAATAAAAATATTTCTCTATAAATAACGCTAGTGACCGGGAGCGGAAATGACTTCGGACAGCAGACAGAAGTCACCTTAAAATATCTTTTCCAATTTATGATAATGAATTATACAGTAGGCTACTAATGAAACTCAGAGACATGAAAAAATAGATGATTTTGTAACTATATTGAAGTTACAGAACATAGACTACTTGAGAATTTTATTCTGATCGCTAAATTCCTTATCATTTGAATATATGGAGCTACACACAGGGAATTATTCATAGCAATTGTGAAAAATTTGAATTATAAAAATCCTATTTTTAAAGGTTGGCTGTCGTTGGTAATGATAGTCAGTTAGTAAAGATACCCTAAAAGTATGGTACTCCTCAAGGTTTCAACTGACTCGAATATAATTCTTAAAACACATTTAGTTGGGGATCAGAAACTTTTGAAAAAGTTGTTGAGTTTGTTTATTTCAACTTATTAGAACATTATTCCATCATATTAAAACATTACTCCAACTTGATTGTTCAAGTTTTGTCTGAATGGGCTATGTTATTGGTAATATATCATTACAGAGGACATGGGCAGGACTGAACGTGAAAGGGTACTATGATCCAACTACAGTGACTATATAAGTTTACAGTCTTATATAGTCACTATAGATTCCACGACAAACCAGAAAATATGCAACACTCTTGTTATCATGATACAACATAATAGCCTTTATTCAATGGAAGAGAATCTTGATGGAACTATTTGTAGGAAAAAAACTAATGGAACTATTTGTAGGTTTTTTTCTAGCACAAGTTTACTCGTCTATGGCATCAGACAACTCCAATTTCCTCTCCCGAGTATGCTTCAGTTAAGTCATACTCTTACATTTTATATTATTGAGTATTATTAATTATTATATATATAATTATATTATATATATATAATTAATATTAATATATATAAATTAATTAATTATAATTATATAATTGAAGTATTATTATATATAAAATTATTTTATATATATTAAGTCATACAGTTCAGGGACTGATTTTAGGCAATGTATATTTCTAATTCGTATAGTGGAGTGGATATGAAACTGACAACCAGCTGGTAGGCCTAGGTCCTTCATGGGCTGTTGAGCCATTCACAAACAAACAAATATTTTGAATTATTTTTGTATAAATATGCTTCTTATTTGTAAATAGATGGGTTTTTTTATGTAAATGATTCGTGAGAATGAAGCATATTCATGCAACGTATAAATAGATGAATTGAGAAAAATATTTGCAGTCCACAATCTATGAAACAAGTGGACTCAGCGTTGTGTTGATCACTGGCGGCCCGTACCCACAAAACAGGTAAAGTGCACGTATCTTTTACTGTTAAGCACTTCACCTGTTTAGTGGGCACGAGCCGCCAGTGGTGTTGATCGGGTTGATTGGTGCTGCGAAACTGCGGTGAATTGAGAGACTGAACCATAATGGCAACGTACCGTATGAAGCAGGTGACATCTTTCTATTGACAGCTGGCGACAATGCAACAATGGCATGTGAAATAGGGAAGATTAGTAGCTGAGGATTTCGACGCAGTGCGACCAATCGTGAAATATGGCCAGCTGTCAGTGGCTTTTCCACTTTCCGGTACGCCCCCCTTTTCATATAATCTGCTCAAGCAAAGAAAACCTTCTGGCAAGAAGGGGGAAATGACTCCAACTTAGTCAATATTGGTTCCAAAATTATTAGTTTGGGCTCAAATAATAGGAAACATTCTGATCTACAATTTGAGAACAAATTTATAATTTTCCAACTAATATTGACTGAACTGGTATCATTTTCCCATCTTGCCAGAATGTCTTCTCTGCTTGGACAGACTACCCGCAACAACACCCCTACTCTTACCCCGTCATTGACTGGTAATCAGCCACAGTCAGCGAATCAACGCTTGAACATGTGCGTGCGTCAGTCTCTCATATCAATAACACCGTGAAATAATCTCATCAGATTCAGACGTATGACTCATTGTTTCAGTCGATAGCACTCTGCTCATAATTCTACATCATAATTATTGTCAAAAGTGAATCATCCCTTAATCTGAAATTGATAGACTGTCATAATTGTTGTTCTGTTGAGTTATGAGTGCCGATTGGATCATGAACATTGATTCATGTTTGGATGTGAAGGACTCTACAATAATAATGTGTGATATCAAGTTTTATAATTTAAAATAACCTGGTTTTGGACTAAGTAGAATACATTGGTAGAGGAGCAGTTCAGGGCACGAGCCTGTTGCACTCACTGAAATGAACTTTTGAGTAAATAATGATTGATTGATTGCTTGATTAATAAACTCGATAATAGCTACTAGTTCATGAGTCGATGTGCTTGAAACGAGTATGGGACCTCGAAACAGGTAGCTCTACTAACGATAGTTCTACTAGATCTACTAGTTCCACTAGATAGCTCTACTAGATTGTAGAAAAATGCTATAAGGCTTCGGAATTCAGCCGACAAGAGAATTATGATACAGATTCAAATTGATTATCTTACAGAATCTTCAAGTAACTGGTACGTGGATAGTGGGGCATGATAGGATAACTGAATATACTAGAATACATTTATTACATCCGTCGGAAAAAAACTGGCTTTTGAGTAATGTTTGAAATTCTGGTGTAGAAAGACCTATTCTCAGGTTTCAAGAGCATAATATGCTAACTTGAATATTATTCAAGTTATCACGAAAAACGATTGCTATCATCATCAAGTTGACTAGTACATCCACATGAACTTACCGGGTTTGTATCGATAAACAATCTAAATTACATGCTTAAGCTCTATGATTGACCTATGTTGGAGAACAAACAAGGGCGTGGATAGATAAATAATGATAATCAGGATGAATAGTGTATTAACATGTACGTACAGTAACAGTAATATACATGTGAATTTCATTGAACTGTAATAACTCATGAATATGAACTCAAAATCAATAATGCAAAATGCATAGTATTAGAACTTTAACATCAAAATGCACATTTGGATCATGCTGTATAAGTTCTAATTTTGTTTCTTGTATAGGTAGAGAAAACATTAAATGTTTTCCTCTAGTAAATAGGTAGGTATTTATGAAATTTACTTGTGAACAGTATTTATTCCCGATAAGGATGAGAATTCAATTCAAGTCTACGAATCTCACTGAATCAGGATATTGTAGGCTAGTTATGTATGGAGCTCTCACATAATAAATATTGTATAATAAATTATCATACAATAATTAATTCACAATAAATCTCCGCTATAAGAGTGAAAGAGTGATCAACTCATTTGTATGGCGATTGTCGAAACAAATGAAATGATTCATTATTATAAGAGTGCTGAGCGAATAAAATAAAACGTACCAAGCACTCTTGCCTTGAGAATCATGTCTGATATCCACGACCTGAATAAATAGAAGTTTATTATTCACTGAATCAAATCCACTTTATCACTTCTGTCTTTAAATATTTCAAGTCATCATGCTAATAATAGTCATCCTAGTGGCAAATAGCAGATAATTCGGCAGATCGCTATTTGTCATTTCCTGTTCTGAATGATATGATGACTGTATCATTAATCATTTGATAATATAAAGTATTCTCAATACACAATAAAATACACTTCAGCCAACTTGACCCAGTTCCACAATCTAACTGAATCACTGTGAAGACAGTTTCGGAAAGCACCCCTCACCTGAGCAGAGAGAAGGTCACAAAAGGGGTACAAGGATCAAATTTGGTACGGAATTTTTCATTAAATAGTTGATTACTATTATTTACAACATTCAATCACAATATATTAACAACTCCACCGTCGGCATGCACACCTTTCCTTTTCGATGACTCACGATTGATCGATTAATCTTCAATGATGCTTATTCAAGGGGCAACAAGAAAAGTGGTGAGAAAGTTTTTGTAAAAGGTTTTGTAGAGTGAAGTTGTGAAGGGGGAAAGCACATCTGTCAGCAGTTTCCAGAAGCAGACTTTTCAGCAAAACTCGCTTTTGATTGGTAGTTTATAAATTTTTACTCTCTTTATCCTCAATCTCTAGATATAACCAATCATAGAAAAAATCAAGTACATAATGGATCAGGTCATTTGGCCACACCGGAAAAAAATACATTACAGAGTGTAATACCTGGTGTTTTAGAAAACGAACATTAAAAGGGTAGCAACATATTTTTTATCATTTTTCTTTTTATGGGGATCATTTTCCCGGAAGAACTGTATCGGCACTTCAGTATGTGAACTGCACGGTTAGTAGTATTCTGGTAGACCTTTCTCTAGTACGACCTACATAAAAAAAGGGTGGCTACCAATAGCCTAGACAAAAGATAGCTAAGACACGGACTAGTAATTCATCGACCATGCTTCGAATAGGAAAATAACCTACAAACTTTAGAATATTCCTCATGGTAGAGATACAGAAGAAGTAGAGATATTACCCAGTAGAATTGAATGAAATATGATCAAATGATATATTTCATGATTAACCACGAATAAAAATATAAAAATGAATTATTCTAGTTGATAATATTTGATTTTATTGTAGATTTTGAGATAGGATTTAGATTAAGATTTTCATACATATCACATTCTATATTCACCAGTTTATCACTTATATCTATTTCGAATCATTTTTGAAAGTTTATTTCTAATTTTAACGTGCATAGAGAAACTAATTTAATCTAATGTAATTGATTTTTAGAATATTATGCTCAAATTGACTTCTGATGGACGATGATTATTTAAAAGGCCATGATGAAAGGGGCTGTTCAACAACCGGCAAATTCAAAAGTTGTTTGTCAAGATGGACTTGAATTTAAATTTATTATTTTCGTGCTTCTGAAAATATCATCCGTTATAAGTCGATACAATATAATTAATTCAATTTAGGTAGGCCTACTGCTAAACTTTGAAGGATTTTCACGGTAGCTTAACATATTTTCACGTTAATGATCAACTATTTATACCCTCAGATTCTGATTCAGCCTCATCCTACTTATCTGTTTGGAGCAAAATCAATAGACTTAAGTTATTCAATAGACTTATAGTTCTGTAATGTTCTTTAAACCCTGCCTGGATTGCATTTTTATAGGGCGCATTTGCAGTCTGGGTCACAGTTTTCAGTAAATTAATGTTGAATGTTGCTGCAATACATGCAGCAACAATTGAATAGGCTACCGGTAGGCCTATGTACCTACGTATATTAAATAATTAATACATAATAAATCATTGGATTTAGACTACTGCTAATAGTTATTTTTTTTATTAAAAATTTCATCACTTTTTATTTATTCACTTACGTTTTATGTCAAAAAGAACTCATAGAAGGGCATTATTTATACGGTTGTAGGCTTCTCTGTCAAGATTTAAAGACTTAAATAGTAACTTAGGCTAATATTCAATACATTTATACGGTTGTAGGCTTCTCTGTCAAGATTTAAAGACTTAAATAGTAACTTAGGCTAATATTCAATACAAGGCCTAGTCTACTGATGAAAATATCACAATCAAAAATACGTTTGGCTATATAGCTGAATTTGAATGGTTTCTACATATCAAACAATGTACGGTAGGTATAGTTCGACCAAGCAAAGAAGAGCCTCTGGCAAGATGGAAAAATGACTCCAGCTTGGTCAATATTTGTTGAAGAATAATAAATGTGGTCTTAATAGTAGATCAAATCGTTCCCCACAATTTGAGATCAAATTAATCATTTTAAAATCAATATTGACCAAGCTGGAGTCATTTTCCCATCATGCAAGAAGCTCTTCTTTGCTTGGTCAGACTATACCTAATATGTGTCAAAAACACTGAATCAGCTAGGTATATAATATTGGAAGTTCAACATAATTAATTATATAATTGTAATATAATTATGTTAATTAAATTTATTATTCTTACTGTTAATAGGCTATCACATTGTATGCAAGATTTAAGCTTTTTCTAAGACATAACTATAAATGTATGTCTCAACAGCCCATGAAGGGCCTACCAGCTGGTATCCAGTTTCAAATTCACTCTACTATACAGCCCGTCCAAGCCAAGAAGACACCCCGGCACGACAGGAAAACGGCCCCAGCCCGGCCAATTCCGGCTCAAAAGCCTAAAATTCTCAATCAGAACTCACAGTCCCCGAACCAACACTGGCCGAGCCAAACCCCGCCAGAATTTCCCCCGGCCGGACAGGCCATACAGCAAGCAAATAATCATCAACCAGGATAGAGGTAACGTGTGGTTAGCACGGTGATCCTATCAACCATAAGCCAGTCTCCGCAACCAATTGGCGGCGAAGAACACCTCTGAATAACATGCAGTTAATCAGTTGGAGTGTAATGCAACAATTACTATTCCTCCAGAGACGGGAAACGACTGACTGTCTTCACTAACAACAGCCAATCTCCCAAAGGAGGGTAACTATAATTAGCCTATAATAAGTGAACTAAGTATAACTTAACCCTCGGGCACCCGCGCCTATGAGATGGAGTAGACCACCCGCGGGCGGTATAGAGTGCCACCCACACGGTATTGACTGTTATATATAATGAATATTTATTGTAGTTTTTTTTATCAGAAATGGATATTTTACCCTGTTTGACAATAAAAATAGCACTTATAGAAATTGTTATTATAATATTTTGTTGATTTTGTCAATAATTTATTATATAGGTATACTATACTTTTCAGAAAATTTTAAATCAAACTGGGTTTGAACAATATGAGATTCTATTCTCATAATGGTTTTATTGAGAAATGACATGAAAACTGAATAAATGAAATTTTTTTATTGAGTAAATGAAAACTTGATAGTATACAAACTGTTTAAACATGTTTCAGAATTAAAGCCATTTTCACTATTTCACTTCACCATTATAGCCTAAATACCAGATTATCATGATTAAAATTCAAATGACAATCATCATCATCATCTTATAATTAATACAATAAAATACCGGTATGTTTTATTAAAGTCAACACAAATAGGCCTATTATTGTCCAATTATATTCATTAATTCTTATATTAATTTCTTGTTGGATTTTATTTCAAACAATCAACTTTGACCTGATGAAAGTTATTTCATTCATTGAAATAATAATAAATATTTTGGTACCAGAGTAAATAATGTTGGGTCTGCAAGAAGTTAACAAATTATTTTAAATATTTGATAGATTAATAATACAATATTATTGAAAAAATTTAAAAAGCTTAAATAATTTTTATGAAAAATGTAGGCCTAAATCAATAATTGGGTGAAACATGCTATTCTGAGCAAAAGATGAACAACAAAAGTTGGTTGAATAAAATAATACTCATACATGTAGATATAATTTGAATATATAATGAAGAAATCTTCAGTGCTTCAATGTGAATAATATTAATTTTTGAAGTTTGATTAAATTTGTAGTAGAGTAAAATTTGTGAATTTTTATAATAGATTAGTCGATTCATTCTAGGGTTGGAGGTGGAACTAATTGCAACAAAGATGTTTTATGGTGGAAATGGTAGCTGACACTCTCCTATTTAACGTGTAAAAAATCCCACTCTCAAGTCGTGTCGGAAAGTTGTTTTTTTGGCCGCCATATTGGAAAATTTTGCTCATTTTTTTGTTTTCTTGGAATAACGTTAAAACGAAGCGTCAGACGAAAAAACTTTCTCAACCTTTTTTTTAGTAAATAAAATTTGCAAGAGAATGGTGGTAGAATCATCTCTTGATCTTCACTAGAAACCGAGTTACGATTTTTAAAAAAAATAGGTTAATTTTCAAGAAAAACTATAATCAAGTATTTTCAGTTTTTGCTTGCTCAGATCTTTTGACATATTCCTTTGAGTTGTTCAATCCAAAATCCCTCTGGGGATAATTTTGTCCTCTACAATTTGAGACCAAGTAGACCTTTCTCCCTTGTATAGTTTTTGAACTAGAGCAATTAAAAGATATCCTTGTATTTGAAAAAACCTATTTTGGGGGGAAATGCTCTCTAAAAAGATTTATAACGTGCTTGTATTGATATTTTCTCTGGTTATAATGTCTTTCAGATCAACTTCTAGCAGATAAGCTACCTCAATTTAGGTTATGTTCAATATTAAGGACCCTTCAAGGATCATAATCCAAGGATACCTCTAACTATTGTAAAAGTCTATTGTAATGCCTTTTTGATCTATGCACTTTCAACATTTTCAAAGATAACTTATTTAAAAAAAGACAGTTTCAATTGTTGCTATCTTTCATCAAGAAATTAAATGATAATTATAATTGTCGAAAAACAATAATTTGACTAAATTTTCCATGTTAGAATGATTACAATGCTGAAAACTGTTAATGAACCGTGTACTGAAATATGGGAAAGATCTGCTATTATAAATATTAATATATTTTAGATTATTCTAAATGGATTATTATACATTATTATGTATAATTACTCAAATTTTGACAATATTGTATGGGAATTGGAATATTTGTCTTTTTTTAGACCACTTAGCTTTAGACCAGTTTGAAAGCAACTGGACCAGCTAACAAACTTATACCAGTTTGTTACACACCGTGAAAAATCATGATGCAGAGAGAAAAAATGATGAATTCATCTTGAAACTGAAATAAAATAAAAGAGATTAATATCCCAATCGATAATTTTCACTCATTCCACCAATATATTAGAATATAAGCCAATATTCAAGAAACAATATTACTGCTCGAGAGATTACGTTCGTTGTGTCGTGTCATTGCTGTGGCTTGTCCAGCCTATCGGTGGCCACCCTTTTTTTATGTAGGTCGTACAGAAGAAAGGTCTACCAGGATCCTCCCTCCCAACTGCACTAAATGTTTATTTATTCAACAACCTCTCTTTGGAGGCAAAAGGTCGAAACTCACAACTGCATCATAGATCAGGACAGGATACATGTATATTAATATACATAATCAAAATTTTGTGTAATGTCCTATACAGTGTTTTCAATTGATTCGAATAGCACAATACCACCTACAACAAAATCATCTCCACTATCATCCGAAATATTTACTCTTTTTTAAACAATACGTTATATGCAAGATGGGGTATGAATTTATTCAACTTGGAATTTAATCACAATATTTTTACACCTTCACTTCTACTGCAGCTTTAAGGCTGTGATGATTTACGCCACCTGAGAAATTCAAATTTTTCATGCAGCACTGATAAAAAAACACAATAGTTTTCCGAGAGGACATTTATAGTGTGGTCAAATAAAGAAGACATTCTGGTAAGATGGAAAAATGACTGCAGCTCGGTCAATATTGGTTTACAAATTCGGTCTGAATTGAAGATCAGAATGTTTTCTATAATTTAAGACCGAATTTATGATTTTCGAACCAATATTGGCCGAACTGGGGTCATTTTCTCATGTTGCCAGAATGTCTTCTTTAGGTAAACAGACTTGCGTATTACCGTCATGGTATACGAGCAGGGAGAGATGTTTGCCGCTTGTCTCTGACCAAGTAACAGAGGTTTCCCGCGTTGAAGTGTTCCAGCTCTCATGCATAATTCATGCACCTGTCATGCTCAACTCGCGGCGTGGTGACCGAGTGAGGCTAAGGTCGTGAACGGCCAGACGACGATACAAGCTTCATGACGTCATGACATGCGGAAAAGCATGCTGCAGCCGGTTTGCGAAAACACAGTCAACATCGGCTGAGGTTGGAGTACAATTTCAGGATTGTACCAAACTTGATTGACTCAACATGATCTTGATATATTTGATTAGAGGCATACAATTTTACTGAGTTTGCAATTGTAATTACTGCTCACGGAACTAGAATACTAGCTAGTATTCTAGTATGCGTGGTTACTGCTGAGCAACAATGATATTAAACTGGTTGATAAAATACTTAAAATAAGATTCATATTAAGTATTTTATCAACCAGTATAATCTCATTGTTATAACATTTAATGTTATATTAATTTACGATGTATGAAATATAATTATAGGCTGCAAAGACGAACATGCATAAGAGGTGGAGATTTATTTTACAAAAATAATGATTAGGCTACTTTCAAGTTTATTGAAATAAATTGCGTAAAAATCATACAGTAATTGATAAATTGAATTATACAAAGTATTAAACCCGAGCTGATTAATCAATACTGAATTATTCATGATAATCCTCCCACTCAATATCTATTCACTTTGGAAATGTAACACTGTTTTTCTTTAATTAATTTGCAAGATAGATTCACACACCTAGGCATAAGAACCCCCTAGACATCTTTGGAAGAATAAATTCTACCAATTATTTAATGCTATTATTGAGTTTGTGTATATATCAATGCACTAGCCTTCTCCGCCTAGCCTGGACCCCCGACAGTATCGGCAGTATAAGTGAGTCAAACAGGCTCGCTTCGCTCGCCTGCAAGACCACTGTCTGTGTCAGCTGAGACAAACAAGCTCGCTTCGCTCGCCTGCAAATTCCGTTCAGAAGGGATTCGAAATTCATTGAACACAGCATTTCTAGACCTAATCTGGACCTGTTTACCAAATTTTAACATTTTCTGCCAATTGGTTCTCGAAAAATCTAAGAAAAACTCCAAAAACAGTAAAAAGCTAATATTGAGCGCAACCTTAGGAAGTGTATTGGACATAGTTTGAAACTTGATTCAATATCTTCCCAATAAGTTCATCTATAATCTCGCTGAATCATTGAATTTACAGTTAGGATTAGTCGAATCAAGGCGGAAGATATGCAACCCGCAATACATATACAATTTTGAAAACCTGGTTACTGGCGTAATCTTGAACGGATTTCAGAAATATTTCAACACAACATTTCTAGACCTTATCTGAACCTGCCTACCAAATATCAACATTTTCTACCGATTAGTTCTCGAAAAAAATGAAGAAAACGCAGAAAAACTATAGAAAAACTCAAATATTTGGCGTATTCTTGAAAAGTTTTTAAAACCAGTTCTTAGCACGCGTCTAAACATCCAGTAGAACATGCCTGCCAAATTTGAACGCATTCGGTTCAGTGGATTTTTAGTTCTGGTGATGAATGAATGAATGAATCAGTGCCATTTCGCTTTTATATATAGAGATTCCTCTAGGTACGTCAGAGGCTATACCAACCAGACTATTACCCAAAATAAGCTTCACATTAGATTTAAAATACATTTTCTTGACAATAATATGGTTGAACTATTAACGAATGCTTACTTATGTGAATGCTGTTTGTAAATGAATCATAAATTCAATGTTGGACATCTACAATTCACATATGGACTTAAAATTTACGCAAATATTACCGACCACTCCGCTTGCGAAATGCACGCCACTCAATGGCCTGACCGAATTCTGCGGAGTAGCGAACATTCAACTGAAAGAAAGGCCTTAGGATATCATCCGGCGCCTGAAATGGATCCCAAACAATTCTCTCGATCCATTTAATGTGACTGGACACATTTGTATACATAGTAACATATTGGGTGCAAGTTCCACCATGAGTCCTGAGTCCAACAATGTTATATGTACAATTTTCCATAGTTGTCACTATAGGCATTCCCGAATCATTCTGAAAATTAGCAGAAATGTTGATCAAAGTCTCTTTCGAGAAAAACGCTCATGATATATCTTCACATTCATTTTACAAATAACAGGAATCTGAGCTGTTCTTATTGGAGTAATTATGATTATCAAAGTATTAATCCATATTGATGGACTAGTACCAAAATAGGTAGTCACATAAGTGTTATTAAATCAATTAAGTGATAATCTAATTTATTTCTATAATCCTCCTGATAATTGAGATGCACTTTAAAGTCAATAATCTTCCAATTAGAGATTATAGAATAGGCCTTATGCTCTTCAGTTCTATTCGAGTATCCACATTTATAAACCTTTCTATAACTACTTATTTAATTACAGTATACCAATTGATACAAGATACTCAATATATGATTACTGAATCTTTTGTAGTACTTTTCTCCGCTAAGGTGCTCAAGAAAGCTGAATATATTCTCAAAGTAACTATATTAGGCTAATAAAGATATCAACCTGAATGACAACTCCAGAAAGGCTGACACCAGTATTTCAGAATCAGAATTATCTCTACTTTAAACTTTAATCCTCTCAATAATACATCAACAAAATTTTATCCTGTTCTACTGAGGCTGCCTTAGTATCTCCGAGGCTCCTGATTAGGCTATATTAACACCAGTATATCAACAATATTTCCAATATAACAGACCCAGTCTTGATTCTTCACCACTTTTTGTTATAGGAAATAAGTAGATAAAACCATTCTAAAAGAGGATTATAATGAACCTCAAAGAAAAATCATATTGATTGGTAATATCCTATTGATTTAATATTGACTAGCTATCGATATACATGATAAATATGATGTATTGATATACATAACATTGATGTTATACAGGTTTACTGACTGAAGTAAAATTCACTGGCGGCTCTTATCCACGAAACAGGTGAAGTGCTCGTATCTTTTACTGTACAGTACTTCACCTTTTTTGTGAGCGCGAACCGCCAGTGGTAAAATTTCAAAGTTTGATCAACTAGAAGGAGTGAAATCCAAAATATTTATGATAGAATTAAGTTAAAACGTCTGGAATTAAGTCATAACGAACTGCAGTTTTTTTCAGTAGAACCAAGCAAAGTGAAAGCACTGTAAAATCCTCTTATGCTATCCTTCATCTATGAAGTAACTTACCTCACAAGAATCATCTTTTCCTCTAGGATTTTTCAGTGCTATGGCCATAGAATCATCTCGTCTCGACTGTTTCGAGAGAACTTTTCCTTCTAGGTAGATTTTCATTTTCTTCTCTAGTTCTGGTGCTTCAGTCGACATGTCTCCACCTGGAAAAAGAGCGATGTACAGAGTGAGTAAGAAATCAAAAAATGAATACCATAGTTACTAAAATGTTATTATATTTTCACCTAGGAAAGATTGAATTTTCAACAACATTTTTTTTTAAATTCAAGCAACACACACTTTTATTTGAATACTTTATGATGTGATGAATTCTACACGGAAATAATATTGGGAATCTTGCATTTCACTGAAAATAAACATTTTTGATTTGAAACTCAATAACAAGCAAATTATTGATCATTGCAGCCATTTTCACTGCCCTCCTTAATTAGGAATTTGAAATAGTTTCGAATTCAGCCAGCAGATGGCAGTAGCAACAGGGTGATTTGCTTCGACTTCTATTGAGCACGCCTCCAAGCTCTGCCTACGCTCTGATTGGCCAATGACATCGGTTCGAAAAGATTTGAAATTGAACTACTAGATGGCAGCAGTTGTCGGGTGATGTTTCAGATCTGATTTGACACGCCTGCTCTTTTCTGAACTGTTGACAGTGTTTGGTGAGTTCTTCCTCAGAAAATGGCGGATAGCAAGAAAATGATGAAGGGTGTAACATACACAAACACAATACACAAAACATGATGCTAATTGAGGCCTACTATCCACGATCTTACGTTATACTAATATACTATTTATTTTCGTATTTAAGCTTGTTACAATTTTATCAATTCAGTACTAAACAGCTAAACTTGAAGGATTTATATTCAGTGTTACTTTTATTGTGTCACTACAAGGCCAGTACTAGACTTCAATAGTTTTGTAACTATTGTAACTAAAGTAACTGAGAAACATAAATATTTATAACAATTTATTGGTAGCTTTACTCACCATCACTGCTCTCTATTCCCCATCCGGAAATATTGCCTTCCTTTTTAGTGTTAATGCAGGCGGGCCTTTTCATTTCATCAAGGTCAATACCTTCATTAATTTCCAGTAAACTTATATCATTTTGTCTAGGGTTCAAACTGAAGTCTGGATGGATGTAAACTGTATTCACTTTCTTGGTTACTGCTTTCGAATTATTTCTGGTATTATTTCCAAAATGAGCCCATATGAAATCCGTACCATTCTTGTGTTCCCTGGAAGATTTTATGGTTTAATTCAATACATACAATGGATATATCTACATAGATACATTCACGGGAGCCGTACGTTTTTGAAATTATAATAAAAATTTTATGTTTGTTTTAAAGATGCTCTATTATTGTGAATCTTGAAAAGCACATTCAATGTAGGGTTTTTCATGTAGGTCAGATTCAATCAGAAATATATGTAGCTGTAATTCAACATTATACATTGAAATTTCCAAGTTTTCAATTCATACAAACTTCATATATACCCCGTCATTTACCGTATATTAGAAAATTGAATTTATCTATTGATCTATTAAAATTATATGAAAATATTCATGATTTGTTAAAGCCTACTTACAGAAAACGTTTTGTACATTCCGCAACAGTAAGCACAAATTTCTCACTAATCAAACTTCCAAAACATGTTGTCTTAAATCCTGAATTGGCAATCACCACCTGTAATCAAAAATTAAAGCAATAAAGCTTATAATAATAATAATAATACCGAAGTGGAATTTGATACAATTTAATTGAAAACCTTCACATCATAATACGAGTAAATGATTATAAAAATGTAAAAGTGTATCAAGTTATTGGTGAAGTTCTCTTTTCAGATTTATTCATAATCCATTATCATTATAGACTTCTTATCAGAAGATTGAAAAAGTTATTTTGTTAGGTAATGTGAGTGATTATATAGTACCTGATTGGCTTGTGGGAATAAAACAATGGGGTTGAAGTGTGCAGGTGAAGTAATTATCAATAAAAAAATGTTATAAAAATATATTGAAAAGTTCTATGGAAAATAATTGATCTGTTCAAGATTCTCATTCTAGCCGTGGATATAGTATTTATAGTAATTTATTATAGTTCACCACACAAGGATGCCAGTGGCCCATCAGTATAGCAGGGCAAAGCATTGAAAATTCAATTATGGAATTCACTCAATCTGATTCAGAGAACTGACTCCATAATGTATCATACTTCCTTTGAGTAAAATTATCACAATATATATTAAATCTCAATCAAAATAAACCAATTAAAAAATAATATGATTTATTGTGTTCCTAAATAAGCTTTTTCCTTTTAACCATCTCAGATAATGAAAGCTGGTAATAATTTTCAGTTTTATGGAAGCTTACCATGTGAGGAAAATCACTTGGTACAGCAGTGTATTCTCCGTCTTCATTGCGATTCAAGGTTTTGAAATAATCATCATAGCACTCATTCTTTTCATTTTTCCCAAACTTTGAGTACTCTGCACACTCTGAGAATAACAGAAGTTGATAAGTGCGTATTAGTATTATTTTAAAACACACTTAAAAAAATGATAAGATTGAGAGATAGAATAGAGCACTCATTGTGAAATAGCCTAGGCTAGGCTATCTAGTGCAGCCAGATTCTCACTAATAGACTCATGCCGGGTTTTTCCAAGCACAAGTTGAAGACCATAAAATTTTGATGAACAGTTGACATTTTCTATGCTAAGTAGGCCTATAGGAGATGTAGTAAACTGTCGTAAACTTGAGGGTCCCTCTAATTTGAGTGTGCTTGGAAAAACCGGGTATGCTAGTACTCTATTATAAGAATTGATAAAGTAGCTGACATGGAGAAGTTCACGCAAGCTCAGAAAACACATCGACATAGAACAATTTATATCAGGGCTCTCCAACCTACGGCCGGATACGATGGATTTTGTCTGGCCCGCCGAGAGTTATTGAAACAGATTCTTTAAAGTGTATATTTATAAACATTCTTGACAACAATTGTGAGTTCAATACTCTTCTCTTACTAGCCACTCCATTTCTTGATAAGGGTAAAATTAGCTGTAAACAAGCATTAGCGATCAACCATTGTGAGATATTAGCATATGGTCTGCACGGACTATGCATGTCCCGAACTGTCTGTGTCACCCTGACTGTAACTGAGACCATGCTCAAGCTATGTTTTCTCTTTTTGGATCTACCGAAAAGTGTGAGCAGACATTTTCAAAAATGAAGTCTATTAAATTTGAATACAGATTTTCGTTGTTAGATGAGCATTTGAAAACAATTTTAATGATCGTAGCCACAAAGTTTGATCCTAAATGGAGACTTTTCAAGTGGAAAACAAATGCAATCTTCTAACTGAAAATAAGTATTCTGTTTTAGCTTGGTAACTTTTTTTTATTACTATTAAATAAAGTTATTATTATTTTGTTCAACTTGCTAAATTTATGCATTTTCAAGTTTTCTTATGACCTTTTTACACTTAATAAATTGGACTTTGTATTAAAATGGAATGAATTAGTTCGTTTCTTTCTGTGTTTTAAATAAACCTACTTAGAACTCCTTCTTCATAGAACATATTATTTCAATGGAAATGTAATAATTTTACATCCCCCAAACACCCTTCGGGGGGGTGGGGTGTTTGACCTCGTGTGTGTCCCCACAAGTCAAATTCCACTACTGTTATTGGCCCTCTAAGCCGGTTGGATAAAAAAGGTTGGAGACCCCTGATTTACATTACAAAATCCACTACTTCAAAAATACACTTTCTTCTCAGCTTGCATGAACCATAGTAGAACAGCTTCACCATTGTGCTACGATCTTATCCGTATCCCACTACCATTAAAATACGAGCTTCATTTTGAGTACGTGAAATTCAACTTCCAGATAACATAGCCTATTTTAAATATTGGTTATAGTAAGGTCGACTTACTCCTGTCGACTTACTACTATTATCGACTTACTGCTGTTTAGACTACATTTGAAGTCGTATTAGTATTATTTAAAATACGTCTTATGATCGAAATGCATCTCCCAAAAGTGTTCATTCGTTTAACAGTCAACTTATGACTATAGTGTACTTTTATTCCTATTTGAAGTTTTGAGTTTGAAATTAGCTACTGTACTCACTTTCTGTAGCATCCTCACCCTCTGTATCTCTCCAAAAAATGAGAAAACCTGTTGAGAACATGAAAAATAACATTGAGAGAATTTGTGCATTCGATAACTTGTGATCTAAAAAATTTTATAGTAACAACCTGTGTCTGATGGAAAAATTTATAGGAAGTTTCTAAATATAAATAGGAAGCATCTGAATATAAAAACGATCGAATACTGTATAGAGTCGTTCAAGGGTGTTGGGTGTATAATGTAAACTTTCATCATCTTTCATTCACCATGTAAACATCATCATCCACTCACTCATCCATCACCTTTGCTTAAAATACTTGCTATCAAGTCGTAATTGTAACAATAAATAATAATAAAATAGTATTAGGTACTACTATTCTATACACATTAGGATTCGCTATCAACATTAAATATGATCATTATGATAAATGATTACAATCACTTTATTATTTTTATGTTTATTTAAAGATAATATTAGACTCTAAAATGACGAATGTCAAGACTCTCACACATTATTCCAACTCTATTCCAGCTCAACGAACTATACTGTACAATAATATTGTATGTATATGTATGTGTTTGATCATTTGATCAAGACCGAAACAAGGAATAAGAGAGAGTAATATTCTCGATAAGGCCGATATCTCTTTTTATATGATTAACTATAAATATCTGATACCGAGCTTCGCTCTGAAGCTGCGGCCGAACTGTTGGATTACATATTGAATAATATTATGTTATTGTAAAAAATAAATTAAAAATTGATATGATCACAGTTTTTTGACATGGACATGTGTTATAGACTTGAATGTAACGCCATTTACTCCAGCTGGATAGCGTTGGTCAGCTAACGATAACAGCCATTATACGCAGTACTTGGTATTATGCCTGAATAAGGAATATTTAATTCTTCTATTAATCCTGCCAGAGAGTTTTCCCAGACATGAGACCTGGTGCAATCTTATTTTTCCATCACGGTTATATTACATTTCAAATTTCGAGGTTATCGTTAGATCCGTTTTCTAGATTCGTGGTTCCACATACATACAAACATACACTCATTCATACATACATACATTCATACAAAGGAAATTGCAACTTATTTTTCAACTACAAACAAATAGAAACTCACCTTGGCCAACTGATAGAAATGAGATGACGAGTGAAACAATCAAGCAGATTTTCAAATAATCCATGCCTATACGTAGAGTAGAGACTTGTAAAAGACACTGCGATTGAAACAGAATCCACTTGATTTGATTTTTATACAAGGATAATCATTATTATTCTTCATGTGAAGAAAAACTTGAAACCTGTTCTGCAAGCTTAAACGGATTCCTCTATACTAAGAAGCTGGGATAAAAAAACATTATGAAAAAGAAGTTGATTTAGATAGCTTACGCATCTTCCTGGTGGTTTTAACACTGTTTTCCTTACGGATTCATGTGTAGCATAACGCTAATCTATACAGTATAATAAATCCTTTTGTTCTTTGAATCTGTAATCTATTGATAATCATTTAATCTATGTTTGAAGATTATTTATAATTGCAAGAAACATGCAATGAGGTTTGATCAAATAAATCTATGAATTTTTCATCGATACGTTTCATTTATAGATTGAATAATTGGAATGGCCTTTTGTTTTATTGGAATAATATGGATGAAATACATTTTAGTAGAGCTTTCTAGCAATAGCTTAATCACAGTATTATAGCCTTCTAGTTCTAAAGTTAAAATTATGAGAAAATATTCTCCTCTGGTTATTTCAGTGCTTCGGGAAACTCGTTTTGTTGTAGGCTCCGGCTACATCCCGAGAGAATAGAACTAACTATTAATCAATAGTAATATTGTAATAATTAATTAATAGTCATAGTTAATTCTATTTTCTCTAGCTACATATGAAAAGCAGCTGATTTTGTAATCATTTCTTCTACTGCCTAGTACCTAATAAACAGAAAATTACAAGAAGAATATTGAAGAGACCTCATGTGGGCATTGCCTAACTATAAAATTTTCGTCCGTGAGAGTCAATCAATTTTATTTCTTTTTAGCTCCCTAAAGGTACGATTCCCAAGCTGTCGCGGCTTTAGCTGCGCTGCTGGAGATGCCCAGCTTTGCTACCTAATAGATAGGCCTATTTGAATGCGTTTTATGAATCATCCCTGTCAGAATAATACTCCACTTCATAATAAGTTTTTCACCAATACATCATTCCATCATTGTAATACATGACAATACATCATCACCAACAATGTTCAAGGGGTTTAAATAATGAACACTGAATGGATTGATGATAGTCTAATTTATCTCTTATCTTGTTGAAGATTGGCTTGAATTGTGAAACAATAATAACGATGAACTGCATTTGATTTACTCTGTCCGAGAATTTCACTCTCACTATACAATATGCAGCAACTTTAATGCACATATTTTCTCAGTTTGAAGACGGCTAAGCGATCAAGTTCTCAGTGCTATTAGATTGAACAAAGCTACTCAAGAAATTTGAATAAATCGTCAAGACTGCTACAAGTTACGCTTTCAGTCTAACTCACTGACAGGCTCTATTTTCTGTCTCTAGCCGATTAAATTCTCTATAAATCCTCGACAAACTGAATTTACATCTAGTGCGAAGTTCTGCGCTCAGTTTCTAAAGTCCATTGCGATTTGAGTCGCACCACCAACCCAGGTCCAAACAAAGAAGACATTCAGGCAAGATGGAAAAATGACTCCTGCTCTATCAATATTGTCTCAAAAATGATCAATTTTGTCTCAAGTTTTAGGAAACATTCTAATCTACAATTTGAAACAGAATTTTTAGTTTTCAAATTTGTAATTTTTGAAATAATATTGACCGAATTGGATTCATTTTCCCATCTTGCCAGAATGTCTTCTCTGCTTGGACAGACTGTAGACCCTTCAACTTTTGCCCGCCATCTTTTACCGGCTGCTAACAAGTTTTCCGGACTTGGCCCGTTCGACTCTCGACTCTCGAGCGTGATTCTAATCTCATTCGAGTGGTTGCTAGTCAATTTGATTTGAATCGCAATGCAGACATCGAGTCGCGTAAAATAAGAGGCCGTTTCATGCTGTCTATTGGGGCCATTCTGCCCAGTTTCCACTCTTGCTCCTATAATAGTAAAACTCCTGATCAGCTAGCTTTAACATAGGATACTTCTAGTCAGATCATAAGACTCTTACTGAAGGCTGATTCTCACTGACTTGCGAGTGGCAAACATAAAATTCATTTCATTGGATAAAATGACTATTGACTATGCATAAAATGACTAGAAATTGTCACAATTGTCATAATCTGTAATTTCTATTATATTTGGATAACAATTCCTATTATTCTTATCCAATAAGTATCATCTTCAGATCACCACAATATCACCTTTAACAAATACATGCAGAAGTGTTACTTATATTCATATCTTACTAATACGATGATGAATAGAATTCAAGATATAATTACTGACCAATCTTCGCCGATTTGGAAAATCTAACAATTCTTTTTCAATTATAATTTTTTAAAAATATATGCATAAGGCTTTTTCGGTGGGGAGCTACCCTTGACGACGAGGTGGGGTCACCAGGAAGGGCCCTCCTGAGAGCGGAATAGTATTTGTGACTCAGCATCACAAGCACTTAGTAATCACCCTCACCGAGCAGCCAGACACAATGAATCTATCCAATCAATACTATATAATGATACTACTAATATTGGACTAGTATTCTTCATTAATACTGATCAATACTATAATATAATAATTTCAATGGCGTATTTAGAAAAAAATTTCGGGGGGCCCAGCAGCCGCGGTTCCAGACCTCTGTTATGGGGGTTTGGGGTGACCTCCCCGCTCCCCACAAAAAAAGGGGGGTCCGGGGGGCAGCCCCCGGTATTTTTTTAGCACAAAATACAGTTTTAGAGTCCTATTTCTAAAGCTTGATTAATAATACAAATTTACTCTATGTGTGAAGTATTTTTCCAATAGTTGGTGATATTTTCTACATTAGGACGTTTATTGATTAAAAATCTGAACATGGAAGGGCCGTATTCAGGGAGTTTTGTCGGATTATTAGTCGGGCTCATGATTATAGAAGAGCTTGATGAAAATTATAAAGTGTTTTTTTTTCAATTGAAATAGAATTGAGCTTAATTTCTTGAACTTATCAACCATTAACTTTCAACACTCATTTCAAAATTATTAGAATAATTTTTAAAACACCTTAGTTGAAATCATTTGTATTTTTTCCAAATGTACTATTCCTATTTTATTCAGGCCCAGACCATCCTGTGTGGGAGCCTGGCGGTCCCCAGGGGTCTCTGAGCTGGAAGATCCTAGTCTTTGTCCCCCAATAATTGATCGCCTCAGAATTGTTCATGGATATTGCAGCAATATTGTATTATAAATATCAACATAAGAGACGAAGAACTCATCAGTATTTAGATACCAGACGGATGACAGTGTCGAAAACAAAGTTGCCTAATGTTTGAAAAATAGTGGTTGGCAGTAGAATGATTGAATAGGTCCTACAAGAATGAATCATACTCGAACTTAAATGAATTTATCAAAATGAAAATTATATTGGAAAAAATGATAAATCAGGGTTTCCAATTATTTTGGGGGAAAACCTATGAAATATCGTTTTACACTTGAAAAAAATGTGAGAAAGTTATTTTTAAACAGTCTTTATATAATATACATAGCATTTTATGCTATGAGGGGCCTGGTCAGATGATTTTGCCAAGGACCTGTGATTCCTGTCTACGGTCCTGAATCTGAACATAACATTTCTTCAATAAACACAATCTTCACTCGTATAGTCAACTGATGTCTTCTCAAATTTTAGGACTCCCTTCAAATTGAAATAAGTTGATGCATACAATCAGAATGAAATTACAAATTCATGCTGTTGAGGAGGGTGGGGCGATTTTTTGTTTTTCTTAGTCCAATGTACCGTTCAAGAGCTCTATTTTTTAAGGTTGAATGAAAATATAAATTAAGATTTTATGCTGTTCAAGTCTCAGCAATCAGCACTTTTTGGTCACCACCTGGGCAGTTGAGAGGATTAATTATGATTAATATGATTATGATGATTAATTAATCTTTAATTGAATTATTCGAAAAAACTTAGAGTTTTCCAAGAACAAAATACCGTTTTAGAGCCCTATTTCAAAAGATTGATCAATAATACGTATTAAATTTATGTTTGAAAAAACAATATTAGATATCATGCATACTCAGCATATCATCAGAATAAAATATTTTAAAGATTCAGGCTGTTGGCGGGGTTGGTGCGATTTTTCTTGTATATTTTAGTAAGAAGTAGGGTTTTAGAACTCTATTTTTAATGATAGAACAGAAATATACACATTGAGGCTTTATGCTATTCAACCCTCACCAATATGCATTTTAGTGCATTTCATTCGAAAAAATGCACTATTGGTCTTGCCCTGACAATCGAAAATTTATGATGTGATATGGTCAAGTTCGTTTACCATCCAAATTGGTCCAAGGGTAGGGGGTGGAATTAGGGGATCAAAGTTTTGAAAAATCACTACAAATCGACCAATAACTTGATCGTTTTGGAAATTGGTGTGAATAATACCCTTATTATGCCCTACAATTTGCCATCAACGAAAAAAATCCAATGAAAAATGGCGGAGAAAATGGCGAATAATATGCCAAAAATGGTGTTTTCATGGGTTTTTCGAAAACGGCACTTCTGAATTCATACCCTGAATAGCTCATTATAGGTCATATGATTTGAGCTATCATAGAATTGCATTTGAAATGCACTCTTTCCGACCGCCAGCTGCCGGAGCGATTTTTTTTGGTCAACACTTGGGCGGTAGAGGAGAATGATGTTTTGTATTTTAATGTTCAAAACAGCTGTTTAGAGCACTTGATATACATGAAAAAGAATATAATAACACATAAAATAAAATTCATTTTTCAATTATATTCTATTTTAATTCATCGAAATACCTCAGATTATGGTAGGCTACTTATTTTTCTCTTCATATTCACCATTTCTAAATACACCACTAAATGGGGTACAACATTGAAATATATTGAACTCAATATGCTAAAATTTAACGCTTCAACCGCCAATTACACTAGTAGCTAGCTAGTAAATCACCTCTAGATGACGCATTAGCTTGGAAGTGTTCCACTATTGGGCATTGGCAAAACGCAGTTGCAGTACATTGACGCATTCCGTGACTGAGGCCGATAGACTGTGGCTGATTGATGTGCAAAGCCCACTTTTCAGCAACTTACCACCGCGTTCTATTTCTCCATCAGCAACTCACAACTGTTCTATTTCCCCATCATCGGCTGGTTTTCGAGAGAAGTGAGTTGGAGGTCACCAGTTGGCAGCAATTGATTAGCAAGTTGGAAGGCCGCAGAGCACCAGTCACGTTTGCAGTTTTCCAGTTCAACTTTGTCCCTAAATTCGTTTCTGACGCCACCAAACTTTTTCAGCAACGTGTTCGATTGCTATTCATCATCAGTTGTATTCAATCGAGAATTTCCCACTATCGTCTCTTCATTTCTATTCCTTATCACGCTCATTCGACCACCAACCACAAGCAGTTTGACTGCTGCGAAATTTTATTTCCAACCGTGACCTTTGGTATGCGACTTTTCAGAGTGCACTTTGTAAACGCTCGAATATTGGATTCTTGGCACGTTTCACAATAATATGATTTCGAGCTATAAGCGGGGAATGGCTAGCTAAACGAATTCTCAATCAATACTATTATACCGATGGAAGATTGGAATACTAACTGGAGTTACTTAATTCGGCTTAAGGGCACTGGTGCGCCCTATGCTTCACCATGTTAACATAAGACCCATTATTTCAATAACTATCAGAGATATCTTCAAACTTTTTTTTTTATCTTAATCGTTGTCATTTTATCTTTAATTTAACATATCCATTTTCTTCTATCATCATTTTTAAATTTTTTATAAATAGTCAAGTTTTCATCCAAAAATCTACGTTTTTTTTAAATTATATCGATTTTTATTTTGGGTTAGGGTAGTTCTATTGATATATGGATATGTTAATATTTTCCTCTAAGTGCCAGAAACATGTCATAAAAATTTGAAGCATGTACCTCTTATAGAAGCTGAGAAAATGGGATTTTAGTGAAAAAAAACGTGATTTTGAGAAAACAGCCAAAAACTAAAAAATTGAACAAAATACAATAAAATCATCATTTACCTTCATTTAGTAATTCCCCGGTGCATAAGACGGATTGTCTGGGTCCTCTGCTTCCTCATACCTATCCTCCATCCTTTTTCTAGCTAGGGAACGTTTTGTTTTTATTTTATCAGAGAGAACTTTGAAGTAGTGGTCACTCTGACGTACTCGATCACTATCCAATGCTTCCATTGCAGTCAACATATGCTCCCCTGGGTCTAACTGGAGGTAGTTCAATACTTCACACTTGGCAATATTACCTATATTGAAATTATTCACAGCTTGATATACCCCAAATTTCAAAGTATTCATCCCCACAAATGTCCTTTTTGGGAGGATTGTCCACACAGAATTATTGAAGGACTCGTTTGGATTTTGTGTTTTCCCTAAACTACATTTCTCCAATAAACTATTGTTGGTCAAGTCCTGAAACACTGGCTTTATAGCACTCATAATCTCTGATGGTAAATGAAAATGTTTAGTGTGGTCATAATTTTTTCCCTCCAATTGGGCCTTCAAATATTTGCACCAGATTCTGTCAGGGTCTGAGGTACATAGCCCATGTTTTTGAGTATCATGATTAGAAGCTGAAATGTGGAAGTAGACCGACCAAATTTCTTGTTTCATAACTTGAATTGATTCTCCAGCTGTTCTTTGAATAGCTAATCCATAATATTTTTGAATTTTATCTATAGCCTCATTCGTTAACCCTCCTCTCCTCCTTTGTGATAGGAGAGGTGTTTTTGTTTTTAGCGACCGTAATCTTGTGCCCATTCTTTTGCGTACATGGCCAATACATTCTATTTTGTCAATACTTATTTCATCTCCATATGGCTTATCTTCATTTACTTTTGTATATGCTCGTGAATCTCCATCACCTAGATATTTCAAGTACCGCACATTGTACTCAGGCAATGAACGTCTGAATATTTCCATGGCCCAAAAACTTCCATTCCCCCACTTGTTCCAAAAAAGTTGGCAGAGCAAGAATCTTCATGTTTATTCTTATATCTATCTTTACACTGACAATATTTTGAAATTATTTCTACATCTACTACTTTCCCAGTAGATACTGAAGTAGCTGAAACAATACCATTCAATGATGTATGGCCTCTTTTCTGCCATGACCCGTCTAATGCAACTGCCAAATCCCTACAATTATCATTTTCCTCCACTGCTTCTTCAATAGCTAATTTCATATTATCTTTACAAACTCTCTCAACAACAGTCAGTAAACAATTTTCATGGAGAAAAAACTTGTGTGGGGGATTACACAGATTCATTATGCCACAAAGTAATTTAGCTGCTGTTTTGCCCTTACCTATATTCCTCAAACCATAAACAAGTCTCAAGTTCACATCATACAAAACAGTATTTTTATAATTAGTACACTTGGAATTCACAAATTGTTCATTTTCACTGCAAACTGTACATATTATTGAGATTTTTTCAGCAAGTCCCACTAATTGTGTTTTTTGAATACTCAATTCCCCAGAGCACTTATTACACTGAGCAATATTTTGCAAGGATTGTTCAAATTGATTCAAATCAACTATTGAGTACTGAAAATTGCTACTATATTTATTATATTGCTCATGATAATCACCCAATTTGGATCTTGAACTTGATGTTGTAGAAACCAAGTTTGGATTTGAATCTGGAGAATTCTGTGGAGTCTGTGATGCTGCTTCAACAACAATAGGCCGTACATTAGCCCACCGTTTCATAACACACGGGCCCTTTCTTTTTTAAAACTCCTTTGGGTTTAGTCATTTTCACAAAATAAAAAAAATAACAAGAACTTTTCACTTTTCTGAAGTAAATAAAGTAACTAGAACCGAACCGTTGTAAGCAATACCGCAAACCGCGACAAATACCGCGATAACCTAAAAATGTAAACAACTTTACTACAAGACAATATTCCAGTAGCAAGTGCCTTCTGAATCTTCATGTACTTAGACTTGAATGAATCAAAAAACAGAATTTATAAAAATTATAATCATAGAATAAATAACAGAAGATTGAATTGCCTACCAAAAATTTCCAAAAGTTCAGCATCACAAAGAAAAAACCTTCCTGTCGAGTGATCGAAAAACTTTCATAGAATATTATCTAGTCATCAGATCGCTCTGATCTTGACGCCATTTTAAAGAGCGAATTTCAAACTATAAGATGAGCAAAAAAATTTTTTTGATTTTTTTTCGATTTTTTGCGCACCAGTGCCCTTAAGAGAATACATTTGAATTGAGAGAATCCATTGTTTGCCTAAGAATGTATCGAATTTTGACCCGAACATAAATTATTATTGCATGAATATGATAGGAGTCTAGATGAAAACAGTATTCGGAGAAATATTATATTATATTAATCCGAATAACATCAAGTTGTACATAATAATTAGTCATTCGACATTGGAAATGAGCTAACAACAACAAAATAGAGTATGGCTCAATAGCAGGGTATCACAAGACACAGCTATCACAGAGCACATTCTATCTGAACTGATAGACAGAGTGTCAATTGATTGAACTGGAATTGAATGTCAGTATACAGTAGAAGCCAATTTAATCAGAACAATGGTTGCTATTGCACTATCAAATCCCACCACCTTTGATTACATTACATTCAGTGTTAGATCAAAGGATTGACATCAATAGCCTACAGTAATTCATGTCAAATGTCAAAATATCTTCACAATAATTTGTACAATAGTATGATAATGCACTTTTCATTGATTAATGTTATAGTGTTGATGGAATGCACAATTATTAATTGCAAATTTAAGTGTTTAATTTTGTTTTAATACTTACTTCCTCTTAGGGCTACTGTATTCGTTGGAACTTAAAATAATTTCAATGAAAGAACCCTTTTTTGAATATTTTAAATTTACACTACATGTTTCGGCGATATAGCCATTCAAATTTTGTTTTAGTATGATATCTCTCATTTCTATTGATTCATCAATACATTATTGTCAGTATGATTGATAACAAAAATAGATATTTCCTATTACATTTGAATTATGATAATAGCCTATAAGAATAATTTAATATTCCTCATTCAAAAATAAAATAAGTCTACTTTAAAAGAAAAAACTTTGGAAAGCGATATCTGAAGAACTTATTTTTCAAGCACAAGGTCTAGGTATGCGGAGAAATTTGATCAATTTATTCCATATCCCATCATTCAGTTAACATAATACTCCAGAGGCTTGATAAGGAGGTGAGAAATTACATTATTTTACTGTCACGCGCAACAAAAAACTCGGGTGCTTGCATGAATTATCTTCCAAAGTTCAAAAAGTGAACAATAACAAAATAAATTACAGCTGCTCGCTTATGATTTCCCTCATCACCAACACTGAGGCTGGTATTAGAATAAGACTATTAATAGTTTTATGACATTTGGAAAGTATTTTCATCTCATTTCATATGGCGTGGAAATAATATTGTAGTTCAATAATGGCCTATAATTGCCAGCACTTCCAATAATTATAGGCTCCTGACTATTTGCACTAAGTATTTATGTGCCTGAATTCAGTAATTAGGGGATTAATAATTTTGATTGGATTGATAATTTTTTGGCATGATAGTCGCTACTATATGTGTGAAATCACTAATGAAGTAAACTTATGGTGGAGTGATAAACTTCTTTTGTGGAACTAATATTTTTATTTAAATATGAAGCATCAACTCTCCAGCAAGATTTGTAAAGAATGTGATCATTCATGAAATATGAGGCTTAGTGAATAGTTGGGAAATGATGAGAAATTTATTTAGGAAAATATGTTATCATTCGAACATATTATGAATTGAGAATTTGTGCTGCCTAAAACTGAAATGATTGACTGTGCCAGGAATGCATCCAATATCAAACCACTGACAGAAAGATGAAGCTCCACTCGTTCCAGTAACAAGAATTCCGTCAAGCATGCTACAGTACTTAGATTTATGAACTTATTTGTAGAAGCGTATGTAGCTACAAGCAAATAAACTGTATCGTAGACGAGCATGGAAATATTTGAGTTACAGAAATTCTTCGAGCTAAGGCAAGCAAACATCTGATAACATTCTGAACTTGATAAATGAGTTCGTCTCGCAATAAATTCCTGATGTACGTACGAAGTAAGCTTCCCTTCAATTTCAATCATCTTTATCTCTCTCTCTCTCTCTCTCTCTCTCTCTCTCTCTCCTTCTTTCTCTCTCTCACCCCTTTAGTACATTATAATTTTCTTTCTTCTCATCGCACGTTTCCGAGCCCCTAGAACACGAATCTGATGTCCGTTCAAATTCATATACATATATGTTTATATATGTACAGATTCTTGTTAACACGATAACTCCCGAAGGGCTTGTCGGAGAGCGACCAAATTTTGCACAAAAATCATTAGTGTTAATATCTCGGTCAAGTTCGTTAACAAGCCAAATTGGTCCAAGGGAAGGGGGTGGAATTAGGTGATGATAATTTTTTAAAATCACTACAAATCGACCAATAACTTGATCGTTTTGAAAATTGGTGTGTATGATACCCTTATTATGCCCTACAATTTGAGCCATCAACGAAAAAAATCCAATGAAAAATGGCGGAGAAAATGGCGAATAATAAGCCGAAAATTGTGTTTCTCGAAAACGGCACCTTCGAATTCATACCCTGAATAGCTCATTATAAGTCATATGATTTGAGCCATCATAGGATTGCATTTGAAATGCACTCTTTCCGACCGCCAGCTGCCGGAGCGAATTTTATGTGAATCATCCTTGTCTAATCAATTTCAACGATACTACAGTTCCATATCAATTTACTGTGATTCTATTCCATAATTAAAAATTAGCTAACGACAGATTATTACAGATCCATTAGCCTACCGTTCAATTAGAATTACAAGTAACTTACGTTATTTTGGGATCTATGGTATTTGGGAAGTACCTGTTGTAGATCTTGAGTTGAAAGAGATTCAATGGTTCTTTGCCCTTTATGTGAACAAACATGGTGATCATATTATATGGAAACAGTTCAACTGCTTTCTGGAAACGTCTCCTGCTGCCTAATTGCATTGAGGGTTTCCCTTGCTATTTGGACAACTAGAGTTCTACTGTACAACAGAGTTTTTATTGTTGTGAATTTGAAAAATAAAATAAATACCACTGAATAGAGGGACTTACCCCCTCAACACTCTTTTGATTTCAGATTAATTCACCAATAAGAAGGTTAAGTCCCGTTTCACACTACGATTTTTGGACGTCCGGTTTTTCCATCCTTATAAATTTTGCTAGATTAACCCAAACTTAGCAAACACATGATGTTTCTCTGCGCACATCATTTATGTCCGCCAAGCTTCAATCAATCTAGTAGAGTTTATAGGGACTGCGAAAAACCAGTACCGGTAGTTCAAAAATCGTGGTGTGTGAAATAGGTTTAGAATTTATAGGGACAACAGAAAACCGGACGTCCAAAAATCGTAGTGTGTGGAAGAAGGATGAATAGAAACCATCCACCTTTCTATAGAAATAATCTCATAACATAACATTCTCTTATCTTACATTATTCTTATTCATACTTTATTCATACATCAATACAACTACTTTAATTGGGAGGGAAAAATAGGCATAGCCTGTGCTATTCCTCTCCCAAAAATTTTATAATAAAGTCAATATTCTCCAAAATGAGGTTATGATATAATAGCACTGAGTGAACACATAATTTTCAATCCAGGAATAACACTGAAATTTTGAATTTGGAATGTTGATGGCCGGAATTAAATATAAGGCTCACAATAATAAAAAATTAAGAACAGACAACAATTTTATAATAATTTGTATTTTGTATCATGATTTAGCGTGCAGGATATTGAACTTGAATAATCAATAATCTATTAATTCAATTTTATATTAGGCTATTTATAAGTAGAGTAGAGTGATGACTTTCTCCATACGTACTGGCGCGATTGGTAAAGTGAAAAAGAACGAATGGCTGTTGGGTGAGTGTTGACTGGAATGGCTAGCAGTCACTCTATCTGACCACTCTATTGATTTTCAATTAAGGATATGAGAGCTCATTCCACGCTAAACCAACAGAAATCTAATTTTCTGTGGCGACCATGTCACTCCTGGTGGTGGCTATGTGCTGTGGACCACTTTGTGGTGATCAAAGTATAAAGAGCTGAATCATCCCAATGAGCAGAAAAATATTTTCTAGATATTATGCAAATATCATCCAATATTGCAAAAAATATTTATAAGTATATATAATATTTATATTGTTTCAATATTTGTACAATATATTGAAATATTGAGTTTTCAATATTGTATTTCAAATATTTGTACAATATGATGAAATATTTAGTTTACAAATATTTGTTTTTAAATATTTGTCTGATATGTTAAAATATTATTTTTTCAAATATTGTCTTTCAAATATTTGTAAAATATACTGAAATATTATTTTCCTCAATATTGTTTTTCTTATTAATTTAAATATGTTTGCAATAATGTGAAACATTGGAAAAACAATATTTTCAAAAACTTATGTTTCAAATCAAAATTTAATAATATTAAAATTTTGAACATAGAAATTTGTCAGTAAGTCAAATGTAACTAAACTTTCCCCAGACTTTTTTTGTTTTATCCAGTATAAGAGAGATAGATGAAAATTAAATTTTGGAGTGGGGGTAAAATTTATTTTTGAAAAACCCAACAATAGTAATCAATGGAGCACCTCTGAATAGACCTTCCCTTGAAAAAAAGAGATGATTCAATCATCAATAGCTGATATTTTTTAATATCATCAAAAAATTATTTATAAGTATATATATTATTGATATTGTTTCAATATTTGGTCAATATATTGAATTATTGTTTGTCAAATATTGTCTTCACAATATTTGTTCAATATACAGAAATATTATTTTTCTCAATATTGTTTTTCATATATTTGTACAATATATTGGAATATTATTTTCTAAATATTGTTTTTTTCCATGAATTTGAATATTTTTTTAATATGTGTAACATATTGAGAAAAAAAATATTTTCAAAAAAATATGTTTCGAATATTTATTAGATATTGATTGAATAGTGTGTAGTAGATATTGATAGTAGATATTGATTTTTTTGTTCTATTCAATATAAGAGAGATAAATGATAAATAAATTTTGGAGTGGGAGTAAAACTTCTTTTTAAAATCCCTAACAACAGTAATTGATGGTACACCTCTAAATAGACCTTACCTTGAAAAAATGGGATGATTGGATTATTAATAGCTGAGATATTAAACATTTTCTGATAAAATGTATTGAATCTCACAAATGCTAGGACAAATTATCATATTCACTTACCAAACTGTTAAAAATTTGAGATTCACCAGAAACATAATTTTGTTTGTCAAAAATGAGCCATCATTCTCAAAATTAATTGTATCTGTTTTCAATGCTTGATTAGTCTGTTGCAATTAATTCTAATATTCTTCCTGGAGCTGATTTAAATGGAATTTTAAAATTTCCCGCCCTCTTTTCTTGGGAGACCAATTGAATATATTTATGTACATTGCTCAAATATTTAAACAATATACTGAAATATTATTTTTCTGAATATAGTCTTCTCCATATGTAGAAATATGTTTGCAATATGTAAAACATATTGGAAAACAATATTTTCAAAGAATATATGTTTCAAATATGTATTAGATATTGATAAAAAAATAAATTGACAAATTGGAGAAATATCAAAATTCTAAAATATAGGAATTTTGAACATTGGAATTTATCAGCAAGTCCAAAAGTAGCAAAACTTTCCTTAGGCTTTTCTCTGTTCTATTCAATATAAGATAGATAAATGATAAATAAATTTTGGAGTGGGAGTAAAACTTTTTTTTTTAAATCCCTAACAACAGTAATCGATGGTACACCTCTAAATAGACCTTACCTTGAAAAAATGGGATGATTGGATTATTAATAGCTGAGATATTAAACATTTTCTGATAAAATGTATTGAATCTCACAAGTGCTAAGACAAATTATCATATTCACTTACCAAACTGTTTAAAATTTGAGATTCACCAGAAACATAATTTTGTTTGTCAAAAATGAGCCATCATTTCCAAAATTAATTGTATTTGTTTATAATGCTTGATAAGTATGTTGCAATTAATTCTGATATTCTTTCTGGAGCTGGAATAAAAATAATTTTAAAATTTCCCGCCCTCTTTTCTTGGGAGACCAATTGAATATATTTATGTATATTGCTCAAATATTTAAACAATATACTGAAATATTATTTTTCTGTATATAGTCTTCTACATACATAGAAATATGTTTGCAATATGTAAAACATATTGGAAAACAATATTTTCAAAGAATATATGTTTCAAATATGTATTAGATATTGATAAAATAATAAATTGACAAATTGGAGAAATATCAAAATTCTATAATATAGGAATTTTGAACTTTGGAATTTATCAGCAAGTCCAAATGTAGCAAAACTTTCCTTAGGTTTTTCTCTGTTCTATTCAATATAAGATAGATAAATGATAAATAAATTTTGGAATTGGAGTAAAACTTATTTTTTTAAATCCCTAACAACAGTAATTGATGGTACACCTCTAAATAGACCTTACCTTGAAAAAATGGGATGATTGGATTATTAATAGCTGAGATATTAAACATTTTCTGATAAAATGTATTGAATCTCACAAGTGCTAGGACAAATTATCATATTCACTTACCAAACTGTTTAAAATTTGAGATTCACCAGAAACATAATTTTGTTTGTCAAAAATGAGCCATCATTCTCAAAATTAATTGTATCTGTTTTCAATGCTTGATTAGTCTGTTGCAATTAATTCTAATATTCTTTCCTGGAGCTGAATTAAATGGAATTTTAAAATTTCCCGCCCTCTTTTCTTGGGAGACCAATTGAATATATTTATGTATATTGCTCAAATATTTAAACAATATACTGAAATATTATTTTTCTGTATATAGTCTTCTACATACATAGAAATATGTTTGCAATATGTAAAACATATTGGAAAACAATATTTTCAAAGAATATATGTTTCAAATATGTATTAGATATTGATAAAAAAATAAATTGACAAATTGGAGAAATATCAAAATTCTATAATATAGGAATTTTGAACTTTGGAATTTATCAGCAAGTCCAAATGTAGCAAAACTTTCCTTAGGTTTTTCTCTGTTCTATTCAATATAAGATAGATAAATGATAAATAAATTTTGGAATTGGAGTAAAACTTATTTTTTTAAATCCCTAACAACAGTAATTGATGGTACACCTCTAAATAGACCTTACCTTGAAAAAATGGGATGATTGGATTATTAATAGCTGAGATATTAAACATTTTCTGATAAAATGTATTGAATCTCACAAGTGCTAGGACAAATTATCATATTCACTTACCAAACTGTTTAAAATTTGAGATTCACCAGAAACATAATTTTGTTTGTCAAAAATGAGCCATCATTCTCAAAATTAATTGTATCTGTTTTCAATGCTTGACTAGTCTGTTGCAATTAATTCTAATATTCTTCCTGGAGCTGAATTAAATGGAATTTTAAAATTTCCCACCCTCTTTTCTTTGAAGACCAATTAAATATATTTATGTACTAGCCGGCAGGCTTGCTTTGCTTGCCTCCTCAGCCTAGCCAGGGGGCTCCGCCCCCCTGGACTCCCAACAGTATAGACAGTGTGAGTATAGACAGCTGTAAGTATAGACCTTGTTTTGCTCGCCTGCAAATTCCATTCAGAAGGGCTTCGAAATTTATTGAGCACATCATTTCTACACTTATTCTGGACCTGTTTACCCAATTTCAAATTTTTTTGCCAATTTGTTTTAGAAAAATCTATGAAAAACTCCAAAAAATAGTAAAACGCTAATATTAAGCGTAACCTTGGGAAATATATTGGACACAGTTTAAAACATGATTCAATATGTTCCAAATTAGTTCATCTATAATCTCGCTGAACCATTGAATTTACAGTTAGGATTGGTCGTATCAAGGCGGAAGATATGCAACCCACAACACATCTACAATTTTTAAAACCTGATTACTGGCGTAATCTTGAACAGATTTCAAAAATATTTCAACACAACATTTCTAGACCCTATCTGAACCTGCCCACCAAATATCAACATTTTCTACCGATTGGTTCTCGAAAAAAATAAGAAAACGCCAAAAACCCCTAGAAAAACTAAAATATTCTTGAAAAGTTTTCAAAATCCGTTCTTAGCGCAGGTCTAAACGTCCAACTGAACATGCTTGCCAAATTTGAACGCATTCGGGTCAGTGGATTTTTAGTTCACTTATGTCTCACATGAGCGCTAGTAGTTAGCGCTACTGTATGTCTGCTTCACCCCTACAAGTTTGGTCGTGGACTTGTGGTTGGGACTGAGTTGAATGTTGGCTTACCGCGTCCGTTTCTTTGTTCTCGTTTGATGATTGATGCTGAATTTTCCAATTCCAAATATTCGAAAATGGAGACGAATATTATGTGAGTATTTTTATGTTTTTCATTTGCATTAATAATAAGTTATCTAGTTGTTCTTTCAAGTATATTTTCCGTGTACGCTCTAAAACAGTTCTCTAAGGCCATGGCCGCATGATCACACGTGTAGTGTAATACTGCAAATATTGTGTAATACCCTCCTTAATTAAAATCATGTTCTAATTTTGGGCCAATTCTATACTTTACCAAATTTAGATAAAAATTATACCATAATATACTTAGTAGTAATTTTGTACCATATTGTAGGCAACCACCAAAAAATAATTCTGTACAGAGAACTTTTTTCTAGGCCTATGTCCGAGGAACATTGTTATTGAAAGTATTAGATGGGTTACATGGAAAAGGCCTACACTTTTCTTGAGTAGGGAAGGATATTGTGCTGAACATTCGATGTGAGCCTACCAGTCTCTGAACTCAATATTCAAGTTACAGTAGCCTACCGTAAGTTACTGGTATACTTGAAAAATGATAGCTTGACTAACTTCTCTAGAAACGACTATAAATTGAGTTTATACAGAGTGTTTGTGATCTCCCTACCAAATACTCTAGAGAATTGATCCTGGCTAAAAACATACCTGAATAGAATTTTCAAAATCAAAACTTTAACTTTTAACTTTGAACTTATAGTACTTTGAACTATTGAAAGGTAGGCCCTACGTTGTGCTTTGGCCAATCACAACTCTCGTTGTGACGGCGACTGTGACCACTTATCATTCCAGTTGCACCAGTAACAATGTACCTTGATGCAATTCATTTTTTCAGCTGATTTTCTTTTAATTAGTTCATAAGTTATTATTGAAATGAGCAATTCAGCCAAGGAGAAATTCCATAAGTTATCAAGAAGTAGTAGGTGGAGGAGAAGCAAAAATAAAAGAGTTAAATGGGAAGGGGACAATGCAGACCTAGTTGATATTGATGATTACGATGATGATGATTACGATTATGACAATGACTACAACATTGATGATGATTACGATTATGACAATGACTACAACATTGATGATGATGATAATGATTATGGCAATCTCAATGGTGATGATGATGATAATGATTATGGCGATCTCAATTATGATGATAATGATGGAAATCTCAATTATGATGATAATGATGGCAATCTCAATGATGATGGTGATGATGATCATAACGAAAATGATGCCAATATCAATGATGACGTAGATGAAGATTATAACAATAATGATGGTGATGATGTTATGAATGTAGGCCTAACTCATAATCCAGATGGATTTTCATCACCAGCTAATGATGTAGATGATTTCCAAGACTCATCAGATGACGAAATCACAGTTTCTGATGCTTCTATTGACACAGAATCTGTGAATTTAGTAGGCAATGTTTTGGAAAATACTTCTCCTGCTAAGACCTCTACCTTCCTTAAAAAATGGGCAATTGAGTTTAACATCACTCAAAGAGCAATGGACAAACTGCTTCATGGTCTTAAAGAACATGAATGCTTTGCATCCCTTCCAAGTTGTAGTAGAACTTTGCTAAAAACCCCCTCCAATTTATCTAAATTAACTGTAGAACCTGGAGAATACATCCATATTGGAGTTGAAAAACAACTTTCTAAACTAGTTGCCAGCTTATCAAAGTCTGTACCAATAGCACATCTCAAACTGCTTGCAAATATTGATGGACTCCCTCTCTTCAAGAGTAGTCCAGGAGACATTTACCCAATTTTACTCACTGTAATTAATTTGGCTGAACTGAGAGGGATAGTTGTGCCTGTTGGACTCTACTATGGTAGAGAAAAACCATATGATGTAAATAAGTTTTTGATGCCATTTGTAGAAGAAATGAAAAATATTGTGGAAAATGGGTTGTCAATAAAACCAAACATGCCCAATATAGAAGTATCTCTTGAAGGCTTCTGTTGTGATGCTCCTGCGAAGAGTTTTATTATGGGTGTTGTTGGCCACAATGGCTTTTACTCTTGTACAAAATGCAAAATCAAAGGAGTAACAGTTGAAAAGACACGAGTATTTCTTGAATACAACTGCAGCAAGAGAACTCATGAAGAATTTATCCTTCAATCTGATAAGGATTACCAACGTGGAAGTACACCTCTACAATTAATTCCAGGCATTAATTTTGTCACATCTTTTGTATTGGACTATATGCATCTAATTTGCCTTGGGGTAAATAGAACATTAATTTTGGTTTGGAACAATGGAATAAAGAAAGCAAAAGCTTCCAGACTGTCAAGAACCAGCAGGCTTTTGATCTCTGGAAGGATTCTTGAGCTCCAAAACCACATTCCTTCAGAATTTGTGCGAAAACCCAGGGAATTGAACCAGATATTGCGTTGGAAGGCCACTGAATTGAGGAACTTTTTGTTATATGTTGGTCCGGTTGTTTTAAAAACCGTTTTGGATGATGAAAAATATTTTAACTACATTGAGTTACATGTCTCGACCACTATTTTATTGAACTCGAAACTTTGCAAGCAAGAAGCCATGCGTGAAAACTGTAAGAAATTCCTAACACATTTTGTCCAGTCAGTAGCTGAAATTTATGGGAATCATTTTCTTACACACAATTTTCATGGGTTGACCCATATTGTTGATGATGCTGATCATTTCCTGAACATTGTAGAAGATTTTTCCTTGAATGATATTTCTGCATTTTGTTTTGAAAATTATCTTCAGAAGCTGAAAGGATTGATCAGAGGCCGTAACAAACCCCTTGAACAAATAGGAAAGAGGTTGGCTGAAAGATTCTCCATGGAATTGGGCTTTAATGGACAGGAGACTGTTGACAATGTGACATTCCCCGAAAAATCTAGTCACATTAAAGGTCCATTGCTGGCTTTTTGCTCAGACCCACAGTACAGTACAGCTAATTTCCCCAGTTTTAAAATTTCCACAAAGCCGTGTGACAGGTACTGTGGTACAGATAATGGTGACATTATTGAAATGCATAACATTTGCTGGTCTGAAGAAAAAAAATGCATGGTGATTGTTGGGAAAAAATTTTCTAAAAAAATGAACTTTTACAATAGACCAATAGACAGTTCAGTTCTTGGAATTTTTAAAGTGAAGAATCTGTCTCCATACAAGTCTTGGGATGTATCAAAAATTACCAAAAAATATGTATGTTTGCCTTACAAAACTGGCTATGTGGCATTTCCCCTGTTACATACAGTTTAATCACTCAATAACCTGAAATAAGTGAGTGATTTTTCTCTAATTGCAGTAGAAATAATAGGCCTAATAATTGCCTTCTTCAATTATCAAATATTAATGATAGCCTTCTTCAAATAACTATAATAATAATTTTTCTAGGAAGATCAATATTCATTTATTTATAATATTATTTATTCAGAGGACTTTATTGATACCAAATTTCACCATACATTAAAAATATATTGTGAGAGTTTTAAGTCTGGATTTACATTTTTAATTGAAGCGGATGAGAATTTTAATCTTTACTAAGAATTTAAATTTCAGGATGTGGAGCCTCATCAAGAGGGATGACGACGGGGCTTATGATATTGTTCCTAATTCATGGCTGAAAAATACAAAAATTTGCCTGTACCCAAATGCAAATTTTAAAGAAACAAACAATCTAGCAAGGCGATGTGCCACACCAGATTCAAATTGGGAGGATATTTCAATGACAATCGTGAAGAGAGACTATGGTTTGTAGCCAACATTATCATGCTTATTCTTCATAATGCTCAATATTGGTATAAATAATAATTCTTTAATTTATAAGTGTTGTTTAAATTAGAAATGAGTGAAAAACATTGTGAAAAAATTGGTAGCTATAAAGATCAACGTCCTCAAACATCAATATTTACCCCATCAATCACTTCACTGACTTTATTTAAGATAATATCATGTATAATAATATCAATTAGGTAACCGCTGCAATATCCACAATATGTGTTTTTATCAAATTCACTAATGCATTCGTATTATTTTCAATTTAGAAAACAATTTGTTCTCTACTTTAGGAGTGATGTCACAACTGGATGGGCATAACCATAGCTTCCTTTAATAGCTTCTATTAAAGGAAGCTATGGCATAACACAAGCATTCAAGATGTTTATTTTACGTGTTGGAGACATATTGGTTATAATTGAAAGTGGAAGAGCTTGTTTGAATTAAAATCATACGGTACTTAATGTGTGTTATATTTTATGTAACTTATCCTTTCAGATAACTTTGAAAGAGGCTGTATGGACATGATAAGGAAAACGAATGGAAAAAGAACGCTGTCAGCATCCGAAAAAGAGGAGAAAGGCAAGGGGCTGAGAATGAAGAAAAGAAAAGTATTGGAACATCCTGTTTTAAAAGAAGCTACTAGCCCTGACTCAAGGGAGGACTCGAGCAGCGAGGATGAATCAGCTGGCAAATCTGAAAAAAATCAACAAACATCAACTCCTCCTCTTGAATTGACACAGAAATCACGGGTATCAAAGACTGAAAAGTGCCCTTGTGCTACTAAACAACACAAATGCAGTTTTGGAGAAAATGGAGATGCTACACTCTCATCCCTTGCAAATGCATTGTGCTCATTTTCAAGTAAGTTCATTATTAGAAATTTGTGATTCATTCATCATCCAACAAGCTTTGAGGTTTGACCAATTCTTTCAAAAGAATTCTTTCATAATTTAAATATGTATATATAACCACAGAGGTTGAAATAGGCCAGACGATTTCCAAAAAATTAAAACCTAATTAGTTAATATGATTTGAAAATTATATAATTAAAAAAGCCCCTGATATGAATGAATAAATCAGTGTGATTTGTGTGAGTGTGAGCGAGCGGGTGTGCTTTGCTAATTATTTTCTATCAAATGATGATTTATTATTCTCTCTTATTTCAATCAAATTCTTATTGCATTCCAATTACATGATCACAAGTACATTTCATAGAACCCAACACATTCAATAAACCTATACCATCTACCATCTGCACAATCTTTAATATTGGTTGAATGCTTTTAAACTTGATAAAGTATTTGAAATGTTTTGCTGGGATTCATATCATCTTTTCTATTAATCAAAGTGATTGATATTAAATTATTGAAGTTACTTTAATAACTTATAATAGTATAATAAAATAACAAAACTTTATAATACATATTACACTTTTTCAAAACTTGAAACCTTTCAATAAAAATTTTCATGATAGGTCTATCAGGTCTCTTTGGAAATGAACTATTCTTATGCTTTGACTGCAATACTGGGAGGTAACATGAAGGGTAGATGAGACCTCAAATTTATGACTCATGTTATTTGGTGGCCACCAAATTATTCAATTGAAGATTTGAAGAAAAATGTGAAGTATTCTGCTATTATTTTTTCAGTTATAAATTTGCATTTTCATAACAACTATCTTTATTACATTTTCAGGGACTTCGCTTGTACAAAACAATAAATTAAATTCGTTGAGAATTGAATTAGCTGAGCTCAAGAACATGGTTGAGTCGCTTAAAGAGTATGCCAGACCGTTAACAGATCCTAGTGCTCCATACTTTGAGGAAGCAAACAAAGTCGAAAAAGTACTGGGTATTTTCCCAGTAACATGCATGAATTCCTTGCGAGAAGTTGAAAAAAAACTGGCTGGAGACAAAGAATTTTTCAACGATTGTGTAAGCTTTTACAATATTATTATTTACGTTGTAATAAGTACCCTATCATTCAGATTAATGACAAATATCTATCTGGTACCGAGCTTCACTCTGAAGCTGCGGCCGAACTGTAGAATTACATAAATATGTTATTGTAATAAATAAATAATTCAAAATTGATAAATATGATCACCTCTCACAATTTTCTGACATGAACATGTGTTATAGACTTGAATTTAACTCCATTTACTCCAGCTGTATAGCGTTGGTCAGCTAACAATAACAGCCATTAAAGGCAGTACTTGGGATTATTCCTGAAGGAATATTTAATTCTTTTATTAATCCTGCCAGCGGGATTTATATAAAAATGTCAGCTGTACGTTATTATTTCTGTCCGTAAATAATGGCGCGATTTTTTATAAACAATTCAATATGGCTGACTGCTACTGCGCTTTCTCAAGCCACGTTTACAACGTAATGTTAATAACATTTGTTGATAGCTTTTATAAAATGAGTTTTATAATATATGAGTCTATATAATAATACGTTATTCACAAAAGTTATTTACAAATGTTATTAACATTCCGGTGTAAACGTGGCATTATCAAATATTATATCTTGAACCCTCATAAAAATGTAACTAATATTTTCAGGTTGCCTATTTTGCTTCATCATCTGAGAAGGCGAATGAAAATAGAACAGTAACAAGTATTTTGTGCCATATGATCACTGTGCATGTAGCACAGCATTTCACTTTTAAAGGCGTGCAAAGGAAAGACCATAAGGAGAAAAAGGAAAGTTTTGCAGAACTCTACCTTTCCAAAGTTCTGATAGGTAATTATACACAAATATTTTATATTATACTTTTCAATTTATTTAAATAGATAGACCATCTCTATGTCACTTGACATTACTTGGACGTTTGAGCTAATATTAAGACTCAAGTATAAACTGATTCAACACAATTAGTTTAGTATCAAACGTTACTTGAGCCATTGCTTTTGCGAAATTACAGCTTAAAAGATTTCATACTTTAAACTGAGGAGAATTCAGCATTAAGCTGAAATGTTTGTTTTAGCTTGAAGAACGCCGTGTGGTGATACCCAAAAAATCCATCACAAAGATTATTTGCACTTATGCCCGGTTTCTCCAAGCACACTCAAATTTGAGGGACCCTCAAGTTTACTACACTTTACTACATTTCCTATACTTATTATAGAAAATGTCAGCTGTTCATCAAAATTTAGAAGTCCCTCAACTTTGAGTGTGCTTGAAAAAAACCCGCCATCAGTGTCTCACATTCATTCGAATTACAAAAATCACAAACTATAAACTTTGTGAACTTTGTGTTTTCGAATAATATAATATTTCATAACCAAGTAATTTCTAATAAATGTTATTTTCTTTAAATTTTCAGCTGCTCTTAAAAGATGTTGGCCACAGACAGACATCAAAAAAGCATGCTGCACAGCTGCAAGTTGGATTGCACAGGCCAAATCGAAAATTCAAAAACTGTAAGTATATCCTATTATATTAAGCGAGTAATTTCTGTATGTAGGTATGTATGTATGTATGTTTGTATGTATGTTTGTATGTGGACCACGGATCTAGAAAACGGCTCTAACGATTTTCTTGAAATTTGAAATGTAATATAACCGTGATGGAAAAATAAGATTGCACCAGGTCTCATGTCTGGGAAAACTCTCTGGCAGGATTAATAAAAGAATAAAATATTCCTTATTCAGGCATAATCCCAAGTACTGCGTATAATGGCTGTTATAGTTAGCTGACCAATGCTATCCAGCTAAAGTGAATGGAGTTACATTCAAGTCTATAACACATGTTCATTACTGTCAAAAAATTGTGAGAGGTGATCATATCAATTTTGAATTTATATTTCACAATATCATATTCATGTAATTCAACAGTTCGGCCGCAGCTATAGAGCGAAGCTCGGCACCAGATATTACTTTGTTAAGACACATCATGCAAGTAATGTCCCTCATTGTCAATGAATTCAAACATCGTGGTGTATGGAAAAGTGCTAAAGTCTATAATATTGAATAGAACTTGCCAAATACATTATTTATTTAATTTTTATATTTTTTTGCCAAATTCCATGCCGATGCAGAATTAAAATCAATGGCAGCAAAAATATGATGAAAAAATAGTGGAATTTTATGCTACTAGTTGGGAAAATTTCATTTTGCAACGTTATAGATATAGTCTGACCAAGCAAAGAAGAGCCTCTGGCAAGATGAGAAAGTGACTCCAGCTCGGTCAATATTGGTTCAAAAATTATTAATTTGGTCTGAAATTGTAGATCAGAATGTTTCCTACAATTTCAGACCAAATCAATAATTTTTGAACCAATATTGACCGAGCTGGAGTCACTTTCTCATCTTGCCAGAGGCTCTTCTTTGCTTGGTCAGACTATACTAATGAATTTTAATCTTCTGGAAAGTAGTTTTTTGTGTTTTCATGTCGGAGACTCAGCAATACTCAAATCAAATTGTGTTTTCATATTAAAAAACATTATATACATTCTACAAGAAATGAAAAAAATCACTAGGAAGGATGTTTAATCTTCTCCATCATATAAAAAATTCAAATCATCTGTATTTTAGTATTATTCACTACAAATACAATTTTGTTTTTTCAGGAAAATGGATGAGACCAAGAAAATGGATGAGGACAAGGAGACCATTGAAGACAATGCGAGCAACCACAATGCAACCTTATTAGTAACTCACAAACAGTGAGTCATTGATATTGATAATTGTTAAATCTATTTCAATGAATACTTTTTTATTTACTTTCTATTTTACTAATAATTCATAAGAAGCTATTTCAATTATACTTGTCATTATATTTGTGTGAACTGTACTAATTTTAGTTCGGTATCCTACACTATTGTCCCTCATTGTAATGTCCCTAAAGGTGTATCATTCTGAAAACTGCTTTTGAGGAGTTTCCTCTGCTGGTTTTTCACCATTCTTGATAGGAACTACAAACTTTTTCGTCACTATAATGATAAGTAGAATAGAGTTGTAATTGACAGTGGTAAACCCAGTTATTGTAAAAGGTGGGACAGGGAAGTATCCCCAGTTTTAAGATGATATTGTGAGTGGAAGAAGCATTCTGGAAGAGTGGAAGTGGGCTCAAATGACAAAGCAGAAAGTTCAAAGGTTTTATTTGGTAGCCCTATTAGTTGCAGATATGGCTTGGTCGGCTGAGAAGCGCAGGCAGCTGAGCAGGCATGGAAAACTTCAATCACTCATGATGCTCAGGTTTTGTGTAGTGACAAGGCGCACTTTCACATTTCTGGAGCGGTAAATAAAAAGGATATGGTATGCATTATTTACCCACAACAAAATGGATTTACGGTCAGGAACAGCTTTAAGACAAGGGATCCGACCAGTGCGACCGATCGCACGCTGCACTGCAACAACAGACTAATTTTGCGAAAAATACACCTCAACGGCAAAAGCACATTGCTCAGTCAACCACGGCATGTCTATGACTTATAGGAGTACCAAATGAAACCACAGCTTCATTCAAGCCTGATCCCACTCTTCTAGCATGCCTCTACCACTCATAATGCCATCTTAGGGATACTTCCCTGCCCCACCCTGTACTTATGCTATTTACATTTCACATAATTTTTCGCATAAAAAGGAAAGTAATGAACATATCATTAAAGCTAACTTCTTGAAATTACATTGAAGGTTACAACAAATATATTGTTTTTTATTTTGTATATTTTAAATAGAATAAGAGTGATTTTTATTTCTTTCAATGCATGCAAACAATGCAACAATGCATTGAAGAAGTAAATTAATTGAATAAATACAAAATGGTCCTACATCAGATGTAAAACTGAGAAATAACAAACATCAAGTACATTTATAATATTAGTCTTGAATTATTCCACTATTTGAAAAAAGGTCCTCCAATGGTAGATGAAATAAATCTGAAATTGAGTATGTCTGTCCAAGCAAAGAAGACCCTTTGGCAAGATGACAAAATTACTCCAGCTAGGCCAATATTGATTCAAAATTATTGATTTGGTCTCAATTGTAGAAAACATTCTGATCTACAATTTGAGACCAAAACAATGTTTTTTTAACCAATATGATCAAGCTGTAGTCATTTTCTTATCTTGCCAGTGGGTCTTCTTTGCTACCACACTAGACCTATAAAAGATTAATAGCTCTAGGTTCATCTTATACATTAGATTGAAATTTTCTAGTTTCTAGCTATCTATTTGGTAATGTGTTGAATTCCAATGAAACTTCAATTGGAATTTTGAGTCTTGTATATCAATTTTGGTATTATTTCTTGTATGACAGTGAATGTCCACTTCACGGCTCTAAGAGCATGAATTCTTCTTCATTTTCTTTCTAATCTGCTAATAATTCATATGAAGCTATTTGAATTATATTTGTCATTATACTTGTGTGAACTTCATTAATTTTTATTATGTATGATTTTGAGGTTATACAAATAAAGTTTTGCTATTTTTCACTCTGAGTCATTTATTAACATGTTGAACCTGAAGGTAATGCACAATTAACTGTCTCGAAACAATTTTTGTCTCAAGTTTTGTCTTGAGACAAAAATTGTTTTGGGATGAACATTATTTACAAGTAGTTTCCACAATATCTTTACAATATTCAAAAATATAAATCCATAAATAGTTATTAGATATTAATAAAATATTCAAACAATATTGAAGTCATCCTCACAAAATATTGAAACAATATGTACAGAATATTTTTTGTATTGGAAGGTCAATACAAAATAATATTGAATAAGTATTCATAGAATATTGATACAATATTTAGAAATATTTTCATTGTTATGAATATATATTTATAAATTTACATTGAATACTATATCAATATTGTAGACATCTGTAGAAACAGTTCAAAAAATATGTGCAAAATATATGGTCAATATTTTACAATATTGAATAAATATTTTTTAATAAATAACATTTGTTTCAAAACAATAATTTTTCAATATTGATAAAATTTTGATACAATATTTTGCAATATTGACATTGTATTGAGTATATATTTATAAATATTAATTGAATATTTTATCAATATTGTAGACATCTGTAGAAACAGTTCAAAAAATATGTACAAAATATATGCTCAATATTTTACAATATTGAATAAATATTTTTTAATAAATAACATTTGTTTCAAAACAATAATTTTTCAATATTGATAAAATATTGATACAATATTTTGCAATATTGATATTGTTTTGAGTATATATTTATAAATATTAATTGAATATTTTATCAATATTTTAGACATCTGTAGAAACAGTTCAAAAAATATGTACAAAATATATGCTCAATATTTTACAATATTAAATAAATATTTTTTAATAAATAACATTTGTTTCAAAACAATAATTTTTCAATATTGATAAAATATTGATACAATATTTTGCAATATTGACATTGTATTGAGTATATATTTATAAATATTAATTGAATATTTTATCAATATTGTAGACATCTGTAGAAACAGTTCAAAAAATATGTACAAAATATATGCTCAATATTTTACAATATTAAATAAATATTTTTTAATAAATAACATTTGTTTCAAAACAATAATTTTTCAATATTGATAAAATTTTGAGACAACATTTTTCAATCATGCAAACATATTGAATCAATATATTTTGCAATATTGCCCAAATATTTTTCTGCTCATTGGGATGAATGTTGACTCTGGTTAGCAAACGCTGTCGATTTTCTGAACAATTCAAGTGAGTGGTTTTCCATTCATGATCGATGAAGTGGAAAACACTTCATACTGACGGCGAGTGGAAAATATTTGTCCTCTGAAACTTGATTTTCCCCTTAGTTTCGTGGGAAAAATATCGAGGGATGGACCAGGATGACTAAGCCTAAAAAATCACTACTGTAAATCAATTGAGACTAATTTCCATGATTAAAATCATTGAAATGTGTGGCAAAGCTTTCGGGGCCAGTTTCATAGAATTTTTTACAGTGAAAAGTGTTTTTCAACGTTAAAATTGTAATGTAAACTTCCATCATCTTTCATTCACCATGTAAACATCATCATTCACCCACTTGTTATCACCTTTGCTTAAAATATACTTGGTATCAAGTCGCAATTGTAACAATAAATAAAAAAACTAAAAAGTCCTGTAATCGTGCAATGTTTATAGGAAAAAGCAGACAAACATGATAGTTCAGTCAAGATTAATTCAAATAAACTTTTATAATAGCCTTGCATGATAGAAGCCTAATAAACTTGGATTAAATCTGGAATTCTAGCGTTCTTTCAAATTTTCCCTGATCAATTAAACTTTCCATGAAGCCGGCATCTGTTTCTGAAGTGATAAGTGAATACCGGTAAATATTTATCTACTACTGTATTTAATTTTCAATAAGATAAGGGCAGAAAGAGGTACCGGTACCATGCCTAGGACATGTTCGTACATTTTTTTGTTGACACTGTGTCGTATCCTACTTTGTCTCGGGTTATTGTGAATTACTGGGGTAAGGTGCATATCCAATAGTAAAAGGGGTATGAGCACTACTGCCGAAGTAATAACCGTTAAAAGTAATAAAGTATGAATACAATTCATCAGAAGAAAACACGTTTGGAAGAGATGGGTTCAGCCATTAATTTGGCCATAAGGTTATTGCTCCATTCAGAACTGCTCGTTTGGAGAAAAAGCGAATTTTTGCCCAGACAGGAAGAGACAATAGATTTCTTACAAGCGACTGAATATTTCCCAACTGGAAGTGATTGAGTGAAAAATCAATGCTCAAAGGCTCCTCACGCACTGGCGTCAACACGAAAAAACGACGAACCAGAGAAAACAATTTGTGTGAAAAGAAGAGAAGAGAAAACAAAGGATGGATGAACAAACAAGTTGACGCCAAAACATGTCGGGAATATTGGGAAATTGTTAGTACCGCCTGACTATCTTCACTCTACTCAATATTCCTCCCCAGACGCATGTTGAAGAGACATGCGAAAATCTTTGAAGGCTGAAAAATGCGCGTAGACGCATGTCAATATTTCTTCACATCGTGCAAAGAGCCGCAAACAGGCCACCCTTATTTTATCAGGGGTCGATGACTGAAAATTAATATTCACATTATTTTGACATTCAACTTCTAAAAAAGTCGTATTTCAGCTGAGATTCTTGAGAGCCTCTACCTTTTCGGGGGTCAATAGCTGCAGATTAATTTTTACAAATTATGTAATCCAACACTCCTTCTATAGAATGTCATTAATTAATAATACATAATAACTTTAGAGAGCAATAAAGAAAATCTGAAAAGACGTTTCCATGAAGTACCGGTAGTAAATAAGCGGTTTGAGAATAATCAAGACAAAAATGTTCAACAATGAGCCTACAATACTTTCCATCGATGAGTAACTTACGATAATTCAACACACAATATTGAAGATTTATTTATTCATATAGCATAAAAAACATACATAAGGGCACAAGGATATGAAATCCCATAGATTGCCCTCTTAACACAAGGAAAGGAATTTATTAGTAAGAGTACTGAACCTCAGAATTGCTTGCTGGTTTAAAAAACACAATTCTTGTTTTAATGAGTCTGAAAACTCCTTCAAATGTCTGAGCTGTATAACCACTTTCTTATTTTAATTAGAAGTAGGGCTGAATTCTTACTTCAACTTGAACGGAAACTGATGAATTATAAAAACCTGTTAAGTTTGGAAACCCATTTTTCATCAATCTAAGCTTTACGAGCCTTCAGGTTCAGCTGTGTCCGAAAGTTCCGAAGCGAATCACTTTGAAGAAAATTTCGACCCTTTAATCTGTTTTAAACGAGATAGAAGTTTTACAGGAAAAGAGTTTGGCCTGTCTAGAGAGAGGCTATTATTGGACCGGCTTTGTAGCCTAACGAGAGAAACAATAAAGTTTCACAGTCTAGAATCAATTAACTTGTACACTGAAGAACATGTTTCGGGCAGCTAACACTATTATGTATAAGCCGACTGACATTTTAATAGAGCCCAGCTTAAATTTCTGACATCCAAAACTCATTCCATATACAGGTTTGCTGATACTGTACATAGCATGTATATACGGTATATGGAGATCACATCTACTGACTTATTTTAATAGGATTATGGATTATTATGGATTATCCTTTCGTCATATTCTTGTGTTAATCAATTAATTATTAAATTACAATATTTTTAAAATATGAGTTATGATAGCCGACCTACCTGATGATTATATACCTACCGGTATATGCCACCATAGTTGATTCACGTAGAGAACCCTAGCTCCCAGACAATAGAAGTTGCAATCATTACAGAGTATTAACCATTTAGATTTTAGAACATTGAGCAAAATCAAGTATTTATTTGATAACTGATTAAGTGATTATAGTTTCATTCCATGATCAGTTTTATTTTAGAATAAAAATATTTGATTCTACAACAATTCTAAAGTTTCATTATTTTACACAAATTAATTAATTCATTAATTTAATTTAATTAAATTCATTAATCAATTAATTAAATTCAAAATTTACATAATTATTTTGGAGAAACTTGAAACTAATGATTAAAACAAGCTCTACATCTCTTGTACTACACAGTTTGATGATGATGAAAAAATTCATTAGTCCGGACTAGCCAAATCTTATTTCCAATGAACACCATAAAAACCCTTGAAATTCTCATGACAATGCAAAAAATTAATTGCCAACTGAAACTTCTCTATTGACACATAAATAGAGTTTATTAACTCCAATATTTCATAAACCTTAGGTATCTTCTATTATCTATCAGGTTATTGATTAGAATTATGATGATTTTTATCATTGTTTATTTCACAAATAATCAAAAAGTCTTTCTCGATCACTAATGACGTCTTTGTATTCCACAGTCATTCCTTTATTTGAAAAAAGTCACACTGGACAGTTTGGACAATATTTACATTCAATCATTCATTCACATCGGAAAGTTCCCATGAATAAATAATATTCATGATTTGACTAGATGAAACGCAATTAATCTGATTCTTGACAACTTCATTGCTTACAGATGAAAATATTCATCTAATAGGGAAGTTTCGCTTTATAATATAATAGCGCCAATTATTTTATTTAGACACATTTTATTTAACAGGAATGATAAATTGTGAGTAGAAATGTACCTGAAACGTAATTATAGAACACGATTTTTTGCCATAATAATTAAGATGAAGAGCGATAAAAGAATATTACCAACAAGTTACGTGTCTGACGTTAATTATAAGTTCCTTTTGTACTTGGATAAAATTATTGCACATTGAACCACCAAGCGAGAGCCATTTTGCTTATTATAGTCACCAATTCTGTTCAATGTATTAGCTTAAAAATATTTTTAAAGATTGATGCAGATTATTTGAAGTGGAGGAAGTTAAAGAGTAATGTTGAAAAATCAAAATTTGTACCCAAATGCGAGTAGGTCTAGACAAGAAAGATGGAATAAAGTTTTTCAAAATAATAAGCAGATCGCAGCAAATCGTGTGACATCATTACCACAGATAATTCATGTACTTGAAGTCAACTATAAATCTGCTCCAAGCCGCCAAGAAAAATTGAAACAGTGCACCTACTATGAGTCGATGAAAATTGTAATATTTGTCTGGACTTTTCTTGGTCGGTTACCTGTTTGGAGAAATAGAGCAGGTGAGAAACGAAATTATTTCGACTAAGTTTTTTAATAGACTTGAAAACAGTGTTTTTTCTCCTACACTTGATAACAAAGGTAGCCTAAGTGCTCACGGTAGTGAAGTACCATTATCATGATCAATTCCATAATATTAATATTATTATTATTAGCTTATGGCTTTATTTGGTGGAGCGACCTAAAGGTGTTCCACCTCGCCGACATAACCTTGTTTGGTATGAATTATTATTATATTATGATTAATTCTTAAATATATGATTTTTCATTATTCTTTTGGTATCAATGCTCTTACAATTCCGAAGATTTTCTTATTTTCCTGTTGAATTCGACATTATAATGGCAACGAACTGAATAATCTAATAAATATTATATTTATTGCTTTTTTTGCATCCTGGAATTGACTGTACAGCAATTAAAATATTTTCTTCTGAGGCTATTGCAATGAATTTACGAGTGAAATTCATGAATAAAGTGAAAGTTATGTATGATAGCTGCGCTAAAAGTTACTTGTTGAAGAGTTGTGAGTATTGTTGATATTGTGGTGGTTATTGAATGAAAGGACAAGGTATTGTCATACACCACATTAATGAAAATATTGTTGATTGGCAATATTTTGTATTTTTATGTAACCAAAAATTCAGGCGGTTTCGTGTGTCTCTTGTACGTGATGTAACTGCAGTATAAAGCAACGTGTATGGAATATTCTTGCACCTTCGAATATTCGTATTGGATATTTGTATCTTTATGAGAAAACATCATTTAGGCATAGTCGAGGCTCTATGAAAAGGTCTTTATAGATCCCTAGGCATAGCTAGATGACAATAATTCTAATTGACAACATCAGGAGCAGAAACTGGCGTCAGCTATAAAGTGTTTGGAAAATAAATTGTTCAGAAGAACGAACAAGTCCAGTTATTTATTGTAATGTTACATTCTGGGTTAAAAATTATGCATTATCAGATTAATCAAACCAACTTTTTAAAATTTCTGTACTTTTTCAAATAATGTACATAATATTTTCTTGCCTGTTTTTTCTTTACTTTTATTGTATTTTTTCAATGGAATAAATCAATAAATAAAAAATATCAATAATGAGCTTCTCTTTTATTTCCTACTTACAGGAGATTACACCATACCAGCCACATTGCGTGTATATTCTGGCCTAATTGGCTCACTGATAATTCTCATAAGCAGCATATATAGCTCTCCACAATCTTGCTCAAAGTTTGCTAAGGGGAGAATCCGTGTTCGAAATTAATAAATCAAGTGAAGGCGAATACAATTATACACTGTTCTGGATATGCTTGACCCTGGTGACAACTTACAACTTAAGTATACCATTCTTCGATTGGACTGCAACCGGTAAATTTGTCAAATTTCTTCGCAGCTGGTTAGATTACCAAGAAAAATATACAGTGAAAAGTGAACGAGTATTAATGAAGCATGAAAGGAGAATTGAAATAATATTTTGTACGAATTTGCTGGTGAATTTGATTACAGTTTGGATTATCGCTAATTATGCAATGAAAAATGTTGACGGCTTCAGCATTCTCAACACTCTTTTGGCGGTGGTTGAAGTGGAATGTCGTACTGCTTTCTTTTGGCACACCTGTGCAATGATCTGCGATTGCTCTGAACAGCTTTCAATCACATTTTGTGAAGAGGTTTGATTCTTTTACATTTCAAAAGTGAAGTATTTTTGAAATAGTTGAATTTCTATCAAGTGAATTTGAATAGAATTACTAAAATTCTATTGAATCATCCTTATAATCATCATCAACAATATTATCAATTCGTATAAAGTACTATTTTGAATAATTAAATCATTCCAACATCTATCGAATCATCATCAACATTACCATAGCTACTTCAAGTAAGGCCATGGCTTTAAAAGTGAAAACTATGTTAAGTAGAAAAATCGGTTCATTTGAAAGCATTGGAATCATTTTTTAATCAGCTGTTTCAACGGATACGTTTCTTGTGTGCGTTCTCACAATTGAATGCTACAAATCATAGCTATTTCAAGACATAATTGTCTATTTTTAATATTTAATGCTAATTTCTATAATAATAGCCTCATTGACTATGGTATAAATATATCCATAGTCAATGATAGCTTATAGTACAGGAAGCACAAGAGAAATCCTATAAAAATGATATTTCATGAAAATTATGCTTAAATAGAAACCTAAGTCAACATCCATGAGTTGTACTGTACTGAATATTATGTACCATACTATCATACTGTACTGAATCTACCATAGTATCATATGGGTAGATTGTAGGCTACCTACGGTGCAATGTTGCCATTTTTAAGGCCTGGGCCTTCTATTGAAGAGGCTATGATATTATTCAATCAATTGAATACGTTCTTGATACTTTCCTTGCCGAAAATTGATTTTTTTCGAAAAAGGCTGGAGCTCGTTTGATTTACTATAGCTTAGGCCTATATGTAAAATAAAAATTATTTATTATCATCGTTTCACAGCTTTCTACTATATTCTCAGTGCTTAATATTCAATTGAATATTAGCCTAAACAATTACATAGTTGTAGAGGAAGGATTCTTATGTACACTTTCATTATTTTTACAAGCTTTAAAGAGGTAATTTTATATAATATCATAAGAAATTCTGTATGGAATCATGGTGATATTGTATTTTTTATTTACATTCATTTACACATTTTATTTGCAATCAACTCATTTTTTGTCAGAGCAGGTGCCTTGGCATTCAGCAAAGTCAATGCACTATCCTCTAAACGACCTAGTTTCATACAATAACACATCGAAGTTTTCAATATAGGGTTCTGAGATTTACTACAGTTATTGGAAACTCTGATAAGTACAGTAGCCCTAAGAAAAAGGAAATAACACATCGATAGAGCTTCCAATTGAGATTGGAATCACTTGAGAAAATTAAAATTAATCGAAGTTGAATAAACTTAATAACATGAAATATTCTGTTACAGATATTGGATTCTGAAACAAGAAGTGCACAGAGAATAGGTGATTACAGGCGGTTGTGGCTGGAGTTGATGGATATAACATCAAGCTTAAGCGACCTGATGAGCTACAAAATAACCCAACTGATTTTCATCTGCGTTATTTTTGTGCTAGTGTCAAGTTATCACATGGCTTTATTAGTTTTATCACGAGGTGTGAGCAGTACTGGTGACATCTATTTGTATTTATTTAGCAGTGTATACACGGCAGGTCATATGCTCTGTGCGTGTGAGAGCGGACATAGAGTAGCTCAGAGTTTGGGCAAAAAGTTTCTAGATAAAGTCACTTTGCGAAAATTACAAGCGTTCACGTTTGCTGAACAGAAAGAGTTCAATCTATTCATGTCGATAGTAAGACGTCGGTCTCCAAGTATTCACCTCAATGGATTTCTTACAGTAGATCGTAGTCTGATAGTGCGTGTCATCTCAGGATGTCTCACCTATCTCATTATTCTCATACAGTTCAAAGTTGGCATGTCTGAGGCTGATAGGATACAATTAATGAATATTACTCAAATCGCAAATTAGCATACTTATACTCAAACGTATTTTCAAATCGTAAACTCAAGTACATAACCAGTAAAGAGGTAGATTTTCAATGGGTGTACATATTTCATGAGGAATTCGAAATGAATGCTATTGACATAATGCTATTGAATACTAGTGACATTCAAGAAGCGGGCCCAAGTGAGCAAATAATAATTATTACAAATGGAATTAAAAATCATTCATAAATCCATTTTCGTTTGGCTTGAAGTTTCTCTTACCACTCACCCACTATCTTCAATCAAACTGAGTTTAACAAAATTTAAAATTCAAGAATTTAAAATTTATTTGAAGTTGAGATCCACAGTTCAAGCCTGAATATTGAGAGTTGATAAGATTTCAATTATTGAACTCGAATCATTCGAAGTTGATCGTCTACATGTTAGAAGTGCGTGAGTACTTATCAGCGAGTTTCTGTATATCCTACAGATTTTATACCGTATAATAATTGCTTCATTAACAAAAATTTTTAAACACTTTTTACAGTATATAAGCTCATTTACATTGTTTGGTGACGATCGTTTCGACCTGGTGTTGGTCTTCATCAAACGATCTGAATAGAAGGTCAAAATCATCATCACTACACAATAAAAGAGAGTTTTATGCTATTAAAAGTTGAAAAAAAGATAAGTTACTAGTCGGGAAGAATGGATACACAACACTATCATTGCTTATTGCATAGTCAACTGTTTGCGATTTCATTGTATATTACGTGAATGAGGTGTGTGTAATTTTAATTAATAAATGGGTGATATCAAACTAATGATGCTTTATTTATAGCATGTCATAGCCATAGATGGAGGAAGATCATAAAAAATGTATATTTTATGTATAAAACACTATTTGTGATGAACGCTAAGTTTAAAACCCGTCATTTTTTTAAATAAATTGGAAATTTTAATATCTAAGATATTAACAATATTGGACCGGAAGAAGCAGAGATCGAGGAATTAATTGAAATGAAATGATTGGTTCAATAGAATGTTTATTATAGTAACAAAATTAATTAATAAATAAAATTAAAGCGAACATATAAACATGTTATTGATCAATATTGATAAACAAAGAAAATAGTCGATTGAATAAACAAAAAAATATAGCCTATATTTGGGTATCCTCACACTGAGTAATATGGTATGTAAAAGCAGCACAGACAAAGGAAAGGTTTGAAATTTATTTGAATCAGATTGAAAAAAGGAGATTTTAACTACTAATTTACATTTGTGATCTCAATCATTGGAAAAAATCTAAAAAACACAATAGATCATGGGAATTGATCAGTGAATGTTTGATCAACCTTTAAGCCAATTATAGTAATGTAAAAATTAGTATCATCACCAATTAATTTCGAATTAGTATATTTTTACAAAGGTAAGCATTTGAAATAGCCTATAAAATAGATAATACTGAATTATTAGCTTCCACAGAAGATTCTTGTGAATATAATTAACTGAAATAACCATTAGATGATTGATATATTATGATTTGTTTTGAAGGTATCACTTCTTGACAAGCCAATTTTGAAACGAAAGTGAATATGTGAGTAAAATTATGATTTTTTTATTCAAGCACGAATCTGTTCCATATAAATTGATTCAAAATTATACTGTTTATAAAAAAATACATGACATCAATTATTATTCCAATATAAATTTATTTAACTGTTGGATAATATCTATATTCCTGAACAAATCAATATTAAATTTAATCTCAATTGATCAATTGTAACTTTATAGCCATTGATATTTTTCACGATATTTCAATCTTCTCACAATGAATTTAATAATATTACCTACTTTTCACATTGATGATCAAGTGATCCTGCCTCCTTTTATATTTCTAGCTTCCCTTTCGATTTCTTCAACAATTTCTTTCAGTTTCTCCTTGTTGGTCAAAAACAGTGCCCATGCTAGAGTATAGTCTTTTTCAAACGGTTTGCTCTTGAAGTATTTCTGAAAGAAAATACAAATATTAATGAGAATCGACATTGATTGAATATGAATTTTATAAATTCCAAGCTTTCAAGTTGATCGCAAGTAGCTATGCCTTATTAAGAACACCTTCATTGTTTTATTATCAAACTATTTCTAGATCTTATGACAAAAATTTTAAGCTTCCAACAAAATGTAAGTTAATTATCAGCCTGAGAAGTATTGCACATTCCTCCTGAAACACACTGTATACAATGGATAATCATAATAGTATTTGACCAAGTAGCCTACACATTGGCGAGGTGGAACTACCCGTAATTTTCTCCCCACCATGAAAAGCCATGAGCATATTTTTTAATATAATAGTGACTTATTAGATTTTTTGAAAGATAACAAAAATATTGAGCACCCAACAAAACCTGAAAAATCAGTTTGAACTATTAAAAATAGCTTTTTGCTGGCCTGATTGGCGCAGTGGGCTAGGGCGTCACTACCTTCAGTCCGCTAGCACTGGCAGGTCTGGGTTCGAGTCCCAGTGACATGGCTGTTTTTCACCTCATCAATCACCTTCGCACTCAATATCCATTACCCACGCACAAGCTAAAATGCTTATGTAGGCATCATCCGCAATGAAAACCCCTTAGCCGATTTACATAGCTAATTGAAAGAGAATATCGATATTAAAATAATCAACATGGAGTTTTATTTTTTGAACGCTCTGGTTTTGATACGCTCGAGTATTCTGCCTGGATAAGATAAGAAATCCGCAAAGGAAAAATTCATGGATAAACTGAACTTTAAAACTTAGGGCTGTTTAAAATAATTGAAAAATAAATGAAAATCAAACACCCTTTTAAAAAACTTTAAAATTATTAAAACACAGATAATGGCCTAATGTGCCGAAACATGTCTGTGTTTTAATAATTTTAAAGTTTTTTAAAAGGGTGTTTGATTTTCATTTATTTTTCAATCATGGATAAACTTATCGTTTGATCACAGCTCTAGATAGAGCCAACTTCAAAATATCCAATTGAAAAAATGGTAACACCTATTTTATTATTTATTAATGATCTTACCTTTTTATCATCCAGCAATTTGTTCGTGATATCTATACTCTCGACTAGCTGGCTAATTCTGCTTTGGATGTTGTCTATCTCATCATCATCCGAGATAAAATTACCAGATTCGCTATGAATGAATTTATTGAACGAAGTTATCTCTTTGTATCTGTGAAATTGAAAATTAACAAAAAATTGATCGATAGTACTTTTTAACAATAAAGTGAAGAGAGGTTTTTTAAAGAGTGAAATGTTCAATAAGATAAAAACACTGCAATTGTAAGAAGGAAATACAACTCGTCCGGTGTTCAGGAAGGCCAATCAATCAATCCTTGACATATTAAAGATCACAGCTGAGATCCAATGAAATTTATTGATTTGAATGTAATAATGATAATTAAATACCAGAAATATTATTTTGTACATTATCAATAAGCTACTATAGGTATTTAGTCTACAGTGACTATGCGTATATAGTCAATATACGTTATATAGTCAATTTTCAATACGTATATAGTCACTGTAATTTAGACTACTATAGGTTACAAGTACATTAACTTTCAGATTAAGATCAATGTTATTATCAATGTTAATATTATCAATGATCATATAGTATTCAAATACAGTAAGTCAAATGGAGCAGATAGCAGACAGAGGTAATTGGATAGGTTGACTTCTAGCTTAATTTCTTGATCTGGTTTGACTTCAAATCACTTAAAAAATTGGATATACTCTCACAATTTTCTACTTTTATCTTCAAAACAACATTTGGGGCTACTTATAAGTGTAATGGAAATAAAAATTGAACATCGCAGTATTTTCAGTACCCTTGAAGCATTTGTATCAGCAAGACATGTTTTGGTGTCATTGAAACCATTCTCAAGTGCAGAATTATAATTTCTAATCAATATTATTTATTGGTATCCCTAAACAACTTATTGAACCTTCTCATAATTGTATTGTAAACAAAAAGGTGAAACCACAGTACCCTTGGAGTTAATGTTTACTTTTATTTTTAAAGATAACCCGATGAATGTACTCACTTATTATCCAGAACTTTGCTCAGCCGTGTCATGTGACCAAGGAAATTCGATCCAATCCCATCAAACAATTTTATCGAATCGTCTATTGCAGTACTAACTTTATTAATACTCAATTTTTCGTTGCATTCATTGGATAGAGTTTGTCCAATACACCCAAAGCTCTCTTCGGCTTGTTCAACAGTGTTATCTTCCAACATTTTCTCCATAGCTTTCTGCAACAAGAGAATAGTCACAAATGAAACAGTTAAGAAATAACAAATAATTCAACCTCAAGATTTATTCAACCATATAACAGGATCACGCATAAGAATGATCCTACACCAATTTATTTGTGTATTTATAAGGAAAATATTATGAATGCATGAATTGTTCATTTACTCATAAATAGAATTGAATAGGGGGGTGGTTCACGTGACACATGTTCATCTTTATGGTGTTCAAGGAAGTGAAAAGTATAGGCCTGAATAATTGATGATACTATTGGAGTGTTAAGGTAGCATTCCCAAGCTGCCTGGCTCTTAATTCCCTGCTAGAGCTGCCCAGCTTTAGCTGAGCTGCTCTAGTCATCACAACTTTATTCAAATAACTATATTTTGAATGTTCACTCTGTTAATTAAATTTATAATAAATCAATAAATAGTGGAGTAGACCCTTTTCAAGTCATTTTCAAATAATTTTCATCAAGTTATTTATTGATTTATTATACATTAGTAGCTATAATAACAAAGTGAAAATTTGTAATATAGTTATGTGAATATAGTTGTGATGGCTGGAGCAGCGCAGCAAAAGCCGGGCAGCTCTAGCAGCGATGTTAGAGCCAGGCCATTATGAAAGTGGTCTTGATAGTAGATCAAATTGTTTCCTACAATTTGAGATTAAATTGATTATTTTTGAACCAATATTGACCGAGCTAGAGTCATTCTCCTATCTTGCCAGAGGGTTTCTTTGCTTGAGCAGACTATACCTTTATGCAGAAACAAACGATAATTCACAGTTCACGACCAGTACAACATCGCATAGATTCAGGCTAGATAAATCTAGCTATTTAAAGATTTCTAGATCTAGATTTCATCATAGATAGATTAGGGCTAGCTTGATTGCTATAAGGAGGCGACCACTCCATCAAGGTCGGGTGCTGTAGGCTGATAAATTGCACACCTTAATCACCCTACCATCAAAAGTACTAACAAAGAGAGAAACAGACCGGAATTTCCTCGACACCCAAAGAGTACAAGGGGATTCGACCAAGTAAGTAACATCACAAATCTAGTTCAATCATAAATTTGTTACCTCATTTGTTACAGTCTTATCTCATTACACTGTTTTCCTATTCTTTCTCAACATTTTCCTGCTTATTTAGTATATTATTGTAAATATTTCTTCATCTTTTATCATTGTGTTTGCTGTTTGAATTGTAATTATGTAACGTTCGTACGAACCGATATTTAGGGAGGGGTTTATCTCAGACAATGGCAGGCGTTCACTTGGATTGGTTTAAGCAAATACAAATAGCTGTGCTTGACCGTTAGTATTAATATAGTCTGTCCAAGCAAAGAAGACCGACCCTCTGGCAAGATGGGAAAATGACTCAAGCTCGGTAAATATTGGTTAAAAAATTATCAATTTGATCTCAAATTGTAGGAAACAATTTGATCTACTTTCAAGGTCACATTTATCATTCTTGAGCGAATTTGACCAAGCTGGAGTCATTTTCCCATCTTGCCAGAGAATCTTCTTTGCATGGACAGACTAATAGTGCTGCTGTTTACTCCAAGTTTTAGTTTATCAGAAATGGAGCAATCGAAAGTGATTTCGATAAATTTCAATAAAACTCAATTTTTAATAAATCTTTGGTTTGACAATAACTTGTTTTCTCATTTAATATGGATAACAACCAAAATAGCCTATCATATCAACTACCGCTATCACCTTCACAACCTACTGAACAAGAGAAAAATCTGTTTTCAAGGGCTGTATTAAAGTAAGAAACTCATTACTGACAATTTTCAACAGATTTGATTGTCCTATAGAATCTAATGGCGTCAGTTCCATCCAATCCTATACAGTGAAGGTGTGCTTTCCGAAACTACGCCACAAACAGGCGCAGAATTGAGCTACTATACTTTCAAGTGTAAGCTGGCTTCTTTCAGAGCCGTACCACTAGATAGCAGCACTACCAAGTTGTCAGCTGCCGCCTATATTATATTATAGAGCATAGTATATCAAGGTTATTGAAGACAAAGTCTTGTGATAACTTTGATAGTATATGACTATTTGTACGCTTACGCCTGTGCACAGCGCGTTTGGGAAAGCATACCTTTAGGAATTAACATATCATTTTCATTAACCTTTCGATAATCCATACATAGTACAGTTGCACACAGTTGACATTCCTTCAATATGCCCACTAAAGCTTGAGTGTAACTGCGCATGCGCAGTTCTAAAACCTGTAGAGTTAAATCACTTCTGGCAACCTACCGCTCATGATATGTAATGAAAGACAGATCATGAGACAGATGTGGTGGGAGTGGATCTATTTACATTTCGACTACTGGCAGCATTGAACAGCTGCCATTTTGAATGAATTTTAACTGAGTGCGAACAGACTATACAATACAATCCTCGGAAAAATGTAGCAGTAGATCTTACCATTCTCTGTCTGAATCCAGCCAGTTCTTTCGAAGACTGGTGCATGGTAGATTGGTAAACTTGTATGAACGATGAAATGCAATTCTTCTCAGCCATTAGAAGCATCCACAGCATATCGTCAAACACCAGGCAGGTCTGGAGCAGGTTGGTGAATTTGTTTAGTTGTTCAAGGAGCTGCTCCCGTCTGACAGCTCTCTGCTCAAGATGACTCAACAGGTGCTGCAGCATCTGAGATTTCATCCATTCAGCACAGACCACATCCACGGCACTGTTCAACTCCTCGACGCTGTTATCGTCTCCCCACCCACCGGGCAGATCGCTGGCATCTTCTGCTACATCCTGCATGTCTTCCCTGAAAACCAAAAATCTTTTCAGACTATCTTTTTTTCGGAAAATCTTTTCCGAACCTTAATCGATTAAAATCCATTCGAATTATGAATGCATTACACCAACTCGAGAATTCAATTTATTTTTTAATGCCCTCTGTATAGAATCAGTTATTATTCTTTTATTATTATAGATAATAAATTGATAATGAATTACTCAAATTATGAAGACATTACTCTAACTCGAGTATTCTGTACAGTTGGGCAAAAATTTCTTGGCAGTGGACATCTGAGTGTTTAACTTCATGAGTTATCAACTTCATTAAAAACATTGACTGCTGCTCTAATCCACTGTCTAATGTGACATTAGTTGCCTATTGTTCGAAGAACGGTTCCCGCACTTTGCCCCTCACCTGGGTCAGCTGGTTCTGGCTGCTGCCAAGGAGTTTTGGCCCAATTGTACAGAATACTCGAGTAATGTCTTATTAATTTGAGTAATTCATTATCAATTTAGTATTTATACTAACGGTGAAGCACCGCTATTGGTCGACGCTTGAGCCAATGACCGTGAACGTATGCCATTGGCCTAGACAAGCTCCTCCCCGATTAGCGGTTCATTCAAACATTACAAAATGGCGTTTCAAACAGAAAATACAATTTACGATCGATAAATAGCTACAGTAACCTACAAAATATGAGTAAAAATATATGGAAAGATGTGAAAAACGACGGAATGAACTGAAACAGGAATATCTGACTAACAAATTATGATAAAATTAGATTTGTGGTATTGTATTGATTGAAATGGATCTGGTCGTTCAAACTCAACTGTGAATATCTGTAGTCGCCCTGGTTATTTCTAAAGCTTCCAGAATGTTGAGAGTTCTGCCTTTATTATTAAAATGCAGAAACTCAACATTCTCCTCGGCCTTGAACATGTGATTATTTGTTATTAAATGTTCAGCAAAGTTTGAATCTCCATTACACTTATTCCAATCTTTGATATGTTCTTTCACCCTAATTCTAAAATTTCTACCAGTTTGACCTACATAGGTTGCATTACAATCACCACATTTAAGTCTATATACCACACGTTGCTTTTAGAACTAAACCGATTTTAAATAGTCTATTTAGCTGTAGTAAAGACAAAATTGATGTATGGGATAAAAAAATTAAGCAGAACAGTTGCAAACCTACACCACAGACTTTCCCAATCTGTCAATCTGAAAAAAGGAAACACCCATATAGCGGCCCCGACCGCCTGGCTGAGTCTAGGCTGCCCGGAGCAACACCGGGAATTGTGTGCAACCCAAGCTTAGGCAAAAGTTGCGTCACAAAGAATTATAACACTAATTCTATACAGAGGACATTAAAAAATAAATTGTACATACAGGGTGTTTCAGGAGGAATATGCAATGAATGTGCAATACTTCTCAGGCCCTCTTTCATCATAAAAACTTACGTGGGATATACTAAAAAAACGCTTTGTCACCTAGATACAAAAATAATAATTTCTGTGTAATTTAGGTAAGTGAAAACAAAGGTTGTAAGATTCACAAAGTTTATTTAATTCTAAATAAACTTTATGGATCTGACAACCTTGGTTTTCACTTACCTAAATTATGGAATTCAACAACTCTGAGGTGTTCTAGCCTTGGTCTGGTATATGCTGCTGCAGAGTATTGTGCTTCATCCTGGATGAACAGCTATCACACTAAGATGTTGGATGTGCAACTAAACAGCTCTATGCGCATTGTCACTGGAGCCCTGAGATCAACCCCAGTATCGTGGCTTCCTATACTGTTTGGTATACCTCCTCCTGCTCTACGCAGATCTCAGGCCCTCCTTCGACTGTACAATAGGATAAGCTCCAATCAGCAGCTCCCAATTCATAACGATATCCCAGACCTGGACAAAAGAAACCTCAAGTCCAGGAAGCCAACAAATAAGGCTTGCAGAACGCCTCAAGAGAGAATTTCTCCTTGATTGATAGTTGGAAAGAAGAAGTCCCGCCAGATATTCCAGAAGCTCTCAGACAGGGTACCAGACCACCAGGTTTTGACCTTCCCCGTCAGACTTGGGTGACACTTAACCGCATCCGAACAATGCATGGCAGATGCAAGGCATCTCTCTTTAAATGGGGTTTCACAGATTCTCCAGAATGTGACTGTGGAGCACCACAACAAACAATCCGACACATTATAAATATGAATGTGAGAGACGCGCTTACCTGGGTGAGGCTGATGACTTCACCGTAGCAAGCCCCCAGGCCATACAGTATATCTCAAATTTGGACGTGCGCTTGTAAATAGCGTAAAATTTCCATGATATTCAAATAGATAAAATGCCATACGCTATATATATATGGATAAGTTCCACAACATCTCTGATAAAAGTGAAAATTTCCGTGTAAAATTAGCTTATAAATTTAATGAGAACAGTAAGAAGTTAGTAACTTGAATTTTTTCATGTTTTAAATAATTGGGTGAATATGCTAGAATCACCATTTCTAAACAATAAATCAAGGGTGGTTATAACTGGTTATGATATCATTAACTTGAATTCAATCAATCAATTCTATTTGAAATGAATCATTACATTTTTTGGTCCTGCTAATCCCGTGGGTTTTTCAGCGGGTGCCATTTCAATACAAAAATTTTCACAACATTAAATAAATATAAGTAAAATACAATTATCTCATTTGTTGTAAATTATAAACAATCTTAACAAGAATGAAATAAGAAAAAAATGTTATTGAATAATAGAAGTTGTGAATAGTCTCAAGAATTCAAAATTGACAAAAACATTTTTTCCTTCAATATTAAAGGACTGTTGAGAGACACTCGCCAATAATGTTGATTATTGAGAGAGGATAAGAATTAAACTGTGCAACTGTTACTAAGTTACAACTATGTAACTGTAATAGAACTTACTTCAAAGCAGCTAACTGGAGAGAACCTCCTTCGATTTCACTGTTCATTTTCTTTAGTAATTCCAGAACCGTTGAGGATGAACATTTCTCAATAAATTTCATAGTTTTCAAATGAGCAGCTTGTTTTAGTCTGGAAATAAAATGTGTGATATAGATTATGAATTGATTATTGAATTAACTTGACTTGATACGCAAGACTTAAATGAAGAATATTAACGTAAATTTCTCGAACTTACTAATAGGAAAAGTTACTAATTCAACTCAACAACTCAATTTTAACTGGAATTATTCACATTGAAATAACTCATGACAAGATAATGAGTACTTCCTAGGTAGAGATTGAAAAATCATGATTCATAATAATAGCTTGACTGTTATTCATTTTAGAGTTAACATTTGATGATAGCTCATACTATAAAGTTTCATAAATGTATGAAATTCTTGATGTAGCTTGAGTGGACGACAACAATATTGGCTGTAGGCGAATGCTACTTTATTGATGATAGCTTTCTCTCATGACAGTCGAAGTCTCTCTCGACGTGTTATGCTCTTGCAGACCGCTTACGACAGTCCTGACAGAGCTGAGCATTTAAATAAATCATTTGTCAACCATCAATTCATTTGGCGCCTGTGATGCTGGCTCACAGTTTTACTGTCGTTATTACTAAATACATTCACACAGTTCAATAGTATCAGACTCCTACTTAGCGCTAATAGACTCTAAATAAAAGAAAATTTACTCTAAATATTATTTAATTCAACTATTTTTCGAATTAGAATGAGTTAATAGAATAGAAAAGACAAAAGAATAGACAGAATTTAAATGAAACTTTACTCTAAATATTATTTAATTCAACTATTTTTCGAATTAGAATGAGTTAATAGAATAGAAAATGTATTACTTGATGCAAAACAGCTTGAGCTCTAACTTCTTCTTCTGGAAATCGTCAATAAGATTTGTTTCTTCGTTGTTGAAAATTCTATTGTACACCTCTACTGAGAAAGAATTACTACTGTAGAGAGAACTGTTCGGATCTAAGGCTTGCTGTGAAAAGAAAAATGTACACAAATTACATGACAAATACTTGCTATTGATATTCCCGATAAATGCTTCATTAATTTTGTAATAACTTATCCAGATTGAAATATTCTGTAATCAAGATTCTATTTACTTATCTATATAATGACTCAACCCAGATTTACTAAGGCAGTTACCTAGAAAAGAGGTAAGATAATGATAATGATTGGTGAAATAAAAATTATAAATAATGGTAACGTGATTGGAAAATATTAAATTGTATCAGTAACAATGACCAGTTCATGTCTATTTCCTCTCAAATAGAATGTAACCTTAAAGTAATTAAGGTAAGTTCACTTATTATTCATTTATTTATACTACTTGATACAGTATATTACACAATTTATTTTTCAAGTTTCAAAATTATTATTTTAGTGGATTTTCTATATTTATTTTCTGTGTCAACCTTCAAAATTCAAAATTCTCTGTGTTGTTTTTTTAGTAGAAATTGTGAACCTTAAATTTTATATTATTGAATGGAATTTATTCTATCTCAGTAAAGTAAGTAACTTTCAGTTCCCATAAAGATAATAAATTTATTCTTGTTAACTGGCGACTTAGCCAGCATTTCTATAATCAGTGTAATTCAATCAGCATCTTATTAAATTCCTTGTTTCTCACGATCCTACTTGAAATTATCAATTCTCACGACATATTTTAGACGCCAGAAGTATGCTGATTTAGTCTAAAATCCGTACAATAAGATTATTGTACGGATTTTAGAAACTAGGAGAGAGAAGTAATTTCCCTCTTGCTAAATCGGGATTTCCCGACTTAGCAAGAGGGAAATTACTTCTCTCTCCTAGTTTCTATCTCCCTTGAATCTATCACTTTCCTTGTTTACTGAGCAGAAAGAGAGTGGGCAGTGAGAAATTTGCAAGCGATCGGGTAAATATTTGTAATTATGCTGGTGAACCTGATTAGTCTGGGAGCCTCTAAAGAGTTGAGAGAATTTCGATTCGATCTCCAACCGTCATAGTGTTAACTATAACTTTAATTTTACTTCGTTCCAGTAATGTTTCCTAATGGGGGGAGATTTTCATTCTCACCAGGAGAAGTCCTTCTAAATCAATTTAATTGATTAACATGATTATTTAAAATCGGATACCTGTATTTGAAGTAACTTGGATTTAATTGGGAAATACCCCCTTAGAAACCTATTATGTTTAGTAACTGGATAGTTTGATTATTTATTATGACGGTTGGTTGTCTCTGTATTGTGGCTGCTGTATTATACCTCCGAAACCTTCAGGGTATGTATTATTACATTGTTAATGAATAAGATTGTATACTTTGATTGTTTTAAAATTATTTCTCTTCACAGAAAATGGTGAATTGTATTCATTTGATGATCTACCTAGATCATCAAGTGAATGCAATCTTTCAAGATATTGTTGATAATTATGTTTCTAATTCTGTTGTAAATTTGTCATCAGGTTTCTGTATTGGGCTGAGAATTTCCATTGTAAAAGGGTCGGCGACTTCATCGCTTCTTCAGGCGGAATCGTGCGACATCGAACGCTGATGTGGAGAGAGTAAGTCAAACTCCTTTTGGATCTGTCGCCGCGACGCCTTGATTATTCCTGGAGGAATGATCAACCTCATCCTTCATCCATCTCCGGCAGGAACTCCGGACATCGCGACGACACTCTCAAGATGAGTACTTTGCCTTTCCCCATCAGAATTCAATGTGCCTTTGAAGTTTTGGTCTCTTAAATACATGGATTAACGTTAACTGATTAACTTGGTCTCTTCATCGTCTCTTCATAGATTGAAGAAAGTTGAAAACAATGTATGTAATATTTTATTTAGATTTAAATATTTGAATATAGAGTCAATCAGTCGTCAAAAATGCTTATTATTTCGAATTCCTCACCACAATAGTAGAATTAGAGAATTGACTGATTAACCCCACCACCATCGGGGTCTTGCACGATTTCCAAACTTTATTATAGTTGTCTGAGAATCTAGGTTCTCTAAAAGACACTACAATTGTATTGAGTATTGAAAAAGGACATAACCTGAATTTGGACATTATTATCAAAATTGGAACAGAAGTTTTGGGCTAACGCCTGTTTTTCCGTAATTTCAATTGTATTTTTTCAATGAAATAAAAAAATCTTATGTTCTGGGTATTGGTCACTCGGTGAGGATGATGATTGTGTGATCGTGAAGTTCAGTCAAGAAAACTGTGGACTGCTCTTGGATTGGTGACCAGTATTTGGCCAAGTACACATTGGAAGTGTACTATAATATAGGAATATACTGTAATATAGGAATATTTTTTTATATTAATCAATATTATCCAGCTTATTCGATTATTCAATCAATTATTGCATGAAACAGAGTATTTAATTATAAACGCATTCTAAATTGAATTTGAAGCTTACCGGTGAGAATCCTATTTTCCTTGCCAATTTTAGCAAAGAAGTTTTGAGCAAAGTCGAATTCATACGGAGGTTGGCATCATCAGTTATTTGAAATAAAAAATCCTTTTTTACCTGAAACAAAAAGTAGGCTATACAATTGTAATACTCGATGTGAGTTAAAAGACCGTAGATTATATTATATCTACGTATCAATATTTTGCTCATACCTCAAGCAATAATTGAATAATGTAATTTTGAAACTAAGAGAAACACATGGACAATAATTTTGAATAATTAAAGACTGAAAGAGAACTGCATTCTAGCGAGTGCAGAGGCTTGCTCAAAAATTTTCGAAATAACAATACTTCTAACAATCAATTTATTTATTCGAGAGAAGAATTATTATCTTACACAGACATTGAGTCCAAATCGTCTTCTATTCCCATTTTTTATGTAAAAATTATCAACTTACTTGAAATATAATGAAAACTAACACTATAAAGAGGTTTGTTTAAACGAATTTGTTTAACTTACTTAATCTGATACAGTTCAACATAGTTTAAAAGTTTGGACCCTTCAAAATACGTCCAATAGTTTAGTTAAGGTCTTCAGTTCAGGCACCTACACTATTTCTAATGGGGATGGTGCATTCAATATACAAGTCTAAAAATAGTTTCAATTATTATGGATCGTTCAGAGCCTTGACATAATAACAGAAAACTATAGAGCACTTCAAGAATTCAACTAGAAGTGACCCTGAGCGTGGAGACAGTCCCCCTTCACTTTTTGATTTTTGAAGCTAACAAATCACAGGTTTTGATACTAGAACACATATGTATCCGTGGGCTTAATTATTGCTAAGATGTCAATATCAGGACCTCCTAAATATTATTTAAACGAAAAATTGAAAATAAACACATCGAATTGTTCATATCACTTTCCGAAATCATGTATGAAAAACTATGTCAAACATGTATGCTCATCTAGTGCGATAGCATGCATAAACTCTGTCCATGAAATTAACAATTATTGCACTTGAAGTCTCCACTTCCATTTCCCCAATAACCCTTGGAATTTCTTTGATGTTTCGGGGTTAACATGCACCAATGCACCTACAAAAGAAAGTAACAAAGCGTCAAGTGACACGACCTTGGTGACCAATTTTTCTGGTTATCGGCGAAATAGAAATTGAAATTTGTCGTGGTCGAGGACAGAGTTGGATGACAACATTTTTCATATATGAAATCGGAAAAAGATGACCAATTTGATGTATCCATTTTAGTGATGTGGGTCGGGTAAATACCCAGCGGGTAGGTAAATATAAATTGGGTATTTACCTGGGTATTTACCCGAGGTCTGGGTAAATACCCAAAAACTGGGTATTTATCATTTTTATTGAATTTAGAAAAGATTTAGTTGTCTTTTTGCATTCAAACGCCTTCAATGATAGTGAAATGATGACAAAATGCAAACAAAAATGTTTTATATAGTGACAAATAGCATTTAACTTCCGAGCATCATTGACATAAATACCCGGGTACTGGGTATTTATGATTTCATTTGTTTCTGTGTTGTTAAATCTTATTGAAAATGACAAGAAATTTTTTTTAATTAATAACTATTATTTAGCATTCAAAAAGAGTGGAATTTGACCTAGTATGTATCACTTTTCACTTGCAATCCATTTTCTAGGGAAAAATCATAATAAAGCGAAATAACAATAGAAGCATGTTCACTATTTTTCTAATGTGGAGCTGTCATGATTTCATTGATAAAGATTGACTTCATTAACGATTTCGTTGAGAAAGCATCACATAATGCCATTGATATGAGCGAATCTGATTAAGGGTGGATGGTAGTGGACGGCCAACTGCCAAACGGCAAAATCATGCCCCATAAGAACAATGTAATTTTTATCAATATTTTGGAGCAGATAGCGCCGTTATTTATGGACAAAATTACACGTTCTTTATGTGATTGGAAAAACATAAAACAGATTATTTACTCAGTTTTTTATTGAGATTTCTTTTATGGTACCGTATAGTCTGTATAAGCAAAGAAGACATTCTGACAAGATGGTAAAATGACTCCAGCTCCAGAAACATCAGTTTAAAGATGATAAATTTGATCTCAAATTGTAGATCAGAATGTTTCCTATAATTTGACACCAAATTTATAATTTTTAAACTAATATTTCTGGAGTCATTTTCTCATCTTGCCAGAATTTTTTCTTTGCTTCGACAGACTATACTAAGTATTATTTAGGCTAAATATTTCCAAGAGATCAGATAAGACCTACTTAATCAGGAAAATATTTAGCGACATTTTAACGTGAGGATATTATTCAGGAATCTTTTTCATGAAAAGCCTACATCCAGGATACCTGAAAAACATTTCTTACAATCTAAAACTAAACATGCTCTATCCCAATAGGCCTCTCATGTTTAGAATGTTGATAAAATAAATTTCCCAATGAATTAATTTTATTTAAAGGTAAATGTTTGAGTTTGATCCATTTTTATGCCCTTTATGAGCATTAAAAAAATATTTCAATATTATTTGTTTCCATCTACAGAATTTTAATTCATGATTCAATCAAAATTACAGATTTGTTACAATTTAAAGTGGATACATAAAGATATGCATAGAACTTCCATAGGTTTTTCTTGACACAAAAACATTTTCTAAGAGTTAGTTTCTTATTTTTGTTTTTAAATAACCTTAATATGCTTTGCGACATTTTCAAGTTTTTAACCATTGGTTTTAATTTTTTCTAATTTATTATTTTTATTTAGTAGCCTATAGTTTAGAGTAGAAATATATAGGCTATATAAAACTACTGCAGAGTTTGTCTTATCTTATTTACCCAGTTTTTCCATGAAGAATCATATGTATTCGAAACTTCAAGTAATACTTGAAAAAACTATATAAAGTCATTGAAAATAGCAAATAAGTTTTTATGATATTATAACAATACTATTACTATGCCAATACATCATCAATGCCAATAATAACATATTCAGGGGTACAAACATCAATGATTCAATAAATACCCAATATACCCGGGTATTTATGAATTTTGGGTATTTACCCGAGTTTTAAATACCCGGGTATTTTACATATCTAATCCATTTACAATTTTTCTCGTTCAAAGAAACCTTTTAATTTCAAGTTATACATTAAAACCAGCGCTCTTTTTGAATTACCCTATCCTATATTGAAATATAACTTTGAATAGATGGAAACGTTCTATTTATCGATAAAAAAAACAAATTTATATATAATTTATTTATATTATTTCAAAGATGTCTTACCTTCTTATTCAGGCTTATATCTTTCAGGCTGTTTTTGTGCAAGTTGAAAGAATGATTGGCAGTTTCATGTACTGAATCATAGCGAGCATATAAACCTGTAAACTGGTTTACAGTTTTGTTCAGATTACTTTCACACTTGATTTTTCTCTGCTCTATAACTTCCGAATTTTTCTTCAATTCCTCGAATTCTATGCTATAAAAAAAGTATTCTGATTATTATTATCATCTTCAGGATAAGTGATAGTGTGACAGTGAAAATGTTTCTTTAAAAAATATAACTTAGCCTATAAGTTGGCAGAAATGAACTAGCAGAGTGATGGAACAGTGACAGTTAATTGAGAGTGAAACTAAATTCATAAAATTAGCAAAAGATATGAAGACATAATATATATTTATGAAAACATTATGATCATATTCGCAGTACTTTCAAATTGATGATACCGTATTATCTCTATATTCTGGTATCCTAACCCTAATGTGCTTTTAATATTTCACCAATGTGATTTTTATCCAATTATGTAATGTGAATAGAGCATTATATATGATGATTACAATTAACACTTGAGGCTATTTCAAAATTGTTGGATAAAAATAAAAATTAAATTCCCTTTTTTTCAACTAAATTATATTTTTCAAGTTTTTTTGAAAAAGGGTATTAGATTTTTATTTTTATTATGATATTACAGGACAATAGTACATTATTAGAATAATTTGAAGCACAAGCACAAGATTTATCAATCTCATTTCACTGAAGAAACATAACTTACCTGATTTCTATGTTTGATAAAAAGTAGCTTAAACTGTAAATTTGATAAAAACTGTAAATTAAAATTTCCTGATTCTTTGATTCGTCCAAAATTTCATCATCACAAAGGCCTTGGAGAGTAGAAAGAAGTAGGTTTCCATTAACTTACTATAAGTCGCTGGCATAAGATGCAATAGTATCACAGTTCAAAATATGAAGCAACAGAAATAAATTAGCTGACCAGTGAGCGTTACTCCACGAAACTCCATTTTCCTAAAGCATCTTAGGCAATTAACTTTTGTAGTAGGCTAATTGGAATCTACCTTAACCATCTCATGAGAAATCTTTATTACTAAAGTTGAGTGTTTGTGTTTTCATCAAATACTTACTTTAGACAACTATTTAGATTCTGCAAAACCTCCAATTGTTTCTTCAGTTCAAATAGTTCACTTTTGCTACAATCAATATCCACTTCGGTGATTGGAGGCAAGGCATCAAGCTGGCTCGCATATTTCAATTTCTTATTTGTTTTGGTTTCATCAAGAAAAATATTCTCTTCTTTCAATTTCTCAGCCCTGTGAAGTTTAGGAAAACATTTTCAAAAATAGTATTAGCCTATAAATTGAATTGTCAAAATGTTAACAAGAGATCTTGGACCGAAGTCAGGAAATATGAGAGATTAAAACTGAATAATTGAATTACATGATGAAAGCAAGTAAAACGTAACAAGAACCTTCCACAGTCCCAGAACTGCTTAATCCCATTGGTAGGCAGCATAAAATAAAATATCAGAAAAATTACAAAGCTTATTCAAACTAATTTCTTTCATTTTGCATGAAAAGGCTACTTGGAGCTTTGTCATTGGGTACGGTAACTTACCACAATTGTACAGTTCTTACTTACTTAACTTGTGAGTAACTATTAGTATAATCTGCCCAATCAAAGAAGACATTCTGGTAAGATGACTCCAGCTAAGCCAATATTAGTCTAAAAATAATAAATTTTACAGCTGCATGTTTTCTACAATTTGAGACCAAATTTATAATTTTTGAACTAATATTGACCGAGCTAGGATCATTTTCCCGTCTTGGATAGACTTTAACTCCTTCTACATCAATCACTCACATCAAACACTTTTAGTATCAATGGCGTCATAAGACATGAACTGTACAATGAAGATGGCAGTGGTCTAACAATGACCTTCATTATTTAGGGGAGTTCATGGTGTCCCTGATAGTGTAACATGCTTGCCTTTGAGCCCTATAAGCTGGTTCTATAGATTCTTGATTGTTCTTCTGATCCATGAAAATGAATAATGATCATGATCAGAATGTAAGATCTTTTGGCCTAAGTATTTATTCAAACCTCACAAAAGAAAAATATTGTGTAAAAAATTATCCGAATTTTTCCAGTTATTGTTGAAGGCTAAAAAATTTTGGGGTGAGGACTCCAAGACCCGTTTTCTCCTGACAAATATTTCATACGGTACCCTTTCCTAGCTGAAATCAAAAGCTATTGATCAAGTCATAATTGGTATGTGAATGAGCTATAGTCTGTCCAAACAAAGAAGACTTTCCGGCAAGATGTGAAAATAACTCCTGCTCGGCCATCCTTGGTTCAAAAATTATAAATTTAGTATAAAATTGTAAATTAGAATTATTTATTCAATTGGAGATCAAATTTATCACATTGATACAGGCTCAAGAATAGAGGCAAAAGTAACTGATTGGGAATAGGAGGAAAAATACTTTTTTGGTGAAAGTGCTTCCACAACTACCGAGCTGAACCCGTAGTTAAATTAAGTTAAGATCCGCCTTAATTTTCATTATGGCGACAAAAACATCAGATACACAAGCGAACATGAAGAAGGTATGTTTAGCTCTTTAGCAAGATGATAACTTATTTCGGACAAGTCATACAACTTAAGTTAATAACTGTAAATTAATATGCCTTGCTCTTCAAATGCTTGGCTACAACTATCTTAAAAGCTCTAAGATCCAGCATGACTGTTTCACACCAGCAAGCAGCCTATTGAAGGTAGGAAGCAGTAGGTATCACAGTACTGAACTCCTATAACACACCTGTGATCTCTGGAGGCGTACTCTGGTAATATCTTGTGACAGCCTCGTAACTAGTAGAAAAGTAAAATATGATAGTAGGCTACTTAGAATATCAACTTGAATATTATTTATTCTACAGCGTTAATGAATTAGTGATACTTACACTTCAAGGTGATTTTTGGTCATGAAATTGTCCTCTGTTATTTGGGAATTTAAAAACTCAATAACTGAGCCGATACCACCACCTATGTTTATTGGTTCTTCATAATACATGAAGTCGATTGAGTCAACATTCTCATAGTCAGTTTTTTGTAGAAAATTCCTCAATGAATCCACAAAAATATCACCCATTCTGTATGAAAAGTAACTAGGTATGATTTAACCTCACTCAAAATTGTAGAACATTGCAGATGATGAGTATGCCCATTATTTCAGCAAGAGTAGACCACGAGTTTCAACACAATAATAAAAATTATAAGCACTTCATAATCTCAAATTGATTACTACGGTGAGTCTAAGAATCGCATTATTCCCAAAACGAAAGCTACAATCTTACAATAATTACAAGTTTACAACAAGAGAAGTTACGGAATCAAACCTTATGATTGAAAAAGATACTATTAACTGTTAGGTTGATGTTCAACAGCAAAAGTTCTAGATAAAATGTGTTATTTAAAAAACAATTGATAGCAGCATCCATGAAACTCAATCAGATTACAGTATTTTTCAACTATTTGTTTGGTACGGTATGTATAATGTATTGGTAGTTGCATTGCATTGAGCCTTAAGCCGTTGAGCGCCAAGCCGCCAAAACTCATAACATAACCTATCATCAATATTTCAGTGCAGATCAGGTTAAGCAACATGATGAATAGATTTTACTAAAAATTATTTCAGTATTAAGATTATTTTGCTGTTTAAACAAATAATTCCGAATCATGATCATATATGAAATGACAATCCAATTATGTTGATATCGCAAATGGATCTTTCAAGAAAAAAATTTCAACAAAAATCAACATTTTAGTCAGCTGATTAGAGTCAGACTAGTCAAACACATGTTTACTCAAGGTCAAGCCTTAGTTCTTCATATTATCTTCTTGTGTCTGCATTTATAGGTTATTCAAGAGGTCAAACAAAATAATAAGTGTTATTGAATTATTGTATTTTTAGTTAGATCCAGGCTCGTCAATATGCCATTCAGGTATTACGAGCAACCAGATGGTGAAGACACCATAAGGAAGATTGCATTCACAAGTCGTTATGCACTTCTGGCTGGGCTAATGAAGAGTACCTGTGATGTGATCTATGTGCTTCCACCTTCTGGATATCTCAGCACTGCTGGAACGGTATTTGCTGTTACTGCACCTATGGTAGCAGCCACTGCAATCGGCACAGGTGTTATTTCAATGTCTACAAACTTGAGGAAGAAGGATGATTCTATCAATTATCTCATTGGAGGAGTTGTCGGAGGACTGTCTTATGGTATGTTCAAAGGAAGAATCAAAACTGCTCTAAACGCTGCTGTTCTCTTTGGTTTTCTCTGTCATGCCTTCAAATACAACACTCAGAAAGGATTCATATTCGATCAATCCGAAAAATGGAGACCATGCGACGTGGATGTCTGGTCGAAGTACGAGGATTATTCTTTAACAAGAAGTCCACCAAAAGGTTGGGTAGCTGCGACCAAGTAACTAAATTCTATAAAATGTAAATTGCCGTAAATTATGTAGTGGTGAAATCAGTTTCCTTCTAATATTGAACATATTATTATTAAATGCTTTAAGTTTTATCTTGATGTTTTAATTTTAAAACTGCATAACGTGGGTTGCCACCTTTTACCTACTCTCAGAGTTAACAGAACTAGAACTCCACATTGATAATTCAAATTAATAGTCATAAACAGAATGCTTATCATAGTTTGACAGCATATTAGGGTTGTATTGTATCGTCAAAATTTTTCTTGCCTCTGCCGTAGGCTATGTTAACACCAAGTTGCAGAATGAAATTTCCTCTTGAATTTCAATTGATAAATCAATTTCAATTCCTCGTCTGCTCTCAGCTTTTTATGGTCCCGCTCAAGATATATAACCAGGCTTGCCTACAGGGATCTATCATTTTTAATGTCGCTATGCATTCAATGGTGGTAAGACCACCATTGGTTATTACCACTATTTTTTTATTATTACTGGGATTCACATCTCAGGACACGAATGTGTGGATGGTAAAAGTTTGCTATTTGCCAAATATTCGTCCACTTTGATGTGTCCAAAAGACCGACAATGGACGGAACACACAAGCGTTCGTGTTCGCTATTTGCCAAATAGCAAATAACTCCTAAAGCCTAGGAGTTAGGAGTCACCAGGTCTTACCAGTCTTGGGGTGAACATTATGAGAAAACACCAAAACTGATGGTGAACACTGGTCACCCATCCAAGAGCAGTCCAAATACTGTTTGACTTGACTTCACGATTACTTAGGAACCAGTTCCATCATTGATTGTAGCAAAGTGCTGCATGTCGTTTTAAACTTAACTTATCCAAATTCAATAGTCTGAGTGGTGAAAACGCACTTTTACGACCAAAACTAATAATAAGGAAAACGGACTTGTATAGAGAACTACTCAGCTGATTAGCAATTTTCGGTACGTTTACTTTAGACAACTCTGTGTTTATATCAAATCTTATTGATCTTGGCGCGTGCACCCCAATACTCTGCATAGTATAGTTACCGTTAAATGTTTAGATGCTGTGTCTTCTGCACAATGGTCCACATTTTTTAATCTGTAGAGCTTATAAGTTATAATGAGCTGAAAGACTATTGAAATTATATCACTCATTCATCCTTTGCTAAACATACTTGAAAACCAAGTCGCAATTGTAAATAAAGAATATAGCCTGTTGAGTTATAGGCTATATCGGAGATAACAAGACACATATTTTACATTCAAGTTCAATAATGATGATTAGAATCATTGAAATTGGGATCATTGTGCCGGTCACAACCGGCCGTAAGGCCTATTCTACACGAGCGTGAAGAACACGACGCAACTGGTACAAGAATTGAGCTGCCGCGAGTGGTTAACGCTTCGTGTAAAATGGCTGGGCGGGATTCAGGCGCATTTTTACGCTGAGAGCAAAAAACGTGTTCTCGCCTACTGACGCGCTAAAGCCGCTCGTGTAGACAAGCCCATTCAACGCGATGGTTTCCGTCCAGTGGATCACGTCGCATTTTTCACGCTCGTGTAGGCCTAACACAAAAAAATCTCAACTTTTAAAAAAGATCCAACACTAGGTACTATTATTTACCGTTCTGTATCCGCAGTGCATTGTGGGTGTTGGACCGGTTGTAGCTCAATGAGAATGGACAAAAAATATTCTTCAATAAATGCAATAATTTATTGTTATTGGTGCGGTTACAGAATACAGTACCTAGTTATTACGTCAAACTTGACTTCATTAGAGGTATCCATTGATGAAGATTTGAACAATCAACTCAAATAACTTAATACTATGTAAATGTAACAACAATTTGAGAATCACTGTAAATTTTTATAATTCTTCACTTTATGAAACTGTGGGAGCTCGGAGACAACATTAATTTGAAAATAGCTGACCAACAATGAACTTTTCATAACCTTCTATCATTCTTCTCATTCATGGTAAATGGTGGAGAGTTATGATTACTTTAGTTGAAGAGCCCCTTTATCGAATTCATTAGGCGAACGTGCGAGCACTTTTCGGACAGAGTAGTGTAAATTTCAAGTCACGTAAGCTCTCATGTTTTTGCCCCCATGGAGGTTCCTATTTTTGGTATGATTACTTTGCTCTTCCTTGACACTTAACCGTTGTCAGAGACACATTTTATTTATTAGAATTAGAATTCTGATGAAATTTAAATGAAGGGAAATCCGCATGGATCTTTGAAAAGCTATAATTTGTTTTAAAATCCCAAGATTCAATAGAAATTAATCGGTGGGTCGTATCCGTGTAGGGTGCAATAACCATAACTTCTAGGGGATTGTAAAATAGGTATTTAAAGAACTTTGATGTTGTCATTAATCCACTTTATTATTAATACAATTAAAAAACAAAAACATGTTTTCGTGTGCCCTCACACACAACAGTTGAAAAACGAAAACGTTTCTGTTTTTAAATTTTTAATTATATTGAAGTGGATTTGTGACATCAAAGTTCTTTCATTATGGAAAAATTCCACAACATTAACTCAACAAATTTTATTTTAAGGGATTGCTTTTCTCTGTTTTACCGTAATGGACTTGATTATGTAGGACACTCACTACGGACACCAGTCACAATGATTCTCATGTCATTGTTACACAAGTATATCTGTCCAAGCAAGGGAGACCCTTCTGGCAAGATGAGAAAATGACTTCAGCTTGGTCAATAATGGTTCAAAAATTATTGATTTGGTCTCAATCGTAGGAAACATTCTGATCCACAATTTGAGTCCAAATCAATATTTTTTGAACCAATATTGACCTAGCTGAAATAATTTCCTCATCTTTCCAGAGGTTCTTCTTTGCTAGAACAAACTATACCTCCTGAGTTATTGTTAGCAAAATAACTATTCTATTCAGAGCATTAAATGTCACAGCGGTACAAGAGCAGTCATTATTACTTCCCGGACACTATATTAATGTTATGAAAATAATAGGTTACTCAAGAAATAAAATCCAAACATCAGTTATTGATTATACATATCAGTAACTCAGTTTATTAGTTGACAAGGCCAGTACAGGCTTATAAGGCAACAATGATCAGACATCCGAAACGGAACATTGAAAAAATGCTGATAAAAATATTTAAATAGCTATTTATGTATTAAGAGCGTAATGAGCGACGTTCGCTCGCGCAAACAGCTATCACGCGACGCGTAGTGGAGCGTGATAATTTTGCAAGAGCGATAAAGAAGCATTACGCGCGAATTACATACAATATTTTTCTACAACTGCACGAACCTGTTAATCTACAGTTTTTTCAGTCATCAAATACTGCGAACTATTGAATTACTCTTGTGTAATTACCGGTACAGGTACAATTAAACATTGTCGACTTTTGTTTGGTTATGTTATGACTCCAACTGACCTACTTTTGGCGAGCCATGATCAGCTGATTAGCGAGCGTAAAGTAACTCTACTGCGCATGCGCAGATGGTTAGCGAGCGTAATGAACATTCTCCACAGAAATGGGCTTCTTTACGAGGAGAATTCCAGCTTGTAAAATCTTGTTTTACGCGCAGTTGTAGAAAAAAATAATTATTAGTCTACCTGTTCAGTTTATTAAATGAAAAGACAATATATTGTTAATCCACAGATATATTAGGAAAAATATTAGAACAAATATTTTCGATAGAAAAAAATAATTTCTGATAAATCTGTGTTTTAATAACATCTTGTCTAATCTTGTAAATCTTGACTTGAAATTGTCTAATCTTGGTTCTACAACATATCAAATATCTATTAATAATATTATATATCTATAATATATATCTATAAATCAATAATATGCAAAAATATCAACCCCACAATTACTCAATAAGTGTTCAAAGTAATACCTTTGATTATAAATTCAATCACCCCTAGCACCGTTTTCCCTAAATAGATTTAAAAATAATCTCACAGTTAATATTAAATGAAACAATCTTGGTCATAATTTGTTTTTCATTCTCCATTTGCTCAACGTTTCAGATTCTGTAGTGGTGAGACAGTTCAGTAACGAGGTATCTGTAAGAAGATTGAAAGGATAGATATTATTGATGAATAATTCAAGAGATGTGATATGAAGCTAAAAAAGGGACTCTAGCAGTATTTCTGCGAATACTGCTTACATTTTAAGCGAAACCGAAGAGTATCTTAGTATAAAGAGATCTATTATTCTATGGCGAGAAATAAATTATTCAGTACCATGTCATATTGAGACTTGAACTTACAGAAAAATACTATCAGTTTCACCTATCCAATACTTGTAGACAATTTTATTAGAAACAATTTACAAAAACGTCGAATTCGATGTCTTGAAAGATGGCTGAGTTACTAACAGTCAATAATATTAGGGAAATCATAAGATTATCGTGAATTTCAGATGACCATCCTTTAGAGTGCCCAACACCATTAATTTTTATCCTTATGGTCAAACGTTTAATATTGATAGCCTACAATAATTACCAAACTTCAATGAGCTTGGAAAATATACACACAGGTACAGTCTTGGCCAGCAAAGAAAATATTCCTACAAAATGGCAGCTATTTAATATGCTGCCAGCAATCGTAATGAAAATTGTCCCACTTTACCATCTGTCTCTCATCACACCTCAACAGCGGTATGTTGACAGAACTGATTTTACACTAAAATTTTCAGATCTACGCATGCATAGTTTGGCTCTTGTTTCAATCGGTCAATTGAAGGAATGTCTTCTCTGCTCAATAAGACTAAAGACGTTTCTCACTGGAATTATTTTAACATAGTAAACTGATTTATAGAACTCCTGGTATTCTTCAACTTGAAAATCGAAAACATTGAAACTACAAATTGAATCATACCTGCAGTTCGACAGAACTCATCGATGACATCACGGAAAAGGCACAATGGTACTGCACAATTATAGTGCGAATGAGGCTGGCTATCAGCGGTATGCGACAAGCTCATCACAGGTATGCCAATCAACTGGCCGTCGGATCTCAGCAAAGCTCCTCCACTGCAGCCGGGTTGTATGCAGCATGTGGTTGTAACCATGATCGGCACGTTCTTCTCTATTACAACTCTAGATACCACTCCTTTGCTCACAAGTAATTTTGGAGTATTCGGCCAATTAAACCCTGCCGAGTATACGGTTTCTCCTACAAAAATAATACAATCTAATTATTCAATATAATATTTTGTATAATTATCATTCAAAATATAGAATGTGGAAAAACGAAGATGTTGATAGGTTTCAAAGTTTAGGAACAAGGTGATAAGTAGTTCAGCACCATGGGTATGTTGAAAATACTTCAAGCTATAATTATTTGAGACATCGAATGTGAGAAAACGGAGACGTTAACTGATTTCAAAGATCAGGAACAAGGTGATCAGTACCATGAGTTTTTTGAAGACAATATTCATTAATTCATTGTCAACAGTTTTATCTATATTATTCGAATTTGATAAAAAAAATCATTATAATTCAGAGCATATAATCAATAGTAAAAGCTGCGAAGTTAGCATTCTCAAGCGGCAGCCCGAGCTGTCCGGCTCTAGCTGCGCTCCTCTAGCCAACTTTATTCACGTATTTATATTATAAATGTTATTAGGGATACTGATGTATAATAAATCGATAAATAATAATCAAAGTACCTTTTCGAGTAATTTTCAAATTAATCTCAAAAGAAGATTGGTTATTATTTGATTGCTTATTGATTTGTTATTACATTAGTAGCGCTAATAACATAGTTAACATTTATAATATAGTTATGTGAATAGAGTTTTTATGGATAGACCGTGCACCTCGAGCTGCCGCCGTTTGAGAATGCTACCTCAAGCATTTTTTTCAATGTTGCATATAATATAGTTTCTATTGTCTTCAATCTTTAGTTGATTTCCTTCAAATGTAATGGATGATTTTCGTGTTTGTATTGATAAAGTGAAATAAATTTAAAAGTTGGATTTATAACTATTCCTATTAGAGAAAAATCAAGATATTGTTAAACCACATATATATATTACAACCACAGATTTATAACAATATCTTGTATTTCCATTCATATGGATAACTACTACAATATTACCTTCACAACTACAGCACTCAACAAGTGGTAATTTTTCCATGAATGAGACATCTTTTTGAACAATCTGAAAACCCCTCAACTAAAATTGAGTAACGTCCTAAACTTTCAACGGTTACATGAATTCTGACTGCAAACCTTTCATAGGGAAATTTTTGGATATTTCTAGCTGCTTCAAACTATCCAATGGAAATTTTGTAATAACGACGGCCAAATCGTAAACTTCACCAAGTTTTGACGAGTAGATAACTTTTCCTGGATTTCTAGACGTTCCACATCTCACAACAACGTCACAACCCTGAAAAATGTTTAGGTTAATATCCTACTGTTGAAAAGAGCAAATAAAATTGGAAAAACGAAACTTTAAAATACTGTAGAAAGTATAAAACAACAAATATTATATACAAGTCAACTAGAAAAGCGATGAAATATAATTTCGAAAGATAATGAAAATAAGAAAAGCTGAAAAATTTGGGGAAATTAAAAATAAGTATGATGTTTGAGTATAATTAGTACCGCGAGTTATCATACAGAAGGTCTACTGCTTTCTGTTTGACTAATTCAAAACTATGGGTCGATTCATATAGTTCTATACTATGAACCTTACAAGGATAATAAATTATTATTATTGAATTCAAATTCAATTCAGTTTCCTTTTCTGGAACATATGCAGAGTACGAATTTACAACAATTTCATAACAAAATCAATTGAAATAACTAGTTATCATAGGTACCCTAAAATAGAAAATCATTACACTCCGGAAAATAATCCTAAAGCTTACAGAAACCTATTTGGGCAAAAAAATCACCCATAAATTTAGAAATATTACCATTAAGACGTAAAAATGAAATTAGACCAACAGTCAAGCAAAAATATAGCTTATTGATGTTTCGAATAGTGATTCATTCGATATTAATCTTAAGTTGAAACATATAATAATATCAGATATTCTGATAAGAAAATATATCAATAGTTTGAGTACAACGGCGAAGGATAAGAGACCTTACTGTTCTGTAGTTGACAACATGAGCACATGTCATAATGACTCCAAGTCTTGAATTTAGAACAACTCCTGAGCCCCAGAGATTATCCATCTCTATTCGAACAACTGAACTGCCAATGATATCTATGAAAATATTTTATTCATAAATAAAACATTCCCAAATAGAAAAAATATACAGACTTTACAAAAATAAAATAATACAATGGGAAACAGGGGTAAAATTACCATAAAGTTGAAATAATAAAAAATCAAGATTCTAAAATAAATAGGCTACCGTACAATGATCTAGGCACAATATTTACTGAGAGAGTAGATAGAGTTTGTGTACTTGGAAATGAACTGTTCCTTCACATGCAAAATTGAAGGCAATAAAAATTTATTTAATTTCTCATCTAAACAAAAATTCAACTAAAGCAATTTCAACACAAGCAACCAAGCTTAACTTTATATGTAATTTTGATAGAAATCTTGATCTTGATAGAAATAACTTGGTATGCTATTTTGATCTACTTGAGAAAGAAAGGAAGGCTTAGATGAAAAAATTTTAAGCATATGAAGGAAAAGAACTACTCAAGAATTTTATAGGAAGACAAATTCTAAGAAAACAATTATCAACAGAAAATTTCTCATTTCTAAATATTGAAAATAGAAAAAATACAGTGTTACCACTGTAAACGTTCTTACAAGATGAGCGATATAAAGAGATTTAAAAATTGAGATTGAATTTAATATTATTGCTGACACCAAGGAGTTAGGCAGTTTCGTCTGCTCCTAGTGTGCTTCAACAGCTGATGTAGTCTATATTAGAGTTGTAATGTAGCTACGTCCAGATGAAGAGACAATAGATGCTTTACATCAGCTGTTAGTGGGTTACATCACGTACAAGACACAAACGAAACCGCCCAATTCTTAGGCATCAGAAATATGAGTTCAAATCTCATTTCTTTTTATTTTTCAATCATATCTATTAATTGAATCATTTGTGATAGAAAATGATTGTTCATTATATATGGGAAAAGAGAAGTTTTTAGAAAATATTTTAAGCGTTTCTACAAAAAAAACTTATTTAGTTGAACTGACTGATTTCTGATCATGCATCAATAAAGTAGGCTATAGAGAGATGAGAGAATAAATATGGCCTATTATTTCATCAAATCATTATTTTCACACTTCTCCAAATATATCATTATCTCGATCTATGATCAATATCAGAAATAGAGTTTTAAAATACTTGATATCCATGCACTTCTCAACCGTTATCTATAGATAAATTGAAAAACTTCAATAAATAACAACTAACAAAAAAGTCATCATGCATATGAGGCATACAACCCAGATAGCACACAAACGTTATAATCACGTGAAAATCACGTTTTCACTTTAACATTTTCAGGTTATTTTCACGAAAAATAATGGTATAAATACCGGAAAACACGTGAATTACGCGTATAAATGGCACTTTTTTTCACGTTATTGAAACGTGAAAAAAATACGTGAATATAACGTTTTTTCATTACCAAATTATAACATTTTATACCATTTTATCACTTAATTTTCACCAAATTATAACATTTTATACCATTTAATCACTTAATTTTCATCAAATTATAACATTTTATACCATTTAATCACTTGATTTTCATCAAATTATAACGTTTTATTACTAAAATTTCACGTGAAGAAGACCAGAAATTCACTTGAAAAACCCCTATTTTTCTAGTACAAATGGCACAATTTTTCACTTTCATCATTTTTTTTGGAAAAAATTGTCCAAAATTTTATTCCACACAGATAGCCACTATTCAGTTATACTGAGAAAAGTTGAAAGAATAAAAAAATAAGAGATGATGAATAGAAATATTGATCTTTATTTATCTAATTACTTCAAATACACATTGTATGACATTCACAGCTTTATTTTGTAATTTCATTATAATTTAAGAAATGTATTAATACACAATCTGGGGTGGTGCTTTTGATTGCAATTTAAATAACTCATTTATCACTTAAAAGTGTATTATTTGCACCCAAAAGTGTTGTTGCACCCAACAAATCTGTTTTTTGAGGAATTTAATGTGATGACTGTAAGACAACTGTACTTGAAAAATTTATCAAAATACATTATTAAGTATAAAAACAAATTTTTGTTAAATGATATAGTTTTAAACCAATGATTTTAAACCAAATACAACATGTTAATACAAAATTTACAAAACTAAACCAATAGTAGTTAGGAGACAGCTTATAATTATATATGTACAAGATTCACCAATAAATTGCTCTATTTGCTTGCTAGTTTGGCTCTTGTTTCGATCGGTCAATTAAAGGAATGTCTTCTTTGCTCAATAAGACTAAAGACGTTTCTCACTGAATTATTTCAACACGGTAAACTGATTTATAGAACTCCTGGTATTCTTCAACTTGAAAATCGAAAACATTGAAACTACATATTAAATCATACCTGCAGTTCGACAGAAATCATCGATGACATCACGGAAAAGGCACAATGGTACTGCACAATTATAGTGCGAATGAGGCTGGCTATCAGCGGTATGCGACAAGCTCATCACAGGTATGCCAATCAACTGGCCGTCGGATCTCAGCAAAGCTCCTCCACTGCAGCCGGGTTGTATGCAGCATGTGGTTGTAACCATGATCGGCACGTTCTTCTCTATTACAACTCTTGATACCACTCCTTTGCTCACAAGTAATTTTGGAGTATTCGGCCAATTAAACCCTGCCGAGTATACGGTTTCTCCTACAAAAATAATACAATCTAATTATTCAATATAATATTTTGTATAATTATCATTCAAAATATAGAATGTGAAAAAACGAAGATACTGATAGGTTTCAAAGTTTAGGAACAAGGTGATAAGTAGTTCAGCACCATGGGTATGTTGAAAATACTTCAAGCTATAATTATTTGAGACATCGAATGTGAGGAAACGGAGACGTTAACAGATTTCAAAGATCAGGAACAAGGTGATCAGTACCATGAGTTTTTTGAAGACAATATTCATTAATTCATTGTCAACAGTTTTATCTATATTATTCGAATTTGATAAAAATCATTATAATTCAGAGCATATAATCAATAGTAAAGCTGAAGTTAGTATTCTCAAGCGCAGCCCGAGCTGTCCGGCTCTAGCTGCGCCTTCTAGCCAACTTTATTCACGTATTTATACTATAAATGTTCACTTTGTTATTAGGGATACTGATGTATAATAAATCGATAAATAATAATCAAAGTACCTTTTCAAGTAATTTTCAAATGGATCTCAAAACAAGATTAGTTATTATTTGATTGCTTATTGATTTGTTATGCATTAGTAGCGCTAATAACAAATTGAACATTTATAATATAGTTATGTCAATAGAGTTTTGATGGATAGACCGGGCACCTCGAGCGGCCGCCGCTTGAGAATGCTACCTCAAGCATTTCTTTTTTTCAATTTTACATATAATATAGTTTCTATTGTCTTCAATCTTTAGTTGATTTCCTTCAAATGTAATGGATGATTTTCGTGTTTGTATTGATAAAGTGAAATAAATTTAAAAGTTAGATTTATAACTATTCCAATTAGAAAAAATCAAGATATTGTTAAACCACATTATATAATATTACAACCACAGATTTATGACAATATCTTGTATTTCCATTCAATATGGATAACTACTACAATATTACCTGCACAACTACAGCACTCAACAAGTGTTAATTTTTCCATGAATGAGACATCTTTTTGAACAATCTGAAAACCCCTCAACTAGAATTGAGTAACGTCTTAAACTTTCAACGGTTACATGAATTCTGACTACAAACCTTTCATAGGGAAATTTTTGGATATTTCTAGCTGCTTCAAACTATCCAATGGAAATTTTGTAATAACGACGGCCAAATCGTAAACTTCACCAAGTTTTGACGAGTAGATAGCTTTTCCTGGATTTCTAGATGTTCCACATCTCACAACAACGTCACAACCCTGAAAAGTGTTTAGATTAATATCCTACTGTTGAAAAGAGCAAATAAAATTGGAAAAACGAAACTTTAAAATACTGTAGAAAGTATAAAACAACAAATATTATATACAAGTCAACTAGAAAAGCGATGAAATATAATTTCGAAAGATAATGAAAATAAGAAAAGCTGAAAAATTTGGGGAAATTAAAAATAAGTATGATGTTTGAGTATAATTAGTACTGCGAGTTATCATACAGAAGGTCTAATGAAAAATTTAGTTGATCAACTAAAATTAGAGGCTTTCTGTTTGACAAATTCAAAACTATGGGTCGATTCATATAGTTCTATACTATGAACCTTACAAGGATAATAAATTATTATTATTGAATTCAAATTCAATTCAGTTTCCTTTTCTGGAACATATGCAGAGTACGAATTTACAACAATTTCATAACAAAATCAATTGAAATAACTAGTTATCATAGGTACCCTAAAATAAAAAATCATTATACTCCGGAAAATAATCCTAAAGCTTACAGAAACCTATTTGGGCAAAAAAATCACCCATAAATTTACAAATATTACCATTAATACGTAAAAATGAAATTAGACCAACAATCAAGCAAAAATATAGCTTACTACAGAGTACGCTTCGCTCGCCTTCTCGTTTGAGGGCTCCGCCCCTGACCCCCGACAATATCAGCAGTGTCAGTGAGTCAAACAGGCTCGCTTTGCTCGCCTGCATTGAACTCTGTCAGTAGTAGCTGAGACAAACAGGCTCGCTTCGCTCGCCTGCACATTCCGTTAAGAAGGGATTCAAAATTTATTGAACACAGAATTTCCAGACCTAATCTGGACCAGTTTACCAAATTTCAACATTCTTTACCAATTTATTCTCAAAAATCCAAGAAAAATTCCGAAAATTAGTAAACGCTAATATTGAGCGTAACCTTGGGACGTATATCGGTCATAGTTTGAAACTTGATTTAAAATCTTACAAATTAGTTCATCTATTATCTCGCTGAACTATTGAATTTTACAGTAAGGATTGGTAGTATCAAGGCGGAAGATATGCAACCCGCAAAACATCCACAATTTAAAAAAAAACTGATAACTGGCATTATCTTGAACGGAATTCAAAAATATTTTAACTCAGCATTTCTAGACCTTATCTGAACCTGCCTACCAAATATCAACATTTTCCACCGATTGGTTCTCGAAAAAATTGAGAAAACACAGAAAACCTATAGAAAAACTAAAATATTTGGCGTATCCTTCAAAAGTTTTTAAAATCCGTTCTTAGCGAGCGTCTAAACGTCCAACTGAACATGCATGCCAAATTTGAACGCATTTGGTTCAGTGGATTTTCAGTTCTGGTGATGAATGAATGAATGAATGAATCAGTCAGTCAGTCAGTGCCATTTCGCTTTTATAGATATAGATTGATGTTTCGAATAGTGATTCATTCGATATTAATCTTAAGTTGAAACATGTAATAGTATCAGATATTCTGATAAGAAATTATATCAATAGTTTGAGTACAACGGCGAAGGATAAGAGACCTTACTGTTCTGTAGTTGACAACATGAGCACATGTCATAATGACTCCAAGTCTTGAATTTAGAACAACTCCTGAGCCCCAGAGATTATCCATCTCTATTCGAACAACTGAACTGCCAATGATATCTATGAAAATATTTTATTCATAAATAAAACATTCCCAAATAGAAAAAATATACAGACTTTACAAAAATAAAATAATACAATGGGAAACAGGGGTAAAATTACCATAAAGTTGAAATAATAAAAAATCAAGATTCTAAAATAAATAGGCTACCGTACAATGATCTAGGCACAATATTTACTGAGAGAGTAGATAGAGTTTGTGTACTTGGAAATGAACTGTTCCTTCACATGCAAAATTGAAGGCAATAAAAATTTATTTAATTTCTCATCTAAACAAAAATTCAACTAAAGCAATTTCAACACAAGCAACCAAGCATAACTTTATATGTAATTTTGATAGAAATCTTGATCTTGATAGAAATAACTTGATATGCTATTTTGATCTACTTGAGAAAGAAAGGAAGGCTTAGATGAAAAATTTTAAGCATATGAAGGAAAAGAACTACTCAAGAATTTTATAGGAAGACAAATTCTAAGAAAACAATTATCAACAGAAAATTTCTCATTTCTAAATATTGAAAATAGAAAAAATACAGTGTTACCACTGTAAACGTTCTTACAAGATGAGCGATATAAAGAGATTTAAAAATTGAGATTGAATTTAATATTATTGCTGACACCAAGGAGTTAGGCAGTTTCTGTCTGCTCCTAGTGTGCTTCAACAGCTGATGTAGTCTATATTAGAGTTGTAATGTAGCTACGTCCAGATGAAGAGACAATAGATGCTTTACATCAGCTGTTAGTGGGTTACATCACGTACAAGACACAAAACGAAACCGCCAATTCTTAGGCATCAGAAATATGAGTTCAAATCTCATTTCTTTTTATTTTTCAATCATATCTATTAATTGAATCATTTGTGATAGAAAATGATTGTTCATTATATATGGGAAAAGAGAAGTTTTAGAAAATATTTTAAGCTGCTTTCTACAAAAAAAAACTTATTTAGTTGAACTGACTGATTTCTGATCATGCATCAATAAAGTAGGCTATAGAGAGATGAGAGAATAAATATGGCCTATTATTTCATCAAATCATTATTTTCACACTTCTCCAAATATATCATTATCTCGATCTATGATCAATATCAGAAATAGAGTTTTAAAATACTTGATATCCATGCACTTCTCAACCGTTATCTATAGATAAATTGAAAAACTTCAATAAATAACAACTAACAAAAAAGTCATCATGCATATGAGGCATACAACCCAGATAGCACACAAACGTTATAATCACGTGAAAATCACGTTTTCACTTTTAACATTTTCAGGTTATTTTCACGAAAAATAATGGTATAAATACCGGGAAAAACACGTGAATTACGCGTATAAATGGCACTTTTTTTCACGTTATTGAAACGTGAAAAAAATACGTGAATATAACGTTTTTTCATTACCAAATTATAACATTTTATACCATTTTATCACTTAATTTTCACCAAATTATAACATTTTATACCATTTAATCACTTAATTTTCATCAAATTATAACATTTTATACCATTTAATCACTTGATTTTCATCAAATTATAACGTTTTATTACTAAAATTTCACGTGAAGAAGACCAGAAATTCACTTGAAAAACCCCTATTTTTCTAGTACAAATGGCACAATTTTTCACTTTCATCATTTTTTTTTGGAAAAAATTGTCCAAAATTTTATTCCACACAGATAGCCACTATTCAGTTATACTGGAGAAAAGTTGAAAGAATAAAAAAATAAGAGATGATGAATAGAAATATTGATCTTTATTTATCTAATTACTTCAAATACACATTGTATGACATTCACAGCTTTATTTTGTAATTTCATTATAATTTAAGAAATGTATTAATACACAATCTGGGGTGGTGCTTTTGATTGCAATTTAAATAACTCATTTATCACTTAAAAGTGTATTATTTGCACCCAAAAGTGTTGTTGCACCCAACAAATCTGTTTTTTGAGGAATTTAATGTGATGACTGTAAGACAACTGTACTTGAAAAATTTATCAAAAATACATTATTAAGTATAAAAACAAATTTTTGTTAAATGATATAGTTTTAAACCAATGATTTTAAACCAAATACAACATGTTAATACAAAATTTACAAAAACTAAACCAATAGTAGTTAGGAGACAGCTTATAATTATATATGTACAAGATTCACCAATAAATTGCTCTATTTGCTTGCTAGTTTGGCTCTTGTTTCGATCGGTCAATTAAAGGAATGTCTTCTTTGCTCAATAAGACTAAAGACGTTTCTCACTCGAATTATTTCAACACGGTAAACTGATTTATAGAACTCCTGGTATTCTTCAACTTGAAAATCGAAAACATTGAAACTACATATTAAATCATACCTGCAGTTCGACAGAAATCATCGATGACATCACGGAAAAGGCACAATGGTACTGCACAATTATAGTGCGAATGAGGCTGGCTTATCAGCGGTATGCGACAAGCTCATCACAGGTATGCCAATCAACTGGCGTCGGATCTCAGCAAAGCTCCTCCACTGCAGCCGGGTTGTATGCAGCATGTGGTTGTAACTACGATCGGCACGTTCTTCTCTATTACAACTCTTGATACCACTCCTTTGCTCACAAGTAATTTTGGAGTATTCGGCCAATTAAACCCTGCCGAGTATACGGTTTCTCCTACAAAAATAATACAATCTAATTATTCAATATAATATTTTGTATAATTATCATTCAAAATATAGAATGTGAAAAAACGAAGATACTGATAGGTTTCAAAGTTTAGGAACAAGGTGATAAGTAGTTCAGCACCATGGGTATGTTGAAAATACTCCAAGCTATAATTATTTGAGACATCGAATGTGAGGGAACGGAGACGTTAACAGATTTCAAAGATCAGGAACAAGGTGATCAGTACCATGAGTTTTTTGAAGACAATATTCATTAATTCATTGTCAACAGTTTTATCTATATTATTCGAATTTGATAAAAATCATTATAATTCAGAGCATATAATCAATAGTAAAAGCTTGAAGTTAGTATTCAAGCGGCAGCTCGAGCTTGTCCGGCTCTAGCTGCGCTCCTTTCAGCCAACTTTATTCACGTATTTATATTATAAATGTTCACTTTGTTATTAGGGATACTGATGTATAATAAATCGATAAATAATAATCAAAGTACCTTTTCAAGTAATTTTCAAATGGATCTCAAAACAAGATTAGTTATTATTTGATTGCTTATTGATTTGTTATGCATTAGTAGCGCTAATAACAAATTGAACATTTATAATATAGTTATGTCAATAAAGTTTTGATGGATAGACCGGGCACCTCGAGCGGCCGCTTGAGAATGCTACCTCAAGCATTTTTTCAATTTTACATATAATATAGTTTCTATTGTCTTCAATCTTTAGTTGATTTCCTTCAAATGTAATGGATGATTTTCGTGTTTGTATTGATAAAGTGAAATAAATTTAAAAGTTAGATTTATAACTATTCCTATTAGAAAAAATCAAGATATTGTTAAACCACATATATATATATAGGTACAACCACAGATTTATGACAAGATCTGGTATTTCCATTCAATATGGATAACTACTACAATATTACCTGCACAACTACAGCACTCAACAAGTGTTAATTTTTCCATGAATAAGACATCTTTTTGAACAATCTGAAAACCCTCAACTAGAATTGAGTAACGTCCTAAACTTTCAACGGTTACATGAATTCTGACTACATACCTTTCATAGGGAAATTTTTGGATATTTCTAGCTGCTTCAAACTATCCAATGGAAATTTTGTAATAACGACGGCCAAATCGTAAACTTCACCAAGTTTTGACTGAGTAGATAACTTTTCCTGGATTTCTAGATGTTCCACATCTCACAACAACGTCACAACCCTGAAAAATGTTTAGATTAATATCCTACTGTTGAAAAGAGCAAATAAAATTGGAAAAACGAAACTTTAAAATACTGTAGAAAGTATAAAACAACAAATATTATATACAAGTCAACTAGAAAAGCGATGAAATATAATTTAAAGATAATGAAAATAAGAAAAGTTGAAAAATTTGGGGAAATTAAAAATAAGTATGATGTTTGAGTATAATTAGTACTGCGAGTTATCATACAGAAGGTCTAATGAAAAATTTAGTTGATCAACTAAAATTAGAGGCTTTCGTTTGACAAATTCAAAACTATGGGTCGATTCATATAGTTCTATACTATGAACCTTACAAGGATAATAAATTATTATTATTGAATTCAAATTCAATTCAGATTCCATTTCTGGAACATATGCAGAGTACGAATTTACAACAATTTCATAACAAAATCAATTGAAATAACTAGTTATCATAGGTACCCTAAAATAAAAAATCATTATACTCCGGAAAATAATCCTAAAGCTTACAGAAACCTATTTGGGCAAAAAATCACCCATAAATTTACAAATATTACCATAAAGACGTAAAAATGAAATTAGACCAACAATCAAGCAAAAATATAGCTTACTAGGCGGCTCGCTCTGCTCGCCTCTCTAGGGGCTCCGCCCCTGACCCCGACAATATCAGCAGTGTCAGTGAGTCAGTCAGGCTCGCTTGCCTGCCTGCATTAAACTCTGTCAGTAGTAGCTGAGACAAACAGGCCCGCTTCGCTCGCCCGCACATTCCGTTCAGAAGGATTCAAAATTTATTGAACACAGAATTTCCAGACCTAATCTGGACCAGTTTACCAAATTTCAACATTCTTTACCAATTTATTCTCAAAAATCCAAGAAAAATTCCGAAAATTAGTAAACGCTAATATTGAGCGTAACCTTGGGACGTATATCGGTCATAGTTCGAAACTTTGATTTAAAATTTCCAAATTAGTTCATCTATAATCTCGCTGAACTATTGAATTATACAGTAAGGATTGGTAGTATCAGGCGGAAGATATGCAACCCGCAATACATCCACAATTTAAAAAACTGATAACTGGCATAATCTTGAACGGAATTCAAAAATATTTTAACACAACATTTCTAGACCTTATCTGAGCCTGCCTCACCAAATATCAACATTTTCCACCGATTGGTTCTCGAAAAAATTGAGAAAACACAGAAAACCTATAGAAAAACTAAAATATTTTGGCGTATCCTTCAAAAGTTTTTAAAATCCGTTCTTAGCGAGCGTCTAAACGTCCAACTGAACATGCATGCCAAATTTGAACGCATTTGGTTCAGTGGATTTTCAGTTCTGGTGATGAATGAATGAATGAATGAATCAGTCAGTCAGTCAGTGCCATTTCGCTTTTATAGATATAGATTGATGTTTCAATAGTGATTCATTCGATATTAATCTTAAGTTGAAACATGTAATAGTATCAGATATTCTGATAAGAAATTATATCAATAGTTTGAGTACAACGGCGAAGGATAAGAGACCTTACTGTTCTGTAGTTGACAACATGAGCACATGTCATAATGACTCCAAGTCTTGAATTTAGAACAACTCCTGAGCCCCAGAGATTATCCATCTCTATTCGAACAACTGAACTGCCAATGATATCTATGAAAATATTTTATTCATAAATAAAACATTCTAAATAGAAAAAATATACAGACTTTACAAAAATAAAATAATACAATGGGAAACAGGGTAAAATTACCATAAAGTTGAAATAATAAAAAATCAAGATTCTAAAATAAATAGGCTACCGTACAATGATCTAGGCACAATATTTACTGAGAGAGTAGATAGAGTTTGTGTACTTGAAATGAACTGTTCCTTCACATGCAAAATTGAAGGCAATAAAATTTATTTAATTTCTCATCTAAACAAAAATTCAACTAAAGCAATTTCAACACAAGCAACCAAGCATAACTTTATATGTAATTTTGATAGAAATCTTGATCTTGATAGAAATAACTTGATATGCTATTTTGATCTACTTGAGAAAGAAAGGAAGGCTTAGATGAAAAAATTTTAAGCATATGAAGGAAAAGAACTACTCAAGAATTTTATAGGAAGACAAATTTAAGAAAACAATTATCAACAGAAAATTTTCATTTCTAAATATTGAAAATAGAAAAATACAGTGTTACCACTGTAAACGTTCTTACAAGATGAGCTTATATAAAGAGATTTAAAATTGAGATTGAATTTAATATTATTGCTGACACCAAGGAGTTAGGCAGTTTCGTCTGCTCCTAGTGTGCTTCAACAGCTGATGTAGTCTATATTAGAGTTGTAATGTAGCTACGTCCAGATGAAGAGACAATAGATGCTTTACATCAGCTGTTAGTGGGTTACATCACGTACAAGACACAAACGAAACCGCCCAATTCTTAGGCATCAGAAATATGAGTTCAAATCTCATTTCTTTTTATTTTTCAATCATATCTATTAATTGAATCATTTGTGATAGAAAATGATTGTTCATTATATATGGGAAAAGAGAAGTTTTTAGAAAATATTTTAAGCGTTTCTACAAAAAAAACTTATTTAGTTGAACTGACTGATTTCTGATCATGCATCAATAAAGTAGGCTATAGAGAGATGAGAGAATAAATATGGCCTATTATTTAATCAAATCATTATTTTCACACTTCTCCAAATATATCATTATCTCGATCTATGATCAATATCAGAAATAGAGTTTTAAAATACTTGATATCCATGCACTTCTCAACCGTTATCTATAGATAAATTGAAAACTTCAATAAATAACAACTAACAAAAAGTCATCATGCATATGAGGCATACAACCCAGATAGCACACAAATGTTATAATCACGTGAAAATCACGTTTTCACTTTTAACATTTTCAGGTTATTTTCACGAAAAATAATGGTATAAATACCGGAAAACACGTGAATTACTGCGTGATAATGGCACTTTTTTCACGTTATTGAAACGTAAAAATACGGAATATAACGTTTTTTCATTACCAAATTATAACATTTTATACCATTTTATCACTTAATTTTCACCAAATTATAACATTTTATACCATTTAATCACTTAATTTTCATCAAATTATAACATTTTATACCATTTAATCACTTGATTTTCATCAAATTATAACGTTTTATTACTAAAATTTCACGTGAAGAAGACCAGAAATTCACTTTGAAAAACCCCTATTTTTCTAGTACAAATGGCTACAATTTTTCACTTTCATCATTTTTTTTGGAAAAAATTGTCCAAAATTTTATTCCACACAGATAGCCACTATTCAGTTATACTGGAGAAAAAGTTGAAAGAATAAAAATAAGAGATGATGAATAGAAATATTGATCTTTATTTATCTAATTACTTCAAATACACATTGTATGACATTCACAGCTTTATTTTGTAATTTAATTATAATTTAAGAAATGTATTAATACACAATCTGGGGGTGGTGCTTTTGATTGCAATTTAAATAACTCATTTATCACTTAAAGTGTATTATTTGCACCCAAAAGTGTTGTTGCACCCAACAAATCTGTTTTTGAGGAATTTAATGTGATGACTGTAAGACAACTGTACTTGAAAAATTTATCAAAATACATTATTAAGTATAAAAACAAATTTTTGTTAAATGATATAGTTTAAAACCAATGATTTTAAACCAAATACAACATGTTAATACAAAATTTACAAAACTAAACCAATAGTAGTTAGGAGACAGCTTATAATTATATATGTACAAGATTCACCAATAAATTGCTCTATTTGCTTGCTAGTTTGGCTCTTGTTTCGATCGGTCAATTAAAGGAATGTCTTCTTTGCTCAATAAGACTAAAGACGTTTCTCAATTGAATTATTTCAACACGGTAAACTGATTTATAGAACTCCTGGTATTCTTCAACTTGAAAATCGAAAACATTGAAACTACATATTAAATCATACCTGCAGTTCGACATCACGGAAAAGGCACAATGGTACTGCACAATTATAGTGCGATAATGAGGCCGGCTATCAGCGGTATGCGACAAGCTCATCACAGGTATGCCAATCAACTGGCCGTCGGATCTCAGCAAAGCTCCTCCACTGCAGCCGGGTTGTATGCAGCATGTGGTTGTAACCATGATCGGCACGTTCTTCTCTATTACAACTCTTGATACCACTCCTTTGCTCACAAGTAATTTTGGAGTATTCGCCAATTAAACCCGTTGAGTATACGGTTTCTCCGTTAAAAAATAATACAATCTAATTATTCAATATAATATTTTGTATAATTATCATTCAAAATATAGAATGTGAAAAAACGAAGATACTGATAGGTTTCAAAGTTTAGGAACAAGGTGATAAGTAGTTCAGCACCATGGGTATGTTGAAAATACTCCAAGCTATAATTATTTGAGACATCGAATGTGAGGGAACGGAGACGTTAACAGATTTCAAAGATCAGGAACAAGGTGATCAGTACCATGAGTTTTTTGAAGACAATATTCATTAATTCATTGTCAACAGTTTTATCTATATTATTCGAATTTGATAAAAAAATCATTATAATTCAGAGCATATAATCAATAGTAAAAGCTGAAGTTAGTATTCTCGCGGCAGCCCGAGCTGTCCGGCTCTAGCTGTGCTTCCTCTAGCCAACTTTATTCACGTATTTATATTATAAATGTTCACTTTGTTATTAGGGATACTGATGTATAATAAATCGATAAATAATAATCAAAGTACCTTTTCAAGTAATTTTCAAATGGATCTCAAAACAAGATTAGTTATTATTTGATTGCTTATTGATTTGTTATGCATTAGTAGCGCTAATAACAAATTGAACATTTATAATATAGTTATGTCAATAAAGTTTTGATGGATAGACCGGCACCTTTAAGTGCCGCCGCTTGAGAATGCTACCTTCAAGCATTTTTTTCAATTTTACATATAATATAGTTTCTATTGTCTTCAATCTTTAGTTGATTTCCTTCAAATGTAATGGATGATTTTCGTGTTTGTATTGATAAAGTGAAATAAATTTAAAAGTTAGATTTATAACTATTCCTATTAGAAAAATCAAGATATTGTTAAACCACATATATATATATAGTACAACCACAGATTTATGACAAGATCTGGTATTTCCATTCAATATGTGATAACTACTACAATATTATGCACAACTACAGCACTCAACAAGTGTTAATTTTTCCATGAATAAGACATCTTTTTGAACAATCTGAAAACCCCTCAACTAGAATTGAGTAACGTCCTAAACTTTCAACGGTTACATGAATTTGGACTACATACCTTTCATAGGGAAATTTTTGGATATTTCTAGCTGCTTCAAACTATCCAATGGAAATTTTGTAATAACGACGGCCAAATCGTAAACTTCACCAAGTTTTGACGAGTAGATAACTTTTCCTGATTTCTAGATGTTCCACATCTCACAACAACGTCACAACCCTGAAAATGTTTAGATTAATATCCTACTGTTGAAAAGAGCAAAAAATTGGAAAAACGAAACTTTAAAATACTGTAGAAAGTATAAAACAACAAATTATATACAAGTCAACTAGAAAAGCGATGAAATATAATTTCGAAAGATAATGAAAATAAGAAAAGCTGGAAAAATTTGGGGAAATTAAAAAGTATGATGTTTGAGTATAATTAGTACTGCGAGTTATCATACAGAAGGTCTAATGAAAAATTTAGTTGATCAACTAAAATTAGAGGCTTTTCGTTTGACAAATTAAAACTATGGTCGATTCATATAGTTCTATACTATGAACCTTACAAGGATAATAAATTATTATTATTGAATTCAAATTCAATTCAGATTCCATTTCGGAACATATGAGAGTACGAATTTACAACAATTTCATAACAAAATCAATTGAAATAACTAGTTATCATAGGCACCCTAAAAAAAAATCATTATTCCCCGGAAAATAATCCTAAAGCTTACAGAAACCTATTTGGGCAAAAAATCACCCATAAATTTACAAATATTACCATAAAGACGTAAAAATGAAATTAGACCAACAATCAAGCAAAAATATAGCTTATTAGCGCAACCTCTTCGCTCGCCTCTCTGCCTAGGCTCCGCCCCCCTGACCCCCGACAATATCAGCAGTGTCAGTGAGTCACAAGGCTCGCTTCGCTCGCCTGCATTAAACTCTGTCAGTAGTAGCTGAGACAAAGGCTCGCTTCGCTCGCCTGCACATTCCGTTCAGAAGGGATTCAAAATTTATTGAACACAGAATTTCCAGACCTAATCTGGACCAGTTTACCAAATTTCAACATTTCTTCACTAATTTATTTCAAAAATCCAAGAAAAATCTGAAAATTAGTAAACGCTAATATTGGAGCGAACTTTGGACGTATATCGGTCATAGTTCGGAAACTTGATTTAAAATCTTCCAAATTAGTTCATCTATAATCTCGCCGAACTATTGAATTATACAGTAAGGATTGGTAGTATCAGGGCGGAAGATATGCAACCCGCAATACATCCATAATTTAAAAAACTGATAACTGGCATAATCTTGAACGGAATTCAAAAATATTTTAACACAACATTTCTAGACCTTATCTGAGCTGCCTACCAAATATCAACATTTTCCACCGATTGGTTCTCGAAAAAATTGAGAAAACACAGAAACCTATAGAAAAACTAAAATATTTGGCGTATCCTTCAAAAGTTTTTAAAACCGCTCTTAGTGAGCGTTCAAACGTCCAACTGAACATGCATGCCAAATTTGAACGCATTTGGTTCATGGATTTTCAGTTCTGGTGATGAATGAATGAATGAATGAATCACACAGTCAGTGCCATTTCGCTTTTAAGATTGATATATCTATAGATATAGATTGATGTTTCGAATAGTGATTCATTCGATATTAATCTTGTTGAAACATGTAATAGTATCAGATATTCTGATAAGAAATTATATCAATAGTTTGAGTACAACGGCGAAGGATAAGAGACCTTACTGTTCTGTAGTTGACAACATGAGCACATGTCATAATGACTCAAGTCTTGAATTTAGAACAACTCCTGAGCCCTAGAGATTATCCATCTCTATTCGAACAACTGAACTTTCAATGATATCTATGAAAATATTTTATTCATAAATAAAACATTCCCAAATAGAAAATATACAGACTTTACAAAAAATAAATAATACAATGGGAAACAGGGGTAATTACCATAAAGTTGAAATAATAAAAAATCAAGATTCTAAAATAAATAGGCTAATGTACAATGATCTAGGCACAATATTTACTGAGAGAGTAGATAGAGTTTGTGTACTTGAAATGAACTGTTCCTTCACATGCAAAATTAAGGCAATAAAATTTATTAATTTTCATCTAAACAAAAATTCAACTAAAGTAATTTCAACACAAGCAACCAAGCATAACTTTATATGTAATTTTGATAGAAATCTTGATCTTGATAGAAATAACTTGATATGCTATTTTGATCTACTTGAGAAAGAAAGGAAGGCTTAGATGAAAAAATTTTAAGCATATGAAGGAAAAGAACTACTCAAGAATTTTATAGAAGACAAATTCTAAGAAAACAATTATCAACAGAGAAATTTCTCATTTCTAAATATTGAAAAAAAATACAGTGTTACCACTGTGCAAACGTTCTTACAAGATGAGCGATATAAAGAGATTTAAAAATTGAGATTGAATTTAATATTATTGCTGACACTAAGGAGTTAGGCAGTTTCGTCTGCTCCTAGTGTGCTTCAACAGCTGATGTAGTCTATATTAGAGTTGTAATGTAGCTACGTCCAGATGAAGAGACAATAGATGCTTTACATCAGCTGTTAGTGGGTTACATCAGTACAAGACACAAACGAAACCGCCCAATTTTAGGCATCAGAAATATGAGTTCAAATCTCATTTCTTTTTATTTTTCAACTATCTATTAATTGAATCATTTGTGATAGAAAATGATTGTCATTATTATAAAAAGAGAAGTTTTTAGAAAATATTTTGCGTTTCTACAAAAAAAAAACTTTAGTTGAACTGACTGATTTCTCATGCATCTACAAAGTAGGCTATAGAGAGAGGGAGAATAAATGTCTATTATTTAATCAAATCATTATTTTCACACTTCTCCAAATATATCATTATCTCGATCATGATCAATATCAGAAATAGAGTTTTAAACACTTTATATCCATGCACTTCTCAACCGTTATCTATAGATAAATTGAAAACTTCAAAACAACAACTAACAAAAAAGTCATCATGCATATGAGGCAAAAAGTGGAGGTATAAAAAGAGTTTCTACATGCCTAAAAAACGTTTAAAATATGAAAGAACTCATTCAATAATCAGATTACAGTGTGCAATTAATCATTAAATAAGTTTTTGAAACTTATAAACCTTTTTTTCAGAATTTGCACAGATGAGAGAATCAATCCAAGCATTAAATCAACTGAACCGAGATAATGTTTTAGAACAGTTTCAAATTGACTGCTGTTTCCAGACCACATATTGTTATTGTACATCTTTTTCAATAATCATCCCTATTAGAGAGTCTTTGTGGCCATTTTGGAACCTTAAAATAATTTCATTTAGATAAAGTTTACTAAATTTAATCAATTGAAAATAAAATCTAGTAAAGCCAAGGTTCAATAATTGATCACTAACCAAACAATTATTATCTCACATCATTGGTTTTCAATAAAAGAATCCTAATAGAGCCTCAACACCCATTCTGGAACTTGAGAATAATTTTATTCGAATGAACTAAGAATTCAATAAGACAATTAAGAGGTGGTAGTAGAGGAAAACTGCCGAACGGAAAAATAATTACAAGAACAATGTAATTTTTATCAATCTTGGAGCAGATAGATTTATTTATGGACAGAATTCACACCCTTTTATCCATTGGAAAGATAATTCAATTCTCCAGGGGGGACTTTTACTTTTATGATTTTAAGTTCATTTTGATAATTATTGTATAATTAATTAGATAAAAAAATATTGAACTCTAATTATTGAAATAAACTTAAATCAAAAAGTAAAAAGCCACGCCCCTGGAGAATGGAATTTTTCCAATGAGATAAAAAAAGGGAATTCTGTCCATAAATAGAGGCCTTCTGCTCAAAGAGATTGATAAAAATTACATTGTTCCTATTGGAATAATTCTGCCGTTCGGCAGTTTGGACTACTACTGCCCACTCTTAGTTTCATACAACCATTAATAATATTACAATCCCATATCCTGAATACTTTTGGGGAAATGATCCCTAGTAAAGAGCTATGGAGGCATAATATAGGGCTAAGAATAATATTTCCACTTTTCAAGATATCATTTCAAAATGTGTTTTATTCAATACTGATCCCTTTTGTAGAAAAATTTTATAGGCCTGAGAATTCAACTGATTATTCAAACTTGAGATAGTTCAAAAAATAAGAAAAATGGTAATAAAAACCAGTAAATGTATTGGAGAACAAAAATTTTTAAATTTTTATTATTAAAGGCTAGAGAAATAGTAGTTTTAGACTTAGGTAACAGGTATCTGTAGTTTATTTTGCATTTCATTATAAATTAATTTTTCAATTGTTTTGTTAAATACTGAGTTCCCAAGCATCTTATTCTCAAAAATAGTTCAAAATTTAGTTGCACACACCGCAAAATGGAGATCCTCCACCGATGGCAAATGTACATCTGTGACAAATATGCAACTCTCTCCTCCGTAAATTTGACTCACTATACCAGACGACCATGAATTGAAAAAAGACGAGCTAACAAAAGGAGAATATTCCACCACAACATCCATACCCTGCTTGGTGATGGATGTGATTCCAAAAATTATATAAATTATTAGAAATATTAGATCTTGCTTTTTAAAATTTCTTTTTAATACCACAAACGTTGAACATATCTGAAATACATCAAATATAAAAACCCTTTCAATTTGTTGGAATAAAAAAACCTGATAGAATGTTTTTCTTTAATGCCTCTACACCATGTCTGAAAAATCGTTTATTTGAATTCATTTTCACTCAATTTTAGTGGTTTTGATGATTTAGTTTTTCAAATCTCTTATTTAGTAACGAAATTTGTTCCTTTGATAGGAAGTTATGATTTTGTATCAGAGTTAGATGGAATATCAGAAATATGATCATATTCGAAAAAAAGGATCATTCACTAGTTAAAATACATTTCCGGTCTGAATACCATTCAAGAAATATCCATTGCTGCCTCAATGAACACTTACTCAGTCCCAAACATTTCTGAAAAACGATTACAGTTAATTATTAGGCTATAATTATTATTAATGAATTCTTCCAAAACCATTAGCAAATTTGGTTCTTGCTGCTCGTTAATTTCACTACATTAACATAATCCAGACCTAGTTTATTCAGACAGTTATTTATATAAATAAATTTATTTATTTATTTATAAAAATTCCTTATTTGTCATAATGCGAATTCACATCAAGTTGAAAATTGTCATACAAAGAAAAAATGTTTCATAATAAAAAAATTTTAAAGTGGTGACCAATACTACTCATGACAGAGGTCGTTCCCAAGGACTGAGGCTTCAGATTGGCAGGTCATATATAAATTAAACATTTTCACAATCGAAGTGTAGAGGTGAAGCGATCCCAAGGAATGTGATAAAATGAGAGCTCAGTCGAGCAATCGCTACTGTAGAAAGTTCATAAAGAATGTTACCACAAATATAGTAAAAATGTATTAGTTTTCAAATGAATTTAGAGACCTAAACATAACCTACTTCAAATGAATTTTTCAGAATAATTCATAACTTTGAACTTCTCCTGTAGGGTTTTATATTGTCTAATTCATAAGAAAGATAGTCAAGAATTTATTATAATCAGGACAATGAACCTTTAAGAGTTAAAACAGTATATGAATCATCTCCTAGATTAAAAAAATTTTTTTCTAAAGACATTAATCAAGTAACCATCCTTTCGTCTTTTCAATTGAATAACTTAAAAGCAACTCAAGTCAATGATTGATAAATTAATTAATTAAATTTAGAAACTTTGTTACTACCAGTGAACAATGATTAAACGCTGTGATGTAGGTAATGCTACTGATTTCAGTGGATAAATTTCCCATTTTTCTAATGATTTCAGTGCAAAATAACATAGCCAATGTACTGTACAGATAAGACCAGAAATTGTAAAAGAATCTGGGCTCTCCAGATTAATAATTACCGGTAAGTTAATAGTAATAAGATTTTTTATTGAGAGAAACTTCACTCATCATGCTTTCAAAAGAGGGTTGAGTTGTTGGTTGTTGATATTAGGCTATACAAATCCAAATTTAAATACTAGCACAATGGGCGTATCCAGGGGGCAGGCCCCCCAGAAGTTGTCATATTTTTTTTTGTTATTCAAAATACATCCACCAAGTGAAGAAAATAATATGAAATTGAATAAATATCAAAATGAAATAATATATTATTATTATCATTAAATTTAATAAATTTAGAACTTAATTTGAAGATTGCGAAGTCAATACTGGGTCAAAACTTCCATTTCAGTCTCCAATTGAATTATGTATTAGATCATTTGATAATTTCATCTTGACTCTCCAAACATTCATTGGAAACGATTTTCAAATGAGAATACTCTTGCTCTCTATGACACTTCTCCATCCTTTATAGTTTATAGGTTAGTCATTAACAAAAGATTTGAATAACAATTCTTTGAGAAACTCAATTTTTTACTTTTTCTCTAGTTACTCTTTCGGAGCAACTCCTATTGTCCCATGAGCGTATGTAGGCAGGGTTGGTTTTTATATTTTAAGCTAAATTATAAAGATTTTGAAATCAGAGACCTACAGAAGTTATCTTCCATCTGAAATCCAATTCACCATTTGAATACTGGAGAAGTTGAATGATAATTCCTTATATTATTTCTCAATCAGATCCTTTGAATCTGGGGCCCGCACTTACATTTTTCAACAATCTCATACAACTGAATAGCCATTCTATAAGCTATGTGATATAGTCCAGTAATAAGATGTTCAAATTTTTGTTAAACTATAGTTTGTAAGCTACTTACATCCATCCATTAATATAAAAAATTGATGGGTTAAATATTTACCAAAAATAATTTACAAATTGTTTGATTGTATAATAGCCCAATTGAGAAATTGTTCTTATTTTCTATTTTCATGATAAAATGCAAGGCTTAATTTGTGATTTCTTAGTACTTCTTTGTAAATAATAAAATTTCTTATTTAAAAATATGGAAGAATGATGGTAATTTAATATCAAGTAGAAGTTTGAAAATAACTCAAAATGAGCTTTGTCAAATTTTTTTTTTTTGGGGAGGGACCCCGACCCCCCTCATCAATTTTCCGCCTCTGTAAGAACTTTTTAAATTTTACAAATTAAGCACTGATATGAGTAAATATTTAAAATATATATTGTAACTGATCAATATTATGGTTAACAACCCTCCCCCCACCAGAGAGAGGAGAGAAAACTTTCAAATCCCGCTGATAAAAAATTGCTTGCCCTCCCCAAGAAAAATCCTGATACGCCCATTAGGACACCCAAAAAAATGATTTTTCTTTTTGGTGCCCCAGAATTTTCTTTTTGACTAGAAAATGGAATAGTTGAATAATCAATAAAAAATGGTAGGTGTAATATTCTTACCAAAATTGAATCACTGGATTTTTTGGCCAGTGTCAATTGATAGATAAGCAAATTAGCCAAATAATGTTATCGTAAACTTTTTCAGGAGTTCTACTATCTTGATTGCAGGTTTTGATTATCGTCTAGTGACTGACTCCTTGATCCGTAAAGGTGTAACTCTTCTTTTAATACGATGATTTATTTGAACTTTGTTCTCATAATACTATGAGAAATAAACTTATTATTGAAATGTGGATCAGAGCAGGAATACAACAATATTATTCTATAATCACTCACATAGTAATAAATCACTCATCGATAATGAAACTTGAACCCTAAAGTTCTAGTTTTAGGGTTATGTTATGACATGATTTGCTATTATTTTTAAATGGTGGCTGCCATGGCTTCGAAACTATTTGGTATCGACTATTGATGGTATCGCCTTGTGTGAAAGGTGGCTATCATAGTATTGTACAACAGAAACTTAGAACTAACATACCTCCTAAAACCAGAGCTTCATAGAGTATAATTTTACAGAAAAGGTAAATAATTATTATTCTTATTTTCTCTCCCTTCCTCTTCCTCTAGTAAGTATCAGTGCGTACTGTCACGAATTGAGCCCTGACAACATCAACAAAATAATCAATTCGATTGTACCATTATGTTGTATCAATATTGAGTGGTGAGATTTACCATAGCTTCCTTTAATAGAATGGCCTTGGCCTTGAAATTGGTAACTATGTAGAGTAGGGAATTGGGTCCATTTAGAAGCATTGAAATCATTTTTCAATCAGCTGTTCTAACGGATGTGTTTCTTGTGTGCGTTCTCACATTTGACAACTTGCTACAAATCATGAGCTATTTTGATAAATAATTGTCTATTCGTATTCTTTCTTGCTAATCTTTATCACGACCTAGTATAAAAACACAAGAGAAATTCTATACAAGGAGTTTTATAAACGTTTTTCATGGAAATTATGCTAAAAAGAGAGAAAAACCAAGTCATCATGCATGATTTGTATCTGTACCTAATGCTTTCATATGAAAATACTGTGTCTACAGTGCAACGTACGTTACCATATATTAGGACAGGGCCTTCTATTAAAGGAAGCTATGGATTTACCTGATTTTTTATGAGGAAATCTCAAGATCAGAATTTAAAAAGTCAAAACCCTCAGGGTCTAGAATGAATCCACGCCCAGATGAAGCAATATTGTAGAGGATAGAGCTGTAATACACAACAGGAAAATTGGTTCATTACATATGTACATGTGCTATCATAGGCCTACTATACTGCCATGTTCTGTTTTTTCTCTTCTGGTGTGATAATGTACCCTGAAATAAATTATATAATTGTAAAATTTTTCTTTTTCATAAGAATTAGGTGAATTCCAGATTTTTAGATGACAATACCATGTACCTATGTTCAAATAAATTCCAACAATATTTTTATTGATAAAAATGCAGTTTTGAATCCATCAAATTAAACTTACAATTGTTACGATTGCCTAACCATCTGTAATTTATTTGTGAGCAAATTTTACATCAGTAGACAATGTTTTTTATTCTTATAGCTAGACAATTGTCACATTGTCAATAAAATTTTTAAACTGCACCATTATAACACTAAATGGCAGGCCTCTTTGTACGTTTTTCATCATATAATACAAAAATTTATCAGAAGCGTCCTATATACACAATATATAATATAAAATTGAGCTACTTGCATCAATAAATTAATATTTGCATTTTAAAGATTTGAAAGATTGGAAAAAAAGAAGAGGAGAGATCTCCACCTAGCAGAGATAATGACAACATTTAAATTGTTTCCTTTTGCATGATAATCACCGATAAAAGTTTGTCAAAAAGCAAATAAAAAATAAAATTCTTAATCATAATTTTATTTTTAAAGAATGACCAGAGAGAAACAATCAATATAGATTTTATTCAGAAATGAACCACTTCTGTATCTGAAAATTGAACAATAATAATTATTATTATTTATTAGCAACAAAGGTATTATGTAATCATTTCAATTATTATTGTTTGTATTTTTCATCTCTGTTTCCAAATATTTCCTTCAACACTGCAGAATATCACTGATTGAGATCAATTATTGGAAACATTCTTCAGGAGGTTCAAGTATGAGTAAGCTCCTTGTACAATCTGAAATTATAAAATTATATAATTAACTGAGTAGCCTGTGTCTACTGACGAGAGACTTAACACTATAAGGTGAATGAATTTTTCATCCACATTTTTATAGATAAATCGGTTCATAAGGATACTGCGATTTTATTTTCATTTATTAGCATACATTACTATTCAGCCTAAAATTATTATAACACTGTCCAGAGTTAAACACATGAATATACTGAAATAAGTATTATAGAATTCAATATATTTTATTCTGATATCATCAAGCAATAAATTATGTAACTTACATCTACTCTATCAACGACTAGATAGTTAACAGTGGTTTACAAAATGACGAATTTAGTCTAGAATTCATTCTAAGTTATATTATCGGTACCGTACCAAAAATAGCTTCTAAATGTTTTTCCACTCACCACTCTCAAGTTATTTCGATTGAGTGTGAAAACATTGAATAATCCAAGTTTTGGCAGTTTATTGTTCTGAATCATCATGAAAAGCAACATTTTGTTCATCCAGTTTGGCTTATTCAACCAGTTGCAGCCATAGATAAGGTCATTTCTGATTTTTTCACCCTATTGACAAATTTTAAAAAACGTCTTAGAAATAGAATTATCGTAGAAGATGTTAGTTATCACATACTTACTCAATAAATAATCAAAGTATTTTTGGAATGGGTATCACAGTATCATATTCCAAGGGTACTGCGTATTCATTTATTGAGTAAGTATAGTCTATGCATTAGTAGCCCTAATTACAAAGTGAACATTAGTTATGATATCTAACTTATTCAAAATCTTCTACACCATGAAGTGTAATGAAACACTAGGCTAAACCAAAAAAATCTCTGCTATCTTTCACCCATGTATTGTTTTACCAAATTCAGTAGCCTACTTATGATGCACTATCCTTACTCCTTTCTACTCTTACATGCAATGTTTCCAATTAAATTTGAAATTCTCTATTTGCTGTATTGATGGATTGTCCTTTATTTGTTGGGCAAATCCTGTTAGACAATAATTATAATCTATTGGGGTATTATAAGTTGAGAAAAGCTGCAACATTCCTTGATGGGTTATAGATTTCATTCTACCAATGAATTATTCAGTTGAAAATTTTTTTTGGAGTAATAGAATTAATAAAAGAGCATTCATCAATCGAAGTTCAATGAATGATCAAGGTAGGCCCACGGTATTTTATTTTTTCTAATACTTCCGATAATGTTGATAGAGAGTGAGGCCTGTCTCAACCAGTAACAGGCTTTCTTACAATAAACCAAATAGTTTTGTCTCTTTCTAGCCAATGTAACAGCAGATAATTAACTTATTTCATAGAGCAGATAGGCATAAACTCTGCTGCTCAACTTCTTATATAATCTGAAATTATTGATATGATGATATCTTATTTGAAAATAAGGAAAATCAAGCTGCAATTATTTCCATAAATAAAATGCATGAAATCGTATTAATCATTCTCTACATTAGAAAATTATCAAGGAGATGATGATAAAATTCTCTCACCTCATCCTGTAGCTTTTGTCCCAAATCACAAATGAAGAAACAATTCATCACAACTCCAAAAATCACAACTCCGTGTTTCATCTTGAATGTGAACTCTCCTCTCTGCGAAAATTTATCAATATAAAAGCTGCCGGTACTATACAACATAAGATGGGTAGTAGAGTCATTTACAGTATATGATTGATACCTATTAAACAGTAGCTAAGATATATTAATTTATAGTTAATCCAGCAAAAAATCTACTTTGTCAACTGCCTGTATATATAAGTTGAGAGAATAGTGAGATAAAAAAGAGATTGAATGAGAGGAGTAGAAAATGAGATGTGTGAGAGGAGAATAAGATGAGAGGTGTGAGAAAGAAGGGAAAGTTATGGGAGGAGTATGAGATAAAAGGAATGAGAGAGAAGAAATGAGAGTAGCCTAGTATGTAGAAGTATAAAGATTGATAGAGATTGTGAGGCAATAAAAAATGTCAACTTTTTATGTTTTTATATACTGTATGTATATTGTGTGAATCATGATCTCCAAACTCATATAGTGGATCAGTATTGTTTCCAAGACATGATATTTTCACTCTTGCTAAATATTTGAAGAAGAATTTCTCCACCAAGAATTTACTTAAATTTTGACCTCTTGGTATATCCTGTAGCAATCTTTTGATGATTTCAAAAGAGTCAAAGATAATATACCGTTATTTATTCTGTTCTGTTGTTTAATTATTTAGAAGAAAACACTTATTCAACTTTCTTTAAGATATGATATTATCATGATTCCTTCCTCATCTCAGAGTAAGTTCATTCGGAATCTCACCAATATTCACCTACCATGAAGCTGAAAATTGACAAACAAATCTGCAGACAGGAAAATGTGTTGAAATAGAAGAGACGAAATTTGAGTCCAGAGTTCAAAATACCAACTTTCCTGAAAGTAAAAAATTGAAATTGGTTTGTAATTTGAAATTCTATAATATTGATTTGTTTTGTTTATCAATAAATTTGTAATTAGAAAATTTTATTTTTCTATTATTAATTTTATTGTAAATCGTTTGATGATCATTTTTACTTTTTTAAAAATGGAAAATTATTGTGAATGAATTCCAGATCCATGAAAATGAGTTTAATATCTTCAGATAATATTCAATGTCAGTACAAGTACAATAATGTAACACGATATTATAATTATAATAAGCGAGTGGCATACAGTATTGAACATGGATTATAGAATATTATCTAATTTTTTTAGCTTAATTATTAGAAAATTATGTAAACTTATTACACAGAGTGCCAAAAAAACATCATAGATATTTCTAGGACAGCGACAAGTATTGTTGCACTTAACATGTTTACAATATTATCAACATTATGAATCCTTGAGGATATATTTGTAAATTTTTTCAAGTTCAAACTTCTTCAATAAAATTTTCATATTCCTTTTGAATTATGAATTTCTTATGAATAAATTATGATTGGTTTCTATTTCCATCTTGAAATCAAACGGTATTTCATTGTTTATAATATTTTCCCGCTTGAATTCAACATTCAATATAATAATTATATATATTTCCATATTTTTCCTTTTTTCTCAACTCAACTTACCTAAAAATAATCTGATGATGTACTGCTATATGACGCATTATCCTTTTCAGATCAGCATCAACCTTTTCTAAATCTTTGCTTCCAATTCCTCCATTATTCTTTTCTTCAAGAAACATGTCAATCTCTTCGAAATTCAGATGAAATAGTTTCATCTCGGTTAAAACATTATTAACAGAAAGTAACATGATTTTAAACACTAAAATAGTTATAACAGCAGAATAAAAGAGATACACAATGTTCAGACAAGTTGAGAACAAGTAGTGATAAATTGTTGAAAAAGTTAGTGAGATTGGATAAAGATTCGGTACAAATATGATGAAAGGTAGTCGTAAATCCTCGATTTTTGACAATTTTAGATAGTAGAAGATAATACTGACCGCTGGCAGAGTCATGTAACCGATGAAGAGACATCTTAAAATCTTTTCAATCAAGATGATCCCATCAACTGTTGCTTTTTCCATCATATTAACCATTTCTATTTTCTTTTCACGAACCATACTGAAGAAATTGTACATCTCGAACAAGTAATACTTCGACCTGATCATGTTAATCAAGTCAAAGGTTCGGTTAGACATTAGAAATAAATCTGTGGAAATTGAAAAGAATCCAAAAGAGTAGGTGAGATTTTCCATGGCTGCTACCCGTGATCCAAAGCTCCATTCTTTCCAGCCGAAAAACATTATTGCAATTGATTGACTGATCATGTAGACGGCTATTGATTGGAGCAGCTTAGCCAATAGTGTGGATGTTCTACTCGGTGGCTGGAAATTCAGCAGTTCCAGTGTGCTGATTATAGCTGATTCAGCCTTTTCCATGCTGTTCTGCTTCTGCTGCTGCTGCTGCTGCTGCTCCTGCTTCAAATGGTTGTTTTGTAAAAACCATACCGTAAAATTTTATATGAATAATATCTATATCTATATAAGCGAAATGGCACTGACTGATTCATTCATCACCAGAACTAAAAATCCACTGAAGCGAATGCGTTAAAATTTGGCAGGCATGTTCAGTTGGACGTTTAGACGCGCGCTAAGAAAGGATTTTGAAAACTTTTCAAGGATACGCCAAATATTCAAGTTTTTCTATAGTTTTCCGGCGTTTTCTCAATTTTTTCGAGAACCAATCGGTACAAAATGTTGATATTTGGTAGGTAGGTTCAGATAAGGTCTAGAAATGTTGTGTTAAAATATTTTTGAATTCCGTTCAAGATTACGCCAGTAATCAGGTTTTTCAAAATTGTAGATGTATTGCGGGTTGCATATCTTTCGCCTTGATACGACCAATCCTTCCTGTAAATTCAATGGTTCAGTGAGATTATAGATAAACTAATATGGAAGATATTGAATCAAGTTTCAAACTATGTCCGATATAGTTCCCAATGTTACGCTCAATATTAGCGTTTTACTATTTGTCGGAATTTTCAGAGTTTTTCTTGGATTTTTCGAGAATAAATTGGTAGAAAATGTCAAAATTTGGTGAACAGGTCCAGATTAGGTCTAGGAATGCTGTGTTCAATGAATTTTGAATCCCTTCTGAACAGAATTTGTTTTTCTCAGCTTATACTGACAGAGGTTATGCAGACGAGCGAAGCGAGCCTGTTTGACTCACTGAAACTGCTGATACTGTCGGGGGTCAAGGAGCCCCCTGGCTAGGCGGAGAAGGCGAGCGAAGCGAGCCTGCCGGCTAGTATACAAATATAATAAATTTATTCACAAGTGATGAATGAATTTTGAAGTTATATTAGAAATCATAAGATCATAATTATTATTTTGAAAAGAGAATAATTATATAGGAGCCTCTATAGCGGATACAACCTCGCATTCAATTCATCCTGATATATATATCAGGAGACATACATCTCAATCTTTCCATTGGAGAAATAAATTAAATTCCCGTCTTGCCGGGGTGTCTTCTTTGTTTGTATGTATTGTATAGTGGAATGATTATGAAACTGGCATCCAGCTGGTAGTCATAGGCCCTTCATGGGCTGTTGAGCCATTGACAATCAAACAAAAAAAAAAAAAAACAATTGAATTGAATAGGTATATCTTGACGTTTTTACTAGAATTTTTCATCATCTACTTCATAGAATTATTTTTAAATGCTTTTATTCATTGAGACTTGACATAATTGAATTGAACTATCAGGGTCAAAACTCAACAATAGGGTTAAGACCCCTCTCAGAGTTGCATTCAAGATCAAAATTTCGATCATTTGCCCCAAAAGGTCTTTAAAAATTAAGATTTCTCACAGAATTTGTCTCAAAGTTGGAAAAGGTGGACTTCTTACAGAACTTTTCCAACTAACATTGAACTGAGAGTTATTTTGCTTTTGGAATAGGATGCTGCTTCAATAGATATTTTGGCGATGTTTAAAGAAAACTAGAAGAGTAGAAGAATAACTAAGATAAGTGAGAAACCTACCATGACGAGCATTGCAACCAGCAGAGATGATAACAGCAGGCTATGCTGGTATCAATGTACTAATGCAAGCTCTGTGGGGATTGGAGACTCCTTTTAAAAACTTCTATAAACTTCTTTTAATTATCTTCTCCCTTCCCCCTTTGTTTCGCAATCAGAATTGTTATATATAACCAAAATTACCGTATTCCGAATACCAAGTTCTTACTTCGAATCACCCTCCCTGGAATCTGTCTTGTTCTGAGCCACGCTTTTGTCGAGATTGCTTCTCCACTTTTCTCTGAAAACAATAATCATCCACCAAAATAACAGGGAATTGAGCTACTGTCAACTGTTATTATAAGAAGAGCGAAATATTCGAAGCAGTAATTACACTGTGATCTATTACAACTGTGATTTCATATCTGTAATTACATAGAATTATTACAAGAACGATAATCTGTGTTCGACAAATCTTTCTAAATGATTTGTGTCAGAATTGAGCTATTTTTTGACTACGCCATGATTTGTTTTCTACAGTAACTACAGATTATAGTGGTGGTAACAGTAGGCCTATAGTAGATTACTCACTCAGTACTCGAAAAATATTTCACTCAGCATCACTCTAGCCCAATTTTATCCACCTATTTGATGGAAAGATTCAATATCTTTTAAATGGAACAAACATTTATAATTGTAAGTTCATTGTTTGGAAAAATAGTTTTGCGGAGAAAATATGAAGGGAATGCTTTTATATCAAACAAACATTGTTACCACCTTCTCATTCAATTACCAATGATCTTCATTCAATTTCAATGGTGATCTCACATTAATATCTATAATTTTTCCAAAGAGTATAATATAGTCATGAATTAAACATAATTAATTTGGAAAAATAAGAGTTCCTAGAAGCCTTATAGATGATTTAAAGCGTTTTTATTGATCCTCGAAGTAATTTTGAAACCTCAAAAGTTGAGACAGATTTCAAACTCTTTAATGAATGAAATTACATACAAACTTCAGATACTCCCGTTTTAACATGGCTTACATAGACATACATTCAGATTAAGATTCAAAGTGCCCCTTGAAATATACATTAATATTGATACAATATTATACTATTCCTATCAGGTGCAATAATATTCCTATTATTCTCTTCGTCAACCCTTTGTGGGAGGAAAGGTTTTCCCATTAGTTAAAAAGGATTTCTCATACATGAGTTCAAGAGAGATTTGATTAGATCTACTATAAATTACGGTACGGTTCCGTATGTAGCAATATTTATCAGTAGTCTATAATATTATATCTCTTGAATGCACTATCTTATCAGTACTGTTCAGTATTGTTAAAATTGTGCAATTTCTGTCAATGAAATATATATTTTTTTAATATCACAGATAGTCTAAAGTACCGGTACCTAATATTAAGCCTGAAGTACGCAGTCTCGGCTTGTGCGGTGGCGCAGTCTATCGGATGTTTCAGGAAGCTTTGCGGCTCATGAGTCGGTTTTCAGTTAGGCGGGAGACAGCCATTGGTGCGTGTGTTCTTTTCCCCTGTTCTGCCACGTGAGGTTCATTCATAGAAAGCTTGCGAAGTTTTTCCGATTCTAAAGTTTCCTTTTTGATGAAAAATGACACAAAACTCACACGTTTTGAAGCGATTCGATAATGGTTCCAACCGTTAGTGACTGTTGAAAAATAAATAAAATTAGATTGTAATCAACTTATTGTAATAATAATCATTATGGTAATGTCTGAAGGATCCATCGTGGAGACCGCTTGAAAATGCTGAAACCAACTATCAGCTGGCTGATTTTCACTATCTTTTTCCATCATTATATGGGTGAGTGGATCAATTTTATTTCTCCCAACATGTTTCTGATCTCCCCAAGGTTTAAATGTTCTATACCCTATTCACGATCACTTGCGACGAAATGAACAAACTTTTTGCGCGTTTGTGCGGGTAAAGGGAAGTATTACTGCATACGATGGTCGGCCGCAGTCGAACAGCTGTAGCTAATCACAGTTCTTGGCTTTTCCTCAAGCTCAAAAAATAGCTACCTGTACATGCAAAGTGAGTGTGAATAGGGTATAGAGTTGGCTATGAAAAAAGCCGTAAGACAGTAAGCAGATGAGTATTGGAAGTTTGAAATTTCTGCGTAGAACTTTTGAAACAGTTTGAAGTTTTTTTATAGTTTTTAGAGGGATGGATGAGATTGAGTGAGTTATGGAGGTAATAACTAGGATACCTGGGAACGGCTAGGGTACGTAACCATTTATATTAAATAAAGTCGATAACCTAAAGCCAGAATCCACCAAAAACAAAAACTGGGTTCAAGCGAAAGCTCATCGGTTGATTCCAAATGGGTGTTATAATATTACTTTTTCTTCGTCCAGACTCAACCTTGATTAGAACCTTGTCTTCACTTTGATGAATTTGATTCCAAGTAATCGACCAGCAGTCATAACTGGAATTTACTCCATCATGAGGCGTTTCAGATCCAAACAGAGATTAAGATTTGGATTTGGATTTGAATTTGAGATTCCATAGTGTGCTATCCTGATGCTCCCCGATTGAAAAATATCCGAGGCAGGTATTCAGTGAGGAAGGTGAGCCCATTCTAATTCGATTCTTCCTAATAATTGAGTTTCTGCAGCATTCAACCCTTATTATGAATTTTCCCCTAGATAATTTGACAGTGAAGTCACCACCGTCATCAGCTGCTATTGATGTCATCAGGAATCAACAGTAATATACATTTTCTGTTAGACTCCAGGCCCACTGGGCCATCACGTAATCCAGCTCAAATTTATCTTGCTTTGGCCATATAATATTACATACATACATTACTTTTGACCACATAATAATATTATGATAGTACATTTTGTAGTTTATGTGAAACCAGTTTTAGAAGTGACTGGACAATTTTTACATGTACAGTATTCGACATACCAATTTTGACGTCAACGCTTAAGTTCTTTGTGAGTTTGTTCATTACAGAATTTTTAAATGGAAACCAAAATTTATGAGAAGCCCATATCTCATCAAATTGACATATTTAGGATATAATATTATCAAAATTTCTCAATAAAATAGTTGTTTTCCTTAAACACTTGTATTTCAAAGTTGTTCTTGCGGGTGTTGTATAATTGGAAACTATTCAATCACTCACGTTTATCTCAACTGCATTGAATAAACAAATATTAATAATCTTTAAAGGTTATCATATTCAATACAACCAAATCACTTTAATAAGAGGTATTTGGCCAAAAGCCATAAATTCTCATACAGAACCCACAGTCCCCGAACCAACACTGACCGAGCCGAAGCCACCCCCACCCCGCCAGAATGACCTCCCTGCCAGGACGCAGACCATACAGCAAGCGAATAATCATCAACTATAGGATAAAGGTAACTTGTGTCTAGCACGTTGATCCTCTCAACCATAAGCCAGTCTTCACAACCAATTGAAGGCGCAGATTACCTTTGAATAACATGCAGTTAATCAGTTAGAGTGTAATGCAACAATAATTACTATTCCTCCAGATACTGGAAACGACTGACTATCTTTACTAACGACAGCCAATCTCCCAAAGGAGGAGTATCACTCTAATTGGGTGTAATCAATTAAAATAACAAATCACAGCGCCCTATACAATTTTTTTATTCGAAAACTATTAGTTCACACTTAAGAGAGGCATTTCAAGTGTTGAACAAAACTATAGGTGTGTTCTGATTAAAAAACTATGACGGGGGCTGTGACTTGTTATTTCGATAAATAATAATTATTATGTATCCATTGAATGGTAGCCCTAAAACACTGAGAACACAATTTGAAAAATGTTTGTTCAAATTTGGAAAATAACTTTTCAAATAATGCTATATTGATTTTGCCACACTGCTATTCAAAATGCGTTATTTCTCCGTGAAGAATAAGAACATTTCTTAAAAGAATACAGTATACTACACACCAGATTAGTGTTTTCAGAGGAGAATTTGTCAGTGTATAATAAGGTTCATAAGGAATGAGTGCGTTATTTCTGGTATTTTTATTTTAAAAGGTGAAACAGAAGTTTGCAAAGAGAACTCCCTATGTGAGAGAATTAATTACAGTTGCTGCCAGCCCCAATCCTATCCATCAAGATAGTGAACCTCTCAGTTGGCGTAGCGCTACTTCCTTTCTCCCTCTCCTCTCTCATTTTCATTGATACTTTCCCATTAATTTAGCCTGGTCTTCTACAAGTCAAGTCGAACTTTCATGCGGCCAATGATACTTGGCTAACCCTTGGAAACCCTCTTCTGCTCAAAGATAAATTTCTCCAAGGATTCAGTATAGAATCCTATTTATAAGAAGCCTATTCTCTCACAGTGTACACCTAGCGAAGTTATTATCAGTATGTATGATGTGAAGATCCATATCCTACTTGGAAAGTTGGAACTATACATGGAAAATATAGATAAAATGAAAAAATAAATCAAATACCTTTTTTTAAACTTTAAATAGCCCTAAGTTTAAAGTTTAATGAAAAATATATCTTGAAATGTAGCTCATACACAGGGGTGCTTATTGTGGATCTTGATTTGGTAATCCTGAAAGCCCAATTTAGCTATCTAACTTCAATCATGAAGTTTTCTCATCAAATACTGTATTTAAACTTTGTAAAACTATAACTAAACTTTGAGGGCTGTATATTTATATCTAGTGAAGACTTAGTTCTCTTAGATCTTATTGATTCTCTAGTTTCGATTCAATCTATCGTTATATATGCTTACCAGTTGATTGTATAGGAGGTTTATGTCAGTGATGTACCTTATACCTTATGTCACTCCACGACCGCATGGGTGGTTAGTGGGAGCATTCGCCAGTTTCAGCAAAATTATTGTATCCTGTACGAGTGTAATATAAATATACGAAATTTTGAAGATATTATTAGAATTCATTGATAGAGAATCAACTTTAAATTACAATAAAACAATAGTTGTAAACGTGACAGAGTTCACGACAAACGCATTAACGCTTTACCATGTGAATAAACATCGTAGACTCATAATGTGTCGGTATTTCGATTGAAAAAACAATAACGAATTCTAATTTTCAAGAAATTGTCATAACAATTAATGGGAATATTAAAATATCAAGATAGGTACCGCATTCAGTAGTTATTCAGTAGGTTTAGGGTGTAGGCTACATCATTATCAATCTCTGATAAATTGAAACAAGTTGTAGAACTTTTTCACTTTTCAACTTTAGTTCAACAGATAGGCTATTGATAATAATAATAATTGAAAGAGAAATAGTACAAACCTAGTTTTTCTCTTTCAGATTATAATATCTATCATTATAGATCATTGTAATAGTTTGTAAATGATCGATTGATTGATTGAATTGTGAAACAACCGAGCCGGTATCTCGATATTACATAAATTTTTGGCTATGAGAATTATACCGTTGTTATTCAGTTGAGACAGCAGAACCAGATAACCAGTAGTGCAATCAGAATCAGATAACTAGTGTGAATGGGGCATTTAAAAAATTATTATTTTACACTCCGGTGAATTTTTGAACGAAATCTACTGCGATGTTTTCAACTTCATGCTCCTATTTTGTAGGCATTGAATTTTATTCTAATATTCTTTACGCCGTGAAATTCCACCACCCACGCTTAGCTCAAGTTCATTATATTGGAAAGCTCTTTCGTTTGAGGAAAAAGGCCACGTTATTTTCTCTGAATAATTCATTTCAGTTGTTGAGATTTGAATAACTGGGAGGAAATCAACAAGGGAAGATGACTACTTATTCCTATTGGATTCTTATAATTGATGCGAAGTGGAGGGTTGGATTCCAGGAAATATCTGAATATCAATAATAGGATCAGGTTCAGAAGTGAGAAAAATATAGACGGATTTCCTTGTAATCACCGTTCTCATTTTTCTTTTAGGACAGATGCTTATTAATCCTACCTTTCTGGAGTGGAAGAAAGACAGCGCTAGTTTCATTTCCTTTTTCGTTGGGGCGTTTATTGCGCTTCGATAAAGACGTTAAATTGAGTAAGATCTGATAAGAGTTCATTTTCTAGACCGGAAAGTGTTACGTCAAACTGAGAAGAACACGAAAGAACAAGAAATGGCCTGAGTTTCCCAGCAGTCAGATAGTATCTGATCGAAAAGTTGTGGCCAATAGAGTTCTTGAGTGGTGTGGCCTCTAGTACTCGTCAAACCTAAACCAGGAGTAGAGTGCTTGTTGTGGATAGTAAACGGAGGCCAAACATAACCAACCGTTTGATGGTACCGCAGTTAACTAGAAATAGGTTCTTCCGGGTATAGTCGCGGCACGCTATGTTTCACTCTCTTACTCTATAGATATATAGCTCTTCTATAGCTGCATTGTTTTCTCTTGCTCCATTGCTCTACAGTATTTCACTTTCTTACACTATTGCATTATATCGAACCATCGATTCAGGTTGTTACTTTGACCCAGTCAACTCAGTCAACCTTGGAAGATGCATTTGAAATCGAAATTTGTATTTTACTCATGATCAAGTGAACTATGAGCAGGTTAAGGGTTACATTAAGGATTGAATTGCTCAAATTTTATTGTAAAGATGAGGTTATAATAGAACTGAATCAAATAATTTGAATGAATGCAAAATTTATTGTAAAAACTAAATGAAACAAATCAAACTTTATAATAAATTTCGATTTGAATTGAAACAACTTTGGACAGAATGAGGGATGAATTAGGAATATATTGAGTACAAATGTTTCTGTATGATTTGTATAAAAGCTATCACGCTGATAATATTGGATCCTTCATTGGATTTTAATTCGTCAAAAGAAATGAGAGCAGCCGAACACAAGGCTGTTTTTGGCCGACTTGACAGCCAAGTCAGCCCCTAGACCCATGTAAATCAATGTGCACGCACAGTGGAGCCCGCACTAGAGTAAACCGCATGAAAACAGTCCAGTGAAAGTTGTTGCAGAATAGTCAATTCAGCTGATTATAAATAAAAATGTATTAACATTTTCATAATGTACCGAGAGAGCGCCGCTACTAGTACTTCGTAAATGCGACAAAAACAGCCTCGTGTGCGCTGCCCTAAGAATTTGCGGTTGCAGTAATCAACTTATTATCGTCGAACTCAGGTGTGCTTAAGGTGTGCTTTGTTTCTTATTCTTTACTTATTTATTTATTCATAGCCATAGAATAATATCCATCATTGTTCTCCTTCTTTGTTTCAAAATGGTATATATCTCCACGATCATCAAGAGCTTTAGTCTTTTCAGTTTGTGAAGTTTAACTTATAGTTGCACATAATTTTCACAAAAAAATGAACAAATAAGGCAAGATTCATCATTCGTGGTAGTTAGTGTAGTTTTATCCGTTACTCACAATAACAATGTTTCGAGGTGAGAAATACTTAATATTCGAAGTTGAAGTTGCTTAATATCTTCAAATCTCTTCCCCTATTCAGACCACTATGCACAGAAAATCCTAGTAGTTGAAATAAGTTTACGGTACTTGAATGATTATAATGGTATAGTAACAGCAAAACTCTTTCAAACTTTTCTCCTCACTCTGTATTAAGAACAAGAACTTGCAAAGTACAATAATCAAATTAGTGGTTGCATGCAAATGATAGAAGCTTTTCTTTTCAGCTATTATAACGGAACGTAGTTTGTAGAGCTCTTAGGTAGAAGTGTAAAGCACTGGCGGCTCAACAGGTGAAGTGCGCGTATCTTTTACTATACAGCACTTCACCAGTTTCGTGGGCACGAGCCAGTGGTGTAAAGTTGTTGTGAATTTTCCTGCAATATCGGATAGAAACGAAAAGGAAACTCAAAAGAAGGGAATGAAGAAACTTTTTTTAATTAATTAAAGCCAGCGCCCTCAGTATTTATTTTTCATTCTCTTCAGGAAGCATTTTGAAACTCTGTGTAACTTGATGGCAATGATTCACAAGATTCCAAAATCCATTTTCCTCAATTCACAAGCTACACCTTTCCTCAATAATTCCAGTGATAATTCACTCTTTTTTGGCAAAAAAAAAACAAACAAAAAAAACACTAAAACATAATACTCTTTGTCGTTTCTCGATCAGTTGAAGCTTAATTACATCAAAAGAGCAATTAAATTGGTTTTGGTGTACAGATTTTTCCTCTCAATTTCCTTAATTAAACATAAATGTTCTCCTGAATAATTGACCTCAATACTGACCCAATAATTGGAACACATTAGTATGTGAATAAGAGTGATTAGATTTGTAATAAAAACTAGAATGTAGGTCACCAAGTGCAGATTTTCAAGAGAATTGAACATCAGAATCAAGTCATAAAACTCAAACACTATACTATGGTAGTCAATGACTTCTGATCTTAGATATTAAATCTGAGCTGTTCCATTATGTACTATACATTTTTCTCTTCCTCACAAATTTACTTACTAAGAAGTGTTGACCATTCAAGAATTTCCGATTGAATGAAACGAATCTGGGTTATTGGCTTATAAAATTTAATGATAACTTGTTAGAACGTGCTCATTATTTTTTCAATAACCAACTAAGTCTTGGTGACTCAAGTACAGAAATTGCCGTATTTTTGAGTAGATCTTGACGTCTAATGCGACACGAGAAGAAAGAATTTCCAACTTGAGTTTGCAGAAAGCTTTTAAGCCGGCAGATCGAACTGCTTCTCACATTTCTATAGTCTGTCCAAGCAGAGAACACATCCTGGCAAGTAGGAAAATGACTACAGCTCGGTCAATATTAGTTCGAAAATTATTAATTTGGTCTCAGTTTGTAGAAAACATTTTGCTTTACAATTTAAGACCAAATTTATAATTTTCGGATGAATATTGGCAAAGCTGAAGCCATTTTCCCATCTTGCCAGAATGCCTTCTTTGCTTGGACAGACTATAGCTGTGTACAGTAGTTCGCCTTGCAACTCGCCCGTATTGAGGAATCGCCCAACTTAGTTTTATTTGTTTTCAAGCTTAATTCTATTCATTGCGCGCTTGCTCTTCTTTGCTCGACGGATCGAGAACGTTCGACAACAGAAATTATTCACTAAAGCCTGTCTCTATCCGGGTATTGTTCCTTGGCCACCAGAATCGATATCAGAAATAAGTTTCTTCTTATTAATGTCCGCCAAGAATTATCCATTTCCACCACTGTATCTCCAATAATGGACTCGAGCATTAAAACAAAATAGCCGTTTGGCTTTCCTAAGCTACCATATCGAGTTAGTTGGAATTATTCCTTATTCAGAAGTAGGCTACATACAACCGTGGTTATAGGGATTGATTTCTCAGATGATTCATAAAGTTCTAGAAGTTCTCACAGTCAAACGTGGTTGGATAGATTCAAGTTTAGAAGCATACAGACACATGTACCATAAATTATCCAAGTATTTCATATATTTCAAAATTCTACTGCTTTTACAACTTTTGATTGAAGAATAAAGAAGGCAGAATTTGATGGAGTAGAATAAAGTGGTACATACAAAACATCAAACAGAATAGATGTTATCAGTAACACTTATTTATTTTTCTAGAACTGGTCTGGGGTTATCCGGGTCTTTAAAGGGTTATCACTTAGGTTCCAAGCCTTTTTCAACTCAATGTCATTCATCAATAAGAATCGAAATCGGTTCCAGGTTATCCAGAACACATTTGAAGCGGTAGGTCATTCATATCACATCCTTGTTCTTCTCATTACCCAGTTCCAGTGATAATCACAGATTTTAATTATCAATGCCAAAGAAGTATTGAAGATACTTATATTATCAAAGATTCATAGTTGATGGACAAACTTGTCGTAGGAAGTTTGTGATGAAATCTACTCCACTTTTACTACTGCAACGTTACCACAGCATCACATGCGAAACGATTCGACTTCATGCTGGAAATAGGCTGCCTCGAAAACTCATAATTTGTCATCTAATCGAGAATTTTCAGTTGATTAGCTTTGGTGCTCTTCCCACACATTCAATTAGCGCCGCTCAATTTGCTGATTAGAATAGAGACTTTTATGTTGAGGGGAATAAGATTGAAAGTATCCGAATAGCCATTTTCCCTCCACCGCAAATTTTTCTCGGCACAAATAATTTCCGCAGTTTGATAGCTACGCTACATATAGGTATCGCACTAGCGTCAAGATGAGAATCTAGGACAATGTTTACACAGAAAGCAATGAAAACAATCATAAAACAAAGCAGTATAACTTAATACGAACAGATTAGTTTTTATCAGTGGAGAGAGATCAGTCGCGGATTCAGTTCAGCTTTATTTCTTATTTTACGGCCGGGTTTTGAATTCATCTAGCAAACGGGAGCGTCTGGCTGCATAGAATTTATGAACATTATCGGTATTTATACCGTTGAGTCTGGCAGAGTGTATCAGCCGATAAAACATTTTGTGACCTCCGTTTCCATTTCTCTCCCCAGAAGCTACCGGTGCATTCTAATGATTTATTTTATTGTAGCTCACAACTAATGTGCTACAGGCCTAAACCTGTGCAGTTTTGTGTTTATCAAACCAGTGAGATTGTTATCCTTTTTCTGATTTTTTTCATTTATTAGGTGTCAGTTTGTGGTATTGTCTAAATATCTGATCCGAGCCACTGTCCAACTTCGAATTAAAAAAATCTATTATGCCTATTGGCTAACCGAACCATGGCTCATAAAAAATAATTTACAGGTTTGTTTTTATGGAGGAATACACTAAATAATGGAATTTCTCATTCACAAGTTCCTGATTCTGAATGTGAACAAACTCATGCAAAGTTAGGCTAGCACATTTATAACAATACAATGCCACAATAACACAATGCCGAAAATCGTGAGAAAATTTAATTTATAAAAATAGTTGAAGTAACCAATTTTTATAGTATTTTTTGAAAAATTTGTTCTACCATAATATGCCTCTTTTTATTTCCTAATATCAGTTATTATTTTCGTCATTATTCTCGACGAAATTGGTTGCCATATATCATTATTCTGTAGCTTTATTTTAGAGACAGATAATTGGATTTATTGTAAACGTACTTTCAGTCACCCAAATTCCATCACTATGAAGAAATAAATCCTATCTACACCTAAATCCTAAACATCTTTGGAATCCTAATCTCATCTATTTTAATATCTTTCCTATCTATCATTCCTCTAATACTTTCCTATCTATCTATTTAGTTCCTACACATTTTCCAATAGCTTCAATAACTCTCAACAGTTATTGGTAATATGATGTCACCATAATATCCAGTGAGATAATGCTTTCCGAAAATTTCATTGACACGAACAACAATAAAGAATCAAGTCTCTCAAAAAAACGTTGGTGCGTAGTTCCAATTGATGATGCTCCAGCACTCTTATCCGCGAAAGAACGAAAATTGAATGAAGCTAGCTGTCGCCATTTGAATAGACCGGGAAAATTCAATTGAACTAATGGCGAGCAGAGAGTTTCACTTGGCAAATGTAGATTCTGCAGCACTTATTCGTTTTTAATAACCGGACTCGTTAGTGAGCTGGAGCTGGAACTGGAGCTGGTGAGGAGGAGGAACTGGATCTGGAGAGGAGGAGGAGGAGGAACCGCGAGCAAAGGGCTTTGCCGCCTGCTTGCCAGTAATCGTACTTTACCTACGGTATCCCTTTCTACCGCAAGCCTTTGAAAAATAAATTCACCGTCCATTGAATTCTCGTTATCAGCAAATGCTGACCTCAACAAAAATTCTCAAGTACTTATGGAAACATCAATCTTACGGCTTTTTCGAGAGAGCAAATCGAGCAGAGCAAAACTCAAGAGCTGACTTTGAGGATAATATGTTTGGTAGAAATGTAATTGAATTGATAATCCTCGAAAAGGAGTTTTGATACGAGGGTGAACTGAAAAGCTCAAGGTAGTACGTTTTGTAAAATTGTAATAACATAATCAGATAAATAGCACTGCTCCTTTTGTAGAGAGTTGTGATACGAAGTTTTACTGAATGATTAATTTAGAATTCTACGAGGTCTATTGAATTTGATTTTTCTTGGAAAAGGGGCACATTTTAACTTATTTTTATTATTATTCCCTAGTAGTGATAGATCGGTGATATCACTATAGGTATTGACATTGGAAAATAATGGGAATGTCTTTGAAAGATTGCAAGATAATACCTACAATATCCATTTTCGGCGAGCAGAATAATGATGTACATAATAACAGGTTTCCCTTAACATAGATTGAAAATCCAATTCATATCTTTGATATCACTTCTTTATAGGTTTTAATAGAGTTTAGTTGCAATATCTAGCGATAGTGTGGTTTTAAACTCATATAAATCAAATTTGAATTTCAAATAAATATAGGAGCTGACAATCTCATCAACGCTAGGTATATGAGAACTGCTCAACTTATCACATTTGATATTAAATATCTTTGAATGCAAAGGAACATGCATACTGTCAAGAAAAGGCGAAATGAATTCTTTAAATAATAATAGAGCTAATAATAATGATAATGGATAATTAAGATCAAGAGCAATCACTTTATTATCAATCATGAGGAAATAAATGTCAATTTGTGCTTGTCTATTATATGCCGATTATTTAAAAAGGATACAGTTTTTGAATTGCTCGTTATCTTTATCGATGAAACTTCATTTCAAAGACTTATGTCAGATTTTTAATTGGAGATTTATGAAAAGGTTAGCGAAAACAACAAGTGGGGTGAAGGGAACAGGAAACTAATGAGTTTTCAACATGGCCTCTTTACGGTCCGTCCTTAATCTGTTGATTCCAGTTCACAAAACAAATATTAAAACTCGCGAAGAATGGAAAATGAAACGAATCCAAGCAGATAATTCTCAATCGGAGCGAAACAAGCGTGATGCTGAGTTCTCCTTGTAGTTGCAAGGGTTCGAATTTGTCTTTCCAGGTTTAAAATGGCGAGGATGAGAGCTGAAAATGTGGATTGTCTCGAGAGGACAATTAAAAATGACAAATTCCGATGTCAGAAAGCGGTTTCCTTGTTCTGGCAAGTAGCTTCGTGATTTGTTCCGCTCATTTGGATATCTTGCTGTGTTTAACACTGGAGCGAAATCCCGACGTTGGTCTGAATTAATTTTCAAGAAGGGATTTTCTGCGTGGATATTCTGTCCTGGCACAAGAATTTATCAGTATAAGTGACACATTTATTATTGAAATTCAAATCCATTATCCTTATCTTCAAAATTTATGTCATACTCCATCCAGCAGCTAAACTCTTATTCAGGTTAGGGAAACAGTAGAGTCCATTGGAATGGATTATTCAATGCACTAGAATTCATCAGCGTAATGCAGCCAACCACTTTAGGGCATTAATACCGTTATTAAGAATGGGGATTAGCCTACTTTAGGTAAATAAACTTGAATCTTTCCCCGTTATTAGCGAAAATTTCAAATTCCGAGTTCAATTGAATATAACTAATTATTTTTATATGCTGTACATTCATGGGGATGAGCATGAACGTTGAGAAATTAGATCAATCCTCTACTATTGATTCTTTTGGAGGAATTCAGCTCTTATCCCATTTGAGATTGTTATTGTTATTGCGGATGATTAGATTCTCTCTTTTATCAAATTTATGGTCATGGATCATATTCAGTTTATTTGGGTATCATTCTGTAACGGAATGTCTCAACACACAAAATAAACTTTTTCTCGAAGATTCCGAGATCCGAGGTCTATTTATTGACTGAGAATGAAATTCTTAATTCTCTAGTATCAATTTTTTTTCTGCGGATTTAGTGATTCATTTGAGATTGGTTTGTGATTTTATATAAGAATAACTTTCAGAAGGGATTCAGTGTGTAGAACTATGTTTGTAGTGCAATGCAAATGATAGAAAAATAACCTCAGTTTCAAGTTTGAAGATAGAGGGTGGTAAATAAGAGAACTAAATAACTTTCAGTGCTAAGAAAGAGTTTTCAAAGGATTATGAACTTTCAAGCCTTAGGGCTCTTTTGCTTTTTATCACTTAAATTTATTGCAAAAATGAATGCATAGAATAAGTGGGACTTAAACAAGAGTCTACATCTAAGAAAAGTCATAAAGCCTTTTGAACTTTACTTTCACTTCTTGAATTGTTGCTTTGAAGGTAGTCTTTGCAAGCAAAGAAGACATTCTGGCAAGATGGGAAAACGACTCCAGCTCGATCAATATTGGTTAAAAATCATAAATTTTGTATCATATAGTAGGACACATTCCTATCTACAATTTGAAATTATTTCTATAATTTTTCAACCAATACTGACCAAGCTGGTGTCGTTTTCCCTTTTGCCAAAATGTCTTCTTTGCTTGGACAGATCATAGAAAGCGGAGCGTGTCGTGAGTAACATACATACGTAATCAACCTTTTGCCTCACCTTCACAAGGCCTTATCACATTATACTCGAGTCACATCAGCACAAATTTGTGCTGCTCAAAGAAGCAAAGGTGATAACAAAACAATTAAATACTGTCGTTTCGCACGCGATCCTAGCAAACCACTTCTCACCGTTTAAAGGGCACGAGAGCCAAGGCTTCTTGGATTCATTCTGTAGGCTACACCCTATTCCCTCACTGGGTAGGCTATTCAACCCCTCTCCATAGGCTACTCATCCTCTTCACAGTTGCTAAATTATACTAAAGACACCAATTATGAGCATGGAATGTACGCTTGTTTCTTAATGAGTTCTATTCAGCCAAAAGCTTTCGATGAAGTTAATAAAAGGACGAAAATGTATTTTCTCAGGTTTGTTTCATGTGAAAATATGAATGTTCAATCATTTATGGAAGTGAGATTTCTGTGTAGACTACAGCGATTTGATTATTGATTCATGAATGCTTGTTACCAAGTTCAGTACTATTTTTAATTTAGTCAATAACATAAAATAACATTATTTTATCATTGCTTTCAATGAAAATCATAGCACACAAATCACTGGCGACTCGTACCCACGAAACAGGTGAAGTGCCCGTATCTTTTACTGTACAACACTTCACCTGTTTCGTGGGCACAAGCCGCCATCGACACAAATAAATGTATTCAGGTAAACTAGGGAAAGACAATCCTTTATATGGGAGGATGATGTGAATATGAGTTTGGAAATAAATGATATCTAACAGTAAATTAGGATGGTTTTCTATGTTACAATATGAGAATTTTGTAGGCATTTATATATATTTTTCACATAAGCAAGTTGTAGCCAAGCAGGTACAAGGAATTACACAAGAGCTGCAAATGAAAAATAATTCATTTTGCATGGAATGTGGAAGTGAATTTGGATATTACTCAGGCATATAATCGATTTTATTAACGGAGTAATACAAAAAGTATATTTGAGGAAATAATCTTCTTTAAAAAAAAAAACGGGTTCTCTGGTTTTTTTCAGTGTGAAGTATTAGAGTATTTGAGTTATCTTGGAGAATCTCTACTCATGAATTTACTTCATTTCTTTATAAAATAATGAATTTATCAAAGCTATCCTTTAAAACTGCAAAATTGTTGCACGAAATATTACTTGAATTCAGCCACTATTCATTTATTCTTATGCCGTATTCGGTGGGAAGATCCACCGGCACCATAACCTTAATTCCCGACTATGGGAAATCATGGTATTTCTTGATGTTATACACTCTGATTTGAATAAAATTTTTTCAAAAGTTCTTGCGAATCAAGAGAGTCTAAAACACAAGGAATATCACTAGAATCACCATTCACTACCAAAAAAATATCACAATCACTACCAATAAATAATCTATTTCCACCGTATATATTATTTCCATCTCACTCGTTTCTATTTGACCAAAAACCAGGCAAATAAATTTTTACTCTAGCTTGAACATTCTCAATTATCGAAACACCATAATCATTAAGGTTCAAGAGTTCATTCAAGGTACACTAACCCCTATTCCCCAAAGTTCTCGGCTATGCTTTCCATGAATACTGTTATTATAAATAATTAGTCGGGGTGAACTCACAATCAAGCTGGTCTAGTTGAAGTGCAGGAGGCTAGATAGTATAGTATGTTCAAACAAAGAAGGCATTCTGACAAGATGACTCCAGCTCGATCAATATTGAGTGAAAAATCATAAATTTGGTCTCATATTTTGGAGAACATTCTGATCTACAATTTGAGACCACGTTTGTAATTCTTGAACTAATATTTACCGAGCTGGAGTAATTTTCTCATCTTACCTTAATGTCTTCTTTGCTTCGATGGCTGTGCTGAGTGAATGTGGGAGAATCGCATTTGCGGCTGAGGAGACCTGAGGCTGAGGCTGAGAGTGGCCTGCTTCGGTTGCAACGAGGGTCGTTAATGACCTAGCTCGAAGTAGCCGGAACAGGAACAGCGTCCCCCCTGACTCGTTCACTTGAGACGAACAAATTAGTAATTGCACTCGAGGTGTTACGCCTTAGACACCAGCCGAACACACTGCTTGTAGATTCGGTAATGGATTCAGAATTCGATTATCAGCAGACCTGGCCATGAACGAGGCCATGCTCTGAGATCCTTCCTTGCAGGAGATTGAAGTAGTATTCAATCAAGTCGCATCGTTTAGCGGTCTGAATGCATTGGCGAATTCAGCGTGCCAATTACGTTACAAATCTACTATGCAGATCCGGGTAACCGGTCGACCTAGATCTGTGATTAGTTCGAAATAATAAATTTATTGTTGTAAATTATTTTGCAGTGATTTTGTGAAATTTTATCCCTTTTCTTTGAACTGACTTGTCAGTAAATGTTGGAATTGTCAGTGGATGAGAGTCCTTAATCCCACATTAGGGTCAACGTTCAGTTATCTGAAGGTGTTGAACGCCATTTTATAAGTGGAGAGGAAATATTAAATGAACAAGTATCAAACATCGATTTGATATGGAATTTTGAATTTCAATCGACTGAGTTTGAATGAGAAAGAATCAAACACAGATTTTTGAATGGAATTCTGAATCCCAATCGGCTGAATTTTTTATTACAGCATCCCTTGTCAACGCAGTTCAACGGCTTAATTTCAGTTCATCGGCGATAACTTGTCCACGATTAATAAAGCATGCTGCAAGAAAGGCAGCCGGCAATCTGTTTCCTTTGATCGTTGAAGTTAATGGACTATTTTCCGGCGTTTCCCAATTTCATGAAAAGTCATAAAAGGTTACGACTCGCTTCGGTAACAATCATTGCTTCCGCTCCAACTCCTGTGCTCTGTACGCTGCGATTAACTTGCTTTAATTTGTCGACTTTCACGAATACTAACAGCGTCTAAGTAACCTTTATGCTTCCGTCATGACGTGTTTGTGATAATTGAAAACTAAGTTGCACTTCAATAAATCGTTGGACGTGCTAGGAGCACACAGTGATTTCTTCCCCCCCCTTCCATGGGCAAGCTAGTTACAGTTGTTTATTCTAACGTTCCACCTCTCACGAGAAACGAACCTATTTTGAGTATGTAATGAATGTTGTTTACTGGGTTGCTTATGATTACAGAGACTGTATGATCAGTATAATTATGATGAATGCTTTTTCAATGACTTTCTATAAATTGTGATTTGTTGATAAATTAAATGAAAAATCAAATACCCTTTTCAAAAAACTGGAATTATTATTCCACAGACATGTTTCGGGACTCAGCCCATTATGAATGTGAATAAAATAATATTGAAATAAATTAACCACAATTAAGTAAAGTACTAAATAAGTGAATGGGCTGAGTCCTGAAACATGTCTGTAGAATAATAGAATAATATAGAGTCTGTAGAATAATGTAGTACTTGATGAGTGGTTTACTTATTCCAATATTATTTTATTCACATTGAAAATTGGCTGAGTCCCGAAACATGTCTGAAGAATAATAATTCTAAAGTTTTAAAAAAAGGTATTTGATTCCTCATTTAATTTATCAATCATTTCAAATAGCCCTAAGTTTTAAGTTTAATTGTGATTTGTATATGAATCATGATTGCATTCTATGTGAATTCTGATCTACTTATACTTATCACTTCAATTATTGCTATTTGAAAACTGTTTGAGATTCGGAATCCAACTTAATTCCAACTCAACCCAGCTCCGTCTTTCGATATTTCAAAATACTTCTTTGATGACTACCAAGAATTGCGGTAAGGCAATAATGCAAAGTGAATCCAATAATGAAATAAAAACACAGATTTTGTCAATTTTCTACACTGTTTATTTGGCTTTACTATTACTATTACCATAGACTAACTATACATAGAATAGTATATCTACGCTATTACTGTTACTATTTGGCTTATTTGGTTTCATGACCACACAGGTCACATTTTCAAGCTGACTTAAACTTAAACGGAAATATTGAACTGTTTGAAATAATACATGGTAGCCAACTTAATCTTAAGAAATGAAATAGCCTACTAGGCAAAGGCGAAGTGGCTGGTTAAAACTAATCTGTAGAGTATTTCATGTACAAATTGAAAGGTAGGCCTATTACTTATTCAATCCACGAAGTAAAAAGATCATTAGAATCGTGAAAGCTTAAAAAATTGATCATGACATAGAATTGAAAGACTGAATAGTGAGTTACATAGATCAAAATACGTATACTGTATAATATGTAGGAGTTGGTATATAGAACATGGCAGAGAGAGCGAATCTCTTGTTTCACTGAACCACCTTACAACTCAATGTGGTAGATAGCTTGAGTAAAAAGTTCGCCGGTCACCTCGCACAACTCCATCCACTATTTCAAAGGATAGACCAAGCCAGAGTCAAGCAATATCTTGAATGTTTGCTGTAATGTTATGTGGAGGAGCTTGCAGGAGGCTATGTGGGGCGGAATAATCCAGTGGAAATTGTGTGAAGTCATCCATAATATTTATCTATAAGGATAGACTCTATATTATAATATGACGCGTTGAGGATTCCCACTTCTGTGCTTCTTGAGACAAATTTTGTGAGCCGGAAATGTAATATAGTTTTAGTTGCCAACAAGTTAACTTGTTGGTATGATAACCTGATCGATTTTTCATATGATGATTGGAGAAACAGCTAGTGGAGAAATTAACACCTAGTCTACTTACAAAATATATATTTTTCTATTATTCAAAAATCCTTTTTTATTCAGATTTCTATAATTTATATTCATAGTTCTATTTACGAATATAAAATTTCATGTAGGAATAACAAAGCAGTTTTAATATAACCTTCAGACAGCATTTATTTAATTTGCATAATAATTCATCTATTCCTCAAGTACATCTCATATAATAATTAGAGATCCGCAAAGTTCAAATTTGTTTATTATTATTTTTTTTAAATATTGCTTCAACACAGGGTATGATTACAAATTCGATAATTTTTCTTGTAATTCAAGTTTATGGAAAATAAAAATAATGTCATCTTTAACAAAATTTGAACTGAGTAACGTTTTCCACTGATTATAGTCCATTAGTAGTCCAAAATATAAATTCGACAACATTAAAGATCTTAGCCTCATTACCTGGCATACAAAACTAGAAAAAACATCTTTTATTTCCTGATCATTACACATGTTCAAAATGTCATTCAGGCTACCCACAAAATATTTGCACAGATATTTCGTCTGGAACCACTATATTCTATTATAATTCACAATGCAGATAGTATTCTCAAAAATTTAGTCAATTTCTTCATTCATGAATCGAAAAATCTGTCATCAACCATGTTTCACAGAGAAAAATTATATCCAAACATTTGAGAATATTCAACTGATCATGATCTAGTAGACTAAAATCGTTCATGCCATTATATTCCAAAATGGTATTTTATTCGTATTTCCGTTGCATTTTCCCGTGAATCCCATCCTATTTTTCATCTGCGGTTGCTAAAATTGCTCTCCTCCTTTCCTCTCATCCTCCGCTTTTCGGTCCTCTCTCTCCTCCTCTTTGTCAGTTTCACTTGGTTTCTTCACCGGTGAAGTTAGCTTGTCATCGGTATTCTTTTGCCCTCTTATTGATAGAAATCCATCTATACTATTTTGAATGGCTGCTCTCTTCTTGGTCTGTTGATTGATGTGGTTGGTGCTCTCATGTTCTATGATTTTTGGCGATGTTTCCTCACTTCTAGATCTCTTATTGCTAATTTCTTCATGACTAACTAGAGATATTAGGCGACTATCGACTTTCAATTTATCATTAATCATTATTACCTTTCTTCCCTTTTTTAAGTCTTAATGTGGAAAACAACTACATTCTAGTTTCCCGAACCTCTTTGGTTAGATCCTCTTTTATTTGGATGTGTTTGTATTTTTTTTGTTTTTTTAGTGAACTTTTCTTTCTCAAGATAAGATCTCTCACCACCAGAGAGTTCATTTTAACAATTATTGGTGATTGATCCTCCTTATGATTTGTTCTCCATAGATACCTGATGCAGTTCCCATCTATTTCCGTAACCAAACACTTCATTATACCAATTATTTCCTCATTCATTGTTGAAAATGTTTTCCCTTGTACTCTAAAAAATAGGAAGTTGAATCTCCTCTGTTTCTATGCAATGGATCTCTCTGTTTCCAAACGCTCTTGTTTAATACAACGAATTCCCACTTTTATATCCTCTATTTCCTTCTTAATTCTTCCATTCATAGCATCTATCTTATTCTCCAACGTATCCAGTTTTTCTAGCTTTTCCAAAATTTTTCCGAGCTTTTCATCGATTGCACTCATTCTGAAAATTGCTTAAACGTCGAAGAGCTGAATAAATGTGTAAGGAAACTCATATAAGATACGATATTGATAAAACGAAGAAAGGGAAGTTATTTTTAATTTATAAAAGCGTTAGACGGTCACAAAGATGACAATGTTGCCAAGCAATAATTCGGTGCTTCTCCTTATCTCCTCTCTATTGTTGTTATTGTTTCTTCTTTTCATTTCCGAAGTAGTTGGAATCTACCTGAAGCTTTTCAACGGTAAATTATTTATTAGAGGTTTGTTACAGGTAGGTCAAAGTTCATTAGGCTCTTCAACAGACGCGAATTATCTTTGATTCCAATTTCGATCTTCCTTAGCTAATACTCTAATCTCGCCAACTTCAACTGCCTTTAACATGAGAAAGAATGAATGAAATCCATATATACAATTCACTGCACACCATCAAACCTCAAAGTTTCGATAACTATCGCAAAACACCACTTTTGTTTCGTGAAAACATTAAATTTTTTATATTTTAAACGGACCTAGTACCACTCATTACTCTTTTTTCTTCATTACTCATTACTTTTTCACTCATTACTCATTACTCTTCAAAGCGCGCCACGGCTGCTAACCCCTCAAATTTGTTTAGATTAGGCTATAGTTCAATCTTTGAAATAACACTTCAGATTGTTTAAAAAATTCGACTGTGTCGTTGTCGATGTTGTAGAATTGCCAATAGAATGTTGAATACTACATATTATGTTGTATTATATAATAGAAAAATCGCTACTATACACTTTATCACTTGTGCTATGTTTTGTCAATTTTGCGACTTTTGATAGCTATTTCTGAGATTTGGGTAAGATTTACACAATCGCCGCCATTTAACTTTTTATTCAGAATCCGACTCTCTTTAACTTCCATTAATAAAAAATACAAATTTATGATTCCTTATTCAGTTATAACCCTTATTGTTGAAAAATGGCGTTTTTTAGCATATTTTTCCAATTATCTCAATAACCGGTGAAGTAAAAAACTTGAAATTGGTTTCATTAAACTTCTCAGCTAATTTTACATAGGAATTGATTATTTTAAACCTGTGTGAAGCCTCTAAAAAATTAGAAGAATTAATATGTTTTGAAAAATCTCAATTTTTCGCCATTGTTATCTCGGTAACAAGGCGTTTTTGGGGGCTGGTCCCATGGAACTTTTTTGTCCACTTGATGTAAGGAATTAGCCTGAGAAGTATTGCACATTCCTCCTGAAACACCCTATATATGTAAATAGATTTTGTAGGACAAAAAAAAAGAATTGACAATATTAGTGTGTTTTATTCCACTTCAGGTCGTAAGTAACAACGCGTTTTTGGGGGTTGGTCCCATGGAACGTTTTTGTCTACTTAGTGTAAGGAATCAGCCTGAGAAGTATTGCACATTCCTCCTGAAACACCCCATATATGTATATAGATGTAGGTCGAGAAAAAAGAATTGACAATATAAGTGTGTTTTATTCCACTTCAGGTCGTAAAAGAAATAGAGGTATGATTAAACTTAGAAAAGGTACGAAATCTAAATGAGAAGAATGAATTAGAAAACCAAGGGTTTCAAGAACATCGAAACTGGGAAATGATTCAAGAGCAAAGTAGAGAAAGACACTGAAATAAAGATTAAATGAGAGTGGAAAGTGAAGATGTGGAGCGTGACCCGACAATGTCTGGAGAACGTAATTGGTGAGTGCAAGTCTTCTGATCGTGATAGATGAAAATGCCCTGTTCAAAAAGTCGGGTCACATTGGCCTGCAAGTAGTAAACATGCTTTTGTCCCTTGCTTAGTTCCTAGTACAAATTGGACACTTATCTCGTTCACTTTGTAAAGTATGTCCAAACAAAGAAGACATTCCGGCAAGATGGGAAAATAACTGCAGCTCGGTTAATAGGGTTTCAAAATTATGAACTTGGTCACATGCTTTCTACAATTTGAGACTGAATTAATAGAATTTGACCCGATATTGACTGAGATGTAGTCATTTCCAATCTTATCAGAATGTCTTCTTTGCTTGAACAGACTACCCCAGATAGTAAATAGTATTTATAGTATCATATACTCACGACTAACTGAAAGTAGAGTGATATTGACACTGTGCACGAAATCAGTCAACAAAGTCTGTTCGAGAAAATTCATATGATATCAGATAGCATAGAAACGGAAATAGCGTCCAACAATATCACAAAATAAAAGTAATGCTTTCGATAGTAAATTCCTGTTTTCGATTGTTTTGAATGATTGTTCACAATATTCCGAACACTAGGTACTCGAGAAGCTAGTTTTCATGACACAAAAATGCAGTTACAGTTCTTGTTGGAAGATGAAGTGTGACAATTGATTCTCAAAAGCTAAAGCTGTCTCAATAATGCCTCATACCTCAATCATGGCCAAATTATGTATCAACATTAAAGCTCAGCCATGACCTTATTATTCGTTCAGAGCTCATAAATACATTAAAAATATTATATCCTATCTACATGGAAAAGTACATTGAAGGAAATATCCTTTTTTTAGAAACAACTTTCTTGCTGTACAAAAGTACACAAAATGCTCTCTTAGTTAGTGATATTATAAGAAATATAATGTATGTTATATAGTACAATGATGTGTCAAGTTCTAAGAACCCGCTGCTTAGCCAGTTATAAAGTTCAAAGTACAAGTTGAAAAGTAGTGACTTCTCTAGTCATCGAAATCTAGATTAATTGGGGTCAGAAAATGAATGAACAACTTCTAATAAGCGAGTATCGGAGCAGTAATATCCCTAGTGAACTAAGTTGAAGTAAATGACAATCATCCAACAATTTAGAGAATTCATGAAGATATTGAAAGAGTGGAGAGCAGACGAGTTACAAACTGGAGCACATAACTCAACTTTGATAGTAGTTTATGGAGAGGAAAATGCACAAAACTGGACTGTATTGGTGCAATTCATGCAACAAGCGAGGGGTGTGAGAGGATGGTTGGTGAGGAGGAGGGGGAGAAAGCGCGCTGAACTTGGTCTTTGTCACAGTTTGTCTTTCGAATCGTTTTCCTAATGAATAAAGTTTGGGTGTCGTTGATCAGGCGTAAGCAGCATCATCTCATTCATTACGCCTTTGAATGATGAAACGAGAAAAAGGCCGCCCATGTCACGTCAGTTCCGCCCCGACAATCCCATTAAATATCCCCCAAACCCCCTCCCACCACCTCCCGGAAGAAAATAAAGTTTGCAGGAAATATAATAAATAACATTCGCATAACTTATCATCGCCATCATAATCATTACCAGCGAATTATTCATGGTTCACTCGCTTGGCAAATTTGAGACGCCCGTGAAAAACTTATACTTGTTATTCGGAAAGTTTACGCGAAGGAAACCTTTTAATTATTTAATCGTATAGGAGCGCGTACCGGAGCTGGGAAATTGTTTTCTGAGTTTGAAAGTCTTTTAGCTTTTCATATAAAATGATAACAAAAATAGAGCAACAACAGGAAGAAATGCGCCATCTCTTTTCTCAGTGTAATCTGACCACTATAATAATTATTCCGAATGAATGGATTTATGATTAATATTATTATAGTAAGAAATTCCTGTATAGAATACAAATTATGATCCAAGTAGTTATGATAGTGATAGAAGTCCTAATGATATTGGGAAATGGAGAGATAAAATAATTATTGAATTATTGATTTTTGGTGTGATATGAAGAGAGTCAGTGCTCAATGAAAGACATTACAGTTATTAGTAAATCTTCAGAATAATTTCCAGCTACACTAGTATTCCAGCTAAACAATAATATTATTCATAGTGATAATGAATAGTTCGATTTTGTTCCAATTTTTGTGACAAAATTTCAGTTTGTGACTAATTGTATGAGGTACTGCTGTATATCTAACTCCGTTTTTCGACGAACTGGTTCCAAAAATACACACGAATGCTTCATCAAAATCTTGACATTGTCCTAATGCGATCTATCACAATGTTATGAACATAAAGATAATTTATAATTTTGAAATCGCTACGAGACATCCATAACTCATCATGAACCAGTAAATTTTGAATATTATGAGCGAGGAAAACTTGCCAAGAGGAATGGAAAAACGACAGCATTCTTGCTGAAGAGACTGGAAGCTGAGGAAATGAGATGCTGCATATTTTGTGTTGGATAGAAAAAAGGTGTGAGAGCGCAGGTTATTCAATATAAAAAGTCTTTGCTCATGACGGAGATCAAAAAGAGCTGTGATTTGCATAGTTGATCAAGTGAATTCCGTGATTTTCCGCTCTTTTATGCGTTCAAAGCACTAAAAAATAACTGATTATTATGATTATACTGTATTTCATAACGTTGTTTTCATTAAGTATTCTATTGCAATAGACGAGAAAGGAACTGGAATATTTTCCACCCTAAACTCTATTCTTCAATCTGAATGTATACATTACATCATCATTATTCCATCTTGATGTTTTTGATTCAGAAATTTTCAAGTTAAAATTTCAGAGTGATTCACGATTATACATTTTTAATCCAATCAAACATTTTCTACCCACAATAATTGATTTTATTATTAATCATGCTCAAATTATGCTTTGTATTCTGCTCAAATCATCAATATAGTTTTTCAAGTTGTCAATATCCTCCCTATAGAGAACATCGAATATCAATTTTTAATATTCCATTCGCGATGTTACACTATAAAACTTATTTTATTATTCCATAGCTTAAGCTGATGATATACTATTGTTTTTAATACAAGAGGATAAGAATAAGAATAAGAATAAGAATTCTTTATTAGCCATTAAACAAATACATTATTGCAATAGGCTTTGTCAACAGATACATTCAAAAATACATATAACAACATATAACAATAACGTTAAACCATTCGCTGTCTAGTGATAGTACTAATATCACAGTCTAAATACTCTCTAAGGTTATAAAAAGGGTTGTTCTTGAGCCAATTCTTGATTACTGTTTTAAATCTTATCTCTTGCAAATTTCTTATCTCAATAGGAAGTTTGTTAAATATTATATATCTTTGATATATATGACTTTTATGGGTCCTTGATAATCTAACCTGTGGGGTAAGAAGATCTGAGTTATTTCTTGTATTATAACTATGATTATCACTATTCTGAGAGTAATTACTCAAATTATTTTTGACTTGTACCAAATTGTAATAAATGTACAATGAAGTCACCGTCATTATCTTAAATTTAACAAAGCTCTCCCTACAGGAAACTCTTTGCTGAAGATTATCAATAATTCTAATAACTTTCTTCTGTTGTATTAGCACCCTTTCTGCATTGCTACTATTCCCCCACAGCATAACTCCATAGCTTATAAGAGAATGGAATAGGCCAAAATAGGTTGTTAGAAGTGTTTGCGTACTCACACAAAATTTCAGTTTTCTTATAAGATAAACAACTCTTGAAACCTTTCTGCATACAAAATCAATTTGCTCTTTCCATGTCAACTTATTATCTAAGTACAAACCCAATAGTTTGATAGCTCTATTTTCATTACCATTGTTTGCAAGTGAAAAATATATATACTCAGTTTTGTCATTATTTATTGCCAATCTATTGGATTCAAACCAGGTCTTAGACAATTGGATACTCTCCATTAACCTTGCAGTAACATCCTCCTGTCTTTTTTGAGAGCACAGCAAGGTTGTGTCATCTGCATATAATATTGGTAGACATTTGGGGACTACACTACAATGAAAATCATTCATGAATACTAAAAATAGGAAAGGTCCCAATATTGACCCTTGAGGTACTCCTGCAATAACCTCTAAGACTTCTGACTTTTTTCCATTTATCATTACTACTTGTTTCCTATTTTTCAAATAAGACAGTAGATACATTTTACCACTCCTGGGACAAAATCAGTTACCACTCCTGGGACAAAACGTAGGCCACCCACGTGAAGGTCATTTATGACGTCATAGCGTAACTTGGGCTAGCTTGCTCTGATAAACTTGTCTGCATCCTGTTAAGATAAACTTGCTGTCATCCTGCTTTGATAGAAACTTGTCTGCTTCCTGTCAGGAAGAGATAATCCAACATTTTACCACTCCTGGGACAAAATCAGTTACCACTCCTGGGACAAAACGTAGGCCACCCACGTGAAGGTCATTTATGACGTCATAGCGTAACTTAGGCTAGCATATAGCTATTTCACTATCAAGATGGCAGTTTTTGGTGGGAAAACCCGAAATTTGAAATAAAATAAAATTAAATAAAATTAAATAGAATTAAATAAAAATTAAATAAAATTAAATAAAAATTAAATAAAATTAAATAAAAATTAAATAAAATTAAATAAAAATTAAATAAAATTAAATAAAAATTAAATAAAATTAAATAAAAATTAAATAAAATTAAATAAAAATTAAATAAAATTAAATAAAATTAAATAAAAATTAAATAAAATTAAATAAAAATTAAATAAAATTAAATAAAATAAAATAAAATTAAATAAAATTAAATAAAATTAAATAAAAATTAAATAAAAATTAAATAAAAATTAAATAAAATAAAATAAAATTAAATAAAATTAAATAAAATTAAATAAAAATTAAATAAAATTAAATAAAAATTAAATAAAATTAAATAAAAATTAAATAAAATTAAATAAAATTAAATAAAAATTAATTAGAATTAAATAAAATTAAATAAAATCATCCTTTCCTGGCACAAGATGTGCCCCTGGGCCAAAAAAATAAAAGTGAGTCTCAATTTCCAGGCTATTGTGGTCCAGGGTCAAAAAATAAAATTAAATAAAAATTAAATAAAATTAAATAAAAATTAAATAAAATTAAATAAAATTAAATAAAAATTAAATAAAATTAAATAAAATTAAATAAAATTAAATAAAATTAAATAAAAATTAAATAAAATTAAATAAAAATTAAATAAAATTAATTAAAATTAATTAAAATTAAATAAAATTAAATAAAAATTAATTAGAATTAAATAAAATTAAATAAAATCATCCTTTCCTGGCACAAGATGTGCCCCTGGGCCAAAAAAAATAAAAGTGAGTCTCAATTTCCAGGCTATTGTGGTCCAGGGGTCAAAAATAAAATTAAATAAAATTAATTAGAATTAAATAAAATTAAATAAAATTAATTAGAATTAAATAAAATTAAATAGAATTAAATCCCAAGGTGGTGGGGGTGAGGTTCTGTATATATTGACTGCCACTGGGAGTCCTTGGGGCCGACGCTGGGGCCGACGCCAACGCCAAAGCCAACGCCGAAGCCGACGCCAAAGCCAAAGCCGACGCCAACGCCAAAGCCGACGCCGAAGCCGACGCCAAAGCCGAAGCCTAAGCCGACGCCGACGCCAAAGCAGAAGCCGACGCCGACGCCGACGCCGACGCCGACGCTGAAGCCGAAGCCGACGCCAAAGCCGACGCCTACGCCAATGCCAAAGCCGAGGTCTATAAACTATTTATAGCTGATGATGTAGGTGTTATCTGTCAGTATGGATAAGTCTGTGATAGCAAGAGAGCTGCACAAGCAAGCTCGTAGGAACTTTCCTACACGGATGGTCACTGTAAAAGGTCTCAATGACCTCTATCAGGCCGATCTTGTAGAGATGCTGCCATATGCAAGACAGAACAAAGGTTATAGATATATTATTACAATAATCAATTGTTTTAGTAAGTTTGCTTTTGCTATACCAATAAAAAACAAGTCAGCCGATGAAGTGGTCAAAGCAATGCAACCTATTTTTGAGCAGAATCCAATGAAACACTTGCAAACTGATAATGGTAAGGAATGGTTCAATAGTAAGTTTCAACAACTTGTACAAAAGTATGGTATCAATCATTATTCAACTTTTTCCGATAAGAAGGCATCAATAGTGGAACGTTTTAATAGAACACTTAAACAGCTAATGTGGACAAAGTTTACTGAACAGGGAACCTATTGCTGGACAGGCATTCTAACCTCACTTCTTGCAGAGTACAATGGACGAGTCCATAGAACAATAGGAATGCGACCAGCTGATGTTAAGAGTAAGAAGCATGAGAGATTGCTGCTTTCTAGGCTTAGTGAACAAAGACAAGAGTATAAGGATAAGTTGGCTAGCAAACTGCCAAACAGGTTGTATCCTGGCTCCACTCAAAACATTGAGCCTGGTGATAATGTGAGAATCAGCAAGTATAAAAAGACGTTTGACAAGGGATATCTAGCCAATTGGACTAATGAACTGTTTACAGTAACACGTGTACGACCAACAGTACCTGTAACATATGAGCTGGAAGACTATAGAGGTGAGCCGGTTCAAGGAGGATTCTATCCAGAAGAAATTGTAAAGACAAAAGTACCAACTGTCTTTGAGATTGAAAAAGTTTTGAAGAGAAGGGGAAACAAACTGCTTGTTTGCTGGAAAGGTTATAGTCCCAGTCACGACTCTTGGATTGATAAACGTGATCTTGTGTGAGAGAGAGAAAGAGATATGAAACAGGTTGTCCAACAGCAAAACCTATTCAAAGTGATTGATTTTGATCAGGTTGTGAAAGGGTGTGGTCTAGAGATGAATGAAAAGAAGAGTAAACGTCATGGACCTTTGTTTCCCAACCATGTGCGATGCATAATATGCGGACCTTCAGGATGTGGTAAAACCAATCTACTGTTCAACATGCTGCTTGACCAAAAAGGAATTTGCTTCTCAAACATTTACCTTTTTCAAAGACTACATTTCAGTCCAAGTATCAGCTTCTTCGTACAATCATGCAAGGTTTATGCAATGAACTAAACTATGTAGAGTGTGATACAAGTGAAGAAATACCTGAGCCGCATGATCTGCCTGCCAACTCAATAATAATTTTTGATGATGTGATTTGTGAACAACAGGATGCAATCAGGAAATACTTTAGTGCGGGTCGACACAGTGACGTTGATGTGTTTTATTTGGTACAAACCTATAGCCGAATTCCAAAACAGCTGATTCGTGACAATGCCAACTTTTTGATAATGTTTCAACAGGACGAGCTGAACATGAAACACTTGTACAGAGATCATGTAGGTGCTGACATGACCTTTGATCAGTTCAAGGACATGTGCAATAAAGTCTGGTTATTGGGAGCACACTCATTTCTAGTGATTGATAGGACATTAAGTAAAAATAGAGGGCGCTACAGGAACGGTCTTGATACCTATTTAGTTGAAGTGTAGTGTCAGTTGAACTTCAGTACACTCTAGAACAATGAGCAGGATGGACGTCTCTAATAATAAGCGTTGTCAAAAGACTGTAGAGGAGCTTGCACCCACCATCAAGGCAATTGCAAAGCTGCGACGCAACATCAAGAGGAAACACAAGGAGCTTACACTTGGACGGGAAGTGGCAGAGGAGCAGCATGCAAAACATTTTAAACCATTGAGTGAACCACTTAGCAATATAGTTGAAGCTCTGAATCAACAGGCAGCAGCTCCACCACCTCCACCATCGCCAGAATCAGAGCCACGCCCACATCGTAGACGTGTTAAAGAACCTGTACGAGTACGCAGACATCGTGGACATCGTGTACCATACACACCACCGCTTACACCACTACAGCCCAGGCCCCTGAAACAAGCTGTGAGACATCTAGAACTGCCTAACATTGGAGAGGAATCCCCTTCAATCTATGAAGCATTTGGAGAAGCATCAGGCTTTAGTCCAGCTGCAAGTACATCAAGTGTTGCACGCAAATTGATGTTGTCAAGTGAAGAAGACAATTATGATGAAGAAGATAATAGATTGGAGGAGGAGGAGGAGGAGGATGAGGAGGGGGAGGAGGAGGAGGAGGAGGAGGAGAAGGAGAGGGGTGCTACTGCTCAGGAAGCATTACTAACAAGCAGTCAAAAAAGAGTTCGACAGGCATTGGCAAGTGCTGGACTGACTGGAACACTAGTAGGGCGCTATCTTCATAGAGCTATGAGTGGAGATAGCAGCTATGATGCTACATATGGTCCAAAAGTTGTTGGCAATGAGTACTATTTGGGCAACAAACTGCTAACCTTTGGTAGTGATGGGGCAAAGATTGTACTGACTGACCCAGAAAACTCTGCAAACATGTTAACATTTGATGCAACTCCTGGACTGTGCGATCTCATTTTCAAAAAGAAGCCAAACAAACCATTGAAAGCTGATGAGGTTGCATACATCCATATTTTAAACATTACAAGTTTGCATAAGGAAAACAATGATCCTGATGGCAGGATTATCAACCACAATGATACCAAGTATAAGACAGTTATCCATAAACTGCTTCTCAATACTAGAGCAAAGTATAGTAAGGTTAGTGGAAGAGGACTGGTGGCGCCATTCAATATGGTGGCAAACAATCGTACTAAGATTGAGTATGTCTACTACAATGATCCCAATGAGTTAGTGGATAGACTGAGACTGTTGGATCAGTCCAAAGCAGTTGGCAACACTGGACATGAAAATGAAATCAATTCAATTCTGGAAGAGTTGGTGGAAGGTGGTTACATAGTTGGCAACTAGCTATAAAAGCCTGTATACCTGATGATAAGTGTCAGTGTACATCATGGATTCCATTGGAAACATCAATGCCCGCTACAGGCGTATGATCAATTTGGCAAATCCACCAATAGGGATGCTGTAAATTTCTACACATGTAGAGATCTGATTTCACTATGGCTGCCAAAGACAAGGAACAATACCACATCGCAGGTATTTACAAGCCTCAACGATTCAATACTAACTGATATGCTAGATCCAATAAAGCCTACTGATGGAGTGAACAAGCGATATTTGGAAGCTAGATTGAAGGAGCTTGAGAATAGACTGGTTGACAAGCAACATCTGGAAACACGACTGAAAGAGAATAGTCTACGTGTATTGAGTATAGTTGTCAAAGTAATTGTCAGTGATAGCTTCAGGGAGTGTGGTAGAAACATAAAAAATAGTAAACAAATGAGAACAATGGTAATGAAAAATATTGAGAAAAATATTAATAAATTAATGACGTCTGAGATTGGTTTGGACGATGAAGATATTACAATCGATTGTCCAGCAGCTATAGAATAAGGTATAAAAGAGAATGAGAAGAATGCATATTGTCATTAGATGGCTGGATCTAGAGGAGAGAAGAGGTATCGGAAGGGGGTACTGACATCAATTGCAAAAGCTGCCAGTTCAATAGCTACAAATAGTGCTGGCACACTTGTTAATAGAGCTATTGATATTTTACCTTTTGAGCTGCACATCCCTGGCGGCTACCAGTACTGTGGACCAGGTACCAAGCTAGAGAAGCGTTTGGCAAGAGGTGATCCGGGTATAAATAGTCTTGATAGAGCTTGCAAAGAGCACGATATTGCCTACTCAAAAAGTGGTGATACAGCAAGCAGAGCAAAGGCTGACAATATCTTGGCAGACCGTTGAGTGTGGTAAAATCTTCAGACGCAGGAGTACTTGAGAAGGCTGCAGCACTAGCAGTGACTAATATCATGAAGGCCAAGGCAAAGTTTGGTGGAGGGGTAAAACGTAAGCAGCAGCAGAAGAAGAAGAAAGCATCAGCAGCTTTAAAGAAGGGAAAGGGACTCTATCTGAGACAACAGCGCAGGACCCAGGGAAACGGAGCTCATTGCCGTCAATGTGGCGGCAACAAGAGAAGACAATGATTGCTCTACCTGATCGAGCACTCACAGATGCTGATCTCTACAAGTATGCATGCCGCCTAAAGCTGAAACATTTTCGAGGAGTGTTTATGCGAGATGCTCTACCATTGGATGGACCTTGGAGACAAGAGTGTGGCATCATCAACCTGGACACCAGCAATGGAGCTGGCACACATTGGGTGTGCTATGTGAAGAAGGATACTGTTGCTCACTACTTTGATGGATTTGGCAACCTAAGACCGCCGCAGGAGTTTATCAACTACATGCATCAAGGACTGGAGGCAGCATCAAGGATTGAATACAACTATGATCAGAAGCAAATGGATGTATACTCACATATCTGTGGACATTTGTGTTTGAAATTTTTGATTGATGAAAATAAATGATTAATTTGAAAAGATCAGTCTCCCAAATTATTTCCCTCCTCATCATCCTCATAGTATATAAGTGAAAAGTTGAAGCTGATAGTGTTAGTCATTGTGCAAACGTACATTGAGCAAGATGATGCTCTGCTTTGGAGGTAGGACATCAGTACTGAAGAGTGACTTTTACCCACCAATTGATGTAAGTAGTGGTGAATGGGAAATTGGTTTGATTGGTTTAACAAGTTGTAACTCAATACCTAATGTTGAAACAGGTTTCAACAATGTGCTACACTTCTATGCTAGCAATAGCATTTCAAAGAAGCATATCACTGATGCAGAGATAACACATGATGAGCTTCAAGGTATGTCAAAATCAAAATTTGAAGACTACTGGCAAAACTTGAATATCAAACGTAGGAGGCAAAAAACCATGGAATCTGATGATGATGATGATAATAATGATGATGCGGATGCTGTAGATGAAGATTTAATGAGTAGGAGGAGGAGAGCAAGGGCTGCTACTGCTAAAGATTTGATTATGCATCAAGTAGCATTGCCAACAGGCAGTTTTGAATTTAATACAATTGCTGACCTACTTGCACAAAGGTTGATGGAGCATGACATTGAGTTTCAAGCAACTGTAGATCCATCCACATTAAAATGTATAGTCTTGAGCACTGCCAAGTTGGATTTCAGTCAGCCTGGCTCAATAGGAAAACTGTTGGGGTTTAACCAAGTTGTAGAAGCCAACACATTTGCCAGAAGTGATACTACTGTACAGATCAGTCGGCCCAATGTGATACGCATTACATGTAACATTGTGACTGGATCCTACTCAAATGGAGTCAGAGATCACGTGATCTATGAGTTTTACCCAGATGTTGATCCAGGGTATAAAATGATGGTGACTGTGCAGAATGTAGTCTATTTGCCTGTGGACGTCAAGCAGATTAGTAGCATTACGCTGCAGGTAGTTGACGAGAACGGACGTCTTATAAATAATAGAGACGAGGAGATAAATATAGCTTTGCATCTAAGACAACGCAAGTAAGATGGTGCTGTTATTTGAAAAGTGGAACCAAGGGCTAGATATGGAGGCTGCAGTTCACCCTCCTAATCCTATGCCTATAAAAGTAGATGAAAGGATGAAAGGAGTCATTCAAGAACCAACCTCCATGAGGTTAACATCACGGAGCATTGAGTATTTACGGGAACGAGGTTGCCAAGTTAGTAGAAAAAATGGGAGTTTTGGATGTGACACGACAAGGACCGTCTTCAGACAACAGTATCACTGGCATTGAGTACCATTCTCACGCACCATATACTACAAGCTTCAATGCCAATGATGAAATAAGGATTCCAATCCAGCAACAGGATATCTACACACTACCATCAGAGAGCTATCTACATCTAGAGTATACTGTGCGTGGTGCTAACAATGCTGCTGTGGCTGGAACACCATGTGTGTCTGGATTCTTTGCCAACCTGTTTTCAGAGGTACGCTATGAAATCAATGGAGTTGAAGTGGATGGGATACGCAATCCGGGAGTTACCAGTCTAATGAAGAATGCAATGACATTTGACCGAGATGAAAAGTGTAAGATGGAAGGAGCTGGCTACAAGTTTAGCTCAGATGATGGATTTGCTGATTTTGCTGCTAATGGAGCCAACACAACTGTAATGGATGTACCACTACGATACCTGTTGGGATTTGCTGAGGACTATAGACAAATTTTACTTAATGTGAAACAGGAGTTGGTGCTGAGAGTCAGTCCAAACTTTTTGGACTGTGTGAATGTGGCTGCTGCCAATGTCACAATTACAAAGCTCTTGTGGAGAATGCCCTACATAGAAGTGGCTGATGATGTTAGATTGCACCTGCTGCAGACTGTACAGAATGATACACCCATCAGTATACCATTCCGTCATTGGGAGTTGTACACATATCCAGCATTACCACAAGCAACAAAGCATACATGGACTGTCAAGTCAACATCTCAGCATGAGAAGCCTCGTTACATTATAGTTGGACTGCAGACAAACAGGCGGGGAGTGGCAGCATCAAACAGTTCAAAATTTGATAAGTGTGATATGAAGGATATTCGAGTGTTTCTGAACAACAAATACTATCCGTATGAAAGCATTCAGGGTGATGACAATCTTGTCTACAACATGTATGCAGCTTTCAATGGAGTCTACAATCATAATGATACTCGTGCATGCAATCCACTGTTTGAGAAAGGAGCTATAAGCAATGGTAAAATAATGTTGTATGCATTTGATTGTTCCCGCCAAAATGAGTCACTCAAAACTGGAAGTATTGATGTGCAAGTTGAATTTGAAGCAACCAACAATATTCCGGCAAATACAACTGCCTACTGCCTAATGATTCATGAGGTAATTAAAGAGTATCGACCAATGTCAGGCCTTGTGCTGTCAGCATAAATACAGCAATTGAGCACTGAGTTGATCAGTGGTGCTCAAGACACTGAGCAAAGCAGACATGTATACTACTCCGCGTATGACCTGCTCTACAGATGTGGAGAATGGTGAAATAACTGATGATATATCTACTACATCTAGTTATACGATTGCTGGAGGAGAATCAGAGGGTTGCACTGACTATGAGCAAGATGTCTGCAGCAGGATAAAAGTTGAAAATGTTTCTGACATGCTTGGACCTCTACCGCTCTACCTGTTGGACTTTCAAGGATTTCAAGGATTAGATAATGTATTTATTGTCAAGGAGATGGCTATGCTGGAGCGTGCAGATGAACATTATGTGGCAAGTCTTCACTATTTCTTCATGTCGCCCTACTCGGACACACTGCTGCGACAATGCAAACAGCTGACTGCCAATACTGGAGAAAAACATCAACTGCGATGGACAGGCAACGGAGCTGGACAGAAACATCTCAACTATTCTATGTTGCAGCCAATTGTATGCAACATAGTCCAAAGGTGGTTAGCCAACAGCAAACAACAGCGAATCAAAATCTACATCTATGGTTATGAGCAGATTAATCTACTGGACAACCTGCTGAACCCACTGGCTGATGAGAAGCAGAGGTTGGAGTACATTGATCTAACATCGCCCTACAACTTCTGCAAGCTGCCTAACCTGGAGGGTCTGATACAGGCTAGTGCTGGGAATGGAGTCTACTGTCCAGAGCACTACCTACTCAACTATATGGAAACTGTTAGGAGACGGCTGGTTGGCAACACTGAATCAGAAAGACAATGCATCATGTACACACCGCCATATTGTGCACTCAATATTGTTAACATTACTCATGCTTGGATTATGAAAACGTTGTTCAAAAATAAATCTTTATGTCATAAACTTTTTGAAGATGATGATGATAATGGAGACTTGTAACCATTCTTTGTATTTCAATAAATATTCAATATTATTTGTCAAATCTGTATTAATCATTTAACTTACCTACTCCTATAGGTTTAAGTTCACTACAGTTCACTTCAGCTCACTAAAGTTCAGTTGAAACTAACTACACGTATGCTGTGTTAGACCTGTTGAAACAGGAAATGTATTACCACCACCACTCTACTGGTTTGGATATATACATATATATATATAGCTGTTACTGGTAGTGATCATCATTTTTGTTGGAGCTGTTTTGCAATATGCAGTCAGAGGCACAAAGGATATACAGTATGTCAATAGATAAGCTTTTAGAATCTCTTCATCAGCGTGGTGGGATACGTCTACACAGAAATCTATTGGTTGCCAGTGTTCTTCAAAAGGCAAAACATGTCTGCACAATGGAGCAGCTAGCTGAGTATAGAATCAGTAGTGTAAGATCTGTACAAAATGATAATAAATAATCAATTGACAGTTGAAACTGCCTTTGTTGAAAGTAAAGTAAGGTGATTTCTTACCTATATGAAAATTGTTCATGTTCTACATGACTGGATTAAGAGAACTTTGTTTGAAGATTGACCCATTTGTCATAGTTTTTTCAATGCAGTAAATGTTCATTTGCATTAATAAAATTTTGTAATCAACTCTATGCGTTATCAATTACTATCCCCACTCCTATAGCATTAAGTTAGTTTGCATCACACAGACCTGTTGAAAATTAGTCAACTTACAATCAACTGTCAACTGTCAATCAACTGTCAACTGTCAATTGTCAACTGTCAACTGTCAACTGTCAATCAACTGTCAATTGTCAACTATCAGTTGACTGTTTACTTGTACAATATTGTGCAATCATATGATGTCATGCAGACCTGTTGAAACATGAAAATTAGTCAACTGTCAATTGACTGTCAATCAACTGTTTACTTGTACAATATTGTGCAATTGTATGATGTCACACAGACCTGTTGAGACAGGAAATGGGTTACCCCACCACTCAGTAAGCTTGCCTCAGAGTATGAAAGAGGTTGCTGATAATGAAATACACTTATGCCCGGTTTTTCCAAGCACACTCAAATTCGAGGGACCCTCAAGTTTACTACAATTTACTACGTTTCCTATACTTGTCATAGAAAATGTCAGCTGTTCATCAAAATTTGATGGTCCCTCAACTTTGAGTTTGCTTGAAAAACCGGCGTTAGTCTACAATGTTGTCAGACAGTGAACATGAACGTTGTCTGCTTAATGCAGTGAGTGAGCTTAAAGCTGAACTGAATTATCACGGTATAATGACATTGAGTGACTTTTTCAAGGATACTGGTCATTTGGAGTTTTGTGCAGATTGTGAATCTCATAGTTGTGCATGCACACGACTCAGGCAGAAGAAGAAGGCTGTTGTTGATGCGATGCAGTTAAGGAGCAAGGATGTGAAGATTGTGTTGAGTGTTCTCAATCAGGACCAATACTACAAGTGTGATTTTATATGTGGACATCAATCTATATGTCTACTGGGACTGGGTCAAAAGGAGATAAAGTTTGCAGGATTTACAGAAATTGAGAGTACAGGACATGTGAAACGATTCAGGCTGGAGAATGGAAAGTCTGGTGATTCAGCTTTTGAGATTAGCATCTATAAGGCTATACGCAAACCTAAGCCACCGCCATCTACTGGGGATATGACAAAGTTGATGGCCCATGAATTGTTTGTGAAAGGGATGTACTATCAGTTGAGCATTATGTTACCAATACAGATTATAGTTGAGGAGAAAGACTTATTCAGCTGTATATTTTGTTCAATACTGAAATTGATTCATCTGTGCATACTATGGTATAATTTGTCAATAAATTCTATGTAATTTGACATTTGTTATTATTGAATATCCTGATTCCTTATAGCTGTAAGTGTATTAAATAGGAAAACTTGTAGACTGAGTTAAAATAGGTAGGGTTAGGTTAGTATGACTAACCTAACCAAACCTAATTTAACTCAGTCTTAGTTTGTGCTGACTCTTGATCTTGAGTCTAAGCAGCAAAAGATATCCATTGTGGTGTAATGGTATACTACACCATCCTTGCTTGAACCTAGAACATTTGGAATAAGAAGCCTGTATATATCTTACGAGCTTGCTTGTGCAGCTCTCTTGCTATCACAGACTTATCCATACTGACAGATAACACCTACATCATCAGCTATAAATAGTTTATAGACCTCGGCTTTGGCATTGGCGTAGGCGTCGGCTTTGGCGTCGGCTCGCTTCAGCTGCCGCGGCGTCGGCGTCGGCGTCGGCTTCTGCTTTGGCGTCGGTCGGCTTAGGCTTCGGCTTTGGCGTCGGCTTCGGCGTCGGCTTTGGCGTTGGCGTCGGCTTTGGCTTTGGCGTCGCTTCGGGGCTTGGCTTTGGCGTCGGCCCCAGCGTCGGCCCCAAGGACTCCCAGTGGCAGTCAATATATACAGAACCTCACCCCCACCACCTTGGGATTTAATTCTATTTAATTTTATTTAATTCTAATTAATTTTATTTAATTTTATTTAATTCTAATTAATTTTATTTAATTTTATTTTTGACCCCTGGACCACAATAGCCTGGAAATTGAGACTCACTTTTATTTTTTTGGCCCAGGGGCACATCTTGTGCCAGGAAAGGATGATTTTATTTAATTTTATTTAATTCTAATTAATTTTTATTTAATTTTATTTAATTTTAATTAATTTTAATTAATTTTATTTAATTTTTATTTAATTTTATTTAATTTTTATTTAATTTTATTTAATTTTATTTAATTTTATTTAATTTTTATTTAATTTTATTTAATTTTATTTAATTTTTATTTAATTTTTATTTAATTTTATTTAATTTTATTTAATTTTTATTTAATTTTATTTTTTGACCCTGGACCACAATAGCCTGGAAATTGAGACTCACTTTTATTTTTTTTGGCCCAGGGGCACATCTTGTGCCAGGAAAGGATGATTTTATTTAATTTTATTTAATTCTAATTAATTTTTATTTAATTTTATTTAATTTTATTTAATTTTTATTTAATTTTATTTAATTTTTATTTAATTTTATTTAATTTTTATTTAATTTTATTTAATTTTATTTAATTTTATTTAATTTTATTTAATTTTTATTTAATTTTTATTTAATTTTTATTTAATTTTATTTAATTTTATTTAATTTTATTTAATTTTATTTAATTTTTATTTAATTTTATTTAATTTTTATTTAATTTTATTTAATTTTATTTAATTTTTATTTAATTTTATTTAATTTTTATTTAATTTTATTTAATTTTTATTTAATTTTATTTAATTTTTATTTAATTTTATTTAATTTTTATTTAATTTTATTTAATTTTATTTAATTTTTATTTAATTTTATTTAATTTTTATTTAATTTTATTTAATTTTTATTTAATTCTATTTAATTTTATTTAATTTTATTTTATTTCAAATTTCGGGTTTTCCCACCAAAAACTGCCATCTTGATAGTGAAATAGCTATATGCTAGCCTAAGTTACGCTATGACGTCATAAATGACCTTCACGTGGGTGGCCTACGTTTTGTCCCAGGAGTGGTAACTGATTTTGTCCCAGGAGTGGTAAAATGTTGGATTATCTCTTCCTGACAGGAAGCAGACAAGTTTCTATCAAAGCAGGATGACAGCAAGTTTATCTTAACAGGATGCAGACAAGTTTATCAGAGCAAGCTAGCCCAAGTTACGCTATGACGTCATAAATGACCTTCACGTGGGTGGCCTACGTTTTGTCCCAGGAGTGGTAACTGATTTTGTCCCAGGAGTGGTAAAATGTATCTACTTAAGACATTATTAAATTCAGCTCCCTGTCTAAGATACCATAATAGCGTAATTTACTTTCTAAAATAGTGTGTGATATGCAGTCGAATGCTTTTTGTAAATCGATTAGACAAACACCTGTCATTAACTTATTTTCGAAATTCTCTAGTATTTTATTAACAACAGTCTCAACGGCTGTTATAGTTGAATGTTTTGGTCGAAAACCGTATTGATGTGTGTAGAGTAAGTTGTTGGAGTTGAAATAGTCGTACAATTGAATAAACATGCAGGCCTCAATAATCTTACCAATTATAGGAACTAAAGCTATTGGTCTGTAGCTATTAGGTAGTGTCTTATTACCTTTCTTGTAAACAGGATTTATTTTACTGAGCTTTAAGCATTCTGGAAATGTTTTACTTATGAGAACCATGTTAATCAGAGATGTAAGAGGTCTCAGAATACCTTCTACAAACCCTTTGACAGTGACATTGCTCAGACCATAAATATCACGTGCTGATGAAGAGCTTAGGTTTTTTACAATGTCACGAACAAGCTTTGGTTCAACCTCTTTCCATTTGAAACAATTATCATTTTCTATATTCAAGCGTATATTTAACTTATTTAATAAAATTGAATGATTCACAGGAGGCTCATTATTATCATTAATAGCACTTGATACATTTATAAAATATTTGTTTAATACATCTACAGATATAGGTGGCTCTTGTTGCCTATAACCAGAAGTTGATGATTCAGTTTTTATAACATTCCATGCCGCTTTACAACGATTTTTTGCTTTAGCAATACAGTCGTCGTTGACCTTCATTTTAGAGTTGGCAATAGCTCTCCTATAATCTTTTTTAAATTGTAAGAAGTTTTGCTTATCTACATAGTTATTACTAGTCTTGATTACTAGGATGATTATTCAATCAAGCTTCAAGGCCTGTATGAGTGGTGATAGCTCCACAACATATAAAAAGGAGTGAAATATTATTCGTATTTTCATCTCATTTCATAAACTTTACATACGACATAGAGAATAATACCGTGTAATACCGGCCTAACCCATATTCTCAGCAGTCACAATAGATAGAGATATTAAATGAAAAGACAAGATGTTGTCAAACCACTGATTTATTAGAAAATCGAGATACCGGAATTCACAACATCTTGTCTTTTCATTTATTATGGATAACTACCACAATACCAATTTCACATACTTAAAGAGTTTTTAATTCAGTCCCATGGACAATTTAAAGAAAAATTCTCCCGGAAAACTAGTTTTCCCCGTAAAGAAATAAATGTTGGTTAAGCTTGTTGCGGGTAATATGAAATCTCTTTAGGACAAATTGTCTGCCATACAGTGATATGAATCACTTTCAAACAGGAAGACCCTTTGTTCATGCGATCTTATTAGATGTTGAATACGTGTCGACAAACTGAAATTTCATTCAACAGATCAATGTGCATGATGCTGCAGCAGATTGTCTCTCAGCGCTCTCAGGCTGTTTGTCATAGCAGGAACATGATTAATGGATTCAAAGCACCTGTGAGCTACGAGAAATTGTCTGCTCTCACAGTACCAATTAACATGATCTCATGGTGGCATAATCTTGATTGAATGTGTGCTTGTTGTTTGACAAGACGTAGTAGAAACTCCAATCCTGGACGGTTGGAAAAATAATTTATTCTTCCATGGATGATATCCATAGAGGATATCCATAAATTCATAGATATCCATATCATTTTAAGTAGATAACAGCATATAAAGGGATGTCTGTCTATGAACCCTGTATTTACTTGAACTCTTGCAATTTTTTGAAATTTCCATGTAGATACTTCTTGTATTCAGTAGGTACTTGTATTCAATGCACCTACTGGTACTGTCGTGTTCCGTTAAGACATCTTGAGTTGTTTCACTATGAAAAGTAAAAGCAATTCAATCAAAGTTGGTAAGAATGTAGGTAGTACATTTATGCAACTACCAGAAAAAGTATGATACAAAGAATAATTGTTGTAACTCCTCCAGTTATGAGATTATCTGAGAATAGCCTATAGGTTTAAAGAGCTGAATAATACAGTATATTATATTAACAATATTATGTCGAAAACTTGTTTGTTTGTCGAAGTCTTTGTTCTATGTCAAAGACTTGTAACTTTGGAAAATTACTCTCTTCTAGGCCTTATCTGATAATATTTTTCTATAATACCTATATTGCGTTTCACTATATCCTCTTAAGGTCTCATACTATATTCGTGTAGCTACTATAAATATACTTCGTCTAACTGTTACTATACTATGTCTAATATGCTTTTTATGTCATAACGTATTATTATTTTCAAGGAAGATTGAGTTGCTGAAAAGGGGGTCGGATCAAGGCTAGTTGAATTTCAGATGAGTGATAGGATGTGCTCAGAATTTTCTAGAAGAATCCGGCTAACAAGGAGGAAGCTATGAGACATTTCTGGCAGCGAGAGGAAGTGAGAATAATTCTAGACACTCTTCTACGTACGGTACTCTGATTCTCGGGTACGAGGTAGTCATAAATCAGCAGATGATAAATTGTCTACCGATGGTTTAGTCTTCCAACCAAAGAAGACATTCTGGCAAGATGGAAAATGACTCCAGCTCGGGAAATATTTGTTCAAAAATTATAAATTTTGTCTCAAATCGAACAGTAGAATGTATTATAAAATTTGAGCCAAAAATTTTTCAGCAATATTGACCGAGCTGGAGTCATTTCCTATCTTGCCTGAATGTCTTTTTGCTTGAACAGGCTATACCTGTCGCAATTTTCCCGCATCCTTTTGCAAATGCGATACAAGGAGGAAAAGCGATTTTGTAAAAAAAGCTGGGTAAGGCCGTCTGTCTTGATTTTGGTATTCCTTTCGCTTAATTCCCTCCCCCTTCCTCAGCAGATGATTTGCAAGATATGAGGATACATCTTCTCTTTGCAGGGCAGAATCATTTGCCTCTTCAGTCCCCCACCATTCATCCTTCTTCTGAAAACCCTCGCTCAATTTAGTGACGACTCCTCCCAATATGTTATCCTCTTACCTGGAGGTTTGGGTTTATTTCAATCCCATGGGGGTTTGCATCCTCTCGTCGGCTTTATCTCCAGGAGATTAGCGAGTGAAGAAGGAGCGCTTATCCATTCCTTGCGAGAATCAGGATAACATATTATTCAATGCTGCAGTCTACATCTGAAATTACTTTTCAGAAGACAAAACCTGTGATCCGTATTCATTTCTTTAAATTTCCCCTTGTATGAATCAGTAACTAATGTTGGGACCCAGCTTTATAAGGAGTCTAGCAGGAAATTGATGAATACTTTTGAAAACCTTCATACCTTTTGCTTCTGGTTCCATTTTCATATCTTTCATTTCTGGAAAATAGTTTTTTCTTTTTCTATTCACAGAGACAAGATGTTGCCAGGTTGCCATTGAAATAGAATATCAATATTACACAATATTATCATAATGAATATCAGATTCTATTCAATCACAGAAAATTCCAGATATCAATTGAAATGACAAAGAAACTACTTCAAATTGAAAACATCAATAGGATATGATAATTAATAAAGCGTAATAATTGATGAAATTTGAAAAATATCAACAATAGAACTACATGACTATATCACTACACTTTCCCAATATAACTGAAAATTCGTATATTCGTAGATGCATTCATCTATTTAATCTCCTTGAAATATTGTACTTTGTTGATGAATGGAATGGTGATGAATGTAATGGCTGTCAGTCAACCGACATTCCTCAGAGCACAAGCATATGCTCAAAACAATCCAGCTTGTGGGTGAATGATTTAAAGTTTGAAAAATGCCATAGAAATTTCTCTTAGGAATAACTTTTGGGGATAAGTTCATTGGAACAAAAGACCAGCTCAAGAGTACAAATTCATATTATATTGCTTTAAAATTTCTTTCCGTTTGTTTGTGTAATTTCGGGCTTGAAATCCTCTCATCCCCAATTTAAAATGACTAAAAAAAGATTATTATGACCATAATTATTGAAAAATTATGTTATTCTAAACTATGTTCTGTTGGGATGATGATCATTTGATCATTCCCTCCATTCCTACAACTTTGTCTCTGACTTACAATCATTAGCTTCGATCTTTTATTTGGACTCGAATCAAATTCTTCTCTCTAACCTTGAAGATTAGTGGAGCTAGTGCATTCCTACTTGGACATATCGATAGGACGTTTGAATAATTCCAATGGATATTGGTACCATTTCCAATTCTTGATATGCTTCCATAATAGGATCTCGTATTTCACAATGATTGATTCAACAAGTAATTATTCCGTTCGGCCTGTGGTCACTTTAATTTCACCGGAATAATTCCGGGAGTGATAATTAGATTTAGCGGTGTAGTATAGTCGCTCCAAGCAAAGAAGACATTCTGGAAAGAGGGAAATGCCTCAGCTTGGTCAATATTGGTTTAAATACTATGAAATTGGTTTCAGATTGTAGAGCGGAATGTTTTCTACAATATTCGACCAATGTATGATATTTGAATCAATTTTTCCAGAACTGGAGTCATTTCCTTTAAAATGTCTTCTTATCTTGGATAGACTAGTTAGTTTGTGCGCCAAGGTCATACATCAACCTGTCCCTATCCACTGTCTTAACATCTGTTCAAGCTCTTACTGACGAATGACCGCTTCTAACAGTTGAAAATTTAGTAGCATCTCACCACTTCCCAGCATCTTGTCAAAATATTAACTTTTGCGAATTCCACTTCAACTGGGAAGTGTATTTAATTATGAAATCTTCAATTCAATTTCTTACCTGAAAATGTGATGTCATTGATTTAATAATGGATTAATTTTCCATTACACACTCTTCATCTTAACACAGATAATATCCTAACATACTCGCCAAATGAGAACGCGATAAAATCACTATCAAGCTTACATTGAGATTTATCACAGTTAGTATCACCATTGTTAGACATGGTCATTGTTCATTGGAAAAACAGTTTAATAATAAAATTAATTGATAAGAACGTACAATATCAGGATTAAGATACAACAATTTGATAATCAGCAGCAATTGCAGAGATCTGGTTTACGGTTGATGTTCAACTTGAAAAGCGCTTCTTATTCTGGAATTCTCAATACTTGACTATAAGAGAGAGAAAACAGTAACAAAGATCTGTATCATAAGAGTATGACACACTGTACGAAATGTAATATACATGAATTTTGAAAACAGTTTCCACATTATACTGTTTAAAATCATTGAAATCCAACTTTGAAATGAAATAAAATATTTTCCATCAGGCGGAGTTAGAACTAGGAAGTCCTTTCTACCACTCAACCTTTGATATACATATCTTTCATTTAAAAATCCTCTTCATAACTTCTGTATTCATCAGCTTTCTGCAATGTCGTCACTCCAACAACATCCAGAAAATCCATTAGAAAGTACCTAGATAATTATTTTGTCCCAAATCAAGTTTATTAGATTTCTTCCAACTTCAATTCTGATTAAAATTAATGGTTCATCACTCACTTTTCCGTCGTGACGCATTTGACGGATTACTATCAATCAATTGCTTTGATCCAGTGATTCTTATCAGGATCAGCTCATATACTAACATGAAATCAGCGATCAATTAATTTGAAACTTGATAGATTAATGTCTCACTGACTTCGAAGCGTCAATAATTACGATCCGAATTGAACTTCAGGCTGTATGCACGCACAAAGCTAAATTGGATCTCTATTCAAAATAGAGCAGAGTAAGCTTATTGGAGGTTGACGTAGTGCTTTCAATAACTAATTGATCGAGTGCAACGCAATTATAGCCAGTGTTTCTCATTTGAGTTGAAATCTTCTTCATTACAATTTTCGAGTGCTGGCGAACAGCAGTACAATTTCGATACAATTTACCAGGTTTTTAATTAATAGCCGATCGGAAGAATTTTCTGCGAAATATCGCTCTCCATTGGAGAATTCCAAGTAATGGTATATCACAAAACCAACAATTCAATAAATTTTAGCATTAATTAATGCTAGAATTCCATGAATTTCAAAGGAAGAAATAAAATGTCATGTACAATGTTTTACACTCCATTATAATTAGTAGCGTGATAAGCTGAAAAATATTGAGGTAGTGAATATTGAAACATAAATTGTCAGCAAAAGTACCTTGAACTGAATGATATTTCTCATCATTCCAGTATTGAGGAGAGATTGACTGTGATGATGTAATGAATTGATACGAATTATTAATAGATGTAGCACTTATGGTGTTTCAGGAATTGATTAATGATTATAGCCTAACATAAAATTTTAAGAATTATAACTGTGAATATACTCACGTTTTCCAGTCGCAACAGTTGTTTCTTCGTTGTTATTGCACTTTATCCAGCAGGTTTGGCATAACTATAATATGTAATGAAAGAGCAAACAACAAAATATAGCCTAATATCAATCCGGTAAAAAAAGCCTATAAAACCGGTTATCTTGTTCTTTGAAAAATGCATAGCTTAAGAAATGGAATATAAATTAATAGAAAACATTCACATGAAGTGATAGTTGGAGAATATGAGTGAATTCAGTAGACAATATACTTTCATTAGAAAAATCTCATTGCTTGATTGAATCACATTCGAAATAGGATTTAATACTCTTGAATCTACAGTGTTTTCTGGACATTTCCCATGAATATTATTTCTTGAATCTAGTGGGAATGAGCCAATTCATTCGAATTTTCGAGATGGAGATATTTCAATTTAGGTTATAACGGACAATGGAACAACAAATATAATTATTTAATACTATCAGCGTTGAAATCTAGAGGGTATAAATCTAGTTATCCCTTTTTTAAACTTTAATCTAATTCAATGGGTTGATCAACCCGGTAGTGTTAAATAAGTTTAAATCGAGTAGTTCATGAACATGGCGTGAATGATTTCAACCGTATAAAAAGTTGTAAAAATTTTTTCAACTGAAAGATAAACAAAATGATGGGTATTCACTTTCATAGCAATTTAATTGAGCTCAACTGACGATTCAAACCGATACCACCTGAGGTGAGCAATGCACAAAGCCAATTAATGAACAAATCAGACGTCAATGCAACGATTCCACCTTAGGATCTTTTTTGTAACTGGTTGTTCCATTTACTGAACGAAAAATGAAAGAGACTTTCAAAAATTAAAAAAACTTGATATTTTGTCAAGATACAACCTTTTATATGCTTCTTCATGAAAAAATACTTGTGCACTTTTGATGAATGCAGAAAGTAAAAGAAATACTGCGCTGGTAAATTTGCATCATTCGACTTTTTCTTTTATACGCGTCATTTTCTAGAGCACTCGTTTGGCCACTTCTGTGCGCGTTTTGTTCAAGTAAGTAGTAGCAGTCAGTGTCTGGAATGCAATTCTGTCGAAATGTAGAGCAGGCAGGGATAATCAGGGCGCTTAGCTGATGTTGGGTGGTCTGAGTGGTTGGGGGGGGGATTGTGTGTAATGGGACGCCACCTGAACCGACTGTTCAACGAATTGCAGAGTGAGGAGGAAAGGCCGAGACGAGATCTCTAACATCTCTCCGGGAGTCAGGAAAAGAGAGAGCTTCCTTCGCACAGCCGAGAAAAGCTGGAGCTTCTCTTTCCACAGCCTTGCTAACTTGATTACAGGATTCGCAGTGATCCCAGCTGCGGTGGATGTCCTAGTCTTTTGATGATGTGGATGTAGCACTCGATACGTTTCCCACCACGCCGGCTTCTTGGGAATTGGACCCTCGCCACAGGTGCAGACACACACACTGTCGGCTACCTCGTACCGAATCCGAATATCCCCGAATGAAGCTGGAAATTTCTGGATTAGAATTTTAATTTTCCTTCATTCAAACAGAAACAAGATCTAGTCGAAAACAAAAGTTCGAAAAAGACTTTGATGATTGGTTAACGGGTTTTTCAGTGTTAGCTTTGAACCGGGCTATTTTCTAGATCTAAAACTGTAAGCACAAACTCAATTATTCTTCTAGATCTAAAAACCTTCTTGTTGAGATTACTTCTTGAGAACTGCGAGTAGAAGTTCAGTCCAGTAGTAAAAGAAGTTTAATACAATCTGAAAAATAGCTGGTTGGAGTTTATCATGATTGATACATAATTTATCATATTAATAATGGGCTGTTGAGCCATTGACAAACAATCAAAAAAATATCATGATGATTCTTTCATTGAGACCTATGATTTTCTACAATTGACTTCCTTCATGATTTTATCTATCTATGTGATGGAATTCACTAGGTCTTGTTCTTTTGATTAGAATACCGAATAAAAATAATATGATTGTAGCCTACATAATTGTTCACTATTAATTTTTAATGCATTTCCATCTTCAAAATAATCTACATATTTGATTTCTTTATTAGCTTGAATATATCCATTTGAATATTTTTTCATGAATATCGAACTAGAGCCGGTTCCAAACCTGCATTTATAATTTTTCAATTTAATGTTAGGCTTATGTTTAATTGAATTGGAAAATAATTCACGACGGACAAATTCACTGGGTTCATAAAAACGTCTGGAATAGCCTATTATCCTATTCCCCATTATAGCCCATTCCATAGCTTTCTCCTAGATATTGAAGGAGACTATGCCTATTCCCATTATAGTCATTTTTGCCTATTATAATGATTCATTCAACATTCTGAGAGATCAATGCAAGATATAATAATAGCTGTGTAAGAGGCCTTTTCAAATATCGAGGAACTAAACCCATGTCAGCTCAATTCTAAATGAAAAGACAAGATGTTGTCAAACCACTGATTTATTAGAAAATCGAGATACCGGTTTTGGTTGTTACACCATTATCAATCTCTGGTGAACTAAAACTTAACGGCAGTAGTATTTATACTAACGGTGAAGCACCGCTATTGGTTGACGCTTGAGCCAATGACCGTGAACGTCTACCAGAACGTCTGCTAGACAAGCTCCTCCCCGATTAGCGGTTCATTCAAACATTACAAAATGGCGTTTCAAACAGAAAATACTATTTAAGAACGAAAATAGCTACTGTAACCTACAAAATCAGCTCGATTTCTGGCTTCATTATTTCCAATTTTCTACTCTAACTATATCAATAAGGACTAAAACCAAAATAGACTTTATCAACATCAAATGAAAAAACAAACAAGCTGCAACTAGTCTACAAGATTGCATCATATTCGCGAACTAAGTAAGGGAGATACTACTTTCTGACAGTAGTTTACATTGTGAGTTATTCTAGTACACATTTATCCCAACAAGAGTCTTTTCATACCTCCATATAAACATATTTTTCCCTGTTCATAACTGCAACAGAATGTCTCCAGGGTGTCGTCTTGTATAAGAAGAGAAAAGTTATCTCATTTAACGTAAGAAAAATGAAGGATACTACACAGCGTCTCACCATATTACGGGAAAGCGACTTTCTCTAAAAGTTCCCACTCGAGTGCACTCAAGAGATATGCAGAATACATCTTGGTTGCGTTATTTTCAGTGAGGTATATCTTGAACAATCCAAAATAAACTGAACAACACAAAGTTGAACAAATCATGTTTTGGGATAAATCGTTCAGAGTTTCTTCCATAGGATGAATTGTTATGGATGAACTGGCTGTTATGGATAACTTCCTATTGCATGGCGATGAATTTTCCATGGAGTGCATTTTTTTGCGGATGATGCCCACATAAGCATTTTAGCTTGTCCGTGGGTAACAGACATTGAGTGCGGTGATTGATGAGGTAAAAAACAGCCATGCCACTGGGATTCGAACCCAGACCTGGCAGCTTAGCGGACTGAAGGTTGTGTTGTGACGCCCCAGCCCACTGCGCCAACCAGTCAATCATTAAATTGATTATTTTAGTTATTATCAATGAATTGAAGACTCAATCACTCAAAAATAAGACTTATTATTGGAGTTTGTAATGAAATATTCAATCATGAAGTCAACAGAACTTTATAATCTTGATATTCATTACAGGCCTTAACGAGACATTTATTGAGCTGTACATGTCTTTCTTAGAACGGATAAGTTTATATGTAGAACATCAATTTAAAAATGTTATATTTACTAATGCGTCTGTTCTCAGTCCCGGAAAACGTTTTCTGTGGGAATATTATTCGATTCTGCTAAAACCGTTAATTGTGTAAATAGCCACATAATGGAATAACAACCGAAACCGGTATCTCGATTTTTCAATAAATCTGTGGTTTGATGATATCTTGTCTGCTCTTTGATAATAATAATAAGTAATTGTGACTAAGGCACCATTATTGTGATAAGCACAATGAACTGTGATGTTGATAATGCCTATAGCGAAGCTTCCGCTCATTCGGAGAGGAATCAGTATAATGAGCACTATGTATTAGACATTCTAGACACTTTCGATTTTCGATAATCATCATTGAGTACTACTATAGTCACAACAACTCATCCCTTGTGAGATAACAAATTATCATTCTGTATTTCTCTGTACTACTATAAAAACTGTATGGATGTATAGTACAGTTACACAACTTAGCCCCTGCCCAAGATGTCAAATCATCAAAAACTGTTCTACGATCATTCTGCTTAATTGTTACTACGCACTACCATAAACTAACCCGTATGATGTCAAATAATGTGAATTTAACTCTACTATTAGTGCTATTTAACCTAGCTATTAGTGCTGTGGATTTCATTCTACAATATTTGGAATCTGTTAGTGTACATCAGCAACTGGGGAGTTAGTCAGTGTTGTACAGTGAATCCAACCTAGCTATCAGTGCTGTGAATTACATTCTACTACATTTGAAATCTGTTAGTGTTCATCAGCAACTAGGAGTAAGTCAGTGTAGTAGATAGCAGGAGGCACTCACTCAGCGTGTGCTGCTCGGGTATACTTCAGTGGGTTTACACCAGGAAATGCGGCAGATACAGGAAAGACAAACGATCGACGATAAGCGCGGCTGGATGAGATTTTGCCGGCGAAACTTTGATCGTGAGACACGACGAAATTAAGCGAGAAGTCACGACGAAAGCGAAAATCGATGACACACTGGATGCAATGGAACAGATTATAGTTGGAGCCGAAGGTTCGGGTTCGCAAAGGCAACACTCGAGCCTTTCCCGGGCACTTGTGGCTGGCACTGTTGTAGTGTCGCTGCTCCTTCACCGCTTGGCTAACCTCCAAAAATACTGTTTTAGCGAAAAAAAGACCAACTCCAGGGCAAAATCCCAAGTTTCCCATAACACCTTTGCCAAGAGGCGAAGGGAGGGTACGGACTAGCGCCTATAGCCGCTAAATTGACTTACAAATGTGTGAAAACCAAATACGGGTTTTCGAAGTTATGAGCAACTGTCAACGAAAGATGCGAAGATAGGGTGATTTTTTATTTGTTGTTTTGTTACCTGATAGACTTATGGATGGGTAAATGACTAATGAAATGAGCTCAAGCCGATATTAAACTATTACTTACAGTTCTTTGGCGTTTCCTTCTTGCCTAAGGCAACTATTGATGTCTTAATGCATTTCAAAATAGAAATTCAAACCACAGTCCACTTTTTAGTAGTTATTATTCACCACAATATATTGAAACCAACACATTTTCATGAATGAGAATTAGGTATAAAATCAATTTAAATATTGTTTAATCGTTTAGACACACATCAGAATGCTTTTTCTAAGAGTACGAAACTTTCGTACTGTGTTTGCATAAAAACTAATGAAAGAGTACTGTGGCTACAATGTGATTCATTAACAAATAATTCAATAGATAAATTTGAAGTCACAGTACTCTTCTAGTATTATTTATCGCACCACAACTTTTTTTGCTCTTCTAAGATGAATTCACAAGCACTCACACTTCTCGAGAATACCTTTATACCTTTTCAATTTCAATTAATGCGTTAGGATCAAAAAATATTAGCTGCTCTGTAACAATAGATCAATTTATTGATATCAAAGGCCTAATAAAAACAATTGAGTTCAATCCCAGTCGTAAGAATTCATTCGATTTTCAAGTGAAAACGCAAAATAATCAATCAGACATATTTGGAACATATTCGATGTGTAGCAATTTTCCCTGCAAAAGATGAGATTTTTTGTTAGTAATTGATGAGATAATTTGAAGCGACACACGTATTGATTATTGACAAATGCGCTTTCAAAATTAATACTGAAAGACATAATACTTCTTTTCTTCTAGGGCTACTGACACTTGAAAATGGCAAATTAGCCGAAACATGTGTGTGAAATAAAAAAATATTTTTAAAGGGCACTGTGATTTTAATCATTTTTAAAGTTTGAAAGTCATAAGTTACAAAAAAATGAAAGATTCTTTTGAGGTTACCCGTTAATTCAATACTTATAATGTGAAAGTTATCATTTCAATTTCAAGACTAAAACATGTTGAACAGCAAACCAATATTATCTGGTATTACATTGTCATGCTGGAATCACGCCAATTTTGAAAAGATATTCTCGAAAATATAACTTTTACATTATTGATTTAGCATGGAGTTGTTTGATAATTTAATATCAGATTAATGTAATTTTGACAATATTGTTTTATAGGTGGTATGTAATGAAGAAAACTCACCTGCAAAGTTCATAAGTATATTCATCTAGAGTTTCCATGCATTCAATACATACTCTCTCTTTTACTGTATTCACTGGACAAGTCACAACACTTGAGTTAATCACAGAATTATTCTTCTCCTGTGTAGTTGATTGATGTGGGAAGAAGATCAGCAAGCTCATTACAATAATTTCCCAATTCATATTGGGCTGTCAAAACCAAATAATATGTGTTCAACTCTAGAATTGGAAAAGAAAATATTTAAAATGTTAATGACTCTTCCATTTCTGAAATATCATGATTACCTAATCTATTTTTTGCTGATTGTTGTTCTTTCAATAATTGAGATGAAAATTGAAGGAGTTGTGGAATTTTCAATTCGAGTAGTATGTAGACATGAGAATGGAACTATAATGATAGTTAATTCGAATTATTATTTCATTAGATAGTTATTCGAATCAATTATCATTATAATTATCCAGCAGTTGGTTAACTGCAATATCTAATAATTCTTCCAAGAATGAAACTAGATTATGTGTATTATAGAGCAAGTTCAATTATCTCCAATTGGAGGATAGTTTGAATTGTTATGAAAACTATTGATGAAAATCAAAGTACTGTACTTACAAGCTGGGTTGATGAAGATGACTATTGAATTTCAAATTTGAAAAAATCGACAACGATCTTCATTGTGTGAGTGGCAACTCATATTGATCAGAGAAAGTACTGAATCTCTCAGTTAACAAGGATAATGGATTGTTTCCCTATATAAATAGACACGCTAATTTAAGATTTAAGTCATCTGTAAGGTTTTCTTCCATACGAGGAGAACCGATCATGAATGGTAATTGAAATAAAGTTCAAACATTGCTGATTGATTGATTTTAATTAGTTGTATAATTAAAATTCATAAAGAATTTCGTTTACGAAAATCTCAAGTAATTGGATAAGCATGCTATAGAATAAGTAATTCCTGATAAGCCTTTGTATAATAAAAAAATGAAAGTAATTGGATAAAAATATTCAGATATTGAATAGAATTGAGTTCCAGTTACTACTTCAGGAATAATGTTTTTGTTACACGAAATTAAATTCCATCAACCCATGAAATATTAGTATCACTGAACTTATACACATCATAGTATTACAACTAAAAGTATCTTCGTGAATAGTGGATTATTATAACAGATTATCATAGTAATAGCCTAGAGATAATGACTATTAAAAATATTGTGCATCAATAATTGTTCGAAATTTACAATAATCACAGAAATGGTTATCATTTATGCTATAACAATATCCTCTCATTTTAACGTTTGTTCATAATGACATAGCTAAAATACACACAATCTAAATACCCACTAATTTTCTTTTCCGAACAAGCTTTATTCGAACTATGTGGAAAATTCTAGTATTATGATGAAATTCATGTGATAATAGTAATATTATAATCATAATCCAATAGTTTATTGTACAAATTATAATATTACAGTCTCCATAATACATCCAAGAACTTTGTATCAGGTTCAGCACAGTCTGTTGTTGTGATTGATATCATAGAAAATCTCATGTGTCAAGTACAATAATTATTAACTCGAAAATGTTAAGCAGTATGTATGTTATTCTACATCGCCACTCAAACAATTGTTTGTGAAGTAGTTTATTCTGCAGTGACACTAATGAACAATATTTGCAAACAGCTGGCGTGGCTTGCAATATTAAATCCCGGTTTGATCCATGTTGCCACTAATATGATATGTTGTGTGGGAGAGATCAGGCAGATTAATCTCATAAAAATCTCACAGCGACAACGTGTGCTGGTTGGCCAAGCGGCAGTGAGCCGCTCACAACTTTTCGTCACGATTTTAGTATTTTAAAAAGTTCGGCGTCGAAAGTTTACTCGACAATGTTGAAAACTCAGCATCCGCAAGGGCTGACAAAAACTATACGCTTAATTTATCATAACGATGCTTCAACAATGAAGCGGGCGAAGAATATTAAAGTTTGTTCATGATGTGGGTTGACGATGACGTTGTTTTAGTAACTTCTACAGAGGATCACTGTCTAACAAATAGTGCTCTGCCAGTCATCACTCTAATAGTAACTACTCGTAGATTGCTCTAGTTAAACTCACTAGAGACTATTCTACTTGTAAGTTTTCGAGCTGTAAACAATATGTTAATAAACTGCAATATAAAATAATTTATTGATTACTGCCAATTCTCAATAGCCTATCGGCTACAGCTACAGCAACCATTGAGAAGAATAATTGGTTATTATTACGGAGAAATATTGTAATGTTCACCCTGTTATGATGATAAATAATTGGCGTAACCAATGATGAATAGCTCTATTGGTGTTGTGATGAGAAAATGTGTGGAGTAGACCATACCATGGACACCAGAATACGTGTTCTATCAAGAACTATCAAGTAATTTCGGAAAGCATTAACTTCTTTGAAATTAATTTTTAAAAGGAATAGTACTGGCTATCACTGGCGGCTCGTACCAATACCTACTAATACATGTATGATGTATTAGTTGGTATTGCTCGTATTGATGTATTAGTAGGTACCCACGAAAAACTGAAGTGCTGTACAGTAAAAGATACTTCACCAGTGCAGGCTATAAAGTCTGGATGTGTCATCAGTCTCTATAGTAGGCTACAGACTATAATTATTAGCTTTTCCTTCCGATCTCTGTAGATTGTGTAAATGTATAGATAACGAAAATGAAATGAATTATCATGACCATCATTCACATAATTTACAATCAACAAGTGAAAATCAACTTCACAAAATTTGAGACGTCTTTTAAACTTTTCCAAGCAATCATTGTCTGTAGTCTATATAAGCAAAGATGAATGAAATTTTTATTTGATATAATAGATAATAAATTTTAGTTAATACCTTACAGCCATAATTCCATATTGTATTTCACCATTATTGCAATAATAGGATTTTTTCCATTGGATTTTACATATTGGGAGTAAGAGTAGATTTTATTGACGCACAATAACAATGGGAAGTGATACCAAATCCAAATAAAATTCCATACAGCGGTTAGGCAGCGAGCTCATTAAAAGTAGTTGAGCACAAAGAGGTGATTATTGAACTTTTCTCGACCCGCTTCCTCACTTTGCAACGCTACTCGAGAGTTCACTCGTTAAAAAAATTACTTCAATTAGAAATACAAACGAAGTCGAAGCAAATGGGCTGGGACTCGTCCAATCGAATAAAGATCCAGACGTCAACCTTTGTTCAAGTCGGTTAACTTTGTTTGCAATCTCTTCCCTACCTATTTAACTTTTTGCTGGAGAGAAGTTGAAAACGTCGCCCTGAACGGGAAGCTTTATCAGATCTATGGTCAGCTCTAGTCTGTCCAAGCAAAGAAGATATTCTGGCAAGATGGGAGAATGACTCCAGCTCGGTAAATATTCATTGAAAAATTACAAATTTTATCTCAAATTGTATATCAAAATATTTCATACGTTTTTAACTGGATTTATAATTTTTGTATCAATATTGACCAAGCTGAAGTCATTTTCCCATTTTACCAGAATGTCTTCTTCGCTTGTAGAGACTATAGTCGCGAACTTGCTGCTGCAGGCTTAGCGAGCTCAACGCAAACTTCGCCAAACGAGAAAACATTGTTTGTGACTGTTGCAACTCTATTGACATATCAGGTCCTGGTAGCCAGTGATCTCTACTAGAAACTTTACTGGCCTTGGTTCTGAGGCTGGCTAAATAGAAAGTTGTACACTGTAGAGGCTACATCAGTGAATTTCAACCCCGATGTTACTCGTGCGTGCTATTAGAGTATTGTTTTTGCATCTGCGTTACAAATTAAAATACTGTAATTGGATAAGCCATCTGCGTAACTAAAGTGTTCGATGATGTTAAAAATTATTGGTGAAGATGATGATGAAAAAATTATAAGAGAATAACATATAGCCAAAATAACATAATCACATATATGTAGCAAATGAAATTGATCATTATATTTCTTCCAAAACGTTTACGGTATTATGTTGATGTTTATCTTCCTTGCTCCTTCCAGATATCAAACTTCACTAGTAATAAAGAGTATTTCAGTTTATTGTTCTCAATATCTCACAAAAAGAAACGAAATTATAGAAACGAATCATAGAGATTTGGTGAAATTCTGTACAAATGATCAACCATTGGTAAATGTGAAAAGAAATGTTTATTGACAATTTATTTATTGGTTTTTGAGAAAACTTGATACTCTTCATAGATTCCAGATTGAACTAGATTCTTATTATTACTTAGAATAGCCTATTATTATTTTGTTTTCTCATCCGATTCCACTTTTTGTCTAATATATACAATAATTTTATATCTCATTTTATGCGAGTTACCCTTGAAATGATTGATGTTAGACCTTTTCTTGCAAGAAATAACAATAATGACCAATTGATAAAATGGTCAATCATAATCATATTATTTGATACACTTAGAACATATTCACTTACTCCACTTACCTTTTATACATACTCACTTTATACGTACATTGATTGATCATTAATAAGAAAATTTAAATAATTCTTCAAGAAGAGAGATTCGGTAGAAACGAGCTTTACGATCTCAATACAGATACAAATCTATGTCTGTATTATATCTTAATAACAAATCTTCTGATACTGATACCTTTATCAGAAACAACTTTTCGGATACAGACAGAAATACTTCCCTTTTCCCTCATCAAAACCGTTTTTAAAGTTCAGATAAAATACTGATGACCACAGATTGATGTTGTCGTAACATTGGCTCTAAATCTGACACTGCAACTCGACTACAGTCATTCGTTCGTTCCATAACAGTGATCAGAAAATATAAATATTTGACGAACTATTTAGTCTGTGCTAAATCACCTCGACTGCGCGTAGGAAAGAGCTCACGAAGTGAAGTCATGTGGGAAAAGCGCGGTGGCGTATAACGGAGCGCCGAGCACCGATTCCCAAGAGTAGTGATGAAAAATGATGTCCAACGCCGCCAGCAGTGAAAACTGACCAAATGACGTCATCAGAGTCCACAAAATACGAGATAAGCATCGACCAATAACAGCAGCTCAACTGACCAGCGAAAAACCCGTTCACATTATGCGATATCTCCAACTAAAGCTCAGATTGTGTGCGAAATACTAATGGACTGTAAACATTTCCAACCGTACGATTCCATTCCTGGAACCAACAATGACTGCTGGATCTTGTATGCACGTTGAGGAAAAGCTTTGAATGAGATTTTAAAAACATTGTAGCTGCAGCACATTTCAACGCTGGGGGAGATTCGCTATCTAAAACTTTTACGCCTCGGAGCGGACAAATCTCCATCTGTCACCGAATACGTACGACGATGTATTTGAATATTTTTTTTTTCATCTATTCATATAGGCCCTATTAATTAAAAGTGAAATTATCCAAGCCAATATGTAATAGATTCTGTACCCTGTATAAAATTAATGAAGTTGTAAATAATCAGTTTCTCATTAACTAAATACATACTGAATAGATTCTTTCTTATCATGTTTCAAAAAAGGTGAATAGAGAACTCGTTTATGTGTAGGTACTGGATATCAATGCCATCCCAACTTAATTCTTCTAACACGGGAATAAAAAGTATTATTGGTATCACTTTTTTATTAAACTTAAATATAAATTTCATACAACTAAAAACAAGAGTCTATCAATCACAAATACCAACAAGATTTTTAACTTTAATTGAGATGCCTGCATCATTGATGACTCTCTTATTAAGAGCTCATGATGGCTATTGATGATTCATTGATAACTCATGATGAATCAATAATGAACTGCATTAAGAGATATTACGTAAGAATCAGACTAAATTATTTTCATTTAAAATATTTCTATAAATTTCTATTTTCTCACAAAAATTTACTACTAGAGATAAAATAATTTTCACAAGTAATCCCATTATTGTACCTGTTCCTCTGTTTGATAGATCCTACTCACAAGACGCGAGTGCAGTCAAATTGAAAGTAAAAAGAACCTGTAAATACCATCGTAAATGGATATTATGCGCTCGCTCCACCCTTGCTTCGAACAGTTTTGTGGAGATTGATGTTTGCAGTTTTGATAGTGCCAGCACGTTCTAGTGACGCATGGCAAGAGCAGGTATCTGCTAATAAAGTAGTGATAGATACCAACTGTAAAGTAGTAATAGTGGCAGGTGCGAGCGGGACAGCGGTCATCGAGCACATTCCATAAATCTTTGAGGCGACCTGGTTCGTGGTTCACTGGAATTGAAACGCCAGCTCGATAGCGTTGAAATACGGACGACTGTGTTTGAAACACGGTGACAGCTGCTGATTACAAAATGCTTTCACGGCTGCACTGTCGCTGATCTGACGGTAATCGCACTTTTTCAACTTTCTCGCCTAAACAGGTATACTCTGTCCAAGCGAAGAACACATTCTGGCAAGATGGAAAAATTACTCCAGCTCAAACAACATTGATTCAAAAATCATTAATTTGGTCTCGAATTGTAGATCAGAATGTTTTCTACAACTTAGGACCAAATACATAATATTTGAACTAATATTGATCAATCTGGAGTCATTTTCCCATCTTGCCAGAATGTCTTCTTACAGACTACAATAACGGTAGGTTTTGTCTGGTGTAAAGCTGATGTTCCCATTAGAGCCCATTGATTGTGCACTTGGTGAACGTTCCAGCAATAATTGTCTGCTCTTCTGTGATTCATGCATCAATCACATTCAGCTGTCCTCAACAGATACAATCACTGTGACTGTATTGTAATAATTGATAGTTGAAGTGAATAATCAATCATCATGTAGTATCACAGTTTACAGTAGCATCACAGACAAAAGTGTAGAAGACTGTGTATTGACTTGACCATCGTGGTATGTGGGCTAGTTGAAATAACTATAAGGAAAAATATAGAGGAATCTATATCTATAAAAGCGAAATGGCACTGACTGATTCATCACCAGAACTAAAAATCCACTGAACCGAATGCGTTCAAATTTGGCAGGCATGTTCAGTTGGACGTTTAGACGCGCGCTAAGAACGGATTTTAGGAACTTTTCAAGGATACGCCAAATATTTAAGTTTTTCTATAGTTTTTCGGCGTTTTCTCAATTTTTTCGAGAACCAATCGGTAGAAAATGTTAATATTTGGTGGGCAGGTTCAGATAAGGTCTAGAAATGTTGTGTTGAAATATATTTACAATCCGTTCAAGATCACGCCAGTAATCAGGTTTTCAAAATTGTAGATGTGTTGCGGGTTGCATATCTTCCGCCTTGATACGACCAATCCTAACTGTAAATTCAATGGTTCAGCGAGATTATAGATGAACTAATTTGGAAGATATTGAATCAAGTTTCAAACTATGTCCGATATTCTTCCCAAGGTTACGCTTAATATTAGCGTTTTACTATTTTTTGGAATTTTCGGAGTTTTTATTAGATTTTTCTAGAACAAATTGGCAGAAAATGTTGAAATTAGGTAAACAGCTCCAGATTAGGTGTAGAAATGCTGTGCTCAATAAATTTCGAATCCCTTCTGAACGGAATTTGCAGGCGAGCGAAGCGAGCCTGTTTGACTCACACTGCCTATACTGTCTGGGGTCCAGGGGCGGAGCCCCCCATAGGCGGAGAAGGCGAGCGAAGCGAGCCTGCCGGCTAGTGATACTATAAACAAACGAGTATATCAGCTCGAAAATGTTACTTTGTTGCGGAATGCAGCGAAATAAATTCTGAAGTTAGTTAGATTTTTGAGTGTCAAGTATAGTGATGTAACAATGATAGAGAAGAGTGTATGCCTATATTATGAGCATTTCACCACTATGTACAACAATGGAGAACTATAGGCCTACCAATAATAACAATGTTCATAAATAATAACAAAAATAAATGTTCATAATAATAATAACAAATTATTATTCATAAATGGAAAGGTTGAAGCTCATGATGTAGATGATTTTTTTAGTTTCAGGAGTAGCATCTTAAATTTTTAACACTCTCTCACTCTTACTGAGTACACATTTCTCGTTTTAGGAATAGGCCTAACACAATAAATTAAGTCTTTTAATCCAGCAGCTATCAATTTACAGGAGATAAGAATATATTGATATTTCAACAATACATGAATTTGAATACTTGTTGTGTTCTGGAAACACTTACTGCTGGGAAAATAATGAATTGATGAAAACTACCACGATTACCTTCTCCTTATCTAATGGAAATTCACAAAATCTAGAACGTGAAGCATCATTTCTTATCCGAACGTTCCCTTTGTATGCAAAGCATTATCCAGTCGAAAAAGACTTGTAATCAACTGAAAATTACCTCTCCACTAATGAATTGCCATGCTTCATTAATAATTCAGACAAACTTTCGCATTTTTTTCGTTGCAGAAGACAAAACGGGACTCGCTAGCTTGGCCAGCCGCCAAGATAATTTACAATTAATCTCAACAGTAACTATTTTCCTCCTTAGTCGCAGATTCCACATTAAATTAGCACAGATTTATGAACTGAGCTGAGAGTGTTAATGGACCTCTGTTCCTATTACTTTCACGATGAAATGTGGGATTTTCCCAGCATACATATGGAGCGTGATCTCTTTTCCAATAATTCACGATTTCCAAATAGGTTTTATCGATTTTAACGTATGGAACTACTTAATTTCCTAATGACATTCCTATATACATCAGAAATCCAATCATGCCAGAACTCGACTCAGTTCAATTATCGAACTTTCTGAAATGGAGTAGTGACTTTTGAAAGACAGTAAACAATAATTTGAAGCTTTTAGAGAAAAAAATTAATTCCAAATCAGCATTGTGGGAATATCTCATTAGACAGAGATGAGATATCAACTCATTACTCAGCATTCTCCCCGCCAGTCAACTAAACCGCCAGTCATTCTCCCCGCCAAACTGAACATAAGAAATTGAATCTGGAATGAATATAACCACACCTTCCTTCAATAGATTCTATTAAAGAAAGCTATTGTTATGGAATTCAACAGTGTCTGACGACCTTGAGATAGTAGGACGACAAGGATGGACAAGGTGGGGATGGGGAGGCTTTGTGTCAACAAACAAGTGCATTGTTGTGTAAACAAAAGACTCATCCAGAACGTTCTCGAAGTGATTATGCCAGAACCTTCTAGCATTCTCTTGTTTATTCTTAGAAGCCTATATATTCAGAATGTTTGGGTTTACAAGCCAGTTCCTATTCAAGTGTTCAAAGATTGTGTCAGCCGTATTGTGTGATAGACGAACCAGACGTTGTATATAGACACTCTATAGTTATATTCATTCTGTCAGTTCTTATTTCTTCTAATCAGTGTAACGTGATAAAGACTGTTCTCATTTCTTAATTCAGTGCAGTGTTAATCTTAGTAGAATTTGTATTGTGAAACGTTATAAACTCTTGTGCTATCTTCTGTTCCGTTATAGTTTATCTTTTTCTAGTGTGTTATAGTAGTGTAATTAATAAAGTTAATCAGTATAAATTGCCTCAAGTCTTTTATTATAGTGGAAACCCGTAACAATTGGTGTCAGAAGTTCGGATGTAGCTATTGATTGAGGCAATTTTATGAACTAGTACCTTTGCAAAGTGAACTATTATTTTCAATTGATTGAACCATTATTTTTGTGTGTGAACTTTATCTTTGTGTATAAACTTTATCTTCAAGTGAGTGAACTGTGATCTTCAAGGGTGATTGTGTGAACATCTTTGTGTGTTAACTTTATTCTCCAAGAGTGAACGTAGTCTTCTGTAGATAATTGTGAACTGTGTAATATTTGTGGAACGTGAACTGAAATGGCAGGGAAAGGTGCGAAGCTCACGAGTTTAAAAGTAAATCAACTGAAGCAAGAGCTGGAGGAGCGAGAACTGGATACAAATGGGGTAAAATCTGTCTTACAAGATAGACTCCGGGAAGCACTGCTGGCCGAGGGTCAGGACCCAGATACCTATGTGTTTGAAACAGATTCGGGAGCTCTGGTGAGTACATTGGAGAGTAAATTTGAATTGGTTGAAAGTAAAATGGAAGAAAATAAGTCAGCTTTGACAAATTTGGAGAGTAAAATAGAAGAAAATAAAACATCATTGGAGAGTAAATTTCAATTGGTTGAAAGTAAAATGGAAGAAAATAAGTCAGCTTTGACAAATTTGGAGAGTAAAATAGAAGAAAATAAAACATCATTGGAGTGTAAATTTGAATCTTTGAAAGAAACATTTGAGGGGAAACTACAAGAGAATAGTAAAATTTTGGAAGATAAATTTGAAACAAAACTTAAAAGCATAGAGGATAAATTTGATAAGAAGATTAAAGAGCTGCAAAATAATGACACCAGTGGGACAAGGGCAGCCTTGAAAGTGGATGATAATGCTTATCAAATTGAGAAGGATACTTCAGTAAATGAATGCAATGTGCCTATTACCATGCCAAATTATCATGGTGGACTACCAACATTTGATGGAAAGACTCCATGGGAAGATTACCGTACCTTGTTAGATGTGTATGCCGACAGATATGGATGGACACCAGAAGCAAAGGCTGATAATTTGTGCCTATCACTTCGGGGAGATGCACTGTCAGTACTTCAGACAATTCCAAAGTCTGACAGACGCAACATTGGTGAACTGTTAAAGCGCATGGAAATGAGATTTGGCCACCGACACATGTATCAACTACACCATTCAGAATTGAGGAACAGAATCCAGAAGCCAAATGAGTCGCTTCAGGAATTTGAAGCTGACATAGCTCGCTTGGTGAGGATTGCCTACCCAGCATCAGGGGATGATGAAATGAAGGAGAGTATGGCAGTTGATAGATTCCTGGATGGTCTACGTGAGCCAGAAACCCAACGAGCTGTTAAACTGGCTCGTCCTCAAACACTCAGTGAGGCATTAACTCAGGCCTTGGAATTTGAAGCTGTGACACAATCAGTGAGGAGCCATGCACGTGTTCGTTCAGTATCAGGGGAAGATAGCCATGAGGAGTTGGTGGAGGAAATAATGAAGAGGATTTTGGAAAAATTGAAGACTGCAAAGAAGGAGATAAGGTGTTGGGGCTGTGGAGAGAGAGGTCATCTACGAAACAAATGCCCAAAGAAGTCAATGTCTGACAAGAAGCAGGAAAACTAAAAAGGGTTGATGAAAGGGGCTACCATCAACCTGTAGGCAAGAGAGGCCCCAGGTTCAGGAGCAGTTGTTGCAATGTTGTCAGATAAACCAAAAAGTCTCTACATACATGGAAAAGTCAATGGATCAACTCAAAGACTACTAATTGACACTGGAGCCACTATGACAATAATAAACTATAGCACAGTGACTGATCAACGAGGCATATCACCAACAACCTGGAGGTTGAGAACTGCTACAGGGGAGGCTGTCAGTGTCTACGGGGAGATGATTGCCACTTTTGATATTGGTAAATCAAGGTTCAGACATCGAGTGTTAGTGGCAAAAGTTAGTGAAGACATCATACTAGGTTTGGATTTCCTACGTGAACATGGACTGAAGCTAGAGAAGAAGAAGAATACAGTGACTATTGGTGAAGAAGAAGTTGTGCTACTACCTACAGAAGACTGTACAGCGCAGGTGCGGCTATTAGAGGACATCACCATACCAGCAAGGAGCCAGATTGTGACCCAAGCAAGGACAACAAAAGACATTACTGAAGGAGTGAATGCAATATTGGAACCAGTAGTTCTTGAAGAGGAGCTTGGACATGGTGTTCTAGTGGCCAGAACTTTGTTTCTCACCAGCTCAGTGTTCCCTGTCCGCTTGATGAATGTGAATAGCTATGGAGTCACCTTGAAAAGGGACAGTGTGCTGGGACATTGTTCACCTGTAACAGCAGTGGTCCATCAAGTACAATCAACACAGTTTAAGAAGAAGAAACTTCCTGAGAAACTACAGAACTTTGTAGAGGAATCTTGTCAGGACTTGAACCAGGACCAGAAAAAGGATGTGAAGGATTTAATAACCTCCTACCAAGGTATCTTTGACATTGGAGAAGGAACAAAAGGAAGGACCAACATTGTCCAACACACAATAGACACAGGAGATGCCAAACCCATTCGCCAGAACCCCCGAAGACTTCCATTTGCTAAACGAGAAGAAGCCAGAAAAATCATCAAGGAGATGGAGAGTGAAGGAATCATTGAACCATCAAATAGCCCTTGGACATCACCAGTGGTACTTGTGAAGAAGAAGGATGACACACTTCGGTTTTGCGTGGACTACCGTCTTCTGAATGATGTAACCAAGAAGGACAGTTACCCTCTACCCCGTATTGATGACACACTGGATAGCCTGGAAGGTTGCAAGTTGTTTTCAACTCTGGATTTGAAAAGTGGATACTGGCAAGTTGGACTGGAAGACAAAGCAAAGGAGAAGACAGCATTTTCAATTGGGGAAGGACTCTGGCAGTTTACTGTGATGCCTTTTGGTTTGTGTAATGCTCCAGCCACTTTTGAGAGACTAATGGAAAGTGTGTTGAGGGGACTCTCATGGGAAACATGTTTGGTTTACCTGGATGACATTATTGTTTTGGGCAAGTCTTTCCAAAATCACATGAAGAACCTGAAGGAAGTATTTCAGAGGCTGAGGCAGGCAAACTTGAAACTGAATCCTAAGAAGTGCAACCTGTTCAAAAGACAAGTGAATTACCTGGGACATGTGGTTTCTGACAAGGGAGTGTCCATGGATCCTGAGAAAGTATCAGCTATTACAAACTGGCCTGTGCCTAAGGACAAATCAGAAGTACGAAGTTTTCTTGGCCTTTGTGCATATTATCGGCGATTTGTGATGGGTTTCTCTGGGATAGCCAAGCCACTAACAAATTTGACAGAGGAGAGGCGCACCTTCATCTGGGATAAAGACTGCCAGCAGGCATTTGACACACTGAAGGAGGTGCTCAGCCAAGCACCTATTCTGGTTTATCCCAAATCAGAAGGCAAGTTCATCCTGGATACTGATGCCAGCAACACAGCTATTGGTGGAGTACTCTCACAGGAACAAGATGGAGAGGAGAAGGTTATTGGATACTTTAGCAAAGTCCTGTCAAAACCTGAGCGCAACTACTGTGTCACAAGGAGAGAACTGTTGGCGGTAATGAAGTCAATCAGCCACTTCCATAAGTACCTGTATGGACGTCATTTCTTATTACGAACTGATCATGCATCCCTGACATGGCTTCTACGATTCAAATCTCCAGAAGGACAAGTTGCCAGATGGATTCAACACCTGCAAGAATATGACTTCAAATCAATCCACCGAGCTGGAAAAAGTCATCAGAATGCTGATGCTCTCTCTAGAAGACCCTGTGACCAGGACTGCAAGCACTGCTCACGCCAGGAAGGGAAGGAAGCAGTTGCTAACAGGATAACTGTAGCTACAGACTACTGGGGAGGAGATGAAATGCTGAAGGATCAGGAAGAGGATCCTGATTTGAAACACCTGTGGGCTTGGAAGCGTTCTACTCGAGGAAAACCTAGCTGGCAGGAAGTAGCACCGTTATCACCACATGTTAAGACCCTCTGGGCACAATGGGAGTCAATTGTGGAAGATGGGGGAATCTTGAAGAGGGTGGTGGAGAATGCTGCTGGTGATCAGAAAAGACTGCAAATCATTGTACCAAGGAAAAGAGTTCCTGAAGCATTAAAACAGCTACATGATGGAGTCTCTGGTGGGCATTTTGGAGTGCATAAGACCCTGGAAAAGGTACGAGAGAGGTTCTACTGGCCAAACTCAAAAGAGGATGTCAAGAACTGGTGCCGGAATTGTGCAGTATGTGCATCTGCCAATGGCCCTATGCCTAGAAAGAGAGCCCCTATGCAGAAATACAATGTAGGTGCTCCATTTGAACGCATAGCCATTGACATAGCTGGGCCATTCCCAATTACTGATGGTGGGAATAAATACATCCTGGTTGCTATGGATTACTTCAGCAAATGGGTAGAAGCCTATGCCTTGCCAAATCAAGAGGCAGTTACTGTAGCTGATGTATTGGTGAAGGAGTTCTTCAGTCGTTTTGGCATACCATTGGAGTTACATTCAGACCAAGGAAGAAACTTTGAATCTGCTGTATTTTCTCGGATGTGTGACGTGTTGGGAATCAACAAGACCAGGACAACACCACTGCACCCCCAATCAGATGGAATGGTTGAGCGAATGAACAGGACTATGGGAAAATACCTATCAAAGGTGGTATCCGGACATCAACGGGACTGGGACCAACACCTGCATTTCTTCCTGATGGCATACCGAAGCGCAGTTAATGAGACTACAAGGATGACTCCAGCAAGAATAGTGTTTGGGCGAGATATACGACTACCCTGTGACTTGGAGTGTGGATGCAAACCTGGGGAGGACTTGGAACAAGAAGACTACACCAGCAAGCTCCGGAAGCAGATGGATGAGATTCATGCAACCGTCCGCACAAACATCCAGGTCACCAGTGACATGATGAAGCAGCGCTATGACATTAAGGCCAACCATGGAGGATACCAGGCTGGTGACATGGTATGGTTGTACAATCCTCAACGACGTCGTGGATACTCTCCCAAGTTGCAAACCTCCTGGGATGGACCTTATGAGGTGGTCACAAGGATCAACGATGTGGTCTACAGGATCAAGAAACCAAGAGGTACTCCACGCATTGTTCATTTCAACCGACTGGCGCCTTATCATGGAGACAATGCTGCAAGGGGAGTTCAAGAGGTGAAGGCTCTTCATCCTGCCATCTCTGATTTTGAAAGATTCATGGCCAACCTAGGGATGTCACTAGAAGAAGGAAATGTCGCCATCAGTCACCGGGACTTATTCACCCTACCAAAGAGCTACGCCTTGGCACATTGCATTGCTAGGAATGTGGGAGCTTCAAGAGGAATTGCTACGGTATTCAGGACAAAGTTTGGAAGATTGGATGAATTGAATCTCCAGAATCCAGCTGTGGGGAAAGCACTTCATCTTCAGGATCAGAATCAACATCTATTCTATTTGGTGACAAAAGACCAACCCCAGCAGGAGTCAACATATCAGGCTTTGTGGCAAAGTCTGATGCATCTACGAACTCACCTTCAATTCCTGGGAGTGAAGCAGCTGGGGATCCCAAGACTGGGCTGTGGCTATGACGGATTGGACTGGAATATTGTGAGACCAATGATTGGAAGAATTTTCAAGGACACTGGAATCAACGTCACCTGTTGCGTCTTCAACCCATGGGCGGTTACACAAGTTGATCCATTGGTGCCGGCTTCTACTGTTTGCACTTCCAGAATGGATCTGGACTGTTCTGGGACAGAACAGTTTTAAGGAGGGGGCAGTGTTATGGAATTCAACAGTGTCTGACGACCTTGAGATAGTAGGACGACAAGGATGGACAAGGTGGGGATGGGGAGGCTTTGTGTCAACAAACAAGTGCATTGTTGTGTAAACAAAAGACTCATCCAGAACGTTCTCGAAGTGATTATGCCAGAACCTTCTAGCATTCTCTTGTTTATTCTTAGAAGCCTATATATTCAGAATGTTTGGGTTTACAAGCCAGTTCCTATTCAAGTGTTCAAAGATTGTGTCAGCCGTATTGTGTGATAGACGAACCAGACGTTGTATATAGACACTCTATAGTTATATTCATTCTGTCAGTTCTTATTTCTTCTAATCAGTGTAACGTGATAAAGACTGTTCTCATTTCTTAATTCAGTGCAGTGTTAATCTTAGTAGAATTTGTATTGTGAAACGTTATAAACTCTTGTGCTATCTTCTGTTCCGTTATAGTTTATCTTTTTCTAGTGTGTTATAGTAGTGTAATTAATAAAGTTAATCAGTATAAATTGCCTCAAGTCTTTTATTATAGTGGAAACCCGTAACAGTATGTATCACTGAAATACACGAACTTGTCTGTAACAAGGATTGTCTACAAAAAGTAATAGAAGGTTTCAATTTTTACGTTTTCAAGGATTAAAAAGCATTTTCAAACCGTTCTGGGAAGGGTAGGTACATGTCAGTATAGGGATTATTATCTCCACGCACAGTCTCTTTTCATAACATGTTTGAATTTTCATGTCGAAATTCGAGGAAATCGAATGAATTTCGAGAATTTGTTCGACGAATGTATTTTTAATTCATCTCTAATCCATGCTGTGAGTTCCAAACCATTAGAAATTCAAGAAAGATGTTGCATGGCGATGGAATTAGCCTCGCTTCGCCACATCTTTCCCTGAATCACTTCGCCACATTGATCGAAAATCGAAAATTTCCCCAGAGACCCACTCGGCCCGGCTGCCGGTATTAGACCTTATCCGTCATACTCAACGAGGCACTCTCACAATCTTTGCTTTTAAAATTGAGCCATCATTTCAACACGTGCTCACAGAAACGTTTTGACAAATCTGCATTGGCGCTGAATAAAGCATCATCTGTGACTCGAACCTTTCAAATTATTCTCCATCGAAATGTCATGAAAAAACTGAGTGCTACACGAGATTACTCTGTGGAACTGGGATAGGGGCTCACTCATCAAGATTTTCTTCGTGCAATATGATAGTACTGAATGCTTCATGAAACCATAAAAGTTTGAATTGAAATCTTCTGATTTTCAATTCTCGTTCGAATTAAAAGTCTAAGAATTTTGAAATATTTTAAAATTAAAATTTTTTTTGCAGGTGAGTTCATCTGGACTTTTGAGTAATACCACTCCCGTGAGTAACAGTAAGATTCCGTAAGAGACAGTAAGTAACTATGTACCAATCAACTCAATTATTTCAAGTTATCAGGATCATAACTCATAACAATAACATTATAATAAAACTCCTAAATTCCCTGAATAACATTCAAGATAATTTCCTTTTTCAAAATACAATATTGTTTCTCATTCCCAACTTGGAAGAATATGACTCTTCTTTGATATTAGCATGTTGACGAGTACTACTCCAGACAATAGACAAAAAATAATTTAGTTTGGAAACTATTCCAAACAACTTATATTGATTCTGAATATAACAGTTCTTTCCAATTCACTCGTAATTTTCAAGTCTCAGCAAAATTTGAGACATTTTATACCTGAATTGACTTGTTCTGCATGACTTGTTCATATCATCAACTTGAGACTATAAAGATTTTTGAGTTGTTCTCCTTTCGAAGCAGAATTGTAATCGATTTACGAGAGTGACAGATTTTGGAATCTAGCAATATTCACAATCATGCTCTGTTTTTCGCAAAATATAGTAGAGAGCGAACTAAGAAACGCTTCTAGCTATTTCCAGTGTGTGGAGAGCAGTGAGCTGCACTCTGCGTCTGCATATCATTTGCCTCCAGTTTCAAATCTATAACGTATAGCTTCGAGTCAAACATTTCTTGCCCTACACTCGCTTATTGCCTCTCTGATCCATCTCGTTTAGGCACCTATCTAGACGTTTCCAAGTGTATTGCACTTGATATAAAGTTGGAGTCGTAAATATTTGATTTTTATGTTGGTAACAGATTTAAAAGATAGGTTCGTTGGGGCGGGTGCTCATAATAACTCACTTCCGAGTCCAAGTAGTCGATGCTCGCAGTTTCCACTCCAGAAACCAAGAGTCTGATTTATAGTTGGAAGTTGGCAATTTGAAAAATGCAGTTTCTCTATGTGCTGAATGGTATAGTCTGTCCAAGTGAAGAAGACCCTCTGGAAAGATAGGAAAATGACTCCAGCTTGGTCAATATTTGTTCTAGATTTATGAATGTAGTCAAAAATTGTAGATCGGAATGTTTTCTACGATTTAAAACTAAACTTATAATATTTGAACTAAAATTGAACGAGCTGGAGCCATTTTCTCATCTTGCCAGAGGGTCTTTTTTGCTTGGACCTACTATATGTTTGCTGGCTGGATGGCTGTCTCGTTTGTTGAAGTTTCTCTGTTCGGCTTGATTTACTCGCGCAGTTCGGTTATAAAAATTTGGCTTCTATTTTCCTTTTTCCACCGAGTGAACGATCACGGGTGAAACGACATCTTGTGGCACCTTTATCTTGCTCCGGGGTGTTAACACACGAGAAGAACTAGCTTTCGCTCCGCAGATCTTATTTCTCACCTTAACGATCTATTAGGACCAAACACGAAACCTCAAATCAGGAAGTGAGAAGGTTTCTGGTGAAGAGATTGTGGAATCCAATCTTTCTTTTTTCTTGGATCAGGATGGGTTCCCATCAATTTTCTGGTCTCGTAGAATTTCAGTGGGTGGAGCTATAACTCTAATATTTCTTCATACTTATAGAGTTCTAGATCACAATCAATTTCCTTGGCACAAATTACAGCACTGAATGAATTAGTATTCATCTTCAATGAGATATGTCTTACAGATCAATTTATTTATCCATCAATACAAAGACAAAAATAGAGTTAACTTGATATATGACAGTTTGTAATATAAACCTGTAAATGACCCTCTGTACATTTTGTTGACTGTCTTGAATTCATTCGATTCAATTATCAAATTCATTCATCCAATAGGAATAAAATATAGAGTAAACTGTATCTATTATCATGACCTCTTGAATCTACAATTTTTCAATCTTATTGAGAGTAAGATACTTCCAGGCTACTATTTATCTTTTTTAACCGGAGGATTGCACTGAATGCAGCATTTTATTTCTATAAATATTCCCATAGACTATTCTCATTGAGTGTACTCACTCTTGTATTCGTATCAGACTCTGCTCCAGTAGATAGATAAATTTATACAATGTACGAGTATATCTCCGAATAAATCTAAGAAAACAACAAATATATAATGCATGAGAGAATGGTAACTAAGATGATTCTGCCGATAACATTTTTCTTATGAATATCAAATAAGCTCAACGCGTGTTGGCTTGATGCATTGAAATTGAAGTTTTAGTGAAAATCAGATAAATATACCCAAATATTCTGGAAATTTCAAGCTACAAGAACAATAAAGCCGAAGTTAGTTTAAGATCTCATTAGAGAGTAGACCTTAATTGAGTATATTTTTCACTCCAATTTAATATACTTGTGAGATATCGATTTACCATTTATAAAGAAACCAGAATAGCCTTAAAGGCTATTTAAGAATATCAGATCTTTGTTTAAAAATATTATTCTTATTTAACAAAAATACAAGTCTTTAAGGTCATAGGAACAGATTACCTTACATTTCTTGAATCTTACTTAATCATTCCGCAGGTTACTATATCCTATAAATCTTTCAATGACAAATCGTTTGAGGTTTGAGATATGTAAATTCCTCCTCTATTACTAGAAATCGAAGAGCGTAAATGTACAGAAAATTGAAAATATTGGTAATCGAATTACACTTTTATCAGCCTGAAAAATTGAAAATTTTTGGAAGAGGAGCTTTTCAACCAAACAATCAGATCTCTTGTCATTCAAGAGCAGAATTAGTCTGTAAAATACTTGAATTATAAGATCTCTGAGAAATTATTTTGAAAAGAGAAAGAAGAAGGATTTTGTTTGATATTATGTTAACATATGGATGCTCTCATTTTCCCATCTTCGCATGAGTAATCGTCGTCTTAGGCTGATTCAATCTCTATAAGTAATCTGAGTAAGAGATGCAAATATTATTAGAAGCAGACCGGAATAGTTTGTGAAAGTTCTCCATATCTCGATAAACAGCGATCAGTAACAGATGAGAAAAACTGAATAGATTCAGAGTTGCAGAACAACATTCAGATGCGGGAGAACCAGGACTTGCATTGTCACTAACTTACATAATACATGAATTCGAAACTTCAGAACGACATCGAGCAAGTCGACTAACTCAATAAATAAGGATTGTTTTGAGCAAGTTTGTGTCAAACTTGAGATTATAATGTATGTGATTTATGTTTCGAGTCCCTCCCCAGTCATTCTTGGTGGGGAACTTCCTGCTATTTCCCAACCGAGAAAGAATAAAAGTTTCAGAATCGCTATGATTTACGCCTGCAAAATAGAAAATGGCCTGCTTCAGTCAAATCTCCACTAACGCGCTTTATCAAGGTTGAGATTCCATGTAATCTCTCACAGTTCCTCAATAATGTAATGGAAAAAGTCCTGATGTTATGGGAATATGCTGAACAAAAATGGCTTCAAACTGTTCTATGACTGTGATGAAAATAGATTGGATAGATGAGCTTCTTATAGTTGCCTTGTTCTAGGTAATTTCCAGACCTGTCTTGAATATTTCCACGAAATTTTTCTCAAAGAAAAAATGGTTAGTTCCAAATAAAAACTAAATGCACAGAATGAATTCGATTATTTATGATTGATAAAATTATTGAAGGATATTTTCAAAGTGTATGACTAACATAGGACCTCGGATTATTAACAAATAAAATTTGAAAAGGCCTGAATCAAAAAGTGAGATATGCAAAAAAATTTTATGAGATTTCTATAATGAACAAATTGAGAAATCAACACAGCAGCAAATACAGAATCGGCGCTACAATAAATAACAAAGCTCATTGCCACTAGCGGCTCGTGCCCACAGGACAGGTGAAGCGCCCATATCTTTTACTGTACAGCACTTCACCTGTTTCGTGGGTACAAGTCTCCAGTGGCTCATTCCACTAGTGGAACATACATTCATCACTGATAAAAGTATTGCAATAACAAGTTGGCCTATCACTAATTTGATTAAGTATATTATCAACTGATTGAATCCAACTTAATTCAGTTGAGCACTTATATCTTTTTATGGTTATAATAATAAAATCACCCGATGAAAAATTCATGAATACAAGTCGAATTTCCTATATATTGTTTTACTGTGTCGCACTCTATCATGTTCCTTTTGTTTCTGTAGCTTAATAGAAGACAAAATGGAAATTCAATGTACTGTTCTTGAGACGGTTATGTCTATACGATCACCTCTCTTCCCCTCGACCTCAACACCACCTCATAAAAATCAACTATTGTATGATGGAGAACTAACTAGACTCTCCGTTACAAGGAATATAGAAAGAAAATTCATGAATCTCCGATTCAATTTTTTGTTAGTGGTAGTACCTGAGTGAGAATGAGAATACAGTACTTTCCACTGCTCAAATTTGGTCACTGGTGTGAAAAATAATTCAATGAAACTCGGATTTTAAGGAGCTACCTTCTAGAAGTTCTGAACCGTATAATTAAAAACTGTTAGTGTAAGCCACCCATACGAATAGTAACGAGGGTTAATTGAGTCTCTCACGCGACGTTGACTCACGCGAACGTTCAAGAATGGAAATTGAACTGGAAAACCGTTCAATGTGTGCTTTAGCATAAACGTTTTCAATAAATAAAGTTGAAAATGTTTTTTTCCTGATTATGTACTCTTTCAACTCACCCTATATTTGCTCATACTCTCTTGTCCAACAAGACTCATTGAAGCTGAAATTGATTATTATTCACCTTAAAATATCATTGGGCGGTAGGAGTTAACTGGAGATCCGACCAATGCACTTTCCAATGTTAGTAATATGAACTAATTATGGACTCTTTATTTCATGTTCACAATGACAGAGGTACTGGGAGTTGTAATAATTGAAACAAAAATTTAAACGCTCATTTGTGATAGAATAAATAATCAAATACGGTAATAATAAAACAAAATTGAAAAGCGAGCATAACTTTTAGCTTAACCAGAATAGTACACTTTTTTTAAACAGTGCGCGCTCTTAACATGAACTTTTACTTTCTTTTGGACTGTCTCATTTCGCTGTTCTAAACCTATAATACATATTTTAGTTACATCCTCAACCACTCGAAAAACATCGCACGTGAAACAAATGAACACAACTAACCATGATTTATCAAAATATCATATTATTTAGAGATATTAGATAAGAGAAAAGTAGAGCTTATTCAGAATCAGTCATATTTTGGTTGTTAATTTGCCAAAATTTCAGTTCAGAACTACTCCATCATTTTACATGGCTATGTTTTTGGACTTCGAGTTCTGTTTTCATATTCTTCGGGAGACAATTTTCCCATAATTTATTTATCTTCCATAAACCTTATTCAGTCGCTTTCAAAATCACCTTGTTATAACTAGAAATTAACTCCAAAATTACCTTGTCAAAACTGGAAAATTAACTCCAAAATTACCTGTACATAACGTACCCTAAATAACTTACTTCAATAATTTAAAAACTTACTTCTAAATACCTGTGTATAACTCAAAAATTGTTTCTAAAATTGCCTGTAAATAAGTTGGAAATCGATATAGAGTCACGAAAAGAGCTGAGCGAATCGTTGTAGAAAAGTTAAAAAGTTGAAAAAACTGTAAAAAAAGACATGTGATCGTAGTAGCCAGCTAGTCAACTGGTTCGTTCAAATTAGGCTTCATATTGTGAACAGTCGGGAGAAAAGAAAAAGAGACGATTTCTTCAGCAGGTCGACAGTAGTGGATATGCTAGACAGATTCCATCCGCTGTAGAAGGTAGCTCTAATGGAAGAGGTGCATTCAGCTGATACATTATCAAAATCACTTGTATCAATAGCCTTCGTAAAGTGGTTCGTCGCTTCTTTTGTTGCCAGCTGATCATCCCTCTCTCTCCTCTACCACCCTACACCTCCATCCACCCCTCCCATCCTATCAAATTCACCCATAAGGTCTTCACAGTGTTCCCCTCCGATCATCTCCCCACTCCTTCCCCACCGACAACAGTTGCAGCCGATATAACAGTACAAGGGAAATCTCACTTTTCCCCCTCACCCAACACTGGATACAATTCTCGCCTTTCTTACCTATTTGTATACATGTCTGCTTCTATGTGGAGCTCCAATGTACTGTTGTACGGTTCCAGCCTTTTTTGTGATGTAGGTTGATAGGAATTCTTGCAATGCGTTGAGAAGTATATTATTCAACTTAAAACTTATGTTATCAAAGATTTTTCAACATTATTGTTGAACTGTGCAAGTAGTGCATTCATTCTATTTCAACACGGTATTTGAGGCGTTCAAGGAGTATATACCTCATTTTGAAAGTAACTTAAGTTATATGCTATTATTGTTGAACTATGTACGAGTTCCTTTTTATTTGTAGTGTGGGTATAAATAAGGTATTCTTACAATGCGTTTAAGAGGTAATTTTCAACTTTAATATTCTTGTTTTGTAAGGTAAACAACAGTATTAATGCCATGAAGTGTGAATATGATAAATATCAGGCTATATATTCATACTCAATGATATAATCTTGTAATATTAGTAATTATACTGTATTAATCAAATTATTCAGTATTAATTTCAGTCTCGAGTAATCATGAAAACTCATGATAATAAATAATAAACTATTAGATTAATAGACTATCCAATTATAAATAATGTATAACTATACTATAAACTATAACTATAAACATGCATCTTGATGTTATTAATACTAATAAAACTTCGACCGAAATGTTGATTGGATGAAATACATTGAAATTTGATTGTTTGGACGCACCAAACCATTATTCTTCAATGTGATGTTACTTTAGCTAGAGACTTTTTCATGAATGGTGATTTTGAACATTTCCGATCATTCAAAATTAGACTATATTCGAAGTCTAATGTTGTACTCGATGATTGCTTCTATCGCCAATCACAATCAATCCCTTTTCAAATTATCTTTCAAACCTTACAAGATTCCAACAATGTTTCATATTCCTTCCATCCAGAAAACATGGTTCATTAGTCTCAAAGGTTCAAAGTTGTCTACTATGTTCTACTATCTACCATACCATGTTCGTAAAGTGAATCCGACTATTAAAATGTTTCTCTGTGATCTCTCCCATCAAATCACTCACTTCCGTTACACAACTAACTATTTCCTAGATTCTGACAAAGCTCTGTCTGCATCTGACATCGTCTGGTTTTGTAAGCTCGGCTCACAAATCATTAGTTATAGCGAGCGAAATTCATCATTTTTGTCGAGTCGATTGTCAACTGTTTAGTCGTGCTCGGTAGTAGCAATTTTGTGAAAGCAGGCGAATGTATTCAGAAGCGGGAGGTCTATGAGTTTTTCAGCTCACTAAACGATTTTTCATTTCCGCCTCATTAGTTGCCTATGTCGTGACGCGATGGTGGGAGGGGGAGATGTATATTGCTGATGATAGAGCGGACGCGTTCTGAAAATTTTCGAAATGACACAAGGGTTGAGTGGTGTTGAGGGGAAGGGAACACCGGTCAGGTGTAAAGGATAACAGCGGTCATAGGTGAAAGGAACCCGCCCGCTTTCAGAGACAGCTCTTTTGTTTTGTAGGTGCTGCAGCCACTCATAGCCTCTGCTTTGTTGGCCCTCGAGTGGAAGTGCTTTGGCCAATTATCTGACAGAGTCGTCTAATTTGCGCCGGCTGCATGTCGTTCCATTCCGTTCGATTCCGTATATCAAATACTCGCCTAATACCAGTAGGTATTGAGCCTCCATGGCTTTTGTTTTGTGAAACGACAGCCAAACCTTTGTGTGTACAGTATCGAAGCACACACCTAAACGAATCGCCGCTTCTGATGAACTCACGGCAAAATAACATTTCCGCAAGACTAGCGTTGTTTACTAACATTGTTATTGACTGAAATGTTTCATCGTTCTTATAGGAATTGATGCGCTAAATCAGAATTTTAGCAGGAATGGCATCATGTTCCAATGGTTTCGTTTATTTATTGAAGATTTATTGGAAACGACTAATGAATAAGAGGCAATCTGGGTTTGGTAGAACATACTTAATACTAAAAACAACTATTTATTTTCTCTAGTACTTGGATAGAATACTTTTCAATGATTATTAATTCACATTTGCTTTGAAAATAATAATATTTGAACTCGAGATCAAGTTTCAGCATTCTATTTACAGTTCAAATTCATTTACAGTGGTCGAAGTAGTAGATCTAGATTACTGTTTGAAGGTGTATAAAGCACGCGGACGAATTGCAACAAAACAGCAGGTAATTGTGGAATATTTGTGAAACAGTAGTTTGATTTATAACTCCTCTTAGGTTCTCAATAGTTTGATGTTGAAGGCTGTTTTATCAATGTGAGACTGTTCCATGCACATCAGTAGCTGATAATAATGATGCTTCATTTTTGAAATTTCTTGATAACAGTAAAATAAATTATTGTGAATCATCTCTAATGCTCATCAGTCATTGGAGTACAAAAATTGAACGGCATGTGTGAATCATGACTAATATTTGCAATTTCACATAAAATGTAGCCTATATAAGGCATGATTGGGAGAATATAGTGTATATTAGGAACGTTTTCTATCCTAAAGTCGATTATTATTTCCCGTGAAATAAAAATATTAAGAATTATGATCTTCCTTTTTTGTTTGTCAATGGCGCAACAGCCCTATGAAGGGCCTAGGCCTACCAGCTGGTTGCCAGTTTCCATACTCACCAAACTATACAGTCCGTTCAAGCAAAGAAGACACCCCGGCAATACGGGAAAACGACTCCAGCCCGGCCAATACCAGCCCAAAAGCCATAAATTCTCGAAAGAACTCACAGCCCCCGAACCAACACCGACCGAGCCGAAGCCATCCCCACCCCGCCAGAATGCCCACCCAGCCCGGACAGAAAATACAGCAGGCAAATAATCTTCAACCAGGATAGAGGTAACGTGTGGTTAGCACGTCGATCCTCTCAACCAGTCTTCACAACCAAGTGAAGATGCAGAACACCTCTGAATAACATGCAGTTATTCAGTTAGAGTGTAATGCAACAATTACTATTCCTCCAGAAACGGGAAACGACTGACTGTCTTTACTAACGGCAGCCAATCTCCCAAAGGAGGGATCTTCCTTTTACTTATTTGTAATAATTGAAGTTTTGATTCAACATATGGAAGCATGGATCTAGATTACAGTCATCCTGTTGGCTTGTAGATAGAATGATAAAAGGATAAAGACGAGAAAAAACGTAATTACCAATTTTATTATGCATGATTAACGCAATCCAACCCTATGAATACAATCTAAATCGAGGAAATCTACAGTATTACATTCACTTGGAATCATATACATTTGAATGAATCATGTATCATAAAAGAATAACTTACATTGGAATGATAGTGAAGTACAGATATGAGCGGTTCCCGAATTTTCCCCTTTACTCTCAGGCTACTCTTAGAACTTGATTCAAACATTTCTGTCGTCAACTAAAATATGGAGAGATTATGGAATTGCGAGATGGGAATGTGAGAGAAAGTCTCCTCCTTTTGTTTCAGTTCAGAATCATCACTGGTCATAACAAAGACAGCGATAACATGTTTCCCAGCTGAAATTTCAAATCCAACTTATAAACTGAACAATGGGAAGAAAGCGACTCGTGGAGGCGAAATGTCAAGAGCAAAATTGTGAGAGTTACTTTTTGTTTGAATCGGGTCGCATTACCGCCTAAGAAAGTTGAGATTGGTGTAACGGAAGCCGGGGGATGGCGACAAAGGCGGACAGCGACAAACATCCAGGTGAAGCGGATGACGACAAAGTGGAATGAGTTGCCGGCCTGCTGAATTATGAAAAGCTCTTTATCAGGTTGGCGGGTGGGCCGACAGGTTGACACCTAAGAGGATCAGAGCCGTCACAAAGAAAACTGTCGCGTGATAGACCGCCCCGCAGCATTTCTCCAGCTCTTTCCTCACTTGTTTTCTTATCCTGTACGACCTTTCATCATTCACAAAAATTAGCTTCACCAGAAATCACCAAGCTGGGCTTTAGTTTTCCTCGAGTTCCACAGCGAGGCTTATAACTTCAGGTGTGGTCAACAGGTCGAAACAAAGTCGAAACAGCTCAGACCAATGTGAAACAGAAGTAAGATAAACTAAATAATTAGCTCAACAATCAAGTTAAACAGAACAATAATCTCCATTGAAGTTAATAGTGTGTTTTAATAACACTGAATTCTTTGATATTTCTGAAAGTATTGTATTTCCTTATATAAATAAATAAATTTATTTCCACATTCTCATTGCATATTGACAACAGATAAATTATCAAACTAAATTTTTCCTTACTTACAATCATTTGATATAATAATAATAAGCATAATAGTCTAGTACAATATGAGGTAGTATTTTATTTAAAAATTATCTAGATAAGAATTACATATTTCAAATATTTTATTAAAAAATAGTCTAAATTAGAGTAGCATAAACATAATTATTAGGTTCTCATATTGAAGTTATTTGCCTTTTATAAAATAGAGTATATCTAATTTGTGGAATACGCTGCTTCTGAGACGTTTAGAGTCTGTGATGAAGCAGCGATACACTTTTAATTAAGAATAAAGAAAGAAAGAGAAATAAAACAGTGCTTATTATTGAATCTTTTCAATATTTTCGCATATCGATTTTGTTGAATGTGTTAGTGTTACTCATTACATGTTGAAAGAAGCATAATATAGGATTTTTCTGAAGCATGGTTTCAGACCAAGTTCTACCTACTAGGCTAGATGTCAAATAGACATCTATAGAAATATTTTATTTGAATGTCTTGTAATTATCATTTTTGTATAGGCTATCTCATCCATCCATTTTCTTTTATTTTTATCATTTTTGGATGTGTAACTATTTTCAACAAACTTATTTCATGACGAAAAGTGGAATTCGATAAATTTTAGCCATAAATCACTCCTCCAATGTTATCCATGTTTAGAAAATCATTTGAGGAAGCTTGCCAGTCCCACCGGTTCCTCACATAATACATCTGTACCATAAATTTGATAAACAATTGTACTGTATTGAGAATAAGGCAATTTGTGGCTCATTTAATGAAGGAATTATCATGTAGTTTCTCGTTATAACGCAATAAACTGCAGCAGTTGTGGTTCAAAGCTACTTAAAACAAACGTTCTCTTTGTGTGCAAAATACCAAGATGTTTATAGTGCTCTCAATCACTCTTCTCGACTTATCAATTTCATTGTTCACGTGCCAAACATCTGATGAATATACCATAAGGTCATAATTATTGTGAATCATTATTTGGCAATGTTCCGAGTCAAGCATTGAAAATCGTCTTAATAGCTTCTCAAGAGCAGTTACGCAATACAATACATTCAATTATGCCATAGATCATAAATACATCAATTTTCGATTGTAACTACTACAGTAGTATATATGTGTGAATTCTATGGGTATGATGTATCAGGATAATAGGCCTATTTAATTTTCATTGAAAAATTGATAAGCCTACATCTATCTCTAGAGCTCAATACTAATACTTAATGATAAATACATAGCCTAGTTTAACACTCAATCTTAATAAATCTAGCTGACTGTTTCATCTGGAACAGTGATGCACTCTCAATAGGGCTGAAATAGGCAATCACACTATGAAACAATCGAGTAGAGAGATTTCAAATTATAAGTGATCCAGGAAGCTTCTTGATGAGTGATTGCAGGGAGACCTTTCTACTTAAACTATCAATTTGATATGACGTGTATAATCTTGATTCATCTTGAAAGTAAAATAATGTATTGCCTGTAAAAAGCGCTACAATCAAGAGATTATTTGATATTATCCAGCTAGACCAATTGAATAATTTATTAAATCACATTGGAATTGAATAATTTTTATTTCCTTCAAATAACAGAAAAATGTATGAATTTCACTATAAATAGGAATTTCAGAGAGATCTACAGGAAAACAATATAATTTTCCATTACTAAATCATTGTATATCACTTTAGCATTCATAATTAACAATTTTTCAATCAAATGAGTAAGTAGAGATTGCGAAGCGATTGCAGTATTGCGAACTGCATCGTTCTCACATTATTAGAAGTATTGTATGTTAACTACTACAATAGTGAATCTTGAACACTGTTTCACAGAGTTCACCATCACTAGTGGAAAGTTCAATGTAGGCTACTTTCACACCTACACTCGAAGACCCTGTTGTTGATCGGGAGGCTCATTGAAAATTCACCTTGGCAAAGTGCGCCGAGCACACACAGGTTTAAAAGTGAAAACGAAGGACTTAGGCTGGCTGGGATTCAAAGTTGCCTGGAGTTTCGGGACCGGAATGAGTGTGAGCAACTCTACACTTGGGGAGAGGCTGGAACGGAGATTGTCGTAAGCTAATTTTTGTAAATGCTAAACAGGCTTCCTGTCGAGGGGAGAGAGTGAGATGGATAAAAGAGAAAATTCTCAACCAGTACGCCGTTTTTCTGCTATCTTCCTCTCTCCATCACTTCTTCTCCTATCCTCCACTTCTTTCTCTCTCCTTTACTTGTTTCTACTTCCTTTTCTTCTTCAACTATCGTTCTCCTCAGCAACAAGCCGTGATCCTCTTAGCTGACAACGTGTCACCTCTTTAAAACTGAACTCTCAGACTTGGAGAAGAACACTGGCTGTCTTATTAGATGCCGCTACCCACCTGACAAACAAACTTCCCCTTCTACAACTTACTTGTTTTCCTGTAAGTACTTTCACGTTATTCACTCTTCGCCTCTCCAGGTGACAAGCGGCATCTTAAGATAATTGAAGGATACTTCCACTAGTAAGATTTGCTTGTATCAAACCATTTAAGACAAAATGTTCACAGATATAGCTTAAAGCATTGATCACCCAGATGTAATTCGAGTAAATATTTCTCTAACTTCAAGAAGGCTCATATATTTCATTAAATAGGCCTATAAAAATGACTATCAACTCTCCCAATACTGAATTCATGGAATCAATTTGAATCGATAACATCAGTCTCGATAACCTCAATAATGATTGGCAATGACCAAATATTATCAATAAACAATAGATTTCTACAATAATATCTATTATTTTCATTCAATATGGAAATAATAACCACAGCTATAATATCATAATAACAATGAGTCTCCACAAGTACAATGTTATTTTTCAACAACATAAATAATTCAATAATATTCATCTTCCTCGAAAAATATTTGATTTACAAAGCATTACAATAACTGAGTATTGACTGGTGCAGAAAAGTATCCTTACTGAATTCGTGGAATCAGTTTGTGAGTAGGCTATTTTTTTATTTTTCATTGCAAGCGCCCCTTCAGTCTACAAATCATGATAAAAAATCATTCAAAGTAGAACATAGACTTCTCTAGACTGAAGATTATCTACTTTCAATATTGGTTGTATCTTAGTTATTGCTCAAAGTTCAACCAGTTTGGCCTACTGGAACAATCACATTTTTGGACACAATAAACCATTATAATTGTGGACATGTTAACGTTAAAAGAAGAGTTATAGCTTTTCTTGTGGGGTACTGTATCCGTTTTATTTCCGATACGGCCAATGGCTGGATGTATCTGACAATGAATAGGGTCAGTTAAGAGCGACTGACATGCTGGGAGTAGTTCAGAGAAACAAAATGGAGGGCTGGCATCGACGGCTGCTCGAATTATAGCATTGTTGCGGCTGGCGAATACCTGGCCTGGCTAACGTTAAAGACCGGGCGGCATTAGAGCATGATGGGAACGATGGGGTGGTTGAGGGGGTGGGTGGGGGTCTGATGTAACCGGAAAGAGGGGTGCAAAGGGCTCGAATGCACCAACTAGTTATAGTGTTAGCTAAATCGGACGGAATCAAGCGTCGTACGTGGAAATTAACTGGGTCCGACACAATGATTGCTGAAAGCACTTTACCTCAACTCCTCCCTTTCGATGGCCTCGCCTCACCTCTCACATCCTCATCACTCACTCACCAACATACATACTAACACACACACTCACCAACATTCACACACTCACTAATTTCCATCCCCTCACAAACACATCCATTCGCCCCCTCTGTATCACATTACCTTACGCATTAGAGAGCGATGTCCAAATGGAGACACATATTGCTGTGAAAGATCACTCAACCTGTGGAGATTGCTTGTAGAAATCTCAACTCTTGCCTCGACGATCAACAACCTTTATATAATTAATAGGATATTGGTAGAGGCATGTCCCTATACCTATTGTAGTGCTGCAGCGCATTCACAGGATTCCGATCCTGAACTTGACATTTTGCATGCCACTTGAGCCATGCTCAAAAATTGTGGCTAAACGCAACTAAAATATGATAATACTAATAAAAGGTATTCGAAGGGGTTTGAATAGAGTAATAGAGTAACTGGATATGGAGAAGTAGCTGAGGCTGGGCGGAATGTAAATAGCATTTCACGGGTGTGAAAAATATTGAATTCCATCGGAAATGGATTCATTAAGGGTGCTCTAAAAGTGGTGGCAGAGACAAGTCTCTTATCTAATCCCACCGATTAGACAATCTCTACCACTGGAACAAACCGCTTCACAAATTTGAAACCTATATTATGATGAAAGGATTCGGCTCTCTCACAAATCCACTCCATTTTATGGAAAAATTCCAACATTGAATCAACAAATTCCAATAAAACCCATGTAATAATTATAATCTATGTACTGTCGAGTATAAATAGAATCAAGGACTTATGCTACTGCCAAGACTGACCGAGAACCTAATTAGCAGAAATAAATTTGTTGAAAGATCTGTTGATAATGAAATAAGTGGGAAACAACCGAAACTGGTATCTCGATTTTTAGTAAATCTGTGGTTTGTCAATACCTAATCTGGTTAACCAATTCTAGGATTTCAAATATTATTTGATCTTACAAATCCAATTTATCAGTAGTGCGCACACTTTATCAAAACATCGAAAATCTTCATCAGAAAAATGTCCACCATTGGGCAGTTGCAGTTGCTGAGTAAAAATAATGTGGCCTAGAAGTGCAGCGAGTGCCGACGACATGATGTGGAGGCAGTCAGTGAGCACTGATATGAGTGTGAGTGTAATGGAAAACCTGAAGGGCCTGAGGGCTGAAAGAGAGGAAGTGCCCAAGGAAGGGCTGGAGGGGAGGAAGGCCGTTATTCAGCTCATTTGTTTTCCGAGTTCCAGTGACCGCTATGAATCGACAGATCGACGCTCTCTGTCAGCAGCACAATGCTATACGTATACAGGAGTGGCCGGCTGATGGATTGTGCAAAGCCTATTGAGAACAGTGTTGTTGAGAGAGTTAGTGAGCAGGAGAGAAATAGTGTGAGAAAGAGAGGCTGAAGTATGGTGGACGAGATATTAGTATAGCTTTAATACTATATATATATATACTATAATATACAGGGTGTTTCAGGAGGAATGTGCAATACTTCTCAGGCTGATTCGTTACACCAAGTAGACAAAAAAGTTCCATGGGACCAACCCCCAAAAACGCTTTATTACTGAGATAACAAATGGCGGAAAATTGAGATTTTTCCAAATATATTGTTTCTTATAATTTTTTAGAGGCTTTAGTGGGGTTCTAAAATAATCAATCCCTATGTATAATTAGCTGCGGAGTTCAGTGAAACCAGTTCCAAGTTTGTAACTTTAATGGTTATTGAGATAATTGGAAAAATATGCTCGAAAACGCCATTTTTGAACAATAAGGGTTATAACTGGGAAAGGAATAATAAAATTGTATTTTTTATTAATAGAAGTTAAAGAGAGTCGGATTCTGAAGGAAACGTTAAATGGCGGCGATTGTGTAAATCTTACCCAAAACTCAGAAATAGTGATAAAAAATCGCAAAATCGCTACTAAACACAAATTTATCACTTGTGCTATGTTATGTAAATTATGTTATTTACAACAGGCATAATGCCCAAAATTTCAAATTAAGGTTATGACATGTAGTGAATCTTCAAAATAATTTTCACCACCGAAATAGAAGACAAACAATTTTAAATTTAGAAAAAAGCTACACCAAAGTTCCGAGATAAACACAAAATAAATAATTCGATGATAACTTTTAACGTTTTGAATTCTGTTCACATTAAAATTTCAAGCAAAATCGAAAACACATCGACTCACTACAAGACATTACAGCTTTGAACCAATAGTTTCAAATTCAAAAGCATGAAGGGATTAAGCTATTAACAATATTGCTTTCGAGAATCTCATTTTTAGAAGTAGTTAGCTTTCAGAAGGAGTTGTACTGTTTTGGAATATGAGTACAGTTTTGTAAGGGAAACCCATAATAGATTCAAACGATTGATCACTGTTGTAAGTCCCATATTCTATTGAAATTTTCAACGAGGATTTGAGAACAGATCAATCCCAAGTTATCAGAAAAATAATGATTGTTATCTGTATACCAAAGAAACACTTTACTATATTAAATAAATAAGTAAGTAATATAATAAATAACATTTAATATTATGAATTAACTATTTCATTAGACAAAATATCTCGATTGAAGTTTTGTTTAAAATACTAGTAACTATCCATATCCACTGAGCATTCTAGCAGAAGTTAATGCAATATTGGAGTTTTCAAATAATATTATCATGACATAGCCAGTTCTCAGTGTTCATGTGACTGAGGAAGATGCAATGGGTGGGTTGGTTGGGAAGGAGGGGGCTGAACCGTTTGAGAAGGGCATAATTGGAGCGAAACTCGGTGAATTTCCTTTTGAGCATTGTGCAGAGTCTTCCTTTGAGATAACGAGTACGTTCTTGAAAAAGGAATTTCTGGTTCGGTGGTGGCTCAAAACCAGAACTAATTAAAACGTCTGTGAACTGACAGAAACTAGGGACCGGATAAGGTTTTTTATTGTTATGGAATTCACGGATGGATGATTAGGAAGTATTCTTCAGTTTGTTTGTGCTCAGTCGAGTTATTTCCGATCGATAATTCTCGAGTTCCAAGTATCTTGATGGAATATTCTCTTGGTAAATCAAACCTATCGGCAAATGTATCTCCGATTTACTCCTCCATAACGTCTGAATATATTCATTTTACAAGATACATTTCCAATAATGTTCTGACTCTTTATTAATTGGAATAACATTTCGAGGAATACCAGCCTTTACATCCATCCATCAGTGTGCTGGATGAACAAACAAATTTCTCTTCTGAACAATATTTTGTTTTTTATAGATATTTTATGTTACAGTTGACCTACTTCATGTTCCTCGACCAAAACAATCATTTGACATTTCCAATCTTTGAATCAGATGTTAATATATTGGCAACTCCCATTCCCTATTCAATTCAATCGACAATCGTCATCTTCCCCAGAAATACTCACGATTTCAGAAATTTTTTTTTCTAATGAATGTCATTGAAACTTGTCTTAGAGACAAACCATCAATTTTCAGTTCACTTTTTTAAACTATAACAAGACTAAAAACTTCAGTTCATCCAACGACGACTAAAGCAGTTCTGAGAGCAGCACTGAAACTGTATGCACTCACTATCACCAGTAGGTTTTAAACTAATTCAAAAGGCTTCGTTCTCTTAAGCCTCCTGATAATATCTTGATTTTGGAGTAGTAGGCCTGCCTCGGGGTTGACATGATGATGGAGTCTGGACTCATGGCGCTTAGCAAATCGACTCATCTCACTAGACAGAAACGGTATACGTAGATCTCTGTGCAAATCACTGTTTCTAATGTACCAAGGAGCGTTGACCATATTCCTCAATACTTTATTTTGAAATTTCTGTATCAAATTGACATTACTCTTACAGGCTCAACCCCAGAGCTGAATCCCATCCACCCAAATTGGTTTTAATATCTGGTTGTATAGAATTATCTTGTTCTTTAGAGATAAGCTGAATTGACGACCAAGCAACCAATACATTTGTCCATATTTAATATCAAGCTGTTTCCTTTTTATTTTTATATGTTCCTTCCACTTCAATTTGACATCTAATGTCATTCCTAGATATTTAGCAGTAGATTTCAGGAATATTCACCGAAATATACACAATTTCAGAAATACCAGTACTCACAAGCCGTTTCCAAAATCAGTATTTTTGAAGATTTTATCAACTTTCAGATTCTACTTTCTGTGGTATAGGCTACACTTCTGCGGTCCGTGCACTACACCTTCATGTGTCAGTTTTTAATTTCAAGATTCGATTATATTATCATTCCAGTTGGAATGAGAATCTAGTTGGTTGGATAGCACTCATACTTATCTTTTACGATCTTATCAAGCATTATTAGCCTACCTTCTGTTAATATATTTCCCATCAAGCACAGAATACCGCATCCTTCCTTATAAGCAACGCTAGCTACAACTTATTGCAAACGCTTCAACAAGATTTCACACCAAGGTTCATTTGACACATTCCTGTACACAGTCATCGATGCATGCTAATTGAATAGCAATCATTCCAATGGTGCTGCAATATGATTGGCTGGCGTTGAGAGCAGCTTTGGGAGCGTTGACGGACGGCCATAAATGACGGAGATAATTGCCAGGCGATGGAGCACAGCATACCCAGAGGTGTGATGGAGGTTTGGGCCTGCGGCGACGGCGGCCGTATACACGGTCGATGACGGTGTTTCCACGGTTGATGGTGGAGGCATCATCCTAGCGCCGTTTCCACGTGATTTCCGTTAAGGGACGCTCTATTGAGAGAGCGTTAATTATCTCCTTGCCAGACTACTCCATAACATCTACCTTCCATCCATTAATACATTGTATCCCCTACCCCACACTTGTTACTCAAGTTCGTGGGTTACATCAATTCCAGTATATACCTAACAAGCGTCGCTGCTGCTGAAGACCGTCACTGAGCATTCATCAAAGGGCCCGGATATTAATATTACATCATTACTCTGCCTTATCACTATGGCCACGCATCCGCTGTAATGTAACGTGACTTAAATGTTTACTCCTTTGCCGTTCCCAGCTTAATATGCGACTAACTACCTCGGGATCGTGTTCCCAAGCTACAGTCTACTGATGTTCGCATCCAGACGAATATTTTTGTAACCAAGGCGGGGTTTTGGTTGTTTTAATTAAATTCTAGTTGATTATGCATAATTATAATTATAATCAGGAATCAAGAATTTCTATTAATTACAGTAGAGTTAAGCATTCCCGTTCTTCCCTTATTCTTCATTTCGTACAAAATTATCTGGCATACTTATCAGAGATGAAATTTCATTCAAATTTAGAGAAAATACATGATTTATATATTCAAATGAAATTTGTAAATTTTCTAAAATTGACATTGAGAATGGGCTTAGCTCCCGAAACATGTATGTGTTTTTTATAATTTTAAAATTTTCAAAAAAAGGGTGTTTGATTTTTATTTATTTTTCAATTGCTAAAAGACTTATATTATTAGCATCATGAAAACTTGTTTGTTTTGTTGTTTATCACATAGCTTATTATTAGGAATTTTTTTAATCTATAATATTATCCTCATTATCAAAATTTTAAATTGCAATAGATAAGTAGTTAACTATCTTTTTTGCAGTTTGGACTCATATTATTTTCACATGTCTCAAGATAAATTGTGCTAAGAATCTCTGACTGTAATGCAATTTGATACTTCAATGAGATTGGTTCTTGCTGAAACATGAATTTGAATCATTTTTTTGGCTTTAGGCATTATAATATTAAATTCAAAATCCAGCTCAAATTGATTAATGATGGATATTCGCCAAAACATAAAACCTTGATGATGTTTCCTGTGCTGATGATATTTTAATCTTATTAAGTTTCCCAAAATAGATTATCGCTGATACAATTATGTCATGGATATCAAAACTTTGAATACGCTACGTAGACAAAATTAACAATGGAAACATAACCAATGCAGTTCGACTAGACAATGTGATTTGGCTCATCAAATTTGAAGGCTGAATAGCAAATGATTGACTGTGGCGCTTGTCAGAATAGACAGGAAATTGAGAGCAAACGATAAATGCGTTGGGGGATTTGTTTGATTGATTAACAAGCACGGCGTTAATTATGTCGGGCAAATATTCAAACGAATTGTCATGAGGTGCATCGTCAACTAGGCATCCAATTACTACAGCCTCGCCGAAATTATACCCGAAGATAGAAATAGCGACTGGTGAACAAACTGAGTGACTGACTGCGTTTGTTTGTTGAAATCAGGCGAGCGGCGGAACGCCGGGCGGGGCGGGTGGCAAACAATTCCAAATCAAATTACACAGATCCGCGAGGACATGCAATCTCAACGGGCGCAAAGAATTTCAAGTGTTGTTTGTTCCCAAACACAGCCTACTATACACACAATTTTCAATGCAAGTAACGCAGATATTTCATAAATGTTGGCTCCATCCATTTATATTGTCCCCATACATATGAGAGCACTCGACTACAGCTGTCGCACTGATTCTGTCAGCTTTGCTCAATACACACTCCAGGCTGATTCGATGACATTGTTTGAACGGAAAAGTGTCGATGAGTAAACGGGTGCCTCTTATTTGAACCAAACGCTCGCACAGTTATTATTGTAGAATTTGACTACAGTATATACTGTTGCAATTTCATAATAGGATGGAATAGCTATATGATGAATAGAATAGTTGCTTTTATTTGTTTCGTGGGAGGTTGAAGTGGTGGCGCAGATGGACCTCTCTCCTGAATCAACTCTCAAGTGAATGAATAATTCAAATAATGTCATGTTTCTACTCGAACTTCACAAGAGAGTAAAGCTCCGGCTCAAAAATATGTAGGCTACCAGAATCATTGAAATGATTTTCAGTTTTTCATTAACATACATCAATAGGGGTATAATAATATATCACAAATTACAATGATACATCTATTACGCTCTGATACAGTAATAAACTACCTTCTTGGTTCAGCCTGTATTGAATCATAATTTTTTTTTGTCCAGCATCACATATTATATTCCCATTGACGAGGATAATGATTTTATCAATATTATTTACTGTTGGTATTGTTATTTAGCTGTAAAGTATTAAAAAGTATAAAGTATCATATACTGGATCAACCTCAACCGTGTGGTTCTTCACTGGTTAATGTTCAGATCCTTTGTTTACTTGAGAATCAGAAACCCTGGTTCACATGACATATTGTTAAGCTGTCGGCTTGCCTACATTGGATGTACACCAGATTCATTTTAACGAAGTGACCTTTCGTTTTCAAAGTCATTGAAAGAGACCTAGACTATAATATAAAAAGTGAGTAATTTAATTCATCTTTTCCATCATTATTCACATTATCCATGCGAGAATATACAAAATGTTCCATTGAATAATTTTTTATATCAAAAACAATTTAAATTCTATTCCCTATTAGACTATGAAAGGGGAATCTTAAACAACCATGAGAATGTAAGTAATGTCGAGAATCGAGAGCGTAATATAAGTTACACGCTGGTTTGAAGGATTAACGTGCCTGTTCTAAATTACACCTTTTGTGAGGTGTGAGCGGTTGTTTTCCGCCTGGGAAAGATGATTGTGTGAGATGAGGCTTGGAGTGGTCTTGCTACGGTCTAGTGTAAAGCACCTGTCAGCTGAGCGTTGTCGTGGTGTTGTGATTTGTGACCAACCGGACAGCCTGTTGTTATTCATCGCTGGAAGGATGACCTCAACCTCGGCACTGAGTTCATCCCTTGGCTGGCCCCATCCGTGTCTAGACGTACCGCACCGTTCAAGATCAATAGAGCCACTCGGGGCACCGTCTGTTTCTAATTGCCTCGCGTGTACTGCATATAGCCGCTGCAGGCGTCCAACTGCAACCCGCCACACACAGCCCGGCTATACCTGACAACAACTTGCAGCAAACATTCTAACGACAGTGCAAAACAGTATTCAACCATTATTGCACGTGTACTAGACAGCTGGCGGTTGCGAATAATTGCCCCGTGTGTATCTAGGCTTTTGCAACGTGTTTGCTTTGTCATCAACTGCCCCAACTAAACTTCTCAAACATGAGAAACTAATATGCTTAATTAACTTGGTGGTGCTTCATAGGTCAAACACTACACATTTATTAAGTTCAGTTGGGACATGCGGTATAGAAACAAAACCGTTTTATTGTATTGCAAAGAAAGGACCTCGTATTGTAATCTATTTGATTAACACTGGGTTTAAACTACATATTTAACAAGCTTTGTTAGAACATGCGGTGAAGTAATATAACCGTTAATTTTTATTGCAGAAAAAAGAGCTCGAGTAAACCACTGGAAGGTTACACATTTATATTATTATTAATTCTACAATATTAGTTACATAGCTTTTTCAAGGCTACAGTGACTTATACACAATAGTTATTATACATCAAACTGAATATTATACCAAAACATATTTTTTAAACAAGGAATGTTTTCACCCGATGCGTTATACTTAAATTATGATTTGTATGATTTGTCCAAAGAATAAACATTGTTAATTTGAGACTTTGTACTTTCTGAGCAGTCTTGAAGATATTGTTTGTGGTATTCGTTATCCAATATCCATTTTGAATGAAAAGACAAGATATAAACATACAACAGTTTTATTAATAATCTATGTACCAGTTTTTGTTCAATCTGTAGTAAATTGAGATTTAAAATGAAGTTTACCAGAGATTGAATAATTCTGGTCTATCAACCGAAACCGATAAATCGATTTAAAAGAAAACCTTACTGCCCTATCAACATCGTGATCTTGATTCAGGCTTTAAAAAATATGCCAAAATAGTTTTCAATCTTTCTGTTCAATTGGATAGCCACTCTGCACAATTGTGACCCCTATATGCATAAATTATTCCAACCAGCTGTTTGCTTTTATACAATAGACAGCATTATTTCCTAACTGATGCCTCTCACGGGATTGTTCTGTTACACATATGACTCACCGAATATGTTTAAAGTACATTTGGAGAGCTTCGTTTCCTATAATATATTCTGTTGAAAAGTGAGTCGCAGCTTTTTTTGCATACCGTATTTGAATTGTAAATGAAACGATGGAATAATTCCTAACTAGTAAACTCGAGCTAGCTTGTCAGCGAGAGATTCAATTAGCGAGGCTGGAGATTCCTGTTTAAATTCAAGTATGGTCTGTCCAAGCAAAGAAGACATTCTGGCAAGATGGAAAACTGACTCCAGCTCGGTTAATATTGGTTCAAAAATGATCAATTTGGTCTCAAATTGAAGATTGGAATGTTTTATAAAATTTGAAACCATATTTATTATTCTTGAACCGATATTGACCGAGCTAGAGCCATTATTCCAAATTGCCTTTTTTGCTTGGACAGACTATATCCGAGGTCGAGAATCGAGGCTTTGATCACTTTATGAACACGTGGCTCCGGGAATTGTTTGAAGTTCAACTTGAGCCACTCAATGCATCTCGTGAACAATCTCAATTATGTTCTTGTATGATAACAATCAAGACCAGGTAGGTTTGTTATTTGATTGCAATTTACGTCATGTTCTTTTGCCAGGGATCCTCTCCTCTCCAGAATTTCCAAGTATTTCTAACAAAGTTAAATCTTCCGGAAAGTTTGAGCATATTGTTGTTGAAGATCCTTTCAAGTGATGTTATCGTGGACCGAGATATTTGTAAATAATTAACCATTGGAAACAACTTCATATCAGTCACTGTGAAATAGAATTGGAATAATTGTAATACAAAATCTTCTCGTATTTCTGATCAAATTAAATTTATAATTATATGAGCTCACCATGTTGCATGCAAAGCTCAGTACGCAATTAAGACTTCTAGAATTATACGCCCCTAAGTTATATGGAAATGTTCGATTTGATATCTTATTCAATTAGCGTTTTGCTGAACTGTTTAAGTTTTGTTTAAGGTTTTGCTGAACTTATTTTGATTATTCTCAATTCAATAGAGAAGTCAGAGATAAATATTTCAGAATTCCGAACATGAGAGATCATAAAGTGAACATTCTCAACCTTCTAACATGAGCATTATAGATTGAAAATTGCGCGCTAAGTATAATTTCATTTGAGCAAAGTCTATTTTCTGCTTCATGATTAATTCACTGAAATTCACACGGATAGAGCAAATTGAACAATTCAGTTACGCAACTTCAATACAAGCATCTATTACGATATCTTATCCCTATAGTGTAAAAATTGCTGTTACTATGAATCCGGGGTCCTCTCCCACACATTCTTACATCGAAGAGATTGTTTTAAAATGTGTCAATTCTAATAGACATTGTAGGCGATTGAGCTCTCTCTTAAAATGAAGAGCTTTAGTGGAAAGAATCAATTTTTGGTAGAAAAAGAATCGATATTATTTGAATCGTAAAAAGTAGAAGATTGTTGTAATTCTATAGTATCGCAGTGAAACCTTTTCATCTGAATATGTAGGAGTTTCACTAGTTCCACAAGATGAAATTATGATCAATAAGATCTTATGAATCTCTTATTAAGTGTATTTTATCATATTAGTGTACACTGTAAACTAATAAATGAATAAACAACGTGAATAACTTTAAAAAATATATATTTTGGATTTTCCAATTTGCCTAGTATTCCATATTCACTTGTAGGAGATTCCTACAGTATATAGGAAAAAAGGTCGTACACCATGAAGAACTCTAACTTATCCCCACCAACTGCCTCACTGATTAATGTAAGCTACACCGTGTTTTTCTACCACACAAATAACAATAACATGATGTTGACGGCAATCAAGTGTAACTGCTGCGCTCAATTGAGGAAGCTGCGAGCGTTGATGGAGGCAAAAATTAGGCGAAACACATTTTATGCGAGTGAAAAACAAGATGTATGTCATGAGTGGTGATGAGAGCGGGTCGGAATTCATTTGGCTTTATCACCCACGATCAGTGAATGGCCGAACATCGACGAAACGTTTTAGTGGCTAGTGAAGTCTATCCAAGCAAAGAAGAAATTCTGGTAAGATGGGAAAATGACTCCAGCTTGGTCAATATAGGTTCAAAAATTATAATTCAGGTTTCAAATTGTAGGAAACATGCTGATCTACAATTTGAGACAAAATTCATAATTTTCGGAACAATTTTGACCGAGCTGTAGTCATTTTCTCATTTGCGAGAGTGTCTTCTGGACAGACTATAGTTGGAACGGTAGTTACTATTCAGCTGCAATGAATATTCAAGCCGCATTAATTGCGTACGTGCCCCAAGTTAATTTTGTGTTCACGTGCGGCGGTATCAACAGGCGATTCCGGCCGCATGCTGCACAGTGTGCGGCCACCGTTGAAGGCCAGCTACCGCTCACAGAGTCTTCTATCTATCCACTCACCGCCTGCAGCTGAACGTGATCTGATTACACTCGAATATATGTAATTACCGCACTCGAAATATGGGGAACACAATGTACTGAAATACGTAGGTTCCAACTAACGAACACAAAGCATGAGGAATGCAATGCAATTCCATACGTAAGTTCCAGCTGACGCACGCGAAGGGTGGGGAATACAATGCTACAAAATACAGAAGTTCCAGTTTGAAAATATGAGGTCTAGATTTGTTTGATCCTCTTGTTCGATCTATCAGCATTCCACGTGAGAAAATTTTTCGATTGCTTTTGTGACCTAGGACAAGGTTGACTGCTTGTTCAACAACCCAGTGCATAATGAAAAATCTTTTTTCCAATAGGAAAGTTTTATATTGAGAAAACTCTATGTAAAGCCTATATATTTTAAAATCTATGATGTAATCACTATTATTATTATTATTTATTGATCGATACTTACCTCCAAAGATTGTTGTTGAACATGCAATTAACCTATGTGTGTTACCATATATATCAAGTAGACCTTGGTGTGAAATTGGTCTTAGGTGGAAAAGTACTTTTATTCAAGCTCTAGTGAACTTATTGTCTAGAGATATGATCTTTGTCTCGGAAAAATTAATGGGTGGATATTTATTGTTCTGTATAGCTTGGCGAAATATAGTTTTGTACGAGGGTTATTTTTTTATCAACTTCCGATGTGGCATAAAAATGAAACTAGTGGGGATAATTGAATGAATTTGTTATCAAAAGTTACCTACATTATTAGTTACTTCTCAACATAGTCAACATTCAAATCGATGCATTTTTTGTACCTGGGTACAAGCTTCCTTATACTCGTACCTGGTTCAAAGAAGTTTGCCGCCAGTGATTTGAGATGGTTTTTCACAGCACATTGCAGCGTATAGTCGGTTCGGAAGCTGTGCCCTCCTATAGCACCTTCTCCAGTTCCGATAAAAGGTTATAATTGCTTGATGCTAAGTCAGGGCTATACTCCGGATGGTCAAAAACGCCTCATTTAGACCCATCAGAAAGACGCATCGTCACAGCAGCACTGTCAGGACAGGCGTCGTCATGAATGAGCATTAGGCTTCCGATGTGACCATTACTCTTTTTTTTCCTACACCAATCACGCACTGCTCTGTGCTCTGTCACTCATGAAGCTTTCACCGTATACTCGTTTCATTCTACTGTGAATTTCTGCTGCGGATAACCCTTCAGTTTGCGAAAAACGAATTACACCTCACAACTCACACTTGGAGGGAGATTCTATAATATTGGCCATGTTTATGTGTCGCTAGATGAATTGGTAATGCCGTCAGATGGCCGAAACCGGGTGGGGTTATAGTGGAAGAGTTGTTTAGTCAATTGCCGCGCATTGTTGGGCAATGCTGCTCGCACTGCCGCCTAGCGGCACAATAGGAAGTTGAAAAAAATAGCCGTGTTTTCTTGCTTCTTCCAAAATGTGGATGAATCAATGAGGTTTTATTGAAGTGGAGTGAGTGATTGAAGGATGATTGATAAATCCTCTAAACAGAAAATTTTTTGTGCAAAGTACATTTGTCTGAGATTATCAGTAATTGATAATGATGTTGGAAGTCATGAACATTCCCTCCTAGTTGGCAATTATTCAAACATTTGATCCAATTTCACTCGAGCTAGTAAAGTTGAGTTGAGTAGTATGAGAAAATCGATCCGCAACTGGTACATATTTAGTGTACTGAATTATTCCCTCGAACAATAACTACATACATTGGCGCTTTAATAATATAAATATTCCGATTACAGATTAACCATGAGTGTTCATTATTATAATTTTGAAAGGTCAAGTCTCTTGATGATACATCTAGTGACAATGGCGATACATAATTGCACCATTTGTATACAACTTTATGTACGATACCGAATTGAATCCATTGTACCTACAGTATTACCAGCAGGATAAATAGCTACAAGTGTTAATGATATAGCAGGAAATATAAATGATCATGAATAGAAAAATGTGTTTTTTCTGAATTTTTTCCCACATGGGCTCCTAGGCCTGAGCATGAGTAATAAAAGGGATGATGATGAGAGAAGACGACTACTTTTCAGGCAGTCAGGACCGACGGCTTATCGTGTTCACCGAAACTTTGAAATATTTCATATTCTCTGGAAATCATTCAATAATGAATCATATATGATATTCAAATACGTTCATCCATTGAAAAAAATTCTACAGCCACGTTCACACCAGAATTTTAATAACATTTGTTAATAACTTTTATATGATAATTTATATAATATTATCAGTCTATATAATAATACGTTATTCAAAAATTTATTAACATTCTGGTGTACACGCGGCATTAGAGAGCTGCTAGCAGGAAAAGGTTAGTGCACAGATGACTGTGCAACTAAACAGTACCTATCATACAATGTTGAAGCAGCACCGTAGTTAAAATTCACTTTCGTGGAGTAACTCACATTACACACATTATGAATTTGAAAGTTTTTATTCAGAAATTTAAACATACTATTTGTTCTGCAAGACAATATTCATCCAGGTCATAACCTGTTCTGATTATCATCACTAAAAGAGGTTGAGGTGTCAGTATAATCATTTCCACCTCGGTGTGCTAGAATGCAAATGAGTATACTAAGAGGATCAAGGGTAACAGAAAGAACTTTAGTTGAAACGCCTTGCTGGAGAGATACGGCTGCTAGCACCAGTGATGAATAAAAATTAGATTTAGTGCAGCGTCCATTACATGTGCAGCAGCGCTGCAAGCGGCATCAGCGCAAACTAGATTACACGACCGCAGATGTCAGCGTCAGCAGCATCAGCGGATCAGCGGATCAGCGCGCTCTGGGGCCCACCATTGCAATCTACATCCAGACACTACGTCATTAATCACTCCAATAAACGGAATGAAATTCTCTGCAAATTATATTTGCTTGTACTTAGATTGTATTAGTCTGTGTACATGCAGTCGGTTGCATTTACCGTGTCCATTTTTTGGCACGCTGCATTCGATTGAGCATGCTGGGCAGCACACTAAAGTTGACCAGGCCGATTTTTGATCTCAATGGGATTGAAACAAAAATTTCATGTTTGCTACCTGTTGAAATCAGTGCATTCATTGTTAGTCTGCTGCTCAGCATGCTTACAATGTTAAAGCATTCATGCAGCATACGTTGTATCTTCCTGGAAACGACAACGACTGAGTACGGGTAGTAGATTGAGATAAACATGTAATGTACACTGCACTTTATCAATTATTCTTGAGTGCAACTAATCTAATTGAATTGAAAAAAGTGTTGTTTAATCAACGTGATGCATAAATGTAATCACAGAGCTTATTCATATCTGCAGGACTTGAAGAGCATATAAATTGAGGAAAACTGCGATGCATGACACTGGCTAATTAGAATTGAAATGTTTTAGAAAGGTTTCCACGAATTTGAATCATTTATAAGTTGGGAAGAACTGTAATATTCATGATGCAATGAATGCATGGCTGCATCGTAATTGAATTGAATTTAAATTTCAGGAATAGCTTTGGATCGAATAAGGCCAGGGATATTGTAAATGTATGTTCCCTATGTTTAAATAGACAGTAAGCACAAGCAGCTAGAAGGTAGTAGCCGTCAAGTATAGCCGAAATTATTATTTGGAAGAGTAGTAGTGGTTTAATGTTTGTGAACATTGAAGGGCAACAGAAAAATTGGATCATATGAATGAAAAACATAAGATTCTACTTGTTCAACTTGCATAAAGTCTACAGTTTCTAATTTTCTAATGATTTTTCGAAACGTGATTCAAGCTTTCCCCTTTTTTCAATAACTATTGCTTGATGAAGGAATGCATTGAAGCGTGTCAACAAATCGTAACTGAAGTTCGTGGGAAATGTCGAAGTACTTTAATAAAAGCTAGACGAGCATTGCAGTGAGTGACTAAGTCAAAATCTTCACGACATGCTTCTTTGAACGTGAACTTCATTTGGCTCCCAAAAAGACTGCGAGAAGGCAGAAACTCGTCGACGGTGGTCGCTGCGGTGGATGGAGTAATAGACTGAGATGAAGAGAGACGTCATTTCTCTTGGCCCTTTCTTTCCACTCCGGAACGTGAAGAGATTCACTAATACCTAATGAGATCCAGAGCTTCGTATAAAACTTTGTAATGACAAAAGTTAGTTTTCTTTGCCTTAGTTAGAACAACCTATGCTCACTTCAAGTTATTTTGGTGTGTAACCTTTCAAAAGACAGCGTCTACATTCAGAATTACAGCATTTGCCATTTCAAAGTTGATGATGATTCATTTTCAGAGAATTCTATGAACATGTTTGGCATCACTAAGTTCTCAATTACAAAATAAATGAGACAAACATTGCTCGCGTTTAATAGGAACAAATCTTTCAACTCTGTCATAGAAAATTAATTTTCCGTTCCAAGAACCTTACTTCAAATTGCACGGTTTTATCGTGTTATCCAATCAGCTAATATGGGTTGTGGTTTAATGTTGTTGGTTGAGTGGAAGAGGGGGTGCCTCTTGTGCCTCAACGTCGCCCAAATCACTCATGTATTCTACTAAGTGGGAAATTAAGGCATCTATCTAATGATTTATTGTTGAGAGAATGTGGTGTGCGTATTCGATAGATCTCACCTCTCATGTATCTCGATTGTTTTCTACATTGTAATTTTCAATAAAATTTTGTGTAAAGTACCTTGACAAGTTGATTGCTTCCGAAGGTCTCCAATGTGGTGGCAATAGAGACTGCCATCTATTAATTCCCAATTGACATCATACTGTAGATATGCTATCTCATTGTGTGAGTGTTAGCTAACTAAAACAATATTACCTTTTTTATAAGTTTTGGGCAACAACGTAAGCTTCCCAAACTTTTTAACATGCTGCTATCAGCTAGTGTAATAATCTGATGATTATTATTTCTATGTTCCTCGACTATTGAGATCAGTTTCAGTTTTAAAATCATGAGTTTCATTACAATTCTTGCTGATAAATGTGTCACTTGGTCATAATTTTCTTGTTTCACAAACAATTCAGAGCAATGATGCTCGCTATTATCTATGAGAAAATATTGAGATGGTATTCAGAATTCATGAACATCCATAATTCTGGGCTGATAAGTGTATTGCTCCATCTTCTTTTGCCAATCTTCTAGAACTATTATTTAGAGTAATGATGCGCACTATTATTTATCACGATCGGTCTAGAACAATGCAACCCCCGATAAATAATCAATCCATTAACGCTGATTGAGGCGATCTATCATGGCATTAGTGCGGCGGTATTTGATGATAGCTGTTCACGAGCGAATGGAAGCGTATAAATAAGCCGTAAACGGCCTGACAAAAAGCAGAGCGGTTACGACCCGGCAAAGAAATTGGACTGCGTAGACAGAAGATCAAGCGCGACTTGAAGAGTCCTGCGAATAAAGTAGAAAAACTTGCCAAGATAATCCAGAGTGTGGTCCGATGTCCGAGGGGGAGGCTTATCGGAAAGCGACGCCGTAAAGCAGTGTGTTTTGGGGGGAGGGGTAGTAGTAGTCGCGGTGCCCCGAATCGTATCATTCCGATGAGTCATAAAGTGGGGGCCGCAGCTTTGATAAGCCCGACGTTATGGCATTGTTTTGAACGGACCGGTTTTTATCCGGGCAACGACGTAAAACCTGTCAACGTCTCTGTAACTTAACGTTTAGCCGGGCCTTTCTTTATTACACTTTACTAAATAGAAAATTCCGTATTTTCGCTCGACCTCCAGATCTCTCCACAAACTTTTTATGGCCACTGTTCATCCCAGTCGACTCAGATATCCGTGCACTTTTGCAAAATATTAAGGGCGCGCACTTATCTCGAAAAACACGTCATCTACGACTGTTTTTATGTATATTTATTGCTGTACCCCCACAAACCCACTCGCTCCGAAAATTGAATGAAGGAGTAATTTTATTTCCATTTAACGCTGCATAATTTTTATGCTTCCTACAAATTCTTTTTATAGCTTGTCTTTAAAGTAGCTTGATGCTAGTCATGGCACTATTCTTATAATGCTTGAGACGTGGAGATGAATTATGTTTTATTGTTATCTTGACAGATGCCTAGAAAAAATAAACTCATAGCAATGGGTTTCGCCTTTTTCTCAGGAAGTATTTTTTCTGTCCAATGATTATCTTGAAATAAGATTGGTACTCTCATGAAAATGAGAAGCTATCATCCATAAATTAATATAATACTAGTAGTTCTGTGAACAGTTGACCTCACGAAGTCTCCCATGGATGTGGCATTATTCATGAAGGGAATACTGTTGAGTTTCATTAATTGCATGCAATTTAATAATAAACTCGACAGCTGGTTAAGCTTGAATAATTCTATAGTGTTCCTATTCCTATGTTCAGAAGTATAAATGTATATAGTAATATTTTATTATGGAGGTAATTCCTTTTCCTTTCATATTATCCTTGAAAAACAATATTTTAAGAAACATTACATATACATCGACGCTCAACTTCAAGAGGAACATTCCTGTCAAATTTCATCCGAATCTATTGCCGCGTTTTGTCGTAAATGCGAAACAAACAAACGAACATAAAGAGAAATGCAAAATCGTCGTCTTGAATCTAGACCTCACTTACGTTCGGTCAATAATTATTTTCTAGTAGTTCTGTGAACAGTAGACCTCACGAAGTCACCCATGGATGAGGCATTATTCATGAAGGGATTACTTATTATGTTGAGTTTCAAGTTTCATTAATTGCATGCGTCATTGAATGCAATTAATAAACTCGACAGCTGGTTTAGCATGAATAATTCTATAGTGTAAATTTTCCTATATTCAGAAGTATAAATATATTATATTGTGATATTTTATTATGGAGGTAATTCCTTTTCCTTTCATATTATCCTTAAAATCCGATATTTCGAGAAACCTTACATATACATCGACGCGAAATTTCAAGAGGAACATTCTTGTCAAATTTCATCAGAATCTATTGCCGCGTTTTGTCGTAAATGCGGAACAAACAAACATAAAGAGAAATGCAAAATCGTCGTCTTGAATCTAGACCTCACTTACGTTCGGTCAATTAAAAACTTAAAGTTATCAAACAGAAGTGAACCAAGAGAAAAACCTTTCCAAAACCTCAAGTTTGCTTGATTTTGATCATCCTAAAATTTTCATTCATCTATTGGCACAATGTTTTAGAATTTAGTATTATCCACATTAATCTCGAAAAAAATCAGAGCTCTCTTCCACATGTTAAACGTTAGCCAGTAGGTATTTCTGAACATTTCAAAACCAAACAATTTCTAATTCGAATACTTCTTGACATGTGGTTGTGGAATAGGAATGTTCGCTCTCTTTCACTCCAATTATACAAGATTCGTGATTATCACTCGCTCAGCTCACATCAATCAATGCAACAATTCGTTCAAATACGTTTTCGATTCGAATGTTGAAATAGGACGGATTGAATACGTATTACGTACATTATAAAATTCAAACGTTGGGTAGGGTATTTCACATGAAGTGGCATGTTATACAGTACGGAACAAGTTGTTAATTTGCATGTGATGAGATTTTGCAAGTTGATTTTGAAGCTGCTGCAGATGACACAGCACTTCACTTGGATGATTGTACAACAGTGCAACGTTGAATGTAGCTGTTCTCGCTTCTCTCTTGATTGGAGAGTGCCGCGAATGAAGCTGGCGTTTCAATTATTCGCCTCAATCTTCAACACAAGCCGTTCCTACTACGTTTTCTACTCCTTGTAATTGAAGTTGATCAATTTTCGTTCAAAGGCACGATTGAAACGATGTCACATGCCTTCTAACTGTTGATTGAGTTGGAATGGGTAGAATGTCATTAACAATAGGAAAGAAACTTCGATACTGCGTTTACCTTTCAAGTGGCTTGCTTTTAATTTGAAGAATTGAAATTAAATGTTTTCAATTCACCCCTACATTAATGAAAAAGATTGATTTGGATTTAGGCCTACTTAAATTGGGTAATTACCAGGATATCACTTATTTCATTACAAAATGTATCTTAATTTATCGTATTTCCACGATACTTTAAATTTCGACAAGGCTACTTACAATTATGGTGTGGTTTAAAATAATTATGCGTTCATATTTGTTCAATTGATGAAATAAGAGATGTATAAACTTCAGATTGAAATGAATCCGATTATTCCTTTCAAACAATTAGGATAGATGATCATCAATAATAATTGAAGCAACAAGTGATAGCATTAAACTCGATCCTAGATGGAAAATTTCACTACCGATCATTATCAGTTGAAGAAGGCTATTACATGTGCAAATTTAATGATGTGGTGTTTAAATATAAGATAAGTGATAAGTTGTGAGTGATAAATATTGATAGGCTAGAAAGTTGTGATATTAAATTATCAGCAAACTTGTAGAAAATAACTTTTCCTGTAACATTTTCCAGATTTGGTGGAGAGTTTACGCGGGATGAGAATCCTGGCCTCTGAAGCCGTTCTGCGAGGCCAACCTGTCTTCTTGTCCTGTGACTACGATTTGGAAGAGGCATCTCTCTATTCCATCAAATGGTATCTCAACGATCAGGAGTTCTATCGATATGTGCCAAAAGAATCGCCTCCTACGCGAGTATTCGCACTACCAGGATTACATGTAGACGTGAGTAACACATACTATTACTTACATATACTACTTTCAACAATAGACAATTACCTTCAGCATTGAACAACATTAAATTTTTTTCTCGAACACAAATTTTTTATCTATTAACATTATTCATTTTCTGTACATATTATTTTGAAAAATTTAAGGAATGAATAATTATACAATAATAATTATCTTTCCTCGATAATAATAAAACATAAAATCATATGGTATACTAGTTACAAACCGTAAACTAAACCACACAGTCTTATGGCAATGCATATTCTTGGGCTATGTGAATAAGAGTGCTCGGTTCATCAGCTGTAATTCTTAAACATCATATTCAGTTTTTTTCCAAATAAGCCTCAATCGAAGCCAAATAAGATTATTCCTTGTATTGATCAAAATTTAGGGCAACTAATGATATTCTGGTAATACTTGATGAGAGAAATAAGAATATGTGTCATTTTTGAGAAAATTTCCCTCCGTTCAGGAGTTATGAGCATTTGAGCTTTAAACATCATATTCAGATTTCTTCCAAATAAGCCTCACTTGAGCTCTAATGAGATTATTTCTTGTGCAGATCAAAATTTTGGGCAACTAATGATATATTAAGGGCCATAACCATCTATCAATTCTTATAATTATTCATTCCTTAAATTTTTCTCAAAATAATATGTACAGAAAATGAATAATGATAATAGATAAAAAATTTGTGTTCGAGAATTGATAGATGGTTATGTATAGATGGTACAATTTAATGAGACAAACAAGAATATGTGACATTTTTGCGAAAAAGCCTCTATTGAAGCCAAATAAGATTATTCCTTGTACAGATCATAATTCCGTGCAACTTATTATACAGGGTGTTTCAGGAGGAATGTGCAATATTTCTCAGGTTGATTCCTTACACCAAGTAGACAAAAAAGTTTCATGGGACCAACCCCCAAAAACGCTTTGTTACCAAGATAACAATGGCGGAAAATAGAGATTTTTCAAAATATATTCATTTTTCTAATTTTTTAGAGACTTTAGTGAGGTTCTGAAATAATCAATTCCTATGTAAAATAGGAGTTCAGTGAAACCAGTTCCAAGTTTGTAACTTCAACGGTTATTGAGATAATTGTAAAAATATGCTAGAAAACGCCATTTTTCAACAATAAAGGTTATAACTGGATAAGAAATCATAAAATTGTATTTTTTATTAATGGAAGTTGAAGAGAGTCGGATTCTAAAGAAAACGATGAGAGAAGTATGTGTCATTTTTGCAAAAATTTCCTACAGTTCATGATATGAGCATTCGAGCTTTAAGTAATCACATCAAACTCACCTCATCTCTCTCTATTTCTCATTGTACTCCATAATAGTATAACTGCTCTCTCCATCGTACTCCATTTCATCATTGTACTCCATAAGCGCAGTGATTCAATTTAAAGTTTGAAACTACTATAGTTCGGTAGCCTTATTGGAAAATGGTATCAGGCCGGCATTACACGATACAATAATTGTTCTATGATCATATGGAAAGAGATGAAAATACGAAATCATATTTTCATCTCTTTCCATATAATCATTGAGCTATTATCGTATTTGAACTATTAGTGTAATACCGGCCTTCAGGCACATTTTTATGTTTCACTTTTTGAGTAATTGTAGTGTAAAATATGAGGAAAAGTTTTGACATTATTTTTATGTTGATCACTACCTCTTCTATGTTAATATTATTGATTGAAACTTGAATATTATTGAACTACTTAAAAATTCACTATCATTCAAATAAATTGATAGTCTCATTGATACAAACCCATTACCAGTTAGTTTTGTCGTATGACCAGTAAGTTTGGTTGTTTGGTTGATTGTTATTTCAGTGAACAGTAATAGGAAATTATATAGATTCTCTGAACCAGAATGTTGCTTGGTGTATTTCAAAGCTGTAATTAATTTTAAAAATGGAGCACCTATGAGAAGTTTAAATTTGTTATTACTTGAATTTAATTTTAGGTGAAGACTGACTGTGATCACTTTATAGATGATAGCTTTAGAGAGATCGAATTCGTCCGATAAGAAGTTTTATCTCCAATTCAGCTACAAGACAAGACAAATTTCAACGGGTTATATCAGCAGGGAAGCTGGATATAGCCTTGAGCTAGATAGACAACCAACCACCCGCATGGCTTATTTGTGAGATATTGCTTTATCCATACTCTCAATTGCTTCTTGTCTGAGCAATCTTCGCTACAAGACTCGAATAATATGATATTTTGAGACTGATATGAAAATATTATTATAGTTTGTGACGTAATGAATCAAGAGTTACATTTGTTGAATTCGTTTGTATTGAACTGTTCTATGTATTTTCTTTGACTGAGAATATATATTCTATTACAGTAATAATAATTTATCCATTCATTTATTAGGGTCTACTGCATGAGAAATTGAATTATTGAAAGATTGAATCAATGTGAAGAGCGAGTATCTTTTAGTGGATATTAGCGAATGAAGAATGGGATTTTATTTGAGACAAGTTGAAAAGCGAATAACAAGTTAAGAGACTCTGAGAGGATTGTTGTAGCCTACAAATAAATGATTCAATAATTTAAGAGAATTATCAGTCTCTCCATTGGAACCTGGAGGATTGTGGAACAGAGTGAATGAGTGAATAATTTAAAAGAATAAGCCATTAAAATCTGTGAGTACTTCATATAATTATTATTGAGTTCCAAGAATAAGTAACTATGATAATAAATATCTAAGCAAAATCTAAGTTAAAAATAAGAGATGATTTTCCAACTTTTATTTCAAGTTCTATTCTTTCAAAAAATAAGAAAAAAGCAATTAATGCTTAATAACTTTGAATGATTTCTTCTATTCTACTTTTGAACATGGATGATTCAAGTTCTCTGAACAAAACAAGAATGGAATCCATCACCATGAAAACATCTGAGAAACGTTATTCACGTTAACTAATAAGGAAAATGTTGAAGCTCACTTAATTGTAAATATTTCAAATATTTAGCCAAGACGATAGAAATTTTACAAAGTTTACAGAAAAGTTTCAGAGGAAACTGAGTGTTGGTGTGAGCTTCAACTCTATTTCGATGATACTATTCCCCTTCTTTTATAGAACAACAAATACTGATCAGTTACAGTTCTATTTTCATTTTTGCGTTCTTTATCTCATTCAACATAATATCACAAGACCTAGTTTACGAAATTTCAAGGTAATAATGACGTGAACGAAGAATGTGAGAAAAACTATTTCAAATTGAGTGAACATTTTTCCTGAAGTAAAACTTAATGAAAGTAAACCTGCCAATGAAACTTAATTGAGAGAGCTTTTGGTGTTTTGATTTTCTCACTATAAGCAATCTCTATCATCGTGGAAAAGAGTACTGCGATTCAACTACAGCCTTCAAATTTCTACAACAATTTTCATTTTAGACGAATATTTATTGTGAAGATGTATTCGTATTGATTCTAGAATGTTTTTAGATTGATTTGATTTGTGGAATTGTGTGATATATTCCATCACCAGTGAAAGGTCTTTACAAGCTTTTATCAGAAAACTACATTTATCAGGGTTGAGAGGATTTTACATTCAATAAGTGTCGTTTGGTATTGTCTTGACACCGCAAGAGTATTAGCGGCCGAAAAATGATTGCGAATTTTTATCTGAATGGACAAACAGAATAGCACATTACAAGCGGGGCAGCATTTAGAATTCAGTAGTGGCGCTTTGTGTATTTTTTATCTGCGCTCGGAATCGATGCTGTATACATCAATAAATTCTCGGGAGTAGGATTATCAAAAGTGGAGTGTTTTTTCGGAACGGTTCCAGAATTTGATGGGTCGTTAAGGGTGTGTTTGGGGTTGGAGGGGGGTGGGGACAGGGATTTTCGGAGGCAATAAACAAGTGTGCGCACGACGTCCAGCATAACACAACAGAATCTGACTATAAACAGCTCTGGCTCGCGACGCGACGCTCTCTCTCCCATCACTGGCAAACTAAATGTAAAACACACAAATAAACTCTTGCTTCAACCCCCAACACTAGCTCTGATACACACACAAATCTTCTCCATATCTAATGCGTTAAATGGCACGTGAAATCAAAACGATAAATAATGCTTTGTCATTATCAATTCCCTTTGAATATTCCTTGCTTCACCCGAATTTTCGGTGCAATTACTTTTCGATGTTCCGGTTGCATGGACGCTGTATGCAATGCACAACGCCGATCATTGAAGTTCATCAAAGTTCAACGTGAACACGATCCATCCTTTTAGGAATATTCATGACCCGAACGCGAACCATCCCTCGATGTATCCCTTTTAGGAAAATTCCAATTGCTGAACTAAAAGGAAAAGTTTAAAGGGAATTGGATTCCCAGTTTTTCGGACAAACCTTAATAGGAGCGATCAATATGGAGGGGATAGCTATCACAGTTTTATATAGAAAAATTATCACTCTACGCATCTCGTGATCTTGGTCCAGTCATAAACGTTGATTATTTCTACTGTAGAGTATCTTATTATGTCAAGATTTTCTCTTAAATTATCCAATCTTTTTAGGATTTGGAAAAAGTTTATTGAATAGGCTACGCTGACGAAATCTATTTTAGATGAAAGACATCTCATTCTTAATATTATTTGTTCATAATATTTAATCTTCAACAGACCAAATATAATTGAATCAATAATGAGATAATAGCTAGTTATCATATGAAAATAATATTGTTGATAACAAACTAGTATTGGAAGGCCAATTTCAATCACTCTTGTTTCTTCAATTCATACAACACATGATAGTAATGACAATAATAGCCTAGAATGATTGATAATTGGAAGAGTGAGGACAGACCGACAGACCTATCTCTGGAAATGTACTAGATGAATTGATTGATGTTTTATCAATTCACTTCGAATTCAATCATACAGGGTGTGTTAATTAAGTTTCAAGACTGATTTTTTCCTGCGTAGCGGAGCGCTTCCAGACCGGTCTCTTGGGCCGGGCGTAGTGGAGGGGAGTCTCAGGCAAGCGACCGAGCACTCGTCGGTTGCCGGCGAGACGCTGAAGTGAACGCATCACGCGTCAAATCGACGTGAGTTATTTTTTCACGTCGAAAAGTCGCGACAGTGAAAATGCAGCGTTTGATTGAGCAGCGTTATTCGGTGAACTTCTGTGTCAAACTTGGCAAGAACGGCCAGGAAACGTTCCAGATGCTTCAGCAGGCTTACAAAGAAGACGCAATGTCCCGGGCCATGGTTTTTGTGTGGCACAAGCGCTTCAAAGAGGGCCGCGAAGACATCAAAGACGATGACCGTTCTGGAAGGCCTTCAACTTCGCGGAACCACAACAATCTGGCCAGAGTGCTGGAAGTTCTCAATAGTGACCGACGTCTCAGCACCGTCGTTTGAAGGATCGAATCCACCGCGTCCGCCCGGAGGAGAAAAATAATTGGGTGCTGCACCACGACAACGCTCCCGTACTCACCTGCCAGACCGTCACTGAGGTTTTGGCCCGAAACAACGTGGCAACGCTGCCGCAGCCACCCTACGGCCCAGACGTCGCCCCCAGCGACTTCTTTTCGTTCCCCCGGATGAAGAAGACCTGAAAGGAAAGTTGTTTGGCACCGTCCAAGCAGTCAAAGCGGCTTCAACAAGGGTTTTAAACAATGTTCCAGTTGAGGAGTTCCAGAAAGCCTTCAAACAGTGGAAAACTCGCTGTCAGCGGTGTGTCGACTCAAAAGGAGCCTATTTTGAAGATTTTTATCTCGCTGTTCACGAATCTTCAATAAATTTCTTTTGCCGAGACCAGTCTTGAAACTTAATTAACACACCCTGTAGCTTCCTCTAATAGGCCCTATATTGAAGGAAACTATGATTTAAAACATGATGAAAGCTTGTGTCCAATTAGAGGAGTACAGTATCATTATAAAAAATAGCTTTTGAATTTTTAAACTTCCATTCGAATGGAAAGATTCTATAAACTTGTGATTTGCATTATCTTCCCTAGTTAACGAAAATAAATACATTCTCGAATCAGTAATGACCAAGTGAAAATTATTAAATTGTCCTGATATTCATAGCTATCCATTATAAAGTACATAATCATAATTGTACTCAGTTTTTAGAACATCCATTTCCAACAATACAATGAAAAGTAGACTAAAATATTGTCTTGCAAAGAACTCTTCTTGAATTCAGAAGATGACAAGGTTGCAGACTGAAGGAAACCACAGATGTCGGCTGTCATAAATTTTTATGAAAAACGTGTATTATGATAAATCAAGCCAATGAGGCATGAAATGAAAAGGGTTAGAGCTGGTCTGCCCGACAGAAACACTGATTCTGTATAGAAACTTCAGAAAGCTAATGTGACAGTTGTCTTTGAGGGAGGAGGCGATTGCAGAGGGGGGGGATGACTGATTGTGGTGGGGGGGGGGGTTAAAAAGCAAAGATGCGTTCCGCCTGTGTCTGATCCCGTCATCGGAAAGTTTCAAAAGTCACGTGATTAACGATAGGGGCGTCGCGATGCTTTTCATTTTCCATCGATCAAAATCCGTCGTTGCTGTCCCGCTTTGCAGCTACGTCTTTTCATGGCTGCATCTTGGAACGCTACATAAATTCGTAAACTCGGTTTGTATGTAACATGATGAGCGCAAATGATAGTTATCATCAACTTAATAGGCCTTTGTACTCCCTCTGGGTGATTTATGTCTGTTTTGCGGTTCGGGTTGAGGAAGAAGCAATGATGATTCGGGTTGGGAGAACATTATTGCTAACAAAGGATCAGCTTATTGATTTGATAATTGGGATAAGCTTCTAAGTGAGCTTTAATATAGAACATTTATTTCTTGTAATATTTAAATCAAAATTGAGGAAGAAGACTTTTTGGACATGTGTATTTGTTGTCATCTATGAGTATTATTGTGTGAAAATCTTGAATGAATAAATAAAAATCATAATGATAAGTTTTGTGGAAGATTATGGAATGTTGGAGTATTTTTTTTTCAGGGAAAAATACCCCACAATGTCTTGACTCACTGAATTATTTTTTCATGGAGATACACTTTCTTGATAATGAATAGACGGTGAATAACGATATTATCTAGAATATGAATATAATTATAGTGTAGACTGGAAGTCCAATAATGAAATAATGATGATCTGTTTCGCAAAACTTGCATCGGAGTTCTTGGTCTGAATTTCTGCGAAGAGGGAGGAGTTTTCACCACGGAAATACCTTTGAGACGAGCTGAGTTATAAAATATGAAACAGAATCCACTCCACATAAAGTTTCATAATTCAATTCCAACTTGTACACTCACTTCTTTCCTCTATAAAGAATGAAAATATATTGAAACGGGGATCACCTAACTCTCCGCTTTGAGTTGGCGAATGAAGAGAGAAGAAAAAACATTTTCCATCGCGACCCGCAAACAGTATAAGGTTTCTCTGACAGGACTTTCCATTCAGTTAGGAGTTGAACAAAGCACCACTAAATGCTTTGCGACTTGAAATGTAATCTCTTCAAAGTTGGGATCTTGTTTGGCAGCTCTAATGCTATCATAAATTGAAATTGGAGAACATAGTCTGGGAAATTCCTGTGACACCTGTGGAATTGTACAAATTATCGATGATACAACTCTACAATATTGATCAGTATTACATTCTGATTTCAGGAATGAAACATAATACAGTAATATGGTTTCAATGTTAATGCTCCATAATATATCTTCTCCCAACTAATTCAATATTTCCTTCTCATCTCCAACCTCACAATCTAAGCAACGCAGTTTATTGTGTAGGTTGGAATCTGTTGGTGGGTGTAAGCTTCAGAAATAGAATACAGTAAATTAATTCCGCTGCTTGTTCCGCTTGGATCTCCAAACTCAATGCGAAACAATGGAGCGTCCACTTTATATAATCTGATATGTAATTATTATTCTGTTGAAGCAAAAAGCTTTTATAGAATAGGAAGTTTCTCGTCGAAGTTGATAAGTGCTACATAATTGAATGAAATTTCTTGAACAAACTTCATAGACAGGAAAGTAGTTGAATCTCCTGACGGCAATCGATTGCATCTACAATATGAGCTCTTTAGTTTTCTCCCCTCACTCATCACTTTATTGAGGGATGCTCCTAGAGTGACATTACATACATTACATACATTACATACATTACATACATTACATACATTACATTACATACATTACATACATTACATACATTACATACATTACATACATTACATACATTACATACATTACATACATTACATACATTACATACATTACATACATTACATACATTACATACATTACATACATTACATACATTACATACATTACATACATTACATACATTACATACATTACATACATTACATACATTACATACATTACATACATTACATACATTAGTTGCATTAGTTGCACTAGGAAGTAATGTTTTTTTTTTTCAATAAAGACATGAATAATGGTAAGCATTGTAATCATAGTTGTTCTTTATCTATTCCCTAGAAAGGCTTGAAAATATTACCGTATTGAGATTGCTGGATAAAATTTTTATCAGTTCAGAGTGATCGGAACAAAGAGGAGAATGTAGCATCGGATAATTAATTGTAATTGTAAATAGTTCTCTCATCCAATCCTCCAAACAATCCTTATGAATTTATCTGAGTTTCATCAATCTTCTATCAGTATGATTCAGTCTTAAATCATGTAATCCTATTCAATAAGGAAACAGCATTGTCCCCTTGTCTGAAATATTATATTCTTCAGGATTAAATTAAAAAATCAAATTTGATAGGTATCAAACATGATATTTCAAAATTGAATTAAAACAGACCATTATCTTCATCTCTCATGAATATCCAGTCTAGTCTTATTTGAACTATTCATTTAACTTTGATATTCAATTCACATTTTTCTGCTCTTATAAACCAAAACAATAAAAGAAGAAGTCTCTTATCTTGCAAAGCGTAAGCAGGATGATTGTATTGTAGTATTCCAGTCCAATGAATGAACTAGTGAACTATTTATTGGATAATATCTTGAAATTGAGTTTTACGCGGACATACTCAAAACCTAGCTCATCGTGTTTTATTAAGTAGTATGATTGTATGATATGATATTATAATGATGATGAGCTGATTGTTATCAAATCCACTACTCAGTCTCTCCTGAATTATTGTTTTACCTCATTAAAATATAATATTGAAGAACGTTTATTATTACCGGGATGAACAATACGAATATTTGTTGCAATGTTACAATGAATGAATCTGACAACGATTCTATTGGTTACAGAGAAGGTCTTTGTAATTTTCAGGATAACAAGCAGTATCTGTGCGAGTGCATGTACCTGTCATGAGGACTGTAACTTAAGTACAAAACGATATTAATTAATATTCTACTCGCTAACCGACAATGTAATGTACAAACAGAGTTGGTTATTTGGTTGAAATGTGAGCTGCAATAACTTGGGTGTAACAATGGTCTAGCTGTTTTCCGATAAGCATATTAAGGCTGGCTGAAGAGACGCTTTGTGGAACAATAATTTCTGATATGTCAGTCACCGCACCCCGACGCTCAGGTGGAGAGGCAATAAAGCCGGGTCTTAATGGCAGCACCATCTGTTCCGCAGCAACATCTAAAACAGAAAATCTCATCGTTTGCACATGCACGCTTCTAGTCAAGATCTGCTGCAAGATCAACCTAATGCGCCACATCTTATGAACGTTATCATGTTAATAGGCGATACATTAAAGCATAGCAGACGCCACAAGACTCGTTAGTTTATTAACGCTGCGCGTTTTGATGAATGCCCACAATAAACGAACCCACGTTATTAGAAAGTGGTAGATTAGTAATAGATATTATATTAATAAACTGTTATACTAATATCAAAATAATGATGGAAACCACGGATATTCTTTTTGCTGATAACCTCTTGAATGAGCCATGAAATTCTAATGGAAACTCAATATTGAAATGTAACTCCAAATGAGTACAAAAATATTTAGCTCAATCACCTAATTTGTGGGTTAAGTGGAAGAGGGGGCTTGCATGCCTCAACTTCGCCCACAAACTCTTGTAAATTTTTACAAAGTGTAAAATAAAGTCATTTTATCTATCTATCTATCTATTCATGATAGTTAATAGACGATTCTCCTCGCTTATTCTTTTTATTCTATTCATTTTCCTTCTCCTTCCCTTCCTCTTCCTTATCATCTCTTCAATCACCTAATACATACCAATTTTACCTTACAATCGAATTCTCTCTCTTATTCTCTTCATTTTCCTTCTCTTTCCTCTTCTCATCGTATCTTCCCTCTCCATCCTTCTGCAGTTAACTAATACAACAACGTTATTTGTTATTCTGAACGATTGTGTACTCAACGTTGATTGTTGGAGGATATGTAGATTCTACAATCAATAATAATTATTGTTACAAATCAGTTGCAGAATCATTATTCAAATTCTGTCTACCGTATCTTTTACCAAACAAGGAAAACCGTTTGTGCCGTAGTTGATGAATTTAATCTCGTCTGCTCTCCTCACATATGAGTTTGTAAGGACGGAAATTATTTTATTATGAAGGCCTCGAGATGAGAGAGGCACATGTGAGTGTGTGGGTCGAGCATTTAGGTTTAAACGGAACAAAGTTTCATAACCGAGCATCTGGCCGCTTTTTACAGCCTGCACTGTTTTTTCTGCCGAGCAGCGTTCTTTGGCCAAGATATTAATTTCGCTCTGCCCTATTTGCTCACCTTAGCCACCCCAACATACGAGCGCGCATAAAAGTTGGAGAGAAGGTCAATAAAAATACTAATCTCATACACATTGAAGAAGTGGTAATATTATTTCTTGCAGTCTTGCAAGTCTCTTACGCCAAGAAAGTGGTAGCCTATTCCACATTGGCTTGAATAATAATTCCATTATTCAAAAGGCATTGCTGCTCTGAAAAAACGCACATAACTCAATAATCCTTTTATTCTTTTTGAACCTATATTTCCATCCTGACCCTTAAGGAAGCTTCCCATCTCAAACATTTTCATTTCAAAAGTGGCCATGATATATATCACCCTCATTATCATTATTATCGCCGTATTCCATCACCACCCACACTATCAATGTAAACTCACCCCACACTATCATACCACTAGACTCATGGAAATTAATTAAGTTTTTGGTTAGTTCCTTTAGATATTATTTAAAGGCGTGTTTATACGATACCAATTGGCGAGGCAACAGTATTACTGATGCCGGGTTCAAACAGCTGATGTACAGGTTTCATTAAGCCATGCCTAGGGCTCTATAAAACGTCCCTTTTTATAGAGCCTTAGCCATGCCAAGATTATGATTTCAAAATTAAAAGATTCTATAAATACTTTAACCAGCTGTGAATTCCGGAACACAATTGTCTTGCCAATTGGCATCCGGTAAATCCAGCATAAAGGGGGCTTATAGCTATCCTTACTAGCTAGTTAGGGTTTTCACATCTCTATTCATATTAATATTCTATATCAACTGTATTATAGATGTTTTCATTAAAATAATTGAAAACATTTTAATAGATAATTTGAAACAAAACGGGATAGAATATTGTATATCATCAACCTGACAAAGCTGAATATTATTGCAGTCATTCGGGGACATTTTCAGAGCAGTACTACAATATGTACAAGACTTATAATCACTGGCGGCTCGTGCCCACGCAACAGGTAAAGTGCTGTACAGTAAAAGATATGAGCATTTCACCTGTTTCGTGGGCACGAGTCGCCAGTGACTTAAATCAGTGAAAACTGAAAATCATATATAGAATACAGAGGAGTATTATAATATGTAGCCCACAAAAATTACATCAGTGGAAATGATGTGATGCAGAAATCTGAGCATAGAGAGCAATCGCCTATGAATGACCGCGCTGATATCGAGTGGAATAACATGCTCATAAATAACATCTCATTAACGATAATGTGAACCGTGATCATGACCTGTTCCACTCCATGACAAATACCGATTTGATTATCCATGGGTGCATAAATAACCTATCAACCCCTATAATATCATCCTGAAATCTAGATATTGCCCCTGATATGATTTGTAGCAAGCCAGCAGCAGTATGAGGTTTAAAATTTTCACAAAAGATTATCTCTAATCATAATATTTACAATGGTGTCATCTGGATCAAGCTATTTTCGCATTCATTATCGGAGACATGATGAGATGATAAATAATCCTATTGTGGTATACAGTTTAACGAATGGCTTTCAAGCTTTATTGTGCATTATTACATAGCGTTGCATCTACCAACATCGATTGTATTCCTACAATATTTTATGAAGTAATTTATATTGCAAACTTGTTGAATTTGAATTCTGCCAACAGATAGAACACGTTCAATCAATTCAAAAATATTGGAGGAGCTTTGTTGATTTTTTTATCAATTTAATCACGATTTTGCGCTACAGACTATTATTTCTAAATGCAATACTTTAATCTTACAAGCGATGTCTATACAATTTAGTTTTATTCCAGGATGATGAATTCAAGAAAATACGAAATGTGGGTAGCCAATGCAGCTAATTTGATACAACGGAATTTAAAGATCCTTTCAAATCTTATAGATTCAATAACATTGCAATTATTTCAAATTCAATTGAAATTGAATTTTATAAAGTAGTGTTTCGAATAAAATTAAGCCAAATCGTTTATATTTTTCCTAATACTGGTTAGTTGGTTTACTTCAAAACATGTGATATTTTCATGTTTTTTGTAAATCGTATAGCCTATAAGTCGTATTCTCATATTGAATTGACCGCTTCAGTGACTTTAGATACTTAAAAAAATTTCACAAGAATCTTACTTTTTAAAAAATATTGACAATTCACTCAGAAGCCCGTTATTGTAAATCCCATGTGCTACACAATAGTATGAATGTGACAAGAGTTTTTATGTGATTGAGGAATGTAACAAGACGGGACCCATATTAACAACATATCCAAAACATTTGTAAAGGATAAACCGTGAAAAACCTCAATAGCTGTTAAGCTGTTTTTTTCATCAGAATTGTGGAGACCTTCTTAGTGGCCGGGTATTATGCTACTCATCAATAACCTCTGAACGCAGTTGGAATCTTGGATTTCAGGTGGGCTTTTAAAGGGCGAGTAAAAATTGCTTTGAGCCGTGAAAAGGGAACGAATTAATTAGTGGAGCGCGCAAAGAAAAGCCGCCACCGCAGTGGGAGGAAATGAGAGGGAATTATGGGGTTATTGTGGGAGTGAGTGAGGTGTTATGGGGTTCTTGTGGGAGTGAGTGAGAGAGAGTTATGGGGTTGTTGCGAGAGGGAGTGAGAGGGTGATAGGGGGTTCTTGTGAGAGGGAGTGAGAGGGAACTATGGGTTTGTAGTGGGTGCGACAAAGAGAGGAAGTAAGACGATGATTAACGAGCCCACTGGATCAGCCTCCTTCATTGCCCATCGATCATTTGTATTCCTCGCTCATTGTTTGTTCCTCCTTGCCTTCTACAGTCTGTCCAAGCAAAGAATACATTCTGACAAGATGATGAAACTACTCCAGCTTGGTCAATATTGATTGAAAAATTTTTAAACGAGCTGAAATTGTATAAAACATTCTGATCAACAATTTGAGACTAAATTAAAGAATTTGGAACCAATATTGACCGAGCTGGAGTCATTCTCCCATCTTGCCAGAATGTCTTCTTTGCTAGGATAGACTATATCTTTCGTCTTGCTACACCGCTGTTGTACATATTAGAAGGCATTACATCAGTTAATCCTTTCCACCCTCTTGTTCGCGTCTTTTTCTCTTTCTCGCCAAATTCTCATTATTGCAGCTATCAAACTCTTCTTCCTCCTCAGACCTGTTTCGCTAATCCTCCGTTTCTTACGTATCCGGGCTGACTAATGTGAGTTCATTGTCAGCAGATGATACCAGCTGAGAAGACTTCTCTCATACTGCGGATAATATTCTGCTTCGCAACTCGAGAATCATGCCTCATTCACTAACCGGAACCATGCCTTTCACTCATCACCCCCACCCCGTCAACACATGACACAATTGGGTTAAATGTACCCTACGTCCTATAATAAGTACTTTGTCAAAAATTAACGATCTCTTAGTGCGAAATTAACGGACTTTCAGTGCCATGAAATTTAATTCAGAGCAAAAAAGTTATTTTTTACAAATGAAAAGCTTTCAAAACTTTAGTTCAATAATAGGCTGATGAATTCCACTAGAACTACTTTGTCAAAATTAACGTTCTCTTTAGAATTCCAGTGTCAAGAAATTCAATTTATACTTGGAGAGGAAAATTTAACTTTCTACAGATTAGAACCTTTTAAACTAGGCTAATAAATCCCTCTAGACATTTGTATTGAAGAAAAACATCATTAACCTTAAGTGGTATATTAGAATATGAAAATAAATCTGTATTTTCTTGTAAATAAAATTTCTCAAACTGGACCCGTTGTTATAATTATTACAAAAAAATAATAAAAAATTTAAAATTTTCCCGAAATTATTCCTACATTTTTTCCAAAATACGTGACATTTTTTCCAAAAATCGTGATTTACAGTACAAACTGATCGCACAGTTGTTTGTGATGCGTTGTTTGTTCTGCAAATATTTGAGAGTGTTAATGGAAGATTTGTGAAGACTGAAGATAAATGACAGTTTTACACTGAATCTTCCATCAATCAGTCAATTATTCTCCATTCCAATGTAATTTTCAATTCCAATAAAATTTTCAATTCAAGATGGTAAATCAATATTATGAAACTTTCATATTAAAACTTTCATTCATAACGCTTTCTATCTTAATTGAAACCAATTTTTTCTGATACCACTTTCTTCAGCTATTTTCGGGTAAGTGGTAGCAACTCATTGTGATAATATTTGGGAAAATTTCAAGTCAGATGGATCGTTATCAAAAACGACTGGATACCAAATCAATAAAAATACCAAATGAAAACAAATGAATAATGGTACTCTTCTTCCCATCGTAAACAGATAATAGTCTGACACTCAATTCTCATTAGTTTCATTCAGATTTGAATGAGACCACTTCCAAGTCTTTCCTCCAGAACTATTTTCCGCTAGTCTCTCATAATTATCATCAGTTGGTCCAGCAGAATGGGACTTCCATCTTGCCAATCATCCGCACTATCGATTTTGTGATGAGTTGTTTTCGGAGCCAGCTTGATATTGTGTTTGATAGACGCAGTGACTGGTGTGTGGGGAGGGGGGGGGGTGGGCGATGTTGGTTGGGATGGTCAATTTCCCCTTTTCTCTCAGTCTCTTCCATTTCAGTCCTCATTTCTAGTCTTTAAGCCATCCGTTTCTCTTGAAGTTGCCATCCGTTTCTCCGTTTCCGAAGTTGTTTGATGAGATGGCATCCAACCTTTCCATCAATTGTAATTTCCACCTCATTTACTGTGACTAATAAGAACTGTAAGAAATTATTTTAGAAAACGTCTTGCTCATCCATCTTTGTACCAGATAAAGGAAAACCTTTTCAAAAATTCATTGCTTCTAACAACAAACTTCTAAATTAATACTTACATTCATTTATTGTATATTCAATTCACAGACGATGGCATAAGGTGAAAATAGCCTGTTTGTATTATTAGTTGGTAGACAATAAAATGTAACATTTATCGATATTATCAGTTAGGCCCATTCTACACGGGCGTAGGAAACGCGGCGTTAACGTCGCGTCGGCAACGCGTGCTCGACAGAACACATTGTGTTAAATGTGCTTGTCTACACGAGCGAAATAATCACGCGTTTCCACAGCGTCAGCGGGCGTCAACGTGTTGCCGACGTCGAGTTCGGCGTTAGCTGGGCGTTAGCAACGCGTTGAGAACGCGTGATTATTTCGCTCGTGTAGATAAGACCATTAAACACAATGTGTTCCGTTGAGCGCGCGTTGTTCAGCTGGGTTTTGTATCACTTTTTCTAGGTTAGGTTCATCAGCAATTTTGATTTTCTCTCCACGCGTTTGCTACGCCTTGTATAGTTTCCAAAAAATTTTGACGCGTTAACGCGACGTTAACGCCGCGTTTGCTACGCCCGTGTACAATGGGCCTTAGGCAGTCTCTGTAGGTTGGTTAGTAACAATAATTGATATAGAATCAATTAGAAAAATTAGGCTATATTAGATCCGATTTTCATTACCTCTGATTAGAACATTTTCCTTAATGATACAAGGAATGATGGACAAGACGTTTCCTAGAATAACTCTTCACAGTTCTTATTAGTCGCAGTGAATGAGTTTATTCCTGTATCTAATGAGAGTTTAATCCTGTATCAAATGAAAGCTTTTCCTGTCTCATTATACCCATTCAATTGGCTGTAGAAGTGAAATTTTTGTACAATTCTTCCTAGTTCCTCTCAACTTTTTTTACACTATAACTAGTTCCCCTTAATTGTAGTACAAGATCGTCGATGATATTTTGATTAATTGAACTCTAATTGATGCTATTTTTGAATTCTTCACACGAAAATAATGTGCATCATGACCGATAACAATATTAAATTGTCCAGCAGTTCATGGTAAATAGTTCTCATCTCTTTGATAGTGTGTCGTAATGTTATTTTGTTTATGAAGACTAATTCCCGTTCTATTTCTACAATGAATTGCAATGAGAAACTTGATTGCCAACTTGTTTTCCAAGAACGTTCAGCCGGGTAATCACAGTTTAACTAGCTTTTGTATTCATTTTAATTTCAGTAGCAGAAATCTCATTTCACTAAACTTGTACAGTAGTTCCTTTATAACAAACTAAAGGAGCTGTCAGGTTATGAGTGTTTACCGTGACTTGTTGGCAAACGTAGTAGGTTGAGTCCAAGCTTTATTTTGCTTTCTGAAATGTATGCAAATTTAATTTTACCTAACGCTACCGGCTTCTGGTGACAAACGAGCTGTTTTAATTATTATTTGCACGACAGAGAATGGCACACGCGTGAGGCATTTGAAATTCGCGCCCCCGCAAAGTGCTCTGTACATGTATAGTGCATGTATAATGCTGGCCACTTTCTGCTCACTCGGCTCTATTTTCTATGGTCGCCACCGCCCGCGACACACACTCTCTCTCTCACACTCTGCCTCTTACTCTTTCTCTCACCTGCCAGGTCCTGTCAACGTGTCATGCTACCCCATAATCTCATCATGTATTCAGCTACTGTATCCTACATATAAAATATCAATCCGATTCCATTCTCAGAGACAAACTAATGTTGTACGTTTCGCGTTTCCTAGAGAAGATTTGAATAAGTGTTTGAGATAATTTATCAGATTTGAGTTGATGCAAATTGAGTCTTGAATGACATTGTAATCGTGTAGATTGAAAATGTGAACACCTCACAGAAGTTAAATATTAGAACCGAGTTTTTTTTATCTATGTAGGAGTTATTTATATGACACAAACTTTAATTGTTTGAATCGATGTTTAAGGGTTTTATTCAACAATTATTTTATATTGAGATACATAACAATGATAATATTCATTGATTAATGAAGTCCGCTTCTGATTTTCACCAAATCACTTATAGGTTAGTCTGATTGCTGGAAGAAGAATCAACATTCAATAATGCACCTCTTGAAAATCTATTCCTTGAATAGATGGATTTCCAATTGTATTGGTAATCAGTATAGACTAGTTCTATTGGTTATTGGCTGAACGTCAATCCAATAGAAAGTTCGAAGCCTATTGTAACATTATAACTGCGTTATACAATGTTTTTAAGTCTAAACCAGAATGACACGTAACTTTGTTGTCATATATATTATATAGCCTACATAGTATTCTCGTATTCTCTACCAGAGTGACTCCACAAGGATAGGACTCAATTCGCTCCATACAATTAATTAGTTTCCAAAAAATCAATTGATTTTTCAATTTCAAATGATAGAAAAATCATTATTGAAATTAAGAAGTTTTATGATATTTCTCCACTTTAGACAAACGAGAGCCACTTCTTTGAATATTTATTACCGTTTGGTAGTGAGCATCTCCATCGAGTGAGGGAAATTTCCCTTGGAGACCTCATCAACAAGCAATATGGACTGGATACTGATGAGCATGTCAAGTTCCCTGCCTGCAACCGGCGTTCCCACAGGCATAAATACAAGCTCCTTCAGCGCCACAACCAAATATTTGTACCAAACATATTCGTTCTTCAAAAGATATTCCCATGATGAATAATGAAATTCACTCACTCGTTCAGAAACTCTTCTCTGTGTATGTGATCCTCTGATGCAGAGCCAGAAAGCTATGTTAGACTGTAAAAGCTCGCTTCATATCGATTCAACTCTCGCACAAAGTTTGAGACAAAGGACCGAAAACTTCAGCGTATCAAATAGCTGTTCAACTTTCCTTTTTTCCGCGGAAACTCTTTTCCTATTCTGTCGACTATTTATAGTCGCCGTTCTGATAACTTCTTCTCTCAACTCATGTTGTCATCATATGGTGTTTGCTTGTTTGCCATCAGTGAGCATCCATAATAACTTGAAGGTCACCTGAGAGACCAACAGTCAACTTACTAGTGGAGAATTCAACAGAGAGGGGAATTTTTCCACACATTCGATGAGTTCAAAGTTTTTATCTCTTGGATTATGTTTCTTAAAAAGTTAATTAGAATAAATGTAATAATTTTCGAAAGTCAATCTTCTCCTGAAACTCTCTACTTGAGCAGTATACTCTTAAAATTTTTGAACACTTATTACACATGCACACACTTCTACTCTTAGACATTCCGACTTCCCCTATCACACCAATCACACCAAACGAGATCTGCGAGCTTCTTACTTTTCAGTCTCCTCAGTCTTATAGAGTTGAAGCAACTTTCATGATGATAATATCTTTGTGTGAGAATAGCTTGTAGAGTTATTGAATCTTATTGTGCATTATTCTTCAAATAGTTCGATTAACCAAGTAAGGATCGGTAATTTCATACCAAGCTTTGAACTAGCGAAATTATTGACTTGAAAATACTAGAATTATTTTTATCCAGACACCGCTTAATAGACTTCCCACATGATACGATTACTAGAATGATGAAAAATATGTTGATGGAAGATAAAATGTGGATGAATAAATTTGATAAGGAAAGCTTTAATACTAGACCTTCCTGATAGATTTCTCCATTATTATTTGTATATCTCCTTCCAAAAACTTCTTTCATCTTCTTCTTTTTTAGTAATTTATTGGATCACCGTACACCGTTCAATGCACTGTCGTGAGTTTTACATAAAACATTATTGATTTGTGAACTAGGCCTATGTGTTTCCAGGGCCGTACAAAAAAGCGTGCATGAAAGGACACCTTGATTGTTATACTTTGCAATCAGAAAAACGCAAAAAATCTTCAGTTAATCTCATATTTAGAGCTGGTCATCAGCTGCGATTTGATTGGACAGATACTCTAGAGCCAATTTCACCTTTAATCCGATAAATTCAATTTGGGAATGCTGGATGGAGAAAAAACAGACGAGCCGGTTTGTGTCGGTTTGGGTTTTGTTGTGCGCTTGTAATTGGAATCAGCTGTCGAATATTCGCAAAAGCTACCAAGGAGAGCAAACAAAGTGGGCTCAATTAAAAATATCAATTTGCAGTCAAATCAGAAATGGAGAGGCACAAATCATGGAACAAACAAGTCGTTAGGCAAATAAGTACTGTGTGGATGTTCGGCATGTTGACTGTCACCAATTCAAAAATGTTGAAAACATTAACAACATTTTAGATACTGTAACAGCAACTGGAGTGCGTATTGTTAAAAAATGTGTTTCAATTATTACATGGAATTCAACTGAACGATTCCCTGTTGAATTTTGTTCGATTCACGAGCTTTCTCAATAGTATTCTGTGAATCCATTTTTCCAAGCCGTAACAAATATACAATACACTAGCCGGCAGGCTCGCTTCGCTCGCCTTCTCCGCCTAGCCAGGGGGCTCAGCCCCCTGGACCCCCGACAGTATCAGCAGTGTCAGTGAGTCAAGCGCTCGCTTAGCTCGCCTGCATAACCTCTGTCAGTGTAAGCTGAGGCAAATTCCTTTCAGGAAGAATTCAAAATTTATTGAACACAGCTTTTCTAGACCTAATCTGGACCTTTTTATCAAATTCTATTCCAATCTATTCTCAAAAAATCCAAGAAAAACTCCGAAAAATAGTAAAACGCTGATATTGAGCTTGACCTTGGGAAGTATATCGGACATTGTTTGAAACTTGATTCAATATCTTCTTAATTACTCCATCTATAATCTCGCTGAACCATTGAATTTACAGTAATGATATGCGGAGGATATGCAACCCGCAATACATCTACAATTTTAAAAAACTGATAACTGGCGTAATCTTAAATGGAATACGAATATATTTCAACACAACATTTCTAGTCCTTATCTGAACCTGCCTACCAAATATCAACATTTTCTACTGATTGGTTCTCGAAAAATTGAGAAAACGCCGAAAAACTATAGAAAAACTTGAATATTTGGCAAGTTCCTAAAATCCGTTCTTGGCGCGCGTCTAAACGTCCAACTGAACATGCCTGCCAAATTTTAACGCATTCTGTTCAGTGGATTTTAAGTTCTGGTAATGAATCAGTCAGTCAGTCAGTGCCATTTCGCTTTTATATAGATAATTGTTAACATTGTCAACTGGATCGTATCTTTTTGGATTATTGTCGGATATTGAATTGTTGAACACAGATATAATTTCTATTATATTCGAGCTGAGCTATCCTGTTCATATTATGTCCGACTTACACATTAATTTTCTCATTACTATTTTGGAAATTCATTCTCAAACTATCTCTATATATAAAAGCGAAATGGCACTAATTCATCCATTCATCCCCAGAACTAAAAATCCACAGAACCCAATGCGTTCAAATTTGGCAGACATGTTCAGTTGGACGTTTCGACGTGCGCTAAGAACGGATTCTAAAAACTTTTCAAGGATACGCCAAATATTTTAGTTTTTTAAAGAGTTTTTTGCTGTTTTCCTCATTTTTTTCGAGAACTAATCGGTAGAAAACGTTGATATTTGGTGGGCAGGTTCAGATAAGGTCTAGAAATGTTGTGTTAGAATATTTTGCAAATCCAATTAAGATTACGCCAGTAATCAGGGTTTCAAAGTTGTAGATGTGTTGCGGGTTGCATACAACCAATCCTAACTGTGAATTCAATGGTTTAGCAAGATTATAGATGAACTAATTTGGAAGATATTGAATCAAATTTCAAACTATGTCCGATATACTTCCCAAGGTTATGCTTAATATTAGCGTTTTATTGGGATTTTCGGAGTTTTTCTTAGATTTTTCTAGAACAAATTGGCAGAAAATGTTGAAATTAGGTGAACAGGTCCAGATTAGGTGTAGAAATGCTGTCCTCAATAAATTTCGAATCCCTTCTGAACGGAATTTGCAGGCGAGCGAAGCGAGCCTGTTTGTCTCAGCTGACACTGACAGAGGTTTTGCAGGCCAGCGATGCGAGACACACTGCCTATACTATCGGGGGCCCTGGCTAGGCGGAGAAGCGAGCCTGCCGGCTAGTTACAAATAATATAACGATACAACAAATAAACCATGTTCGGTCAACTGTATCATATTATTCAGAAATCCTGTGATGTAGTATTGTTGAACATCGTATTTCAATGATTGATTTTGGAGTATCGTGTCCAGTTAATAAATTTTTCATTACTATTTTCACAACTCATTCTTCAAGCAATTACAAATACTTTTCAGGCACTAAAACACATTACTGTATTTATGGTTTGAATATTTTTCAAATTTCCATGAATATTTAAAATACTGGTCATGTTCATAATGTATACAAAATTGATCAGATAATTGCTATCATATAGTTCGTAGTTTCAACGGTATCATATTATAGATGAAGCCGCCAAATTCATTGTTTCAAAATTAATACTGAAACACTAGTTTCAATTATCGATTTCCAAATTAAAAATTTGTGAATCAATAAAATAGAATCGACTGTTAGAAATTTTGTTGACATGCATTCTCAAAATTTATGAACGAACTCTTCCGTAGATGCGAAATCGACTGCCAGAGATATTTATTGGTGAATGTAGACTCCTGTTATAAATTTGGTTTCCATTGTTACAGGTATCCAACTCTGATTCACACGGAGTAATGCTGTTGAATGCAAGCCGACCGCTCACCGGCCAATACAAGTGTGAAGTCTCAGCAGATGCTCCTCTCTTTCACACCGATATACGATCGACTCATCTCACTGTTGTTGGTATGTACTAGAGTTATTATTACAGATAGATTTCTACAGAAAACGGGTTGACAACAGTGTGATAGTTATGGGAAATAGCGCACGAGGAGCTAACGAATTAGCCTAATGTTTTGGAGTCAGCTATACTGATCATCCCCATAAAAATTACTACACATACTTAGAGTTTCGAGTTCACTAAAGAGAGATAAGAATATTTCTCCTCTCATTAACCGTTAACACTCTTGAATACCTCTGGCAACTAAATCTCTCGCATTGATATTTTTATCCATTTGAATGGATCAGATAGACAGTCATTCATCAGGAATAATCTATGAGAGTTGAGAATGGTTCTATTCATGAGTTGTATCGCTCATCAATCAGAATTCGCAAGTCTGATGGACACCGCCTTCGGACAAGTCTTATCAATGAAGCCCGATCTTCGAATCATGTTACTTCCCACCAGAATTTATCGCATGTCCTCAACCCAATCAGCTCCTATCAAAGTCAACAGAAATTTTCAATTATGATGGAGTTCAAACGAAGCAATTCCATTAACCGTACAAAGATGATTGAAACGGTTGCGCTGCAAACATCTTTTTTAGATTATCGGGTGAACTGTAGCAGCGCACAAGTTTGCTTTTTACCATATAAATCATCAAAGGATAATGCCCTCAGACATTATTTCACGCTTGACATCGACGAAATTAATTGAGTTTTTCCACTTTACCAGGTCCGAAAACTGCTCATGTTTTGTTCGCACCTGTTCTATCATCGATTCTCTTCATGCCAATGACAGGCATATTTGAGCTACTACAGCAATTTACTCTGTCTTTTGTCTTCAACCTCCTTTTGTGCAGTCACAGTCGATTAAAATAGTCGCGTAACTATTAACATGTCAGAAAAGAAGAATGGCAGCAATTTCTTTGAAATGTCTCAATATTTAAGTAGATCTGTAATGAACTAGCAATATCGTATAATATATTAAATCTAAAAAGATTAGCAACTTAGCCTATACTTCTATAATCTCTTGATTTCTCATCAATCTCCTCTTAAAGTTTTGTTTTATTTCTAAAACTTTAGTCTAATAGTTGGACTAATTGGTCCAATTAGTCTACTCGTGAATAATTGTACAAACTTTCCATGTGGCGGATTGAATAGTTTTCTTCTAAAATAAACTCGTGATGGAGTAACAATGTTTATGTTGGAATTAGGAGAATAGATCTTTCTCGTCGATAGCCACAATAATTCAATTCTATTAGATCTCATTAGAACTTATCTGCCTCAATTATTGATCAAATACACATTGCATACTTCCAACAGTGGATATGAAAATCTTCCTCTTTACTGCTCCCACACAGTAAGAGATTCCTTTTCTGAGTTATTGATAATGGATCGTATCGTTAACCTATCAATTTAATCATTTGAACATCATTTAAACTATCATTAACCTTAATCAATTTATGAAGTAGCCTCTCACGCAGGGTTTTCCCAAGCACACTCAGAGTTAAGGGACCCTCAAATTTTGATAAACAGCTGATATTTCCTATGATAAGTATAGGAAATGTAGTAAACTGTAGTGAACTTGATGGTCCCTCAAATTTGAGTGTGCTTGGAGAAACCGGGCATCAAAGTCATGCCTCGTTTCAATCCCCGACATTTTCAATTGATTTCATAGATTCCTTGACAGGAGTTGTATGTTAGAGCAAAATTCCATGCAGCCAACTTAAAAGAGGAGAACAGAGCTTAAAAAAATAGATTTTCCAAGCCTGTTCTCGAAGTGAGCTCAAAGTGTCCTGACCATAACCCCAGCAATAATACTTGTGGATTGACCTCCTTTTCTCTAGTCAATGTTGTATGAGGGGAATCTTGGGTGTCACTTATGGGTGTAAACCGGCGTTTTCTCCACTCAACTAATAAAGGCTGTCATTTTCAGAGGCGATTGTTTTCAACATTGGTGCAGCTTCTGTCGCAAAGGGTTTGAGTGGCAGACCCCAGGGACGCGCTAGTTTCCCGACTTTTCTTCTGAAGAATATGATGGAATGAATTTCCGTCCACTTTTTTCCAATAGGAAAAATGTCGGCGTTCGAGAAGTATGGTCAAGTTCAGACAATGAGTGTGACAGTGTGCACTTCCTGGTCTATCTTATCTGTTTTCTCGACTTTTTTGTTCTCGCCAATTTTTCTCGTTCATATTTTTTTCCTTTTTTGAGCAGAGGACCATTTATCAATTTCCAATTCACCGTAATGTAATGGAATTAAAGGAATTTCTGTGCTTCCTGAAGCAATAAGCAGGTGAACTATTCAATATACATGCAAGATATGATTCAGAATGATTTCAGGATATACAGATTCATACAAAATAGTAAATTTGAAAATAACAAAATGTTTTTCACCATTACTCCACATTTCCACATTTTGAAATCAATCTTCGAATACATGTTATCCTGTATAGTGATTATCAAGACTTAGTGATGATATAATATTGACCCTATTTTCTGATATTCCTCACCGTGAGCTATTCAATATGATGAACTCTTCTCAATATCCCAGACAAATTCTTAATACAATGATATTTTCATTTCAAAATTATTTCGCCATGTGTGACCACTTCCAAGGGTCATGCCGACATGTAGCCTACATGGTGATTTGTGAATTAAATTGAATAATTGCCTTCATTGTGGCCTAGTTAGGACTCTTGGTTCTCTTTTCTACACAACCTTTGTGAGTGGGTGACGATGGGAGAATTCGACAACTTGTCAAAGCTTCTCATTTAATAGAGCTAAATTTTGTTTTATTCGAAATATTGCTTTATCACCTATCCCCACATCTGTATAGAAAGAATGTACAATTATTACTGTTTAGAAAGAATTTGTAACGTTAAATTATATTAGAATAGGTTCATTCGCAACCGGCAATTTGAATTTTGGAATGGCCTAGGAAAGCGTATACGCCTTTATTGGATTAGGTACTCCCTGTGGCGAAGTTATTTAGAAGACAGCGCTTCACTTTTTTGCAGCCGGCTGCTGGCAACTTAGGTTCGAAATTAAACTATTACCGTTCGCCGTTTATTGCTCCGGACTTGTTTCGACTGATAGACGGCTGAGAAACGCCCGCCAAGCTTTAATCGTTTCCCATTAGGCTTCCAGTGAGTGACGTAACGAGAACATGCCAGAAACAGGGATGGCAACAAAAACAGGCCGAGATAGAACGAGTGTTGCCGAGCGTGTGAGAGACAAAGAGGGATGGATGAATCGAGTGCAGAACCATGTGTGATAAACAGTAATGTGTATTCGCATTCACTGTGAGCGGAAACAATTTCCTGAATTGATTGGGAAATAGATTCTGTACGGAAACAAATCTTCTGATTACAGATATTGTTTTTTCCGACAAAAATTTCTTTTATTATTTTGTTCGACTAAAATTTATTGACAGTACATCACGCTTTGAAAAATTCATGTTAGGAACAGAATTATTTCAGATCATCTGAAATTAATGTTATTCTAATTTAAATTCAATTTTTATGATGAGCCGAATCATCAGAGCTGAGCTGAGTTGGTCTCATTAAAGTGGGAAAGATGATAAATATGAACTCTGAACTTGTGTAATTGGGAGGAGCAGCTAATCAAGTAGAAGATGAGAGATGAAAGGTATCGGGAAGGAATTTTGGGAAAGAGAAACTTGAAAACAATAGGATAAACGGTGATTATAGAATTGTGTTAAGTTACCGCTCTGAATCAGAAAGCTATGATTAAATTCAAAAAGGAATGCCTGTAAGTTCCACAACTCTTCAATTATACCCTCAATGAATTAAAAAATGGAAATCTTTTTATCATTATTATAGCACCATGTTTTTATTTTCACTTGATAAGAGTAATAAAAATGTGGATTGAACGAATGTTAATCAACTACGGATACTGTATCAGTTGAAGCCATCTATGTTGATGATAATAGGCTATTATAATCTCAGATAATAATGACCCAAAGTGATCATTAGCGTATCTTAGAAATTAATGATACCATACTGAATCAGATTACGCGGTGGTAGAAATTGGATTATCATGGATTATTATCAGTTCTGCTCTAGCTCTAAACTCGAACGTGTACGTGTAGGCTCACGCTGTTTCCGTCATAGACGCTTTGCTGAAAAATTCATTTGTTATGCGTTTACCCAGTTGATAGTTGGTATAAGGAGCGGTGCTGGGGGGGGGGTATAAGTAAGGGGAAGGGGGAAGGGATCGGTGGCTGCATCACGTATAGGCACGGTCGTTTGGTGGCGTTATAGTTTGAAGGTCGTGAACTGACTTGGGTTGCGGTGTTGGGTGGAGATTGGGGGTGGGGTTGAACTAAGATTGTGAAGGAATTTATGCTAGGGCACCGTCGTCGAGTAGTTGGGGCCGGCTAAATAATTCACAGCCTGCGGCGCTGTAGAGGTGCGGGGCTCGAGCCCCGAAGACTGGCCGTCACTTTTCTGAAAAAGCCGCTTTGCCGTCGCTTTTGCGACAGTCACGTAGTCCAGATAAGAGCCAACGCCTCAGGCTGGCCCGGTCGGTCACTGCCTTTTCTGTTAATGGCATTTTTATGTCACCTGCATCCGGCCTAAGTGGTGCCAGTCGCTCGCCAACTTCCTACTCGCAAATAAACGATACCTACAAAATGCCCATTTCGCTGATAGTCGCTGCAATTGAAATCTCATGTAAATTCTGCCACATAAACGTGTCCGCTTTGTCATCGAATATTGGCTGGTCGACTAAACTCTGTCCCGAACCTACTTCCTGATATACTTCTACCAACGTGTAAATATTATGGTTGAGGTTTTTCTGTGGACAATTTTGAGGTGGATTTCCTGTTCATTTCGGGCAGCTACGATTATTTTCCTGAGTATAGCAATTTAATTTCTGATATACTTTTACCATCGTGTAAATATTTATCATGGTTGACGTTTTTTTGTGGACAATTTCGAGATAGTTTTCCTGTCGATTCCAGGCAATTACGGTCAGTTTCCCCAGTGTAGAGATTGGATACTGTTTGGTCGTTTACCATCACCATCAAACATTATAAGATAACAGTATATTACAGTACATTAATTTCTTTCATCATCACATAATATCACAAGTTTCACATTTTTCATATTGGAGCAGTTGTGCCTATAACCCCTTCACCGATATTATTCTCCACAAATGGTTCGCGGGTTACTACCTGAAGAATCACAAAAACGAAACTAATTGGATTCTTTGAATATTTTTCAATTAAATTCTTCGAAAACTTTATTTATTGATGAACGGATCTCAAATCCAAACATAATTCATTTCCAGTCTAATTTTTCGCTTTCAATCAAATATCTATAATCATGGAATCTTGTATAATACTGATCGTGATTCTCTGCAATTCAAGCAGAACAGATCGTATTGAGTTTCTGGCTTTTAAACCACTTAAAATCCATTTTTAGTCTAAATTCTCACTTCCAATCAAATATAATATTCTAGAATGGCACTTTTCGACAAAATATATTTATCTTTGTTACGATCGCCAAATATAAGTGGTAAATTTACAAGAGACGTGTTTGGATTCAGAATTGTTGACTCAGCATTCTATTTCTCTCTTTGAGAAATAACAATACTTCCATCGTGGAAGAAGAGACAGAGTGATGAAAGTTGCAGTTCGACTTGGTTTTTTATGCTGGTCTCTCTGCGTCAATTCAATTTGAGCTGTGGGCCACGCGCGGCCGAGTCTAAGGAAACGAAAAGGGATGTATGAGTGAACAGAGAGTTCCCATGATTGAACGGGCGAACAGAACTGCACTAGCCTGCCAGAAAAAAGCATCGGGGACCTATAACATTCTCCTTGAGCGAGAGGGCGGGAGGGGCAGCGTCGGCGTCTCTCTTCGAAGAATAGGAAGACTTCCGCTGAATTTTTCTCAGATCACGTTCTAACACTATTTCCTATGTAGAGACCGAATTTTACGTGCCCCATTTGTGATCAAACGACTTGATGCCAACATGACATTCCGAATATTCTGCTCGATAACATCTCTTCTTTCAATTTCTACCGCGCTGCAAAACAACGTACTGTGTTTCTCAACGTACCACAAAATTCTCAACTACGTTACCAGAGAATATTTTTTTTTTTATTATGGTACTGGATATAATGTTGATCAGCATCGAGTGAAATGGGTAGCATCTCGTATAAAACCGAAATGTAAACGATTTTTATTTTTTAGGGTGTTTCATTTCTCACAGACATAATAGAATTCACCAATATACTATAAAATTTTACAATAATTATATTATCACAATTTATTTCATTTTTTAGTTGGTAAACAGATTCCTATCGAATGTAATCACACTTTCAACTCAGGCCTTCCACAAGAAAATGTGATTTAATAAGCAGATTAGCTTTTGATCGAACATAATATATTACATCGAATATTCAATAATATTATAATTAATTGCAGTTATTGAGGTAATTAATGTCTGATATTCGAATACAATAATGTATATTATATTTATTTTCATATAGATTATTTTTCTCCATGCAACAGCTTAGTTCGACCTTCAGTTTTATAGTCGAGCACGAAATACTTATCTCAACATTATATTGAGTTGAAAGTTTGATGGTATTCGATATTAATTTTATTCCGACTTAAAAAATATCATGCTCCTTAAAAGCTTGAGGTATATCAGGCCTATTCATGGATCTTAATTTGCAATGATAAACTATATCTAATTAATTCAACTATCTTCCACTATTATCTTCATCCAATTATCTCTAAACTTATAACTTTATCTTACATTAATCCAATTATCTATGACTATACTTGTCTGTATTATTGGATCAATAATAATCATTAATTGGCAAGAATTCATGCAAGCTAATGTTGTTGTTTTGGTGGTTTCCAATCCACGATACATTCTGAATGACTTTGAGTTGATTCAGTCGAATCGAGAAGCCTTGAATCGACCACTACGTGGAGAGAATAGCAATAATTACTTTCCCATAGTGAGCTACTGAATTGCTTGTTTATCATGGAACATACTGTGGTAATCTACTGCTATTCATAGGTTACCACTGTCAGAGTTTCGCCAATTCAGAGATGCTAGTATAGTCAAATAATTCAAATGCAATCAGTGATACCCTACAAGTTGTAAGTCACTGCCAAAGTTTGTGTGATAGCCTTAACAATGAACACTATGAAATTTAATGATATTGGACAACTTTGAAAAAAGTGTTTATTTTTCTCCAAATTCTAAGCCAATTTACAATACGATAGACTTGTCTATGATGGAAAATATCTTATATGTAATCATACGTAATAGCATCTTAGATCTGTTAGTCGAATGAATAAATATATTAGCCACTGGCGGCTCGTGCCCACGAAACAGGTGAAGTGCCCGTATCTTTTACTGTACAGCACTTCACCTGTTTCATGTGCAATATCCCTGAAACTTCAATAGACATATAAATCTACGTGATGTATGAGTATATCATGAAATTGAACTTATTTGGCTTTTGCTTGACAAGTAGTTTAAACGTGTAGTGACATTACAGTATGTGATGGTGTAAGTTCTTGAAGAGAACCATACACATTAAGCATATGCTTAATTTCCTCCAACTAGCTGTTCATAGCTAACTTAATTAAGAAAGAATGACAAAAGTAATTTGAAAAGATCTTGTTGTGGAAAGTTTCATGGTCCCTCTGTCGGAACTGTACTATACAGATTTGAAGGAATTGCACAAGAACGAATAAAATAATTTCAGTATGGACAGTCCCAGAAGGATATGTGGTAGGTTAGGAGGATCCAATGTCTGTTATTGTAGAGCGTAGATGGAGAAGTGCAGAGTTGGACAGTAATGCTCGGAGGCAGAATTTGGGTTGAAATGGACATTTTCGGACATAATCATTCAGATAATCGATCATTCTCAATTTTGAAAAATTCTAGAACAACTGAAAATAAGCTTTATGAGAATTATCGGAAATTACGATACACCTATTTAGAATTTCATTTCAGGCAGAAAAAGCTAATGTATCGCTTCTACATTCCTGAACGTTAAATCCGGAACGCTAACCTACAAGATTAGAGGCGAACTTGTGCGTTGCAGGCCATAAATCTTGCGTTAATTGCGCTTTTGTTGTAATTGACTGTTGAACAGAGGCCACAAAACATGGAGTTTGGCCACAGACCTTCTTCTTGTTAACTTTGTTTAACTGTAACTCCATAACTATGGTTGGCCGAAATCTGGGCAGTGGTGAGTGCAGCTCTCGATAACCTTGGGAATTTGACCTCTGATTACATTAAACAGATATGGACGTGAGGCACTTGAAATGAAGCGAAAAATGATTGAAAGTTTTCTCAGATTTATCATCTTGAATGATTCCAATGCCTACGTATATTACATATAATGCATATTATATGTAATGCGTACATATATATAATTCATAATTAGAATATCATAATGAGGTGTAGTCCTACTTTCAGATTAAAAACTTTTCTAATAATTAGTCTTCAGTCCTCACATTCCACATCAGAATGATTGAAATTCATTCAATAGACAAACATAAGTGGAATAAATTGATAGCGGTTCCGATAGACCGCTAGTCAACCGTTCAGGCAGAGCTTTCCATAACGCCTTGCTAGTCAGTAGTCATTAGCAATCAGCTGTAGTTGGATGGAGCTGTTAAGATAGTTCGCGTTAACTAAGAAGACATGCAGTTAAATATTCAAATGCATGTCTTCCCAGTAGACAGTTTTAGATAAATTAGTTCAAAGAATCTATAAGAAAATTCAGATATATGAGCAGAGAGTAAACGATAGAAAAATATTATTCTTTACTCTCTGGTTACAAGGAATTGGAGGAAGTGCCATCCAGCTGGAAATGAAGCTCCGTATTTCCTAATTAAATAAAACAGGCATCTCGGAATTAATGTCTGTATATTGCATTTTATTTTTGGCGACCTCTCAGCCTTTTCCTGCCAGAGACAAAGTCGTTGTAAATTCAGGTGGGCGCAAGACAAATGGATTCGTAGAAGTGGGCTACTTCACGCATTTATTTCGTCTCTCTTTTCGGTCTCATTAGGCGTTATTACAACATAATTTACTTCTTTGTTAAATATGGTAATGATGGAAGAATATTCATAGGGCGTATTGAAATATTCAGGCCGTGAAAATTTCGAAGCTAGCAGGAAGAAACTTGAAAAATTCTCGTTTTTCGCGCCTCGTGTTTTATTCAAAGCACCGTGGATCACCCAAATTGGATGAACAAATGCGAACAAGACATAGTTGCGATGGAGGGGTTGCTGGGTCGCTTTCATCATCCATGTAACTCCTTGGAAAGACGTTGGATCGTGGGTCCTCGCGACACGCGGTTTAAAGCACAAATTAAGCCCAGAGAATAAATCGGCTCGTACATTTCATTACCCTGAGCTTTACGCTTAAAAAAGAATTTGAATGTACATTGTTCCAACAAGATAGACTCCAGCGATCATTGTTATGTGGATGCTGATCCATAGATTTCACTGTTCTCAATACTTACTTTCACTTGGGGCTACTTTATTATTAAAACTTCAAAATAATTCAAATGAAAGTACCCTTTTTAAAATATTGTCATTTTTCACAGCATTTTTCGGCCTTCTAGAGCCATTTTCAAGTTTTACACTTGAAAACAAGTGTTATACATAGACTAGCAAGTTTTGACTATTTCACAATTTCATGATATACTCGTATAACATCTAGATGTAAATGTCTATTGAAGTTTCAGGGATATTAGAATTGACTTGAAATTGTCTTATGAATCGCATCTTATTTGATAAAACGGTAATTATTTAATGAATGTTTCTTATTTGATTGATAATCTGTACTATAATTTTCCACAGATATTTAAAGATATCATCCATGAGTCGGCTGATAAAATGCATAATGATAGCTGTGAACCTAGATAATTCTCATGCTGAACTCAACTTAGTGGAATAATGTTTACTTCAATGAAATATCACTCGTATCTCCACCTAAGTGATGTGCATCTCTGAAGAAGATTCATGATCTGACACAAAACCATCGTCTTACATACTTGCTTGTCGCATTTATTCAAAGAAGGAGATTTCGCGTCTGTCTGTGTGGGAAGAACAGCAGATGGAAATGTCTTATCTTGAAGAATCGTCTCACGTCTTGCTCGGAGCAAACCAGCCGGTACCTGCTAACATTAGGCCCTAGCTCACCTTGTTTGTGGCTACTGGGTCATACTTGAATTTCAAATTAGCCCACATTTTTAATCCTGAACTATTTTCCACTTCCAAATAGATGTTAAGGCTTCTCTTTATTGAGTATTTTTTACTCGTAAAATTAATTGCATTCCTTCCCTGTTGTACTACATGTAATTTTTTAATATAATTAACAATAGATGAACAAATGAGAAACATTTCATAATAAAATCTTTCAATTCCACTCTTGATTTATTATAAACTAAATTGCTGTCTGAATTTCAACAAATTGGAAATTCATTTAATATTGAAACATTATCACCATGCGAAGTGAAGTAGATGAGTGTAAATCTTTTTCTTGTTAAGAACGAGAACTTACATTTTCTGAGGAATTTTGGAATGAATGCGATCTCTACAATCGAATTCCACCAAAAATTCACTCAACTCCATCAGCTCCAATATCAGATAAGCTTCAATTGAAAAAGCGAAGAAATAAAATGAACATTTATTCATGTATTGTGTGATATAATGAATGTATAGGTTATCTTGTCAGATGAAAAAAATAATTTGACGTGAACAAACTGTTAACGTTAGGCTATTTTGGGAATAACAACTATAACTTGTGAATTATTTTGTATTCATCAAGGGAAACTATTTTTCTTTCACAGAGTCCCCAATTTCTGGGCCCGAAATCCACGCTGAGAAAAGTAGGTACTCGAGCGGTGAGACAATAAGAGCCAACTGCACATCGCCTCCATCTTACCCTCCTGCCAACCTCACCTGGTATCTTAACGAACAATTGGTGAGTAATTCACCATAACACAACCAATACAACTAGAGTCTGTAAATTTAATATATTTGTTGGAGTCAATACAATAATATTGCTCCATTGATACAATAATAAAATTGATTCATTTGATTTTTTAATTTCTAGTCATTCAACATTTCAGTTCAATAAATTGTGGTTTTGTAGAAAGAAATTCAAAGTGCATGTTTTCTAAAGACTTTTAAGCCCTTCAGTATTTTTGCAAACTAGTTACTAGCTCTTAAAAATTCTAAATATCGTGATATACGAATTACTCGTATTTTTAGATTTTTTGTTTCTGCACTACCACTTGTTCTCTTGATGATAATGAATATTCAACTTTAAAAAACAATCTATTCACATTCATTACATTGCATGCATGCTTCATTGTCTCTTTATTTCAATTCATTTTTTCATTTTTATTGAAATTTTTGTAATGAAATGCATTGCATTATTAGAATTCTATAGATATAGAAACCAATATATATATTAAATTTTTTTTTGTCAGGGTGATGCCCACATGGGCATCATTTTTCATAAAAGTTTTAATTTAAATGTCGAGACAGGACAACTTCTCAACCATAATCTACCTTCAGGGTCCTCATCCAATCTCAATTCGGACTATGACGTTCAAAAACTGTGATTGGATGGGAAACCGGATAACCGGCTGTCCAAAAAAAGCTGTACACCAATGGCGGCTCGTGTCGTGGGAGCAGCAAGTGTTGTACAGCATGAGATACGAGCACTCCACCTGACAAGCCGCCAGTGCTGTGTAAACCGGCAAGCCGAACGTTGAACGATCAGCTTTGAACGATCGAACTGTCAGTATGATGATCTGACAGTTGATGTGGACTCTATAATACTCTCAATCAAGTGCTCTATCATCTCTGGTTTCAAAATAATTTACCGTGTGCCAAGGGCCTTGTATACTATGCGAAATTCCGCCTGTTGAAATGTAGAAGGTCTGACTGTTCCATAGTATCATTCATACAGCCATTACATGAATAAACATCATGAATGCCAGATTATTCATACAGTGATAATGCTCCATTGGCATGAGAGTCCTCTCATGCAAAACGTGTAATGAACCGCTGTTATTACAAGAGCATTGCATGTTACAATAATAATTGTTCAAATTCAAATCATTGTGAATGAGCTGTTTCCATCTCGCAGCTGTTCAGCATCAATCAGTGACTAGCCGCTCGTATTGGAATGGAATCATTATCTTGCATGATGTGATGATGTACCTACAGCACTATGGTCTGTTGATGATACACTCCGCCATGGAATGGGTTCAATTTCCGACTGTCAGTCTTATTTTCAACACAATTTTCGCATGCAAGTCTGCGGATTAGAGATAAAGAATTGGCTCAGTCATGTTGAAGAATTCACTGGCACAGTAATTCAGTAGACTATTTTGATTTCCACTCACATAATTGAGTTGGACTATTTTGGTTTTCGACATTGAACAGGAACCTGGTTCATTAGAATCACTCTCACTTCACTCCGTGTAAGTTTTTCATGATTCTGGTAATCTTGTAACAATATTTTTAGACTAGTGTATCTTCATTCTCCATCTTTATGTATAATCTCCTCTTAATAACTTTATCACTTTAATTCACTTTATTGAATAAAACTCACTTTTGATCACTCACTTATCTCCGTGTACAAAAAGCTTGAGAAGTACTCTAAGTTAAGCTATAAGCTGAGCTGAGTTATATGAATATTCTAATGGTAAAACTCATCTCATTCCTAGTATCTATTGAAGTTTACCAAACTCACAAAGTGAAAGCTAACTTGAGCTCCTACATCTAAATTCTCATTCATTTCCCAGAAACCAAATTGAGGATAGAAATGTTTCTCTATTAACTTTATTCTCTCACAACCATGAGTTATCGTAATTTCCAAGATGGAATTAGTTGAATGATCAATCTCAATAGATTCATCCATTCAAATAGATTTTGAATTGTCAAGCTCGGGAAAAACTGCTCTTGAAAGATTAATATTTCCATAAATACTGTTGCTTGTTGTCTACTAGCATGATTCCAATTGTGATGAAGATGATAACCAACTACAGATGGCCGAATACTTGCTTCATCCAATATTGTGATGGAATTCGATCTAGCGAAATTATTTAGGGACTTGTCTCGAGCCAATATGAATTCCCAGTGTATGATAGACGACCCGGCTGGAATTTATCGGCGAATGCTTTGAAGCGACCCCAAGGGTTGTGCCTAAGTTCATTGAAAATTTAATAAGATATTCTCTGGGTCACCGATATTCCAGCGCGCTTCTTGGCTGCCTTTGATTAGTCGTTCAATTCTTACGGAATGTTCGAATTTGTCGTCGTCCTCTTCTGGCAGCGCTATAGTTATCCGACTTTTTCGCCGATCCACTTTGCAGCGTCCACTGTGTTGCAGCTCATCCCTCTCCAACAATAGCATCGCTCTGCTTTGAGCCCAATTACTGACTGCACTTGAAAGATCATTCGTGCCTGTTTTACTAACAAGGCACCTTCTTCTGATTCGGAGACGCTTCAGACGATACCACCGCCAACTTCTCATCCTCAGCTATTTCTATCCTGCTCGTTCCGTTGTTGCGAGCTTTCTGGCGTATAATAAAATCTTCAGAACTGCACAACTGGCCTAATTAAGAGCGATTCTTTCCCTGCAACTGGAAGTTCTAGAGTACTTTTCTTATGCATGGAAGCAACTTTCCACTCTTGAGAAGACGTAACTCAACTTTTGAAAATTGATAGAATCCTACTCAATACTAAATAGGATTAGATAACTCTCTTGAACTTGGAAAATCACTTCAAGAATCTTGGATCAGTTTCAAGTGAACCAATAAAAATTATTCTTGGTTCTCTATCATAGAACTTTACAATGAGCTCTCCACTAATGTTTGGGAAGATACTCGTCCAACTCACTTTTAGTAAATTAATAGTAACATTCTCTATACTTAACCGAACCAGACTGTTCCGTTGAACTCGGAAAATCTCGATAAGAATCTTGAATTAGTTGATCTTAACTTCAATAGAACTCGATAATCAAGTTCCTTATAATGATCAAGATGTTGTAACTCAACTTTAGTGAATAGTTGGAATCCTGCACGATAAGAAATGAAACCCTTCCAATGATTCCATAACTGTAGAACTGATTTCATTAATGTTTTTTTTTCTTAACCAAATTACTTAGCAAAACTAAATTTTACCAGCCCTATTGGTCACGATCTATTTATCTGAATCTATTTGATATTCAAATTTAAAATTATTCTAATCACTTCCACTAAAAGCAGCAATTGGCTCTGGAGAAACACAAGTAACATAGAATATTAACACTGTAGAAAGAGGTTGTGAAATAATAAATCCCACTTTATTAATGTACTCATGTAGCGCAATAGAAGTAGGATCAACGAAGTTTATCAAGTAAGAGATTGGAAAAATCGGCTCAAAAGAGGGCTAGCCTACATAGTGGATTATTGTTGTTCAAAGGAATTGAACACCACAAAGAAAATTATTGCTGGAAGTTTCTGTCTGTGACAGACTTTATTCGATTGCTTCTGGGTGGAAGGCAGTAGGCTCACAGTAAAGGAATTAGTGGACTCTTGACTGAGTTCCCCCTTGTGTATTTCATAATTCCATGACAAAAACTGAACAATAAATGTGTTTTTCTCTGTGGGAATGCAAGCAGCCTTCCAAGAGAGAGTAAGGAATTATTTGTCTTCGAAAATCACTCATTCATGAATATAATTGCTCACGCACAATATTGCATTGAACCGCTCATTATTTCCATTATTGTGATCATTCTCTTATAATAAGAGAAGATTGATCAATTCATTCAATTTTCATCAGTTATTTGTACCCTTCACTGATAGTTTCATCCATCTTCCTTAAAAGTGTGTGATTGTATTTATTGCAACATATTCGACTTTAAACTCTTCATAAGAGTGATATTCACAATTGAATTCTCTAGCTTATCGTTATCAAATTGAAACAGATATTTCTTGAATTTTTGGATTAGACAACTCATCAAATTGTGGGAATGAATAAAGAAGCGTTCATTTTTTCCACATTCAACTCACTTCTTAAGCATGACAAAACAAACATGATCTAATGCAAAGGATGGAATTTATGTTCAAATTTTTTCACATATTAGCGGAGAAACAATAACAGAATTTGGCCACCACCCAAGCAAAAACTCGATAAATCTCCCTTTTACACTGTGAGCAAATTGACAAAGGTACAAAATAAATGCATGGTTCATTTGATGCACTCTTTTCTGTCAATAGAATAGCGATTTCAATCAGGAAACAGAAAACAAACAATGAAAATACCAATATAGCGTTTCGATTGCCTGGGGTGTGAGACTGGAAAAGCAGCGTCAAATATTATCCCTCCTAACTTATGTTTGAAGTTGTTCTCTGTATTCAAATGAAAAAGAATGTAGCTTCTCGTCACTTTTATTGCAAATCATAGGTAAAAACAAACTTGCCTATATTTTTCCTGCACAGGTTTTGAACGTTCGTCACAGCTCTCAGAGATCAGAGATAGTATTGTGCATATGTAATATCACATCATGAAGTTTTCAAGCTATCTTCAATGAAGTTTTGGAGGAGGAGTTGGTGGGCATAATCATAAATGGAGAAGCCATAAATAATATAAGGTACGCTGATGACACTGTCTTGTTGACAAGCAATATGGAGGATATGCAAAGACTGATCCAAAAATTGCATGACAGATGTGGTGAATATGGTTTGAAATTGAATTTGAAGAAAACCAAATTAATGGTGGTCAGGAAAGCCTTGAATAGACAAATTCAGACAAACCTAATGGTGGAGGGTACAGTCATAGAGAGGGTACATAAGTATAGATATCTGGGGACGTGGGTGGAGGAGAGTGGGGATTCGACAGGAGAGATAAGAACAAGGATTGAGATGGCCAGATCTACATTTGTAAAAATGAAAAAATTGTTCACAAGCCGGGACATAAATATAGAACTGAGAATGAGGATGTTACGCTGTTACGTCTTTTCCACTCTCTTTTATGGGATGGAATCATGGACCCTCAAAAAGAGCCATATGGATAAGTTGGAAGCCTTTGAGATGTGGTGCTACCGCAGGATGTGGCGGATACCGTGGACGGATAGAGTAACGAACATGGAAGTTCTAGGGAAAATGAAGAAACAATGTGAAATTGTTTACACTATAAAAAAGAGAAAACTCCTGTATCTTGGACATCTAATGAGAAGCCACAAATATATAACGTTGCAGACTATAGTTCAAGGAAAAATCAGCGGAAAAAGGAGTGTTGGAAGGCGACGTGTTTCCTGGCTTAAAAATTTGAGGGATTGGTTTGACTGCAGCAGCAAAGACTTGTTTCGAGCGGCAGTGAATAAAATCCGGATTGCTGTGCTGATAGCGAACCTCCGATAGGAGACGCACTAGAAGAAGAGAAGAATATCACATCACGGTCTGTGATACGAACTGTAATATTACTCTTGGATTTAAGATTAGTTAAGTTTAAAGTCTGACAAATTAGCGAATGGTCCAAATTCTTCTGTTGAATCACAGTTTAGAAATATTGTTTTTCAGGAAAAGTAAGTAAAGTAAGCTTGATGAGCTTCTAAGAAAGACAGAAATCAATATCAACCCGAAAAATCAATGCTAAAAAACAATCAATTATCCTCTACCTGAACCTGAACTTTGAAGTTATGTTGGTTGTGAGATCTCACATTTGAATTTGTCACTCCTAGTAAGCGTGCTGAAGTCATTTACTGATGTAATAATTTATCAGCTTGTATAATAAAACAGGCCACGGACTAAGCTCGATGATGAAGTGCCGTATGCATAGAAGTTGAGCACAAGAGGACTAGAGATCCCTCAGAAATATTATCAGTTAAGGGCAGAGGACTTACAGCTGATATTTGTCACACCAGCATAAAGTCCGTGAAAATTCTATCATTATAACACAGGCACGAGAATAGCAAACGACCTGCTGCTGTTAATGGCAACTCGACCTCGAGCAGGATTTCTTGAAATGTCCGACGATCTTTAGATTTTCAGTAGTATTATTATATTATTAAATGAATAGACAGCATTTTGTCAAACCACTGACTTATTTAATAAATTCAGAATTTCTAATAAATCAGTGGTTTCACAACATCTTGTCTTCTGATTATAATATGGATCACTACCACAATATCACCTTCACAACTACTCAAAAGTATTATTATAATTTATTAATAAAACAATGCCGAGTATTTGCGAAAGTAATAACTATTTTGTACATGTGTATGCGAAGGTAAGTGAAGGTCCGATCTTGGAGTTGAACTATTTATTTGAAAACGTTTGGCATTGAGAAATATAAAATAGAATAGCAATTTTTCATTCGAGAGAAGAGAAAAATATTCTAAGAATAAATTTCTCAAAAAGCAAGATAATATATGATTCTACAATTCTGTTTATTGTCTGTGTATTTTGTAATTAATTATGCAGTTTTTTTATTTTAAATAATATCACAGTACCCTTTTCAACTAGTTTTTAATGAAGCATTACATGTTTTGACCAATAATAGTCAAGTCAAAACACGTAATGCTTTAGTAAAAATAGTTGGAAATGGTTTTTATTTAAAATAAAAAATTGGTGATAGAAGTAGCCCTGAGATAAAGGAAATATTAATTATGCTGATTATGTTTAATAATATTCATACACTGAATATTATTCATTCACTAGATATTCGCAATACGTTCAACTTGATACTTGTACATACATTCCATTTATGGTTGATAGCGTTATTGACATAGAGGTTGGATGACTATGATGAAATGGAATAGAATTGAAGCATCATCGAATACATTAGTAGAACGCTATTCATGTTGATATGCATCCATATTATTGAATGTTGGAGCACGGCGTATGAGAGCATGCATGTGTTGGGAACGATTGGAGCGTATTGCTTGTAACAGCCGGTGAAATGACTTTGAAGACGAATAGAATGATGCAAGAAACTGCCGGAGGATCGCAATCTCGTTTTCTGTTGCTTAACACTCGAAATCTTGCACCACCCCCCCACCCCCACCCCTTCCTAATCATCCCCCAAAACCCTCTTCCAGCAATCGGCTTTGATACGGTCGCGTGACAGCCCCTATTACTCGGAATTGAAATTGTATCAAATTGAATTTTGAACAAATAATGCATTCGAACGCATTCCTTTCTCGACAGTAACTAAATCTTGTATGCGATGTCTGCAGAATATCGATTCTGATTCAAGTCACATTGGGAGCTAGTACTATGAGTTCGCTGAAATGGGATGATAATCACATTTCATAATTTTCCTTCTAATGTGTTTTGGAAAAATTGTATCAAGATGAATTCTGGACAAATGAATGTAAAAGTGTGTTTTATACAGCAGTTACTGATTCATGCTTGCATTACTGTAGAGTGAGTATTGGATTATCAAAAAAAAAAAAAAAAAACAATAAATTATTATTATCTTACTAGATTACAATAACACATGAAATGAAACCATTGAAGAGTTGAAAGAGGGATGAAACTTGAATAATAATCGATATAAATGTAGATTTATCAAATTAAAATAATCTTTTTTGACAAAACAAGTGATATTGATAGTGTGATATCAATCTTGATATAGTTATAGTCGAGTCATTGTAGCTCAAAACAGGGTTCAACCTGGAACTAATTGCAACAAAGTTGTTTTATGGTGGAAATGGTAGCTGACACCCTCCTATTCAATGTGTAAAAATCCCACTCTCAACTCGTGTCGGAAAGTTGTTTTTTTGGCCGCCATATTGGAAAATTTTGCTCATTTTTCGGTTTTCTTGAAATAACGTTATAAACGAAGCGTCGGACGAAAAAACTTACTTGACCTTTTTTTTAGTAAATAAAATTTGCAAGAGAATAGTGGTAGAATCATCTCTTTATCTTCACTAGAAACGAAGTTACGATTTTTCAAAAAATCTCACTATTTTCTCATTATTTTCAGCTCATGAAGGCGGTCTAAATTCATATATCATATGTCAAATTCGGTCAAAATTGTGGGAAATAACTCCTGAGAGAATAGACCAAAAAATTTTGCTTACAAATGAGTATATCTTCTAAGTCCTTGATGATAAAGAATTGTAATTGGTGGTAAATTGTAGAACACAATTTTATCTCTCATTTGCATATAATATTACTACAATGATCTGTTTAATAAGAGGAAAAAAGATTAGTTTTTATAAGATAAAGAATGGTCTATAATTCTACTCATTTCACTTTTCAATCATATTGTAATCGAACAAAGTGATTTAAAGGGTCAATGAGACAGTTAAGCATGTAGAACTAATCAGTCTCTACAATTTGAGCACAAATACGTGACTTAATCATGCTCCATTCTTGATTTACAGGCTATTGATTGTCTGACAAATCATTGAAAAATAGATAAATTGAATTTCACCATTTATTTAAGTTGTTGCAACTATTCTAAATACGTCATGTCATAAACCTTATTTATAGGAGATTGAAGAGGAAGAATTCAGCTACATTTCTAATGTATTCTCATTTTTTTTTCATCACGGAGGACTTTGAAAATATACTCATTTGTAAGCAAAAAAAAGAGAGATTTTTCTGGTATATGATGGAAAAGTCAATATTCTCTCAGGAGTTATTTTTCACAATTTTGACCGAATTTAATATATGATATATGAATTTAGACCACCTTCATGAGCTGAAAATAATGAGATATGGTTTGTTAGGATCCGATGACTTTTACAATAGTTAGAGGTATCCTTAGATTGAGATCCTTGAAGGGTCCTTAATATTGAACATAACCTAAATTCAGGTAGGTGAGTAGCTTTTCTGCTAGAAATTGATATGATAGACATTATTACCAGAGAAAATATCAATACAAGCACGGTATAAATTTTTTTTGGAGACCATTTCCCCCCAAAATAGGTTTTTTCAAATACAAGGATATCTTTTAATTGCTCTACTTCAAAAAATATACAAGGAAGAAAGGTCTACTTGGTCTCAAATTGTAGAGGACAAAATTATCCCCAGAGGTATTTCGAATTGAACATCTCAAATCAATATATCAAAAGATCTGAGCGAGCAAAAACTGAAAATACTCAATTATAGTTTTTCTTGAAAATTAACCTATTTTTTGAAAAATCGTAACTTCGTTTCTAGTGAAGATAAAGAGATGATTCTACCACTATTCTCTTGCAAATTTTATTTACTAAAAAAAAGGTCAAGTAAGTTTTTTCGTCCGACGCTTCGTTTATAACGTTATTTCAAGAAAACCGAAAAATGAGCAAAATTTTCCAATATGGCGGCCAAAAAAACAACTTTCCGACACGAGTTGAGAGTGGGATTTTTACACATTGAATAGGAGGGTGTCAGCTACCATTTCCACCATAAAACATCTTTGTTGCGATTAGTTCCACATCCAACCCTAGAATGACTCGACTATTGAATGAAGTAGAATGCAAGAACTATTGAATGCAAGAATGAAGTAGCATACATTTGATGGAACATTCTACATGTATAATAATTCTGTGGAACATGCTATTGATGAGTCTGTAAGGTGATCTAACCCTTCAAACTATCTGTAACGAATGATACGAAAAGGTATATAATGAATCTATCAAATACCTGAAAAATCATGCTCAACTATTAATTAACCCTCATCATTTAACAAAATAGCTGTTACTTCCTACTACCATTTTAATCTAGCCTATTAGAAAATCCATATAAAATAAACGTATACTTATTATCAAAATGCATAAAATAATTATGTATATATGTTTTATTTTATACACATGTTTCAGTGGCCAGTATAACAATCATGTAGCATCCTCATACCTCTATTTCTCTTTATGTATTATCAAAATGCATAAAATAATTATGTATATATGTTTTATTTTATACACATGTTTCAGTGGCCAGTATAACAATCATGTAGCATTCTCATAACTCTATTCCTCTTTATGTATTATCAAAATGCATAAAATAATTATGTATATATGTTTTATTTTATACACATGTTTCAGTGGCCAGTATAACAATCATGTAACATTCTCATAACTCTATTACTCTCACGTGAATTAGTCATGTCGGGACGGATTCCATGATAATACTAGGCGAATGACCAACAATGCTCAAACATTATTGATCATTACTGTCTAAGTGGAGCATGAATCACGTTGGACATGAGTAGAGCTGAGTGCAGTTCAGCATTCATTATGATACACTGAAATTCAGATGCTAACCCTAATTCCCCATGTCTAGTAGGATCAAGCCGATTAGTACATCGGCTATCTCCCATATATACAGTATATCTATCTCTCTGTCTGGCAACCGCTACTTATACAACCATGATTATTGTTCACTCTCAAGTGACATCATGCAGTTAATTCCTCAATCATTCGTAAATTATACTCATAACCCTTTTTCACAATTCTATTTAGAATATTAATCACAGTACCCTTTCGAAATTATTTCTATTTTAGCATAACATGTTTCAGCTCGTGAAAGTCATTTTCAAATGCATCTCCCTCCATAAATTACGTTGAATCCTGTGATAAAAAATTATTTGTTGGGTAGTTGTAAAGGTCATATTGTGGTAGTAAAAAAACCATTGTGGTGGTTATCCATATTAAATGAAATGACAAATTGACAAAATATTGTAAAACCACAGACCAGAGAGTGATGATGGTGTAGCAACCGAAAGCGGTATCTCGAGTTTCTAATGAATCATTGGTTTTGCAATATCTTGTATTTGTGAAAAATAAGTTGATCTGTACATTTTTCACTACCAATAAGTTGATTTTTCAACCCATCGGTTTTCATTGATCCCCTTCATTATCCATGAAAAGAAGAAAATTTTCAACAGAAAATATTATTGAGCGTTTCTTTCTGGATCTAAAGAATCTAATTTCTAATCATGAGTAGCTAAAAATAAATTTGAAGATCTTTCCTTGGAAACTGACAAATTCTGAAATGTTAGGGAATGCTTTTGTTTTCAAATGGACTAGTCAGGAAATACATTATGGTTCGTAGAAAGATATAACTGCGGAAAAATCAACAAATTTAATTGATTTATTGGAAATGTATGGCAATTTTCACAGTGCATAAAATAACATAATTTGGTCGTTAAGATTCGCTGGAACCCTTGTACAAATCGCACCCAATATACCCGCAGTTCAGTAGTTTTTCAAGGATGAGGGCTATGAATAATTAGTCTATTGTAAAAAATTATTTGGAAGACCGGAACCTTTCAATAATATATAAGCTTGAGAACGTCGGAACAAAAACAAAATAGACAATACAGTTAAATAAGAGGCTATAAATTCCTGTCGAATATGCTCAACTGTCTGATAATGCTCCTGTCTAATAATTATGTATGTATGCTCACGTGTGTTGAATGCTTGATTCTTAGCCCTTAAGATTGAGTATATAAGTATGATGTCTTTTTAGCTTGCACGAACTATATCAGATACGTTATATCTATCTATGTTCAAAGAGGTACGAGAATTGTGTCAGGTGCAGATCCTTTTAGCTTTGATGTTAGCTTAGTCAGCTATCGACTCACACGTCGTTCCAAAATCTGCTCTTCTGTTTGTTCATATAGACCTCTTCTCTTTTCAAGCAATCTTTCTCAAAAGAGAGCGGAGTTCTGGGATTTGATGAACTCTTCACCTTTTTTCTTTGACACGAACCTCTGCAGAATTTGAAACACGCATTTTGCAAATGGGTATCTGTAAATTCAAGAATTATAGGAAATTGGTTTTTTTTATAAATCATTCTCTGTGAATTGATTGGTATTGTCCCTCGAATCATATTTTTCTCATTTGAAGCCTATCCATTCAATTTCACCAAACTATCTCAACATTTCGGTGATTGGAAGGACAAGCAATTGAGCTCTAAAAAAGAAAAAAAACAAGTTTATCAATGTATTATGTGGCCAATTCCTAGAAGAATACGTGGTACATGCAGAGATTATTCAACTTTTCAACATCAGAGAAAAAAACAAACTGTGGGACAAAAAACCAATTCAATATTGTACCACCGAAAATTGGTTACATTACTCATATTTCCAACTAGCCGGCATGCTCACTTCGCTCGCCTTCCCGGCCTAGCAAGGGGGCTCCGCCCCCTGGACCCCCGACAGTATCAGCAGTGTCAGAGAGTCAAAAAGGCTCGCTTCGCTCGCCTGCATGACCTCTGTCAGTGTAAGCTGGGACAAACAGACTCGCTTCGCTCGCCTGCAAATTCCGTTCAGAAGGAATTCAAAACTCATTGAACACAGCATTTCTAGACCTAATCTGAACCTGTTCACCAAATTTCGACATTTTCTACCAATTTATTCTCGAAAAATCCCCCCAAAAAAACTCTGAAAATTCCGAAAAGTAGTAAAACGCTGATATTGAGCGTAACCTTGGGAACTATATCGGACATAGTTTGAAACTTGATTCAATATCTTCCAAATTAGTTTATCTATAATCTCGCTGAACAATTGAATTTACAGTAGGGATTTGTCGTATCAAGGCTGAAGATATGCACCCCACAATACATCTACAATTTTGAAAAACCTGATTATTGGCGTAATCTTGAACGGAATTCAAAAATATCTTAACACAACATTTCCATAACCTTTCTGAACCCAAGGTGTATGGAAGAGTAGAGGTGAGGCGGAGTGAAGCAGCTGTTTGTGTAAGTTATAATTTTGACGTCACGGAGTTCCTCTAAAAATTTAGCATTGATTTCCCTATTCTAGCCGAAAAATTTCGCACTTTTTCTCAATTTACAAATTACAGAATTGTTTAATAGGTGAATTTCTAATATGAGCTTGTAGAGAATTCCAAGACCTACATTTTGAGTGATTTAAATCTATATTTTACTCAAATTTAACATGAGAAAATATCTGTTAACGTGTCTCGGGAATGCTCTGCAGCTGGGCTGATGCATTTGAGAGTAGCAATGCTATTATAAGATACATTTACTAATATCATTGCATTCGATAGCATTGCTATTCATAACTTGCTTCAGCCCAGATGCAGAGTATTCCCGAGACACGTTAACAAATTTTTTGACATGTTAAATTTGAGTAAATTATAGATTTAAATCACTCAAAATGTAGGTCTTGAAATTCTCTACAAGCTCATATAAGAAATTTACCTATTAAACAATTCTATAATTCGTAAATTGAGAAAAAGTTCGCAATTTTTTGGCTAGGATAGGGAAATCAATGCTAAATTTTTGACTAGAGGAACTCTGTGACGTCAAAATTATAACTTTCACAGCCAGCTGTTTCACTCCGCCCCACCTCTACTCTTCTATACACCTTGATCTGAACCTACGTACCAAATATCAACATTTTCTACCGATTGGTTCTCGAAAAAAGTGAGAAAACGCCGAAAAACTATAGAAAAACTTGAATATTTAGCATATCCTTGAAAAGTTCCTAAAATCCGTTCTTAGCGCGCGTCTAAACGTCCAACTGAACATGCCTGCCAAATTTGAACGCATTCGGTTCAGTGGATTTTTAGTTCTGGTGATGAATCAGTCAGTCAGTCAGTGCCATTTCGCTTTTATAGATATAGTTTTTTTCATTGATTGTACGTTTACGTACCGTACGTGAATTGGTTGATTCGAAAGACATTACCTTATTTTTAAGGGTGAATTTGAAGTGTCTTCAAAGATTAAGATGAAAATACAAACATGTAGGATGTTGAATGTAGGCCTATGGATGAATTCACCATCATAAATTCATCTATATCTATAAAAGCGAAATGGCACTGACTGACTGACTGACTGATTCATTCATTCATTCATTCATCACCAGAACTAAAAATCTACTGAACCGAATGCGTTCAAATTTGGCAGGCATGTTCAGTTGGACGTTTAGAAGCGCGCTAAGAACGGATTTTAGAAACTTTCCAAGGATACGCAAAATATTAAAGTTTTCTATACTTTTCCAGCGATTTCTCAGTATTTTCGAGAACCAATCGGTAGAAAATGTTGATATGTGGTAGGCAGGTTCAGATAAGGTCTAGAAATGTTGTGTTAGAATATTTTTGAATTCCGTTCAAGATTACGCCACTTATCAGTATTTTTTAAGTTGTAGATGTATTGCGGGTTGCATATCTTCCGCCTTCATACGACCAATTCTTACTGTAAATTCAATGGTTCAGCGACATTATAGATGAACTAATTTGGAAGATATTGAATCAAGTTTCAAACTATGTTCGATATATTTCCCAAGGTTACGCTTAATATAAACGTTCAACTATTTTTCAGAGTTTTTCTCACATTTTTCGAGAACCAATTGGCAGAAAATTTCGAAATTTGGTAAACAGGTCCAGATTAGGTCCAAAAATGCTGTGTTCAATAAATTTCGAACCTCTTCTGAACGGAATTTGCAGGCGAGCGAAGGGAGCCTGTTTGTCTCACTTACACTGCCGATACAGTCGGGGGTCCTGGCTAGCCGGAGAAGGCGAGCGAAGCGAGCCTGCCGGCTAGTATTATATTCATTTTCTGAGGGGAAAGGTTATAACTGGAGTAAAACGCATGAAAATGGTCCAATGGAAACTGGAACAGCTTCAATCCCCTCTCTGGACCCATAGACGTTGCCATTTCATCAGGTGTATCATGAAAATATAAATTAGTTTTCATCCATAATCAACTGCCATGGCAACGTTGCATAAAGTCTCACTGGACTATTTTCATGCTTTTACTCTAGTACTTATTAATCAAGATCATGAACCTCCTTGATCAAGATAAAGTAAGACATTTTATAAAGTGTATTTTCCTAGCTAGAGCTATCAGATCACATTTCTTTCCACTTGAGAAATATGTTATTATTTATGGTCCTGGTGTCAATGTCCAAACCGTGGAATCATTCTCTATTTTTCAATCTGATTGCAGGCGGAGAACTCAGCAGTGTACCAGGTCGAGCCAGGAGGTATGAGTCTGAAGAGCACACCGTCAGGATCTTCCGGATTGAGGCAGAAGGCGTCGGTGAGTCGTCTGCAGCTGGAGGCCGGCTCGGGCAAGTTGAGGATTCGCTGTGAGTCGTCGCTGTTCAACGTCTACCGCGGCACAAGTCAGATTCTGGAGCTGAGGCAAGACTCTCCAAGACCCGCCTCCGTGCTAGGGCCGGGTAGTGTCGATAATGGTGAGCTGAAAAGATAGGAAAATATGCATTTATGGCTTTCTTGATGGGAAGTTACCCATATAATAAGTCCCGTTTAAAACACTACGATTTTTTGTTAACTCTATAAATTTATCTAGATTGAATCAAGCTCAGTGAACATATATTATGTTTTTCTGCGCACATCATCGGCAACCCTCATTCATTCTAATAAATTTAGAAAGTAGAAAAAAATCGGAAGTCCAAAAATCGTGGTAGGTTCCACAAACCTTGGTCACATTCTGTTTAGCTGAAACACAATAATTAATAATAATATACAGTACATTTTATGATATTCGTAATACGATATAAATCAATGGAGTTGGAATATTGATAACGACTGCTTTTATGATAGAGCCTGCATGACGTGTATTAGAGAAGACAACTTAAGGTGAATCAGAGATATGTTTTATCAGATTTTTTGTACACTCAATAAAATCATAATAATAATGAGTTTCAGAATTCTTTTGAATTTGTACAAAGATATGTGAAACAGTGGGTTCATCAATCATCAATCGTCCTCTAGTTGTGGAAAACACCTTGCTGTAAACTTACTGTACTCTGTTCGATTGCTATCCAATGGTTATTTTACTTTTATGATAATATATTATAATAATTTGAAAATGATTCATAGTATCGGAATTTCAACAATAACAGAACACTCAGTATTTCTTATTGTGAATCTCAGTTAATTTTAGAACTTTCTTCTGTAGAATTAGCACAAACATTATAATATGAAGCTAGTTCCATAACAGATGAATAACTGAGCTGTATGACTCCGGCATCAGAATTCTGAAGATGCATCATCATAAGTAGCCGAGTATGGGTGGGGGTGGAATGGGCGGGTCTGAATAAATGGATGTCATCCAAGGTAGAAAGTCGCTTGATAAACGAGCTGTTTTCGATCAGACTGGCGACGTCCCTATCCCATCTCCTCATACCAATCTTATCCAGGCAACGTGGTCCAAAATCTCTCTTTAAGGACACTATTTCTGTTGAATGAGCCCTGTCTGCTCCAGGGTAGAGCCTTTTTGTCGCTTTATAACATTTATGACAGTCTACCATGTTGATATTAATAATGATGTTACTTTATCATATTTTCTGGACGGTTTGTGCTTTGCAAGTATGCCGTCGCCAGGAAATCGCATAGAAAAATGCGAATCTCATAACAGTTTTGTAATAGAGAATAGATTAATAGCTTTCTGATGTCTCTTTGTGCATTCATTTTTGGTGATCTATTCTGTGAACCTCTCGTCACTGCCACTGCTATCAACGGTGGTGACGTTGATTTATTTTCACGCACACTTCAAAATAAATTTGTAACGAATGGGTCTCCACTCATATTATATAAGTTTTTGGAACATCACTCGTGAACTCTCTATTCAACGACATACGAAAAACACATCCAAATTTTCTAAAGTCTACTTTCATCACTATTTCTGTAACCATCACATTTGATTGAGGAAAATAACATAAATATCAATCTGATATGTCTTTCTTTGAAAGCCTTTCTTCGAAAGCTTCTCTTTCATAGCCTCTCTTTGAAATGACTAACATAATATTTATCCACCATTCTTCTCCATTAGAGCACGAATCTTTATAGTAGATTATATCAATGAATTAATCAATGTTTGAGACTCTTAATCTTGATATTTCTTGATCATTTATTACGCCTCTCCATGAAGCTCAAATTTTTACAATACAATAAAATTACTGTCAAATATATATATATTCGACTTGGCCATGAACATGAACATGATTGGCCATGAGTATTACTGAAAAGTTATTCAATTGAATAAACGAAACCATATTATTCAATTCAACATCATATAGACCAATCTCCCTTCTACATGTAATTTCAAAACTGTTTGAAAAGTTACTCTTAAAAAGATTAAACCCAATTATAGAGCTGAAGGAGCTGATTCCAAAACATCAATTTGAGTTCAGAGAGAAACATACAACCATTGAGCAAGTTCACCGTATCACCAACATAATTTAAATGGCACTTGAAGAGAAGAAAATCTGTAGTGCAGTATTTCTAGATGTTGCACAAGCATTTGGCAAAGTGTGGCACAAAGGACTACTATGTAAATTGAGAATTATGCTCCCACTTGAATATACTCAAATTCTTGAGTCATATTTATTGAGTAGATATTTTAGAATCAAGCAGAACGATGAGTACTCAGAACTGAAGTAGATTAGAGCTGGAGTACCTCGAGAAAGTGTTCTTGGGCCAATACTGTATTTGTTATACACCAGCGACCTACCTGAGAGGAGAATAATACAGTTGCTACGTTTGCTGATGACACAGCTATATTGACTTTGGGTAATAACTGTCAGGAATCATTGAAATAATTACAAGATGCTACCAATGAAATCTGTAAATGGACTAGACTATGGAAGATTAAAATTAATGAGGCAAAATCTGTCCAAGTAAACTTCACCAACCGGAAATGTACACAGATTCCATTAATCATCAATGGGAAACCTGTACCATATGCTAATGAGGCTAAATATCTGGGTATGACTCTTGATGCTAGATTGCGCTGGAAGGCACATGTAAAGAAATAATGAGAAGAACTAGTGCTCCGATACATCAAAATATACTGGTTGATAGGGAAGAATTCAGCACTATCCTTATACAACAAGATCCTCATCTACAAGCAAATCCTGAAACCCATATGAATGTATGGAATTCAACTCTGGGGTTGTGCCAGCAAGAGCAACGTAGATAAAATTCAACGATTCAAGAACAAGGTCCTGAGGAACATCGTCAATGCACCAAGATTCATCCGGAATGCAGATATCCACAGAGACTTGAAGGTTGAGTTCGTCCTAAGTGAAATTGGGCGCTTCGCTAGGAAACATGCTGTGAAGATCCAACAGCACGTCAACCAAGAAGTTACCCGGCTACTTGATAACACACAGCTGCGCAGATTGAAGCGGACGAAGCCCTTCGAGTTGTGCGGTGATGTGGTGTGAAAAGCAGAGCAGTGGTAACAGTGAGAAGAAGCAGAGCAGTGATAATAGTGTGTAATTTACATAGTTGAATATTATTTATTATTTTACGTATGTCATATTGAAATAATTTAATTAGTCTGTAGAAGTAGTAGTCCTAGTGAGGACTCCTAACTTAGTCCAAATTCCGATTATAAGTTAGACATGAATTGCTTATTAGCCTCTTATGAGACTAGATTGCAGTAGTAGAAGGAAAGCAAAAAAAATCAACATCAGTAACTGACTAGAACCGGTATAAGAGAGACAGACTCACGGATACTGAAATACATGCATTCTAGTATCCGTAGATAGACTATTAATAGTTCTATGTCATGTGGAATGAGATAGAAATACGATTCTAGTTTACTACCATCCAAATATGGAAAATAATTCATTCTCATTTAGATACAAGCTCGTGAATTTTCCTGATTCGAATTCTAGAATCCAATTTCAATTGTTTATGACAAGATTTCCTGTCCTTGAAGCAGTGATAAGTCACGTATAAACAGTAATACATTACCCGAATGAACCTCGTGCCCCGATTTTTCACTCGAGCACATACATTGCCCCTTGTTCATGTTATTACCTGATGAATAAAGAACAAACGTGTTTCGCACGCGACTTTATTCTGTCCTAATTATACGTGTGACTGACTTCCGCGACCTGTTTCCTTTGCTTTAACAAAGTATTGGGAACAGTTGGCAATATTTTCCGTCGGTCTGCAGACGGAAGAAGCGTTAACGAGAGCAAGCTTGTCGTTGTATCATCCCACTAGAAAATCCGTTGGACGTGTGTGAAAGATAATTTTCCGGTTTGCTGATTCGTTCTTTCCAATAACAAGAAGGGAAAACGAAATCAGCACGCTCAAATCGATTCCCGCTTTTAAATAAACAATCTTGAGCTGCCAAGCGACAGAATAATGTTGCAGAGCATGATAGGAAGCTCTAAATTATTGAAACGGCAAGAAGTAGCGCAGCGTCGTCACTCTTGTGATAATACTGACGAAATGAACGCAGCCAATGGCTGTCGGGAAACTCACTTTGCCAAATCAAAGAATCTATTGTCAGATTTGAGGAATCGTGCGTGCTGGCGAGTGCTCATGTGTGTGCGTTGGTGCAAGCTTGCTTTTCCCTTTATATTTTTGTTAGTTTTAAGCTTGACTGTTCTTCAAACAAAAGATTGGCTCGTGTTCCTCCTCACCCTGTTCTCATGTCCTGTCTCTCGTTCATTTACTTTGTTCTCGGTCCATCGCACGTTCCAATATAATCTATGGTGCGTTTTCTTTTTCATCATTTATCTCTTCGGCAGCATCTCTGTGAGTTGGACTACTGCTGACATACTTCCCAAATTCTCTCACTTTTATTTTGTCAAAATTGTCAAACATGCATTAAACATTCAAAGTACAGTACTATTTTCCCAGATTGAGTAACAGAAAGTACTTCCTAGGCGCGTATTGGTAAGGATTTTAACAAAAATTTCAGTTTAAACCATCAGCTGATTAAAATGGAACACATTCTAATAAATGCCACCATAAGATTTAATCAGGATAAATTAATAAGGATAATCAATACTCAGTATTAATAAACTGCTATTGATTACATGGACCCTGGTCTAGTAGAATTTCGCTTCTATCCAAAATATTGAATTTGTGAAAATCTCATCACCCTATTCCATTAATGCATCATACTTTCCGAGTAATAGAATTTACCTTCAGACACTGAGGGCCGGTTTCTCCAAATACGTTTAACTGAAATTTTAGTTTAAACTATCAGCTGTCAGTGTATGGTCACTTTTATTAACTTGTGTTTCAATTGAACCAGCTGATGGTTTAATCCAAAATTCAGATTAACTTTTTTGGAGAAACCGGCCCTGAATATGAGACTAGCAGTTCTAAAAACAGTAGACCTCACGCAGACATTCATGTACTCTTCTCTTCCATCCACATAGCCCTGCCTACTGTGCCCACAGACTCACAGTGTGGCTATTGATTTTACACTTTTCATTGAGTCGTTTGGTCGAATTCAGCATACTTCAGCCAATACTCTCATTTAGATTTACATTGAAATGATACGCAGACCATATTGTTTTGGAATACCCGGTTTTTTCCTGTCTTTTCTTTGCCTCTGGCAGTTCTATTAATTTTATTAATTTGATGAAGTTCCACAAAGTAAAACAATGAGGCTATTCTCCTGTTATTTCTCCTGCCAATTCTCATCAATGCATATGGCCGTAATCGCGTTACATACAGACAGACCAAATTAAACTCGTTCCAAATCTAGACCTCACTTACTTTACGACAATTAATTAACCATTGAAAATTCATCCATATATGCCCAGCATTCTACATGTTGAAGTGATAGCAATCTCGAAACCGCTCACTAGCAGGCGATGGTAGCTTTGAGGTTTCTCAACCAATCCAATTGCTTGAATCTGAATCTGTCATCACCGTTGTGGTCTTGTGGCGAGTGACCACTCTTTGGTCAAATCTCTATCTCAGTAACTAGCTGTCAGTTTCCAAGTTACATGCTAATCTCCCATACAGACAAGAGCAAGCTTATGCTGATGAAATCATTTCAGCTGTGATGGATTGCGATTAGTGTTGACAATTATTGAAAGATTTCGAAAACTGATTCGTCCTGTAACGGCGTATTGTGTTTGAAAACACTGAGGAATAAAGGTTTGTTGGCGAATTTTATAAATCAAAGCAACAATCAATTTATAAATCAAAGCAACAATATTCAAACTTTATCACAGAGGAATATTGCTCCAATTTTAAGTCTGAGTATAGCTTTTGAAATATTACCAATACATCATTAAACTTTTCTAAATTCAATGATATTGAACTAAGAAAAATAGAGGGATACTCCCTCAATGTCCCTATGAGGTAATTGATCTACAGCAATCACATACACTGGAACTAGGAATAATCGAACAAAAGATTATTGATTATTAGTGATAATGTTAACGGATCTAGCTTACAAAGAACGCTCTCAAGATAGTTGAGAGAAGAAATTGGTCCTTTTTAAAAAGAAAGAGAATTAAATTTGAAATTATAGTTATTACTTTTTGAGTAGTTGTGAAGGTGATATTGTGGTAGTTATCCATATTAACTGAAAAGACAAGATAATGAAAGACGAAATAAACGAAGTTTATCAGAGATTGATAATGGTGTAACAACCGAAATCGGTATCTCGATTTTTTAATAAATCAGTGGTTTGTCAACGTCTTGTTTTTTCAATTAATATAGTTATTATTATTCACTTCTCTCGTTCCATAAGTTTTGCATTTCATGCTGTATTCTTCAGTCCTATTAACATTTGATAAATAAATTTCAACATATCTCTCGAATGATTTACTTGAGGGCTGTTTGACTCTATGACTGAGATGAAAAGTAATGATTTTGCCCAGTAGCTTTATAGGATTCCTTTGAGATTTCAAGATTGCTTTCCGCGGAAGAAAAAGAATTTGTCGTGAACTCGATCATCCGTTTTATTGCATTCTCAATAAATACTTGATAATCATGGTGCGCGACTGGGTTTAATACTGCAAGCTATATTGGATCATGAATAATGCATAATATTATACGAAATGTGCCAGCGGGCTATATGCGCAGATATTGGTTGTCAGAGTTTATTTGCAGCTCGCATATTTTAAGAGAGAGCTCGAAATGATAAGTAGTGGTCAGGATATTTCTTTATCCTGCTCTTTTTCTCAAAATCCTCTCCATTCCTCTTTTTAATCTTCTATCGGAGCACATCCTTTATCGGAAAAGACTGGATTTGGAGGGAAGCTACCAAAGTTCCCCTTTCCGTAAATTATTTTCTGGCACAAATCTTCATGCGACAGAAATTAATTTTTCTCTCAACTTCCTTGGTCAATAGTTCTATATTGTATGATATGATGCACTTTGAGAAGTGGGAAGGATTGACTTGGTCAGTTCTAATAAGAATAAACACTATTGACGATTCAATTTATGAATAAGATACATCATCTACGCTTCTTTCCATTCAATCTTGAAATGGAGTATAATTTATGACTCGAGTCGAGATATTCTTGATACAATTTCTATAAAGATATTCAAGATAGTAGTTTATAGCTCAAATTACTCAAGAAACAAATTGTTTTGTTTGAATCATACTACTGAATAAAGTTCAGATTCAGGTTGAAATTCTAATACACTTGTCATACTGTAGATCATAAATTACGAAACTTTTAGTGCAGTAATTAAAAATTTCTAAAGAAGTTTGAAGCAAATAATTAACAATTATCCAGCAGTTAGAGTGCTGTAATATCTAATAATTTTCCCAAATAATTAACAGTGTACAGTGATTCCGCTATTTTATTGAATGATATTAATTGATAGGGGATGTTCCATACAATAATAGGCTGCATTCATTAAGAAAAAAATACTCATTGATTTCGTGATTTAGTATAAATAGGGAACAGCTTAGCTCCATAAAAAAATTATATTGAGTGTTAAATTCAATTGAATGGTATATGAAAAAGGAAATTTTCAATCTATATCTATAAAAGCGAAATGGATTCACTCCCTCTCTCATCAGCAGAACTAAAAATCGACCGAACCGAATACGTTCCAATTTGGCAGTCATGTTCAGTTGGACCGTTGGACGCGTACTAAGGACGGATCTTCGAAACTTCCCTAGGATACGAAAAAATATTTCAGTTTTTATATAGTTTTTCTTCATTTTCTATTTTTTTCGAGAACCAATCGGTAGAAAATGTTGAAATTATGTGGAGAGGTTCGTCTTAGGTCTAGAAATGTTCTGCTTGAAAATTTTTGAAATCCGTTCGGGATTACGCTAGTAATCAGGTTTCTTTGTGAATTGTAGATGTATTGCGGGTTGCATATCTTCCACCTTGATAAGATCATTACTGTAAATTCAATGGTTCAGCGAGATGATAGATGAACTAATTTTGATAATCGAGTTTCAAACTATGTCCGATATACTTCTCAAGGCTACGCTCAATATTAGCGTTTTACTATTTTTCGGAATTTTAGGATTTTTTTAGATTTTTCGAGAACCAATTGGCAGAAAATGTTGAAATTTGGTAAACAGGTACAGGTTAGGTCTAAAAATGCTGCGATTAATAAATTTCGAAATCATTCCGACGTTACACCTGTTACAAAGTTTTCCATAGTTTGGAATCTGCACTTTTGTTTATTTCACGGAAACTACTGAACTAAATACGTTCAAATCATATACTCAGGTTGAGCTGAGGTAATAGAACAACTATTTCAGAACGATTACCCAAAAGAGCACTGTCAAGTTATATGATGCAAAGCAAATCCAATTGAATTTGCAGGCGAGCGAAGCGAGCCTGTTTGTCTCAGCTGACACTGACAGAGGTTTTGCAGGCGAGCGAAGCGAGCCTGTTTGACTTACTTACACTACTGATACTGCCAGGGTTCCAGGGCAGTATCTCTCTAGGCGGAGAAGGCGAGCGAAGCGAGCCTGCCGGCTAGTATGAAAATATATTCATAAAGAAAAAAAAATCGATCTTATACTTGAATGAATAGTTGACTTCATGTTAACTGTGTCGTAATAATTATTGTTTTTTTACATACCCTCATTTTTATATAAGAATGATTAGCAGCACTGGATTTCATTTCCTCTTAGCGTGCGTAAATAACATAAATAAACTCTACTAATCAAATTCAAGTTGTTAGGGCCAGTGAACTTGGATGTCAATTCATAATTGGGTACCGACTCCCTGCTAATAATTTATGGTATTCTAATTGTGAGAAATAAATTGTTGCTAACATGTTGGGAGCTAGATAGTGTCAAATTTGATTGTTGATAAAGTCTTATCTCATCACGCACTGGGTAAGAAACAAGGTTTGGGCTAGACCAAGAGGTATTACTCGTATAATGAAGGCATAGTCTGAGCAAAGAAGACATTCTGACAAGATGGGAAAATTAATCTAACTCGGTCAATATTGAAATTATGAATTTGATTTCGGTTAAAAATTATTAATTTTATCTCAAATTGAACAGGAGAATGATTTCGTCAATTTGAGACAAAATTTTCAATTTTTGATCCAATATTGCCCGTGATGGAGTCATTTAGGTCACTTTTCAAGTAGCCGGCTTACAACTGATAGTCAAATTACCATTTTTCATGTAAGGTTAAAAGTATAATTATGAGATTTTTGTTGAACTGGGTTTATTGTGTTTATAATTCGACGATAGAATTAATAGTAGAGAGAAATGTGAAGATTTTTTTGTATTTCAAATAATTTAAAACAAAATTTGCTCACTGTTAGGTTAAGGAAAGAGAGAGCTCTTGTGCCTCAACTTCTCAATTATCTCTTATGTAAAGTACCAAGTAGAAAACTGGATAGGCCTAGATTTATCTATCTAGCTATCTATTTCACTGAACTGTTATGTGAAACGTGAAAAACAAGAATTATTTTCTTCAATGATTGGAATTATTGGATAATTATATTCATGCAATTGGCATTGGTAACGCTTTCTTGCTATAAACTTCTGACTAACTACGAGTAACATATAGGGTACATGCATTCTAATGTTGTCTAGTAAGATTGCTAGTCAGGATATTAGAAGTTAGGGAAAAGGTGAAACTACTGTGAAACTTATTACATTCCAATCAATTGATTCCAACATTAGATTAAATTACTCATCTTAAAGGCTATCAGAATTTAATTATTTTTATCGGCTACAACAGTCTAAACAACGATATGGTTATGTAGTAGAGTTGACATTACTGCCCAAAGTTTGACACGTCATTCAATTGAAGAAGTCATTCTATTATTTGATCATGGACTATGTTAAGGTGAATTTTGAATCAATATTGAGAATATTCTACCATTTTTTTTTAGGTTTTAAGTAATAGTTCTCTCCAATAACTTTTCTTACTTCCGAGAACAAATTGTTATGAAATACTGACTTGAAATTTTGAAATAAAAACTGGATTATTTTTATGTTTTAAATAATATTTTCTTAAATTTTTGTTCGCAGGTGCATTATTTGGATTATGTGTACTTCCCTCTCTGCTCATCTGGACACTTGCGGTTGCGGTGTTACTGAGGTAGCGTCTAACGCAATAATAGACTGAACGAAGAGTGTTCAGTCTATTCAATCGTCTTGTATGAGTCACATGTTTTTAGTGAGCAGGTCCCAACTCTATTGAGAATGAGATGCCAGAACATTTTGTATAAAATATTACATTACATGTCTCACCCAAAATTACCAGGTCGGTGTTGATTCATTATCGATAAAATACCTAATAACTCTGCAACCCGACATGTAATTGAATGTTTCATCTGTGAAAATCCCTACTCATAATTGTAATACCAGTTCAAGACTTAGAATACCAGGACAATTTTCATGTTAGTCCGAATTTGTGATTTGAATGATGTGATTGCTTTTGGAACAGGAATGGGAGGCTACAGTTGAAATTTCTAGCTGTCGTGTGTTTTGCTGAAATTTCTATGAAGCATTGTGAATTTGACTTCAATCAGAGTAATTGTTAATCATTATTGTATCCTAAAGAATCGTTAATTCCTTAACTGTGCGTAAAAATTATTTGTAAATTGCCTACAATACCTTGTAAATATATGGAATCATTGTAAAATTTGATAGTTGAAAATGATGAATAAATATTTGAAAAAGGTTCTTGTCTCTATTTTCTGACATTCCATGCTATTCTCAAATATATTTTATTAAATAAGAATATCGATATTTTATCAACCTTATCGAATAAGGCGAAATTATTCACGCTTCATATGTAAATATTTTTGAAATATTTTGAGTTTTATCAATTTTTATGTTCTAAAAAATATTTCAGTTATTATTCTAGAAGAATAAAATTAATTGCCTTTGTTGATATACGAGTTGCAAATTAAATTTATAGTTTATTACATAATTATAGTTTGTGTGGAGCTGCTATGCTTGTGAGACCAGTGAATATTACTGGTGAGTTCTCAAAACATTTACTGTATTAAGAAACATCCAAACCTCAAGTTAAAAAATACACACCGAAAATTGTGATATAGCTGGCAGCTCATTTTCGAGCTCAAGTAATTGAAAAAATCTCTCAATTCCACAATCAAACGAAATAACTGTACAAAGTTGAGTTCTACAGTCAACTTTTTCGTGGTCGATAATGTAAACATCTCAACAAGTTGTATTATTAACATAGAAATGAAATGGTTTTACAAGGAAACATTCATAGATAGTGGTTTGTTAATTGGGAGGTTTGGCTCCCTAATTATTATCTCTTTCAGAGCGGACCTCTCTTAGAATAGAAGAGCTCATCTGCGTGGAAATTAAATATGAATTTTCAATTCTCTCTTAATCTCCATTCTCGTTAAGAGGTATTTTCAAGGGAGAGTGCCGGAATAAAAGGTCTCAAATTTCATGGCGAGATGAAGTAGATATTTGAAATTTTTCGTTATTAAGCTTCTACCAACTCAACAAAACTCATAATTGCTTGATTCGCAATCAAAATTCCAATGTTATTGGGGAGTTCAATTAATAAGTTCCAGCCTAGAGTATAGATGTACTATTAGCTGTTTTGAATTAAGCAACTATATCATGTTACGAATAAGCAAAAATATCTTGTAAGGTTAAGCGATAATATCATGTGAGGATTAAGCAACAATATCATGCGAGGATTAAGCAACAATATCACGTGAGGATTAAGCGACAATATCATGTGAGGATTTAGCAACAATATCATGTAGGGATATGTTTACACACTAGTCATGAGGACAGTCATCCTTGTATATTATAAAAGCGTGAAAGGGGCTTTGTTCATTAGCAAAGCAGTCGCATTCATTCTTTATACTGTTCTGGTCATTTGCATTGAGATGTGTGTGAGATTACCATGGTGAGTTCTCTTTTAAAAGCATGAAATTATCCTATTATTTACAAGAGTAATTCACTTCGAATACAACAGAGTAATAATAGTAATGAGTAATTCATTATCTGAGGCATTTGAGAGTTTGAAGAGAAGAGCGTGAAGTTGATGAATTAAAAAATGTTCTCTTTATACTTGCAGAAAATAACAAAACTCTTCCAAAAAGTATAAATTTCCTGTCTATCAATACTTTGGAAATTCATACAAGATCATAAACAACACGAATAATCTTCTGACTCATTATACATGGCTACCATTATTTTTCGGTGCATTTCACTCTTTGAGTAGTTCTGAAGGTGATATTGTGGTAGTTATCCATAATAAATGGAAATACAAGATGTTGTCAAACCAATGATTTATTAGAAAATCGAGATACCGATTTCGTTTGTTACACCTTTATCAATTTCTGGTGAACTAAAACTTATCGTACAGAGCAGCAGTATTTATACTATCGGTAAAGCACCGCTATTGGTAGACGCTTGAGCCAATGACCGTGAACGTCTGCCATTGGCCTAGACAAGCTCCTCCCCGATTAGCGGTTCATTCAAACATTACAAAATGGCGATTCGAACAGGATTCAATTTAAGACCAATAAATTTGGTCTTCGGTGCATTTCAACAATAATAAATCATAGTAGTTTACAGTAGTTTAACAAAAATTTCTCTTTGAATGATCAGCTGACTCAGATCATAGAATAATAGGATTTTCCTAGGATATTCCTAGAGAATTCCTAGGATTCTCTTTGCTCAGATGAAACTCTAATAATTAGCACTGGTGGCTTGTGCCCACGAAACAGGTGAAGTGCTCGTATCTTTTACTGTACAGCACTTCACCTGTTTCGTGCGCACGAGCTGCCAGTGCTAATTGGATGCAACCATATCCTGATCATAAACCATTGATTTATTCATTATTGGTTCAAACTGCTGTTGATAATATGGACCTTGAAAGAATAGAAATTATTGATCACGGATTTGCACACCTGGATTGGCTACTGTGCTGATATTCATGTCACATTGGCAATTATCCATCAGAAATATAGGATTCAAACTGAAAAGATATCTAATCGTTTCCACCATTGTACTTTTGACGTTCAGTGTTGATGGCTCTCACTCCATAACGTTCGATTTGAGTAATGGGTGTAAACAGCAAAAATTTCTGGCAACAATAGGCGGAACTGTCCTTTGCCACAAAATACTGGGACCATTCAGCGCCACTACAAGCTCATTTGTTCGTTCTTATCATGGATAAAAACAGGTCACCTCGATTTTCACACCGTCCTTCAGATTAACGCTAGTTCTTTCTCTCTTGTAACTTATCATACCCCTCTCAAGGTCTTTCAGATTATCACTCGTTCTTTCTCTCTAGTAACTCATCAGACCCTTCTCAAAGTCTTTCTACTTATTACTCTTTCTTCCTCATTACTCATTCTTGTCCCTATTGTTTCGCATAGTTTATCCGAATTTTTCTTTCTCTTTTATACCTTACACTTTTCTCTTGTTCCTTCGAATTATCACTCTTTCTTTCTCTCTTGCACCTTACACTTACTTCTCTCTTGTTTCTTTGAATTACCACTTTTTCATTCTCTAGTTACTTAGACTTACCCTACTGCTCCTCTCGGTTTCTCAGATACCCTTCGTTCGTTCTCTCATTGATAGCTGACGTCAAAAAGTTAGGCGCTTTCGTCTGCTCCTTGTGCGCTCCAACAGCTGATGTTGTCGATTATAGTAGTTGTCATTTAGCTCTGCCTAGTTGTTATTTTAAAAATCAAAAGAGAAAATTGATGTAGCTACTACAAGCTAATTTGATGATGTTAGTAGGTTACATTACGTACAAGAGACAGACGAAACCGACTTTACATCAACTACACCTTATACTAACCCTGATGTACGATTTTACCAATCACCTACCACTTTGTAGATTACCCTTGTACTTTTCAGCTCGCCGTCTGCATTTCTCCTGTTGGTCAATTCTACCTTCAATTTTCTCCTGTTTATCACACCTTTTACTCATCTCACTCCCCGTATTTCTCTTGTTGGTCAATTTTTATTTGACTCTATCCTGCTTCATCACATTCTCTCACACTTCCTGCATTTTACTCGTTGGTCAATTCTCTCTTTTATTTTATTCTCTTCACGTTTCTCGAGATTACACTCTTCGAATTCATGTTATTGTTCAATTTTTTCGCTTGATCACACCCTCTCGCACACTTTGCATTTCTATTATTGTTCAATTCTTATTCAGATTTTCTCCCGCTTTATAACACCTTTTACTGATCACACTCTCCGCATTCCTCTTTCTGGTCAATTCTTTCTTCGATTCTCTCCCGCTTCATCACACCCTCTACCGATCTCATTCTCTCTCTCACACACTTACTTTCACCCTGAATCCAATACTGGCAACGATAAATCATGTCCACTGTCATAATGGCAAACGATGCGATATGCCCCATTTCACAGCCACGGATCACTGAAGACCTTTCCCCGCTTATTGAGCCACCCACCGGTGATATCGGCTCTCGATGACAAATATTTATACTTTTCCAACACTTGACGGAATTATCAAGATAATGCAGTCGATATTTTTCATCTCCTCTCAAGCTGATTGTTTTCATAGAGAGGGTGGGTTTGTTTGGATGGGATGAATATCGCTACTGACCGTGAAGAATACCAATCACTATTTTTCAATATTATTATTTCTCGTGGGAAGCATCTCTCTCTAGAGATTCTAGAATCACTTTCAGACTCTCAGCATTGATGTATCTCCCAATATATCACTCATTGATTTATGACTTTTATTATTATTTATTGATTTTTCCTTTCCTCATCTTGTATATTTGTACATAAATGAAATTATTCCATGATCTAATAGCTCACTTTAGGCCTACTCTACAGAAAAGACAGTAATTAATTAAATACATAGGAGAAATAATATGACAATATAGGCGATTATTATAAATCATTTTCTAATTATTTATTCTGCTTTATTCATTTCATTCGATTTCAAGTATCTTATTCTTTTTTATTTTACCTGGCAACTAAACTCAATATTTTGTTGCAATAGGCTTCAGCCTGGCAACATTTTTGTCAGATATTTCGAATAAATAGATTTCAGCATTATGGAGAATTATCATTTTAAATCATTTGAGGGTCTTGTCAAATACATGAGTTTTTCAGTTGACGTCGATAGTATCAATTTTAAGCATCAATGAATAATAATAAGAATTCTAAAGAATCTACCAAAGATATATTATACCAACTGAAAAAATATTAAGAGGAACAAAAGGAAATGAATATTCATCTCTCACTTATCACATCTTATTATTTTAAAATTTCAGGATTTAAGAGCTTGTGAATTTGAGATGTTGAACGCTTTTCAACACTTACCACATAAAAGACTTTATATGTTGAACAAGGAGATCCGATTCAGAATCCAATAAGAAACTTACTCTCATTCCCATTACAATATACCTTTACATATCTGATCTTGTCTGAAAGGAATCGACTCCTTATTATACACGTGGGAGAGTCACGTATTCTATATCACGGTCTGGCTTTGGAAGTATCGGAAATAGAATGTTGCAATATGTATGATTTTATATATTTATATATGTATAGTTGTAGCTTCCACCAATCACAATCGAGTCTGGCCTCCAGCTCTTTGTTGAATATACATTACCATTCTTCAATTTGGTATCCATGGAAACCGAAGGCAGAATTGAAGCGCTCCCTTGCGACAGGCGTTTGTCTCCTTGACTACAAACTATAGTCTGTCCAAGCAGAGAAGACATTCTGGCAAGATGGGAAAACGACTCCAGCTTGGTCAACATCACTTCAAAAATTATGAAGACGTCTAGTCCTGTAGATCAAAATGTTTCCTACAATTTGTGACCAAATTCATAATTATTGAACAAATATTGACTGAGATAGAATCACTTTCCCATATTTCCAGAATGTCTACTTGACTACAAACTACCTGCCACTTGTATTGCAGATTTGTGGCGAATACTTTATCTATCTCGTTCGTACTATCGCGATTCAAAAACAAAGTTATGAGGACAAGCTGCTCCTTCAATCCTATTGCATGCAACACACACAGCCAACATTGATAATATCGGAAAATAACCACGGATACTAGAATAGTCTTCTAGTATAATAATATCATGTAATTCTAGAATTCTAAAAAAGTGAATAGTACTTTTCAGTAGCTGAGAAATCTTGTCAGAAGTTGCAGTTTGGATCTGATGCGGTTTCGATACCGATACACAATTCACTGAGCTAATAAGATTGATGAACAGCTGGCTTTGTGAGGTACCAAATAACCAGGACCTACTTAGGGTCTACATTCGCTGTCAGCTCTGACTGTGGCAGTCAAAAACTGTTAGTGGATGGGGAAACCGGCAGTCCAAAATATGTAGCTGTAAACTGGCGGGCCGATCGTTGAACGATCAGCTGATAACGATCTTACAGTGGATGTGGACCCTTAATAGGTGATACAACTATAATAATAGATAGATAGATTAAATTTGGATAGGAAAAAAATAATAAAAAAGAGATAGAAAAATATGAACTGATAATGCGGAACTAAATCAAGGATGTCTAATGTATACTTGAATGTTGCCCAAGTCGGCTTAGCTGTTAGTTTCAATGCTATGATACAGGCATGTAGTTCAATACTTTTTCCCAATCTAAATGATCGATGCTGATTATTATGATTGAGATTATTCTGTCGAAGTACTATCAACGCTTATTCAATAGATCAATATTATTCCAACTAGACTTACTATTAATCCACAACTTTAAACTGATCAAATCTCTATGGTGTTTTTTATTGAATATTTTTCTTTCAGATCTATAAAATGAATATCTAACATGATTCTAACATGAATATCTCTCATGTACCAGAGTATTGGGAGTGATATCTGCAATAAAATTCACCTCCCATCAGTGTCTGATTATGAATGTTTTGTAACATCACCAACACTGGAAGTCCATGCGCTGAAAATTGACATGATCATTTTTGAGATTATACCAACCGTTCGATCAATTAATCACCCAAATATTCATGAAGATCCAATCATCACGCTTAAAAAATTTATTGTTACACATTAATTTCAATTGTAATCATCAACATCGATCATTGTTATTTTGAAAGAAGGCATTGATGAATGATCCCGCTAAATATGAAAATTCACAATATAGCACAATACATGGAATCAGATTAGAACTTATATCAATAAGATACTACTTTAATCTAATATGGTGACTTGATATTAGAAGAGAGGTTTTTCGATAAAAGTGAGGGTACTTGGAGTTGGAATAAGGAAAAGAGGGAGTTTTAGTATAAATTTCACATTGCTTTCTACAAATTTTCTGACTGTTTCCTGAAGTTTAACGAGTTGTGGGATAGAAAGAAAGAGCTTTTTATTCCGCTACTTACTTCGAGAGCAGCTTCAATCGACCAACAATTCTGTGCCACAGTTTCATGAGCTAGTCGTCCCAATAGGTTTTAGAAATACGACACTAAAGAAAAATGGTTAAACTAAAGTTCATTCGAATCAATCTTTCTTCAATCATTAGTGATTTTTTGTACATTGAAATGAAGCTTAATAGACCTTTGTTCAACTTGGGCCATAAGTATCTGCTGGAACTACATGTATAGTGTGGTGAGCATATATGAAAGCTCATATAAATTCTTGTACAATTATAAGCACTGTATACGACCATGTATGATCACTTGCTATGAAAAGCTATGTAAAACAACAAAAGTTATAATAGAAGAGAGAAGATCAAGATCCCAGCTCTTCTACGCTGAAAACCATGAAAGGGGTTGAAGAGAATCCTAATCCACTTTTAATAACCATTTTCATCAATGTTTTGAAAAATTATGAAAAATATAACGAGCTAGAAGTAGCCTACAGTATCAATACACGGGCGTGGATTGGAAGCGGTTTGTCCCAGTGGTAGAGAGCGTCTAATCGGTGAGATTAGATAAGCGACGTGCCTCTACCACCACTGTAGTAACGGTGACCGGTTCCTCTGGATTCAATTCATGAGCCTCAAAAATCGCTTCCCGGTGGTTCGGTACCCACCTAAAGCAGTAGGTCCATTCATCTCTCATCATCATCCTTCCCTTCAACCACGCACAGGCCCAAGAGCCCATGTGGGCATCACCCTAAAAAAAAACTCTTCGATTACTCATGGAATTAACACTCTTGATTTTATAATCATAAACTGGAGCAAAAAGTACTAAATGTATGATAGTTTGCTCAGAAGAGAAGTATAGATAATCTTTGATTACCCATGAACGTAAACATTTTTTTGTCCATCAGCATTTTATATTTGAAAACTGTATTGACAATTTGAAAAGTACGAGTATAGGCCTATCCATAGAGATCACCATTTACGTTTTAAGAACTTTTAAATCGGTTTAAACCGGTCTTCAAACGTGATTGTTGATCTCTTTAACGATATTTTTACTCGTTCGCTTGATCTTAAACGTCTGTAGTACTAGCAAAGATTATTTATAAAGTAAATTGAGTAGATTACGATCAATAATACATAAGATATGAATGTAGATTGTATCTGGTCCCAGCTTTTTGTAAGTGGATGAATTCCCCAATATTATTCAGAACGCTCAGATCAAGATTTGATTGAAATAGAGCCATTTGATCAATGATTGGAAGCGATAGCAGGGGTTGTTTTTCGGTGATTGACGGAACACACAATGTGCAGGTGCCAAAGGTGGGGTGATTTGGGAAGGGGAGGGGTTAAACTGAAAATAATTCGCGTGATCGGACGTCAAGTTCACAGCTCAACTCCAGAAGAGGTGCCAACGCCCAGTGAACACGGCTCTGTTTGATTTTTCATAATAGAAACTTGTCAGCATAACTTACTTTTTTCTCCCTGATAATTTCAATTCGACTGTCTCGAATTTGCTCGAAATCGCCTGGTATATTCCTTGAGTGATGTAGTCAGCTGTCGACACGATTCTTTACCTGGCTGGAAATATTCCTGCTATATCCTGTCCAAGCAAAGAAGACCCTCTGGAAAGATGGGAAAATGACTCCAGCTCGGTAAATATTGGTTCAAAAATTTTTTATTTGGTCTCAATCGTAGGGAACATTCTGATCTACAATTTGAAACTGTATAAATATTTTTTGAACCAATATTGACCGAGCTGGGGTCATTTTATCATCTTGCCAGAGGGTCTTTTTGCTTGGACCGACTAAAGGGGTTCGTGCTTCTCGTGTTGATGTTGAGAGCTCAAACAAAACGAACTAGATAGTATCACGGGTGTGATACCCGTGACCAAAATGCTCACACAATCTGACAAGTTTTTCATCCTTTCAATAAGCGTTACTTCACTAGTTATAATACACTGCTGCTTAATCGGTTGATGTCTAACAAAAGGACAGAGTGTTACCATAATGATAAAAATGTTTGGGTGGCTCGTTGGAGAAAGTGATACCACGTCGGTCCGATAACAAAGAGGACCCGAGTTCGATTCTCAACCGGAAAACCATTATTTGGCCACTTTACAATCACATAGATACAGTTCGTCTTCCGGAATATCCTTAGATCCTTACAGATTTTCCGTCTTCTAGAGGAAATGATAAGCCCTAGGTCCCGACTACTTTGAAAGTAGTCGTCATCTCTCATCATCATCATTCCTTTCCATTACCCATGCACAAGCCTAGAAGCTTGAAACATATACCACAGAAAAAAGGAAATTTTCATGTTTTCAATCTGGAAAGTTGTAAAATTCAACAAGCATTTCAAAACCAATATAGAAGAAATAGAATAGATCAACAACTGTTACTTCTTGATTCATATTTTGGAGATGACTCAAGAAAAAAAATCAATTCATATTCCATACTTCAACTTTTGGGCCATAGTTTAATATGCCACAAATTCCAGCTGGCTGCAGGTGAAAAATATGCTCAGAAATAATTTATTCAAGAGAGACAGCGTTTGACGTTGAGCAGCCGCGGTTAAATGACGGTGAGCTCCAGAAACTGGTGTTCAGGTTCCAACAAAACTGGCGGTTGGCGAACGACTCTAGATTATGCTCACCTCTCTCAGGACAATCAGTGAGCGGTCTGGGATGACATATCGAGAAGAGCAATCTTTGATAAACTTTTTCGTTTTTAGAATTTATTCCAGACTGTCCTGATAGAGCTGAGCGTTGATGAAAGATATTATCCATCCGCCAATAATTTTGGTTTCTGTTAAACTTGAAGCGAGAGATGTAGATTGCAGATTAGGGGACAAGAAGATGGGGCCTGGCCTCGTGTAATCCTCGGCTCGACGAGTATTAAAAATTGCTCTATAAGCTTGCGTGCTTACTTGGAGTGATGGCAGGGTCTTGGTTATGGTCAGTTCAAGCGAAGAAGACATTCTGGCAAGATGGGAAAACTACTCCAATTCTGTCAATATTGTTTCAACAATTATAAATATTTTCTCAAATTGTAGAAAACATTCTGATCTACAATTTGGTTTCAAATTTATAATTTGTGAACCAATATTGACCGAGCTAGAGTCATTTTCCCATCTTTTCAAAATGTCTTCTTTGCTTGTACAGACGAACAGGGGGCGGCTAGGCTACCTCCTACCTGCTTGCCCTAAATGAACGCTCTGCATTCGTTTACATAATTTTCTCAGCGGCTCTCGACCATACATCCTTGTGTAAGCTTGTCTTCCACATTTAATATCTATTCAAATTCTACTGTCCAATACATATATTTTGCATGCGAGATTCATATAGAAGTTCTCAAGTATACACACTCGTACAACATTGCTGAAATCAACGACGGTGCCCTTAATCATGAAAAGTCTTCGCCATTGCATAGATTAGTTTTCTGGGGATGATCTCGCTGCATCCTCGACTCCAATTAAAGCAAGATCTTTGAATAGCTCATATATATTTCGTGAAGTCTGATATACAGGGCTCGTTAATGAGTTTTCAAGTGGAGGGTATTCAACACTTATATTGTACCCTTAGTCATGGAGTCCGCTATAGATAAGAATATTAATTCAAATTTGACTATAATCAAACGCAATCACATTGTATAAGACACTTCTCTTCTTTCTATTTTGACAATAAAGCTTATTAATCGAATAATTTATCTTCTTTACTTATTTCAATTATCATTCCCATTCGATTGATTAATTAAGGTTTGAAATGAGAAATCAGAACAAGTTTGAAACATAAAGCTAACTCAATAGCTTGTTATATCAGGAGGAAAATGTAGTTGATTATTCATTACTCATCACAGTTTGATCACCAATTTGAGTTTCCATCGTTAGTATGCTACATCGGATTATTGATTTTTTTGTATGTCTCTGTTATAACTCACGAGTTCAATCAAACAGATTACTGAGACCTGCTTAATTGCAATCAGGATGAAAGAATATTCTAGTTTGCAGTTATTTGATATATCTCCTCATGAAACTTTGTCTAGGATTGATAAAAAAGATGAATAATGTTGATTAATACTCAAGATTCTTCAACCATGAAAAAATTAAAAAAAAAAATTGCATACCAATCTCATACTATTCTGAGATTTTATATAATCAATCAATCATAATTGACATAATCAACTAAGTGGAGGTCAAGTTTGAGACGAGACACTACCAATGGAGTTAGGATAGAATGTGTTGAGTTGATATGAAAATCCTTTAAAGCCCTAAATTTCCATGCTCCAGCATGTAACCTCTCAGGATTAATCTATGATATTTTGTTGGGAGCATCATAACAAATCAAGGAATGGAATATCAGGAATTTGAATAAGGAGAAAAACAACAGAGAATATTATTTCGGAAAGACTGAAGAAACAACAAATTGAATTCCTCGGGTGGAACAGAAGAATTCGTGGGCCCAGAGCAGCGTGAACTCTCAAACTCAAAGTTTCAATCTCGCGCTGGGCAAAGTTATTAACATTGTAGGACAACTCCATGACGAGATTAAGAAAGATATTTTGAATTCCTCAACTTCATTCCTCCACATCTCAACCACCGTACAACTCGCTCGCAACTATAGTCTGTCTAATCAAAGAAGACATTCTGGCAAGATGGTAAAATGACTCTAGCTCGATCAATAATAGTTGAAAAGTTATAAATTTGGTCTCAAATCGTGAAGCAGAATGTTTCCTACAATTCCAGACCAAATTTATAATTTTTCAACCAATATTGACCGAACTGGAGTAATTTTCCCATCTTGCCAGAATGTCTTCTTTGCTTGGACAGACCATAGTCGAATACCAGATTTTCTCACCCACTGCCATCTGTTAACTTTCAGAAAGGCAAAGAAAACATCTCACTCGCCCTCGCTTTCCTGGAATTCGTTGATTGCAACAAAAACTGGGCCAAAAATATGAGCCAAGATTTTTAATATTTTATCCAATTAGAGAACAAGGTATGCGATTGCAACTTTTTTCATGAATGAGCTTTGGACTTTGTGAGTTTAGTGGGAATCATGCAGTGTAGAATCGAAGGATTTGGAATAGAATTTGAATAAGATCTCCAGAATCCTAGATGAGAGTAGTAGCAATTATAAAGAGATCCATCAATATTTTTATTGATGACTAGATGAAAAATTGAAAAATTAACCCTCTTTTCATCCCAAATTCAATTATTAAACTGAGTAATATTACAAAATAGAGAATAATAGCAAACATTAAGAGATCCATCAATATTTTTATAAGTTACTAGTTCAAAAATTGGGAAATGTATACCCTCTTCATCCTAAAATCAATTATTGAACTGAGTATGATTACAAATCACTAATAGTTTGATGAATAGCAGAATTCAACATCCTGCTGTTGAATAGCATCTGGCAGGAAAATACTACCAGAAATATAACAGTCTACTATTAAGAGGACTGTTTCAGTATTACAACTTGTATAATGATAAGTAAGTATCCTAGTATGATAAGTATATTTCCATATTATGATTATCGTATTGAATAATGAAGAAGACTAGTTATTGATATTATTACTATTATTCCTACTCAAGCACACTCATCTCTACATCTACTTTCCTCATCAAAATACACTTTTCTTCCCCATTTCTGGACAATCCTTCAATAATTTTAACATAGTATCGTTGGATCTTACTATTAAACTCTCTCCTCCATTGATTCTATTTCCATTCATTTCTTGACTGATATCAATTGAATGAACGATCACTTTTCGCATAAGATATACTCGTAATTCAATTACAAACAAGTGCTCAAGATTATCAACAGACTCAAACGCTGCGTCTCATCATCTCAACAACAATTTGCAGTCTCTAATAAATCAGGACTTGATACACAGAATTTAATTAACTGTTGATATTCAATAGGGTCGAAAGAGTTTTGAAACTATCGATTGAGCGGGGTCGAGAGTCGAGTTAGTGGTTGATGGAGGGGGAATGATAGTGAAGGGGTGGGTGGATGTGAAGAAGTGTTGTCGAGTTGAACTCTGTTATCGCTTCGATTAAGCCAGTGATATATATTTCGATTCTGAATTAGAATAGAGATTATGTGGATGCGAGCTATGAACCATATGCTGAAGCCGGCGTAACTAGCAGACTCAGTGGGGAAATTATGCAAATGAATGCGAAACGCTGGTGAATCACACTGCCTACCACTACTACCTGTCTCCCTCCTTGTCTCTTTTCACTGTCACTCTCATGCCTGAAACTCATCTCCATCATCGCTCCAGCAGCCGCCTGGAAAGTATGTCGTTCAACGCCAACGACTCAGAAAACAGTGAGTGATTATTCCCCCAAATCTTGCGCCATCTTTCATCACAGCTACTGGAAACAATAGGGATATTATCATATTTTCATCCAACTTTTCACAAAATTTCAAATATGAAGTTTGCTGGCCCTTACTTCTGAGTCCTCTTTTGTAATTATTATGAATGCCATAGTTTCTACAGTAGAACGTCGATAATCCGGATTAATTGGGACCGGACCCCATCCGGATTATCCAATAATCCGGATTATCTAAATTACCTTACAAAAAGGGCACTTAGATAAAGGGCACTTACAAAAAAACTGTTTTGAAATAGTATATTTTCTATTAGGGAATAATACAAAATTATTTCCTTCGCTTCGCTAAACACTACATCATCGCTCTCATCGCTCAATCTCTTGTAAAGAGCTTAAGGCAAGGGCAGATGGTACAAATATTTTTATTTCTTGCTAGAGATGAATCCTGACTATCGACGGTCCGGATTTTTGACGTTCTACTGTAATTGTTTAATGATAATTCAAATTGTTTAATAATTATGTTGGTTTTTGATAATGATAAAAAATTCAATCAATTAAATTTACAAATTTACATGTTTATTAGAACTTTCACTTGATACTCATACTATTAATTTATTGTTTCCGATGGCTAGTCCTAACAAGAACATCTTTGTTATCTTTATAGCCCACATTGAAGGTTCTGTACCGGTAAATAGCCTAAATTACTGTACCGGTAATTAAACAGTTCTTGAACCCTCACATCAATGAAAATGGAAGGCGTTGTTTCAACAATGCATTCAAGTTTCTCAGAATGTTCCAGATAGCATTATCCTCGTGAGATAAGTCTGAAAGTACTTTCGAGTTGTAAATAATTAATAGCTCTGCACTGATTGTCTAACGCTTTCTTGGAATTCCCCAACAATTCCAGACTGAGAGTGTTTAGAGCGTAATAATCTATGTTCTCTAAAGAGCTTGCCGTAGGATCTCTTGTGATTAAGTTACAATAATTATATGAAATTGGTAAATAAGTTACAATCCAAAAATCCAAATATTGAGTTTAATCTGATAATCAACAACTTTAATATAACCTATATACCTGTTACCTGCCTCCAAAGGGGTGTGATGCCTATAGTGTGAGATGGGAGAGACTAGCCTATAGTGTGAATAGTTGTTCAGAACATTCTGGCTTCCCTCACCGTTTTTCTGGTTTCCTCAAAATGGAACAACCTTGTCTGTGGAAACCTTGGGTATGATTGACAAAAAATCACAGTTATTGTTGGTTTTTATTCTATGAAAGTGATATCTTCTTTTGTTGATAGTTCTTACTCACTCAACCTATATTTCTGAAATTTATTTTGACTCCAAACCAAAGTTTCAAACTGCTACTGTACTCTAATTGATGTAACTTTCGACTAAACGTAACAAGTTCAAAATAGAGATTATAATGTATTCTAAGTTGTAACTCATATCAAATAGAGTAGTGTGATGTCTCTATCGGCCTATCTTTTGGCAGCAGAATATTATATCTCTACAGCCGAGTTCTACGAAACATTCAGCAGTAATACATTCACTCAGTTATGTTGAGAGTTGATAAATTGAGTATCATCGCTCTGCGCTCCTGTCTGTTCAGACAGTTGAGGCAACAACAATCCTCTCTCCAAGTTTGGAGACAATGTGTTTTGGCTGTGATCAAATAGGCACATGCACGGCTCAGCTGAACAGTAATCCTCGCTCAACTCTTGGTGGTAATGGCAGTGGTGAATGCCTTGTGTAACTTGTGAGTATGGTCAAAACCAGTACTCTCTTGGTCTTGTTTGAATTGTTCGTGTTAAATTAAGTGTGAAGTTCTCGTAGCTGTCTCCACTTCTATCAAATATCATTGTTTGTTCATCTATACTTGGAGGGACAATCAAGTTCGGTTGGAAGTGTTTGTGGGAAAACTTGAAAGCGACTAACCCTCAAACGTTTCGTGTAAATCATTAACAGAATGTTCATATAATAATGATAAATTATTATTCAAAGTTCAATTCCTATATTGATAAATAGGGATCAAAAGATAAATCCTAACTCATCTGTTATTTTAAGATAGAATGGACTAATAGGGTTTGTAATGAGGAAGTATTTCAAATGGCTGAGGATGAGCTAACTTTGTTGAGAACTCTCGAGGACAGGGTACTCTTGGCTTGGCCATTCATTTAGACACAACAAATCTATATCTATAAAAGCAAAATGGCACTGACTGACTGACTGATTCATTCACTCATTCATTCATTCATTCATTCATCACCAGAACTAAAGATCCACTGAACCGAATGCGTTCAAATTTGGCAGGCATGTTCCGTTGGACGTTTAGACGCGCGCTAAGAATGGATTTTAAAAACTTTTCAAGGATACGCCAAATATTTTAGTTTTTCTAGAGTTTTTGGCGTTTTCCTCATTTTTGGAGAACCAATCGGTAGAAAATGTTGATATTTGGTGGGCAGGTTCAGATAAGGTCTAGAAATGTTGTGTTAAAATATTTTTGCAATCCGTTCAAGATTACGCCAGTAATCAGGTTTTCGAAATTGTAGATGTGTTGCGGGTTGCATATCTTCCGCCTTGATACGACCAATCCTAACTGTAAATTAAATTCAATGGTTCAGCGAGACTATAGATGAAATAATTTGGAATCAAGTTTCAAACTATGTTCGATATATAATGATTCGATATAATGACTGATTCATTCATCACCAGAACCAAAAATCCACTGAATCGAATGCGTTCAAATTTGGCAGGCATGTTCAGTTGAACGTTTAGACACGCGCTAAGAACGGATTTTTAAAACTTTACAAGGATACGCCCAATATTTGCATTTTTCTATAGTTTCTCTGCGTTTTCTCAAAATTTTCGAGAACCAATTTTCGAGAAAATGTTGAAATTTTGTGGAGAGGTTCGTCTAAGGTCTAGAGATGTTGTGTTGAAATATTTTTGAAATCCGTTCAAGATTACACCAGTAATCTGGTTTTTCGAAATTGTATATGTATTGCAGGTTGCATATCTTCCGCGTTCATACGACCAATCCTTACTGTTAATTCAATGGTTCAGCAAGATTATAGATGAACTAATTTAGGAGATATTGAATCCATTTTCAAACTATGTCCAATATACTTTCCAAGGTTATGCTCAATATTAGCTTTTTACTATTTTTCGGAGTTTTCCTTGGATTTTTCGAAAACCGATTGACAGAAAATATTGAAATTTGGTAAACATCAGGAGAAGGCGGAGGAGGCTAGGCGGAGAAGGCAAGCGAAGCGAGCCTGCCGAAGCAAGAACTCTCAAGGATAGGGTACTCTTGGCTTGGCCATTCAATTAGACACAACAAATTCACAATATAATACATGGACAAAGGACTCTTGGAAAGCTTCAGCTGCAGTTGAAGTATTTTACAAGTTTGCGGTTAACGGGATTCTGTTTCTGCCTTCAGAACAAACAATCAAGAAGAATATTCCGAACCTCTTTCCATCGATTATCATGCGTCTACTCCTATAACATGGGAACAGGTACTTCCATATATTTGTTCCAATCCAAGATATGAATCCAAGATATTAGAAGCTTTAATGACAAGAAGAAGCATTAACTGCGAATATATTGTTATTAAGGAAGCACTGCTCCTTTCTTATAGCTCAATCTGCCATTGATAATTTATTTATTTATTTACATATTTATTATCTATTTATTTATTTATTCATTCATTGAGAAGATTGAAATACAGTAGGATTGAAACACAGACAAAGTCCAAAACGTTTCTTCTTCCCAATTTTGGTTAAAATATTCAAAATGTAGGATAATCTAAGAAAATCCTTTCTAATGGGTAAAAAATGTTTTCACCCCCTGTTTGTTTTAATAGACAATGTTTAAATATATTTCTCCACATCACCTGGTTATCCATATTGTTTCAACTAGGCATGAAATCGTAGTTTTATCTTGAACATTGAACTGTTCTGGCGATCTAAACGCGTTTTAAACAAATCATTGATGGAATGGATTCTTCTCTTTGTGATATTGCTGAGTTATTATCATATATAAAGTTTTCTAAAGAATGAGTAGTGAAGAATCTACTTATTACTATTACTATCTGGAGAAAGCGCAAGTAGAAAAAAAGAATCATTAAATGAAATTTTCAACTCCTTGCGTCTCAAGGAATTGAAATTATCAGAGAGCAGAGATAACTGAACGGAAAGCGTGAAATATAAAACGGCCACGATCAACAGATTTGAGGAGAAATAACAATGGGAGATACAGTGGAACAAGCATGAGAAAATAACAAGCATACTTGGGGAATAACAAGGTGGAAAATTGGACGTTGCTATCTTGTCACCACTGGCGGCTCGTACCCATGAAACAGGTGAAGTGTCCATATCTTTTACTGTACAGCACTTCACCTGTTTCGTGGGCACGAGCCGTCAGTGCTTGTCACAAGTCTCGACTCCAGATCTTCGACGATCTGAATAATATTGCAGACTATCTGTGCTACAACGATCTCAGTTACTTCAAAAAATTGTAAATCAGAAGCTTCTAGGATGCTGGTCGGCTCAGGGATGTGGAAGCACGTAGAAAAATTGGTAGAACCATCATCATCGAAACTCACTTCTTTGCCAGAAATATTGGATACTTTTTCTGTATTGGGATATGTTCGCAGTGAAAATAATGAAGGACAATGTTGGACTCAATTGAATACGATGATAATAATAGTGATGATGTGACAGTATTCAAATATCTCAAGCATCTGAGTATCTGCTCTATAAAAACCAACTCATCAACTTTCAATATTCAAACGAAACAAACCCACACAGACGAATAATAAATTTTTCTCTAACATGAATTTTTCCAAACAATTTCAGGACTGTGAAATTCTAGAGGCAATTAAATGAAGCAAGCTGTTCGAAATAAACTTGAAAAAGGCAATCAAAAGCTCTCATGAGTGCCCAAAACACAAATATGATGTGTTATTACTCCCATCATGACGATAGAAATGAATGTTATTGGTATTTAATGGAGATTCTCATTCAATTTTCAAGCTTTCTCACTATTGAATCAGCATAGCCTTTTCTCCAGGGTTGTAGTCTGTCCAAGCAAAAAATACATTCTGGCAAGATGGTAAATGGACTCCAGCTCGGTCAATATTGTTTAAAAATTATGAATCTGGTCTCAAATTGTAGATCAGAATGTTTTCTAATATTTGGACCAAATTCATAATTTTTTTAACTCATATTGATCGAGATGGAGTCATTTTCCCATCTTGTCAGAATGTCTTCTTCGCTTGGACAGACTATAGTCCAGTGGAATTCAGCATAGGTTCTAATTCAGTGTTCTGATCGTTGAATATTCCGATGCCATGAAAGAGAAGCAGAATTGATGAGTGGAGTTTTAGAAAGGTCTTTTTATAACGATTTCAGCTCAGAACGAGAACGATCAAATATAAAAAAGAGCACAGTGAGATTGGCCATTAAAGAAGGCAAGCGCGGACAAACTCCGAGACCACTAATGAATTCTATTTGAATACACTTCTGAATAATTCTTTTCAAATAAAAGAAGCGAAGAAAAAATTGGCTCAGCATGTACTTTTTTGAGGCTACTACCCTATGAAAAAGGAATGAAATCCTTTTGAACCACCAGTTAAGTGTAGAAGTTGATTTTCTGGATAATGATAGCTTAACTTTCTCAGTTTGGCTGTGTAGACTGTACTTTTTTGAGCTCTTCATTGCACTGGGATCCACAAAGCTGTAAAACATTAAAAAACAAACATGTACAACGTCTTGAAATATGTATAACTGAATCCATATTCCACTGGCTCAATCCATAGAATATTTATTCATTAATCTCACAAACATTTTGAATTGTTCATTAATTTATTTCCTAATTAAATTTTTCAACTATTTTTAAAAAAATTTGTGAATTTCTTCTTGGAATAAGCTCAGCATCAGTGCCATGAGTAAGGAACAATACAGATAATTTCTGTCTTTAATAATATTTATGATTGGAAAACGTTCACACAGAGAAAATCAATTGCTAACTTATGATAATGGATGAGTGTTTAATATTTCCATGAGTATTATCACTGCAAATTTAAATTATTTACAGAAAAATCATTATATGAATAAAAATCTCAGCAATATACGAGTGTTTTGTTCTTTATAATCTATTAAATTACTCAAGAATGTGAAGTGCATTCAAAGCGTTTCATATTTAAAATAATGATTTTTGCAATTATGAATGTTTTCCAAATGGACAGTAAACTTTTCAAGAAACCGTTAAGTGATAATGGTTAAGTTGAATATTTAATTGAGACTAATGACTAATTATTTAGGATTTCAGAGGTAAAATTTGAAAGTTTCCTCCAGAAAACACGGCTTAGCCTATTCGTTATTCTTGAACAAAACGGAATTCTCTGGATCCTCTTTCTCGGAAATAAATAGGATGAAGGCGATTGTCTTGAAAAGCATATTATTTTTAAAATATACATATTTCTCAACATCCCAAGTTAAAAACTAATTTCGGTAACAGATTCATGGAAATGCCTTTACCAGCTACAATTAGAATTCAATTACCAGTGAGTTATCCTGAAACAACAGATTATTTCTGAGAGGTTGAGTTTCTCATAATGAACGAAAAAAGGTATCCTTCGAGGAATTCATTGGAAACGGAATATAAATGGATTATCTTGTGAGATGAGAAGGAAAAGTCTTCTTTTATCCCAAGAAAAAAATATGTGAAGAAGATATATTATACAGTCTGCAAATCAAGAGAAATGACGAAAGCACCAGAGAATGACCAAAAATGATATAAGAGCTTCAAATTGTGAAAAATTAATATAATTAAAATAATATGAAGTGAAGTTTATCGAGGAAATAATAGAAAACTTGAAAAGTAATACCACTAGATATTGCAATTACTGTACCCTAATTGTGAGATTATCAATTACTATTTCTCATTTTTCAGTATCTACTATTTTAATAAACAATGGATTTTTCAGTAATAAATCTACTATTTTAATAAACAATGCATTTCTTTATGTTCTCATTTTAGTTTCCTGATATTTCCATATAAATAATTAGTTCGAAAAATATCCTGAAATAATGATAATTATCATTGAGTGAGTAGTTGGCTTAGTAGTCTCTCTGAGACTTGAACAAGTTTGAGAATTGAGAACCTGTGGTAAAAACGCATTTTTGTTAGCAATAATATGGAGAACATTTTTAGAAATGAATTAATTTTGAAAAATGTGGCAGTACTTTCGCCCTGGAGCCTATTCAATAGGATTTCAAGTCTTCTGAAATAGGAGGATAGAAATTGTTTTGTAATATTATATAATATAGGAGTGTAAATAGTTCGAATTTTGAAATCAACGAGTAGTTTGGTCTCACATTACATTATCCTCAAGTTGTACGAATTATAGAAACTGTATAATCAGTCTCTAAAGTACGAATGAAATATGTGAATATTTTATTGTAGATGAATAAACAATAAAATATTAGAAACATAAAGTATATGAAACAGGGCACATTATTATTATATATCATTCTACAGTAATGTCAGGAATAATATGAGCCTTATTATAATTCTAAAATGTGAACCTTCATACTACACAACTACACAACCAAAACTCGAATACACGAGTTCGAGTGAAATCAGAACAAATGCACTCGAGACCAAATTTGGCCATAAACTTCCATCTCATGTCAGCTCAACGCCCGTGTAAAATTATTGTGCATTGACTCTGCATCACAATGATGAATTCGATTTTTTGACAGCGGAATGATGAATTGATGGCCTAGCTTTCAGTGTATGACCGTATAAGACAAAGCATTGTAACATTGTAACACGTTTTAATGGCAGGACAGTTTCTGTTTGGCGCATATAGCTTATTTAGTCATGTTTGTGTATATGAATCACGTGAATAAAAATAATAGAAAGAAACACAAGATGTGCATCGAGATATGAAATTTGTGAGATAACATTTTCTATGTTCTGCAATTATTCCACTGATCATACATTTTATTATTGTTTTATTGTAACATTTGAATGACTATAACAACTGTAGATTTACTCATTTATTTATTATGTTACAACATAGATCTGTTGGAATGTTCAACAGGATTACTCCCAAAACTTGGAAAACTTGGAAGAGAAATAACCGAGAAGAAACATTAAATGTACTGCACGTGCACACTTGAAATCGTGATCATTTCGTCAGATGACTTCATGTACTACCAAGGGTCATGAAGTAGAAATATTTGCAAACAATCATTATAAGTGAAAATGCATGCTACAGAAAAGACTTGAAAGTAATTTTTACTATTTATTAATAGGCTAAGCAATAGTTTGAGCTAGGCTAGGCCAATGAGCCTATAGCACAGAGAGGGTAAATCAATTTACATTCTCTATGCCCATAGCTGAGGGCCTTCTCTATGTCCTACTAGGGTAGGTCAATGGGCAATTCTAATATCGAGCAATTCATAATCAATCATTGAAGTTCAAAGCGAATGATTGTTATGATCTATTCTCAGAACCTATGAATTTTCGTGATTTAATAACAATTTTTGTGAGAATAGAAGTTTTGAAATTGCATTTCCTCTCCAGTTTCTTCAACTTCCGACGGAGTTACATGTTTGCAGCAGCGTGAATTCAGTGATTTGATGGTTTCTGTGCGGGCCTATTCCAGTTTTCGTGTTGCCATCAAAGAAATTGAAAGGAGGAGAGAGAGAAAAGGGTGAGAGAATAACAACTACGTGAAATTGCACGTCTTGCTCGTTATCAAATGATAAGGCGATCGTCAATAACAGAACTCCTTTCTTTAAAGATAAGCAAATATTTGTCACAGGTCTTTATAACCAAGCGTCTCTGCGAATGCGAATTCCCTCAATACAGTGCCAACCACCACTTCACACTTTCATTTCCACTCCTTTGTATTTACTCAGTAATGCTCCAGCTCCGCTCTTGCCCTCATCTTTTCTCAGCACTTTTCTCAATCTTGGAACTTTTTTGTTTTGAGCGCCTGTCGTCGCCTGCGAAAGAAAAGAGACGGAGCCATCTATTATTACGCTCTTTGCCGCCAGGTTCGTCACCTTCGCGCGCTAGAATTTTATCTTTGATTCCGGAAAACTCAGTCGGCAATAGAAATTCCATCTCGGAACTTTCCACCTCAATTTCCTTTTCTGCTCTACTTTTCATTTTGTAAACAGTGCTCAGTTCTACAAACGAGCAAAGCATTTGATTTCAATTTTCCAAATGCTACTTTCACGTCTAAAGTATTTCTAGCTGTTGAACAGTGAACAGAATGGTTACACCCCCTCCACCCTTCACCACCACTTTTATTCTTCCTTTTTATTTTGCATTGTCATTTTTTTCTCCTCCGTTCCCCATCTTTACTTCAGATTTAAATAATAATATGTAGACCTCTCGATCTCTCAAGTATTTCAGGTAATCTTTCACTTTTTATAACAAGTATTTCTTTTCTTTCCCTTTACTTGGACTTTTTTTCGTGTAAAAATCTCCCAATTGAAGAAAATCTTGTACTTTCCAGATTTATCAACTCCAATCAAATTTCAAGCATTGTAAGAGTAATAAATATGCGTTGATATTTGCGTGTCATTGAGATTAGAATATGTTAATATTGAAATAAACCATAAGGATAGAGGTTCTCAAATATCTATAGATTTTATTCACTTCATATAACCCATTCAAAGCATATTATGTAGATGTAGAAGCAGAGTTAGTACGAGTACTTTGATCAATTCCAGTAGCGGTTCCAGACCCGAAAAACTGGGGGGGGCATGGACTCAAATTCAAGAGTGATTTCCTAGGGGGAGGGGGGCTGGAGTTTATAAAAGGGTATGTGGATGCTCTTACCCCTACCCCAGATAGTAGGGTTCCCAGGCGTCTTTTTTCCTTGGGAAAAATTAAAAAAAAATATCATGAAAAAGTAAATAATTAGTCTAACTCAATTTGATTATTTTTCGAGCTAGGTTGAAAATCTTGATGCCGGCATCACCGGAGGGAGAAACAGGGAGTGGTGTCGGAAGAATTGCTCGTCCTTGACCATTCCAGTGATTTGTGGACGACTATAACAGTGAAATTTGCATTCGCCGATGATGCCTCGCGCCTACCGGCGCTTCGGCTAATCGTGTGTGCGATTTGAAATTTTCACAAGCCCATGATGACTTGCGCCTGTCGGCGCTTCGGCTAGATTTTAGCCAAATTGACTTGGATTTTGAATGAATGTAGATTTTTTGGTACCTATTTCAATATATCGGATCAAAGAGGTGGAATCGATAAAGGATCATACTCTGTTATTTTACCAAAAATTTATTATGGAACACCAATACTTTTTCCAAATGTGATTTTTGACTCCTTTAAATCCTGATATGGATTGCTTTGATTGCGATTTTGACGGAATGGCATTGATACAATTTTTGCACACGAGCGGCAAGCACGCTGCCTGCGTTGCTCAAACTCACCTTACCGAGCTATGTAGTGCGGGTTGCCTATATACAGATTCATGTAGTGCGGGTTGCCTATCTACAAACTACTTAACTTTTCAAGTCTGGGGTGTCGCCCCTGCTAATCTTACACAAAGGGGACATATGCCAGTTGATTGAGCTTATTAATGACTATATAGGGTGTCTGTTTGAAGAAAATAGTTTGAAAATGTTTTGAGAAAATCGAGATAGAAATATTGCAAAATCCATTTTTTCAACAATGCTGCGGATCTTCTGCGATTTTGCCAGGAACGAGACTCATGGCAGTCGATAGGGCTTATAAAGGGCTATTTCGGGTATGAGTTTCAAAAAAATCGTTTGAGCCGTTTTCGAGAAACCCCTGAAAAACACCATTTTTAGCATATTATTTGTCATTTTTTCCGCCATTTTTCGATGAATTTTCTTGAATTTCTTAGTGTCGGGTCCTCATGGCATAAGAACCTTGAGTTCCAAATTTCAAGTCAATCGGTTAGTTAGGAATCTAAATATTGCAAAATCCATTTTTCTCAACAATGCTGCGGATCTTACGCGATTTTGCTAGGAACGAGACTTATGGCAGTCGATAGGGCTTATATAGGGCTATTTTTGATATGAGTTTCAAAAAAATCGTTAGAGCCGTTTTCGAGAAAATCTTGAAAAACACCATTTTTGGCATATTATCCGCCATTTTTTGATGAATTTTTTTGAATTTCTTAGAGTCGGGTCCCCATGGTATAAGAACCTTAATTTCCAAATTTCAAGTCAATCGGTCAATTAGGGATCGAGATGTAGTGTATACAGACATACACACACACACATACACACACACACATACACACACACACACACACACAGACCAATACCCAAAAACCACTTTTTTGGACTCAGGGGACCTTGAAACGGATAGAAAACCTAAAATTGGGGTACCTTAATTTTTTTGGAAAGCAATACTTTCCTTACCTATGATAGTAGGTAGGGCAAGGAAAGTAAAAAGTACTATGGAACATAGGTACCCTCAAAAATTACCGAGATAACAATGGAGAGAAATTGAAATTCTTTAAAAAGCATCAATTTTAGAGGTTTTATTCCAGTTATAAAATTATTTATTCCCACGTCAAATTACAACGTGATAAATTCAATCAAATCTTAAAATTGCGACTTTACAGTAATTTTTCACTTGTTCAATGTTTTGTCTCCTTTTGATCGCGATTTCTGAGATTTAGGTGAAATTTACACAATCACAGCTATGCAACGTTCTCTTCAGAATATCTTCTGACTCCCCCTAACTTCTATCAATATTGAAAAAAAAAATTATTGTAGCATATTTGCTCTATCATCTCAATAACCATTCACGTTAAAAACTCCTCATAAAACAGTCATTGAATTCCTCAGATTGTACAACTTCATTTCACATGGGAATTAATAATTTTGGAATCTGAATAAAGCCAGTGAAAAAATAGAAAAATGAATATTTTTTGAGAAATTTAGAATTTTTGCCATTGTTATCTAAGCGGTAACAAAGAGTTTTTGGTGTTATGTCCCATGGAACTTTTTCCTCTACTTAGAGTAAAGAAACAGCTTGAAAAGTATTGCACATTCCTTCTGGAACACTCTGTGTAGAATGAAAAATTTAGAATTAATTCAATAGTTGGTAAAACTTATTGCCAAACTATTTACTTTTGAACCTCAAGACTACATTTTTAAATAAAATAAGGCCAGGTTTTCAAGGCATTAAGATTTTCAATTTTTAAAAAAATCATCAAATTAAGTTAGACTGATTACCGGTATTAACTTTGTAATGATATTTTAGATATGATGCAATCATCATAATCCACTTCATTGTAGATTGGAGGACTCAATAACCTCAATTCATGTAATATATCGGCAAGCTTCTTTGGCTGAAGTACCAAACATGAGTGACATGACTAACATGAGTGAGGATTTTCAATTAGGCTTATAAAGTCCGTATGAACTTCCAATAACAGATATTATCTATTCTATAAACCATTAAATGATTTTTCATGATTCTAGTCTACACTAAAATGATTTTAGAAATAACTATATTATGTGCGTCCAACTAGAAAAACAATTGGAAAAATTCCCATGAAAACTGGGGGGGGGGCAGCTGCCCACCCAGCCCACCCCTGGAACCGCCACTGATCAATTTCACCTCGCTTTTCACAATCACGAATTAAGGATCATCTATTTCAGTTCTAAAATTAAAATTTTAGGCCTACTTTTGTATCTCAAATGAAGCTGATAACTTTGCTGCTTAGAAGCCTGAATCGATTATTACATACAGCCCTGCGAATAAGCCTACACAACTCTGCGAATAATCCTACTCGTGACAGCTTTAAGACAGCGTTTCACGTTTACGTACTATACAAACATATAATGAACATAGCTTTTAGTAACATATGGAATCTCACAAAGATAATTTTGCTAAAATCATTGTTGCTCGTTCACTTTTCCATCTGGTTCACCTGCAGGAACATACTTCAACCACAAAGTATCACACCTCTTGAAGGCAATTAATAAAAGTTGCCAGCTATATTCCGTTATGACTATTCCGGCACCAATTATGATGGGTGGTTGGGAAACGCACAGAAAAGTTTGGATTACTCGCCAAAGTTGAGGTTAGGTTAGGTTTCCTGCTGGGTTCTGCTGTTGAATACCAAGACAATGTCTTCATTAGCATAGTGCGCCGCCGCCTGACATTTGCAGTCATCAGGCATTACAAGAAATTCAAAAGCAGAAGCATTCTATTCCATTTCGAATCCAATCTCGTCCTAAATTCATCCTGTAGAAGCCGAATCTCGTCCTAGAATAATATTAAGTATGACACAGGTTCTAAATATGTCACCAACTTTGAAAAAACTTTATACAATGCAATGTGTTTTGATGTACGATAGCTGGAAGGCAGTGAGCGCATGCGCCGCATAAAACACCCACTGCAAACTGCAAAGGATTAAATCTGTTTACATGAAAAGTTGGAGCAAGCGTCATGTTTTCCCATCAATTTATTACTACGTGATAAATCATGAGATAAACTTCATGAGCATCCATTTTTCGTGAATGCTTCTCTGTAATTTATTCACTTGAAAAAATGGAATTCTATGTATACGCTCTCATCGTCAGCATTATCAGGATGTAGTAACATAGACTAGGTATAGATTATATTATAGGTGTACTTAATCTACTTAATAAACTCAACTTCAAAAATTCATAAAGATTCTTTGAGATAAGTTTGAAATAATAATTGTAAATTATTTATGAACTACTGTAATTTATGAATCACTTATCACTTATTTTAGAGATTGCGCATTTTTTAGTAAAATCACACTGATTCACAGTAATTTATAGGTATCGTTAGTAGTATTATAAAATGATGGAGATGATAAACTAACTTCATACGCCTCCTAGTAGAAAATGTTGCATTCAGATTTATATAGAATGTTTCACCTTTTTACCAGTGAATGCTCTTCAATAAAAAAGCCATATGCATATTTTTTCAATGATAAGCTCTGTATATAATTCATCAAAGGCTATGAATGGGATTCTCATAAGTTAGAACGTTTGTCGTAGTTGTAACGTCTCTATAATCTTATTGCAATTTTAAAAGGGTTAATTTTCTCTTCAAATAGAATTCTTCACTTAAAAAAAAAACGAAGTATTTATCATCAATCACTTATACAGTAGAAATGAGGGACTGATTGGTATTCCAGAATGATGTAGACTTACTAAGATTCTGTAAGGAGAGTGGAATATTGTGTTACTATGGATTATAATGTAATTGATCACACCTAAAAAACATGAAACTACAATCGCATGAGAAACACACTTGTGGAGATTTCTAACATTTCATAATGAGTTATTTCCAACGTTTAATAGAAATTTAGTATGCAGTCTAATAACGGGTAAAATTCGTTGTTATTATTATAGCCCTATTGATCTCAGTTTCCATTTTCACATCAAATAAGTTCACATTCTGTGATTCCCTTTCTCAATAAGCGTCAGTCATGAATATTACATTATTCGAGTCCTCTATTGAACTGGCTTTTATTGTCAAATTTAGTTCACGTACAACGTTATGTCTTGTGTTCGTACAACTTTATTTATTGATAATGTTCTGAAATCAGAACATTTTCAATCAACCAATCAATCATAATAGTTCAATTAACACATTCAAGCTTAATCCAGATTAGGATAGTTATTAATAAGGATAATTTTCCATCATGAAAATGTAGAGGCTTGCTCAGAAAGTCATCAAATATTATTCGGGGTCAACATAATTAGTAATGAATGAAACTATTCATTACCGCATGAATGAATATTATGCTACAAAGGTCTCAGTCATGCCAACATACAGTATTGAACAGACGAAATGTATCCTAATTTTTCAGTGCGGTTGGTCCTCTTTTCCAACCTGCTTAGCGTCTAATTTCCATGTGGAGAAAAAACTGAATCTAGAATCAAGATGGAGTAACTGGAAGAAAACAATCAACTGAACAATATTGCTCCAAGAAGAGTCCAAAGTCATTCTAGAATTTGTAGATTATTTTCTCAGTAACAATATTGATAAAATTTTCACTATTCATATATTACCACGCTGTATATACTTATTATGATAATATTATAATAGTGACGAGTAAACAAGGTAGTGTTTCTATCATGGCTTAAAATTTTTAAGTTTACTTGATATTTTATAAGAAATTGTGTGAAAAATTTGGTAAATCAATTAACATCCCATTACTCTGGATTCAAAATTTGTATAATACGGTATTTCTCTTCGACTATAAATTCTTGTGAAAGTGCTGCAAAAAATATAACCTAGTTTCGAACTATTATTTATCAAAATTTGGTACAAAGACGTTTTAGACGTTAGTCTGTGTTTTTAGCCAATACGTTTATTATTTCCTGTGAATGGATAGATAAATAAACGAATTATAGATATTCTATTATATATTCATTAGAAGCTGTAGTAGTCCAATAGTCTCTGTAGTAGTCTTACCCGACAAGTCATTCAAGGATTTGTAGCTTTGTTTCTGAGTTACAATATCGATAGAATTTCCTATTCATCTTTAAACATAGACGTTGTAGTACTTGATAATGCTTCCAAGAACTACCCGATAATTCATTCAAGAATCTGTAGATTATTTTTTGATTAACGATATTAATGGAATTTTCACTACTTATCTCTTAACATGGATGCTGTAGTACCCGATAATGTTCTCAAGAATTACCCGAAAGTCATTCAAGAATTTGTAGATTATACTCTGAGTAACGATAAAACATCGATATCAATGAATATTCTCTATTTATCTCACAACATGAACGCTGTAGTACCCGATAATGCTTCGCAGAAACGATCCGAAAACTTGACTTTCACGGTTGTATGGAAAAACATCCAATTTACTTTCCAGTTGTATCGAAGCCGGACAGCAATAGGACGAACATCGCACACAGTACAGTGTAGCTTTCATTGTTATTCGAAGCGAATGCCTGAATGTTGATAGAGCGTCCACTCATTCAAAGGCGTTCAATGTTTGCTCCCTTGCCATCGAGTGGAGTGGAAATGCAAGGAGCCGATGCATTGCAATCCTCTCACGCCAGTCCTATCTTCCAGAAAATCCAGACTTGAGACCGATGGAAAGGGGGAAATAGAAAGAAGCAGAGGAGGAAGAGAGAGCCTCAGAAGAGAGAAGAGAGAGGAAGAGAGGAAGAGAGGAAGTCTTAAAAGAACAGGAGTTTTTCACAACGATTGTAATGAATTGAAACAATATTTTTATGATTGATAAAGTTTTTACAATGATTGTAATGAATACAACACTGGCGGCTTGTGCCCACGAAACAGTTGGAGTGCTGTACAGTAAAAGATACGTGCACTTCACCTGTTTCGTCGGTACGAGCCGTCAGTGGAATGCAGTGATGTATTACAGAAAAACTGAAACTATGGTTTGGATTGACTTAAATCTTCATCTATGAGTGTAACAGCATATATTTTCTTATTCTTAACATCTGATGTTATTCTACTAATCATAGTTCCAAAATAGTTTTGCAAAAGGATTTTTTTCATGAATACCAATTCTTGGAGAATAATGTGGAAGGCTGAATAGTGAATAATTTGTATTTGAGACTTGAGTGTAGAAATTGAGATGATAGAATTATTGTGGTAGATCACATTTGGGGTAAATCAAATGTTGGTTATTTGAAAGATTGACTTTGAAATAGGAAAACTAGCCTAGCAATACTATTCTAGAAAACAATAGGCATTTGAACCAAAGATTGGCATTTTAATATGTATTAATAAAATTGTTATCTTAATATTACCTTTATTAAACATTAAGTCACGAATAATCAATTGTAAGTATTGACTTCTTATTCTTTACATTTAAATTTTTATTTATTTATTCAGAGATACAAATACACAATCATAATAATCATAATAACAGGCCCTTTACTATCTCGATCCCAATTTTGAAGAAAAACTCAGTTCAGAAAAGGTTATGTTCATTGAAATCTTCTTAGCACAGATATTTTTGATGCAAAAAAAACTATCAGAGAATTTTGAATTTAGATGGTTGACATGAGAAATATGAGAAGAAAATCCACTTGAATAATTATTAATTACAAACTTGAAAAATTTAAAGCCACAATATAATTCATTTTGTATTTTTTGATTAATTATTATTATCTTGAGCTTAAATTAATTAACTTAAAGAGTTCATAAAATGCAAAAAAAAAAAAAATATTTTCTACCCTAACATTCAATCACTTCAGACATAGGATTCGAAATCCCTGCTCGTGAGAAGAGTACGATATAATTGAGACTTCACATTATTGTGGCTTCGTTGTAATCTTTCCCATCTTTCGTTCTACCTCAAAAATGAATTCATTATTTCTTCTCAGAGATTCATCATCTTAATATTGGAAATAAGATCAGTCCATAATCATCCTTGTAATATTTTAGATTGAATTCTAGTTCCCCTTTGAATTCATCGTGAAAAATCCAACTATTCAGATATAATCTGAAAGTCGATCAACATTGGAAAAACGGCTCATCACCCAATTACTGCTGCCATTCTGTGGCAAGATTCGATAACCAATTTTAAATTTGTTGTCCAATAAGAGAAGAGTGCTATTCTGGAGGCGTGGCAGAGAATCTGACCCAGCAACTGCTGCCATCTTCCGTCAGACTTGGGAATTACATTCCAATCGAGGTAGACCAATCAGAGAAGAGTTAGTACTACAGGGGCGTGTCTCGAAAGTTGACCCAGCAGCTGATGCAATCTAGTGGATGGATTAGGAAGTAATTATTCGACCTATCATTTTTATGTTCAAAACAGTAATGTGAGAATCATTTTTTTTTTTTAGTTCTCTAAACTTTTAAGATATACAACTTCCATTATTTTATTTTCATCCTTGCTCAAGCTTTGTCTTGGAGATTAGAGTGTAGACCTGATACGTCTTGATAAATAAGACCTGCTTATTTGAGTCTTTTGGAAATATCTCTTTGGGATAATCGATATAAAAATACTGCAGGCACATTCAAAACCCAATACTAAGATTAAATGTTGCAGTCGATGAGAGAAACCGTTTTTCATAATGGAATTGTACTCGAAAAATAAGACTATTGTATGTTGAAATAAGATATGTTAATAGTATTGGAAATATAAATTTCTGGAACAAAATGTAATTCAAATCATAATGCAGTAGACTCTGAAAAATTTTTTTTTAATTTTCTCATTTGACAATTTATTTACAATTGACATAGGTACACACATAATTAAGGGCAAGAAAAAACAGGCTCATCCCCTCACTATTCGTTTTCCAAATTGTATTAAAAGTCTAAAATAAAAGGTTAAATTGCACTTGCACACAGATATTTCCGGTACAAAAGTGAATTACAAAGAAAATAGAATTTAGAATTGGGACATTCAGGAATTAATCTAAACAATCCACTATAATAATTAGTTGGGAATTTTACAGACATTAATTACATTTCAGAAAAATTATGGTTGAAGGTTAATGAAAGGAGAATGTACACTCATTTCGAATTTGATAACCCTGAACTAAAGCGTCTGCAATAAGGATCACTCAATAGCTCTATCGATTTCCAAGACTCCTATCACTCCTGTTCTCCTTGGAATGCAGAAAGTACGTGTTTATAGCTGTTGTTGAAGGAAACCAGCGATAAGACTGTTTTGCCCCTCTTCAGACTGGATAAAAATTATGAAAGTTGCCGAAATTTAATTGTTCATCGTCGGAATTTCACTCTGTAAAGATGGCTGCGCGATAGAATGTTCTGGGGGAAGAAAAGTTGTAACCTCTAAGCACGAACAGTTAGTTATTAATACGCCGCGAAGAGAAGATAAAGGGCGCGCGGCCTGCATACTTTGAATTCCTTCGCTCGTGTTCAAGCCCTTTGCCGAACTCGAACTCCGAGCCCTAGCAGCCCAGTCTGGCCGACCGGCCTTTCCCTTTGGCGACTACTTCACAGCTGCAGCCCTTTCTATAGTCTGTCCAAGCAGTGATGACATTTTAGCAAGATGTGAAAATGACTCCAGCTTGGTCAATATTAATTCAAAAATTATAAATTTAGTCTCAAATTGTATATCACAATGTTTCCTACAATTTGAGATCAAACTTACTATTTTTGAACCATTATTGACCGAGCTGGAGTCATTTTCCCATCTTGCCAGAATGTCTTCTCTTGGACAGGCTATACTTCCCTCAACTTTGCCCTGCTGATATGAGTAGGTTGTGACCCAGCATTCACTGGAAATAGCTGCAAGCATCGTGTATCTTCATTTATGGTATAAATGGTTCGAAAAATCACTGCTGATTGGGATAGAATAGATGAACGAAAACAGAATTACAACAATGGATCAAATATTGTCTTTTTCTGCCTGTTTTTTCATTCCTTTTATTGTATCATTGTAATCGAATAGGGTTATTCATGGAAGTCAGTTGTTTCTAGAATATGTCATTATTCCGTGATAATCTTTAATAATCATGACTGCTCTGTCTGCTCTTCTCATTAGAAAAGAAAGTTATCTATGAAGCCAGTGATGCAATCGATGTGAAAGAAAGCTTGTAGATTGACTAGTGAAAAGTGTTTGCCGTGTGTGAAGGCTACACCTTCATCTACTGGCTTTAAGATATTCATTGACCAAATTGTTGTCTTATAAAGAATCCAAAAATTAACTAAATGGTGATGAATATTCTACTTGTAATCACATGAATTGTTTGAAACAGTGTACTTATAACTGTACTTGAACGCTTATATCAATTCAGTTACTGTGGGTACTTAAAGAAAGCGAGAGTTTAACTCTTTGCCCACAAAAACTGCAGCAAGAAAATATTCAACAATCAACCATTTTAATTAACCACACACTATTTATAACAATATATCGTGACATATGAGTACTCTTGAATTCTTTGTAATCCACTGTTACAATGATTTATCATAAGGGTCGAGTGCCTCACGGTCTCAAGAGATAGCTCAATATACAAGGTTATTTGTGGGTTGTACACCAGCTCTGTGAGCAACTAAGTACTTTTCGCTGGAGCATAATTTCATATTTTCTAAATTTATAACGGCGGAAAAGTGTGCGAGGTAGACATGTTCGTGGGCAGACAGAGATAGGGTTCGTGTAAAAAGCAAAGGGTCTAACAACCCCATCACATTCTTAGCACGCATATTATATCGAATAAATCCACCCCTGCTAACTTTTTCCCGGCCTTTTTATTACTTTTCCTATCGCATGTATTCACAATAAATTTCGCACTCCAACCATTCAGGAGCTCTTCTGTACACTTGCATTGCTGTTTCCCCTACATATGATTGATTCTTGTAAGCTCTCGCACGGATTGTGCTATCTGAATTTGTAACTGGCTCACCTTATTTAGTACTGTTTGTTGGAGGAATTATTGTTGTTTTATCTCAGAGTTGATTGAATTGAAGTTGAGTCACAGTTATTAAGAACAATATAATCGCATTTACAACTTTAATTCATCCATTCATTTATTCAAAAAATAATTACTATTACTTGTAATTATTACATGATTAGATTTTTAATTGTGAGTAACCACAAAACATGAATGCGTCACAACACAAGAGGAAAAAGTGCAGCAGCGAAAAATTTCAGCAAGAAAAAAAACACGGAATATTAAAAAGAGTATGATAAAAGTAAGGTAATGTAGCATTCCAAAGCGGCAGCTCGGCAACCCTTTTTAGGACATTTTCGAGTTAATTTTACTATTATTTTATTGATTGATTAATTATACATGAGTATCCTTAATACATTAGTGAACATTTATAATAGTTATGTTAATAGAGTTATGATGGCTAGACAGGGCATCTGGAGCCAAGCAGCTCGAGCTGCCGCTTGGGAATGCTACTCTTACTTTCTATAGGGATAGGCAAACTATCATCCTGGATCTTGAATGATGATCAAGTGAATCTTAACCACTAGCCATTATTAAAAACTACCATTATTATTTGTTGTTAAGGTTTCACGGCATTCATAGAGTATTGCAGTGAACTAGATAATTTTCAATGGTGTACTTCTGTATAAGAAAATAATACTGTACTTCACCATACACTCCAACTTACCAATATTATAGTACTGTATATGGAATAGAACGTCTCACAATATAATGCATTAAAAAGTTTCTTTTCCAATCTTGGAATACATCCTGCAGCTGGCATCAGTTTACGTTTGTCAAGGTTCGAAGAAACGTTTATCATTGTAATTCTCATGGAAATGGCAATTTATCATTCTACTAGCCGGCAGGCTCGCTTCGTTCGCCTTCTCCGCCTAGCCAGGGGGCTCCGCCCCCTGGACCCCCGACAGTATAGGCAGTGTAAGTGAGTCGAACAGGCTCGCTTCGCTCGCCTGCAAAACCTCTGTCAGTGACAGCTGAGACAAACAGGCTCGCTTCGCTCGCCTGCAAATTCCGTTGAGAAAGGATTCGAAATTTATTTCAGCATTTCTACACCTGATCTGGACCTGTTCACCTAATTTCAACATTTTCTGCCAATTTGTTCTAGAAAAATCTAAGAAAAACTCCGAAAATTCCAAAAAATAGTAAAACGCTAATATTAAGCGTAACCTTGGGAAGTATATCGGAAGTATATATAGTTTGAAACTATTTTCTGTCAATCGGTTTTCGAAAATTCCAAGGAAAACTCCGAAAAATAGTAAAAAGCTAATATTGAGCATAACCTTGGTAAGTATATTGGACATAGTTTGAAAATTGATTCAATATCTTCCAAATTAGTTTATCTGAAATCTCGCTAAACCATTGAATTTACAGTTAGGATTGGTCGTATCAAGGCGGAAGATATGCAACCCGCAACACATCTACAATTTTGTAAACCTGATTACTGGCGTAATCTTGAACGGATTGCAAAAATATTTCAACACAACATTTCTAGACTTTATCTGAACCTGCCCACCAAATATCAACATTTTCTACCGATTGGTTCTCGAAAAATGAAGAAAACGTTGAAAAACTATAGAATAACTAAATATTTGGCGTATCCTTGAAAAGTTTTTAAAATCCGTTCTTAGCGCGCGTCCAAACGTCCAACTGAACATGCCTGCCAAATTTGAACGCATTCGGTTCAGTGGATTTTTAGTTCTGGTGATGAATGAATGAATGAATGAATCAGTCAGTGCCATTTCGCTTTTATACATAGAGATTATGATCGTTTCAAATATTATATTCTGGTATTTATAATTAGTTTTTTTTTGAGTTTATGGTATGCCGAAATACTGTATATTCAGTCCAAGTTTGAACATGCCATCTGGAAATTATTGTACTTTGCGATACATGGATAGCATGCGTAGCACTTTTTCTATTCAGTAGAACCTCGGCGGCACAGACTTCTCCCATGGAACGAAGTGATGAGCTGCTTGGGATGGAGCATCAATTCTTAATTGTGCCTGGCGGCGAAATATTATTTCGTCACAAAAGATAATAATTGAGCTGCAGAAAAACTCAAGAAAGGAAAAAAGGACGCACTCTATTGTAAGGAGAAATGAGAGAAATTAATTATTCTGGCTCAGATGAAGAAATATTCCCATGAGGGATAGAAATCTCTACCAGACATGAAACAATACTTTCCTCATTTCAAAACCTACTATTCATGCTGTTTACAATCTATTTGAATACAACTTTTTTCATGATAATAATATTATGTAGGCCAATGCTTAGGCCGATATTACACGATGATATTTCATCCTATTCATTATCATAGTTGATCCTATGGAGAGAAATAAAAATACGATGCTTGTATAAGGTTTTACTGGTGATTTCTCAAATCAATCAATAGTATATCCAGGGCCGGATTCACGTATAGGCCTACTTATAGGCCAACGTATAGGGCGCCACAAAATTAGTGCCTTATGGACTTCCATTGATGATAACCAAAATAGAATACCAGGATTCTTAATTTCTATGACATGCGTTTCTTTGAATAAAGTATCTTTCGAATGACATACAGTTTGAGTGAAGATATTCATAAATGATTAAGAAAATCAATATTATTGAACCTGAAGCTGTTTCAAATTCTAATCAAAATGAATGAGATTGAATTCAAATCGGAATGAACAAAACTCCAATTCAATGAGTTTGAGTAATTTCTCATCACCACTAATCAAAACTTCAACAGATCAACACTATCAAATTGCTACATGTCGAGCCCATATACGCCCAACTGAATTTTTCATGAACTGATCTCCGTCCAATTCACGCTTTCCAAAGTTTTTCATCCTCTTTTTCAGTTGTGAATGCGAGAATAAAACCGACTGGGAATGAAAAATCCAATCAGAATGAACCCAATTATTTCATGCAAATTTTATTCTAATCGCAACGCTAAACAGGGAATTAAATGAGAAATTAGAACCAGAAGGTAATTATTAATGAGAAGCAATGATTAAATAAAGGATTTATTTGATTTTGAATTGAAATTCACGCAGATGTTGACGTTGGGCGTAATAGCCTAGTCTACCTTCGGCTTTTGAAAATGAGGTAAAAATAAAAAAGTACGGCGTTCCCATCAGCTAAGACTTGGACTTTTGTTTTATTCCCCAGGAAATTGTTCAGGGAAAAATCGCTTCATCGAAGGCGTTGTGCATGAAATTATCTTCTTTCAGAGTTCATCTCCTCGAATTAAAACGAGCTTCTCTTCTTTTTGACTATGAATGAGAGCTTATGGAGGATTAAAACTGCCTTAAATGGGCGAGGCGTAAAGTGAGTGAAACGAAAGCTATTCAAATGACTATTGAATCGACTTTTTTGCAAATAATGAAGCTTGGGCGATGCCAAACACTCGAGAATGGCCAGCTCTTTGTTGATTATAATGAAACACAAGCTTAATTTTCACTTATATAGTAATAATAACCATCATCATTATAAGAGGGATTCATTGAAATATTTTCTGCCTTTTTCTACAGCAGAAGATGATAATTGAATTTTTCAGTAACTCAGTTTGAATGTTCACGAGAGTTCAAATCACTCAGAATTCAAGAGGGTTCTTACAAATCAGTTAGAATAAACAATAGCTTCAGATACAAGAGCTTCAATGATCGATACAAGCAACGACTTAAACTAGACTTTGGCCTATCAGCATTATTGAAAATCATTGGCCTGCATAGTACAGAGGAAGGAAAAAGTTATTTCTCTGTGCATAAATCAGTTTATACTCAGTATTAAGGTGAAATCTTATTCTATAAAATGATACATTGGTAATACTCAATAATCAACTACTATAATAGTCAACATTTATTTGCTTCCCTTCTGGATTCAATCAACTTCTTCATTAATATTTCCCATTCCTACGGCAACTCAACATTTGTTTGTGTCTTAAGTGTTTCATGGAGCAAAGAAAGAATATAAACAAAATATTGATTCTTGCAAAAACAATACAGCAAATTACAGTAAAGGTACAGTATTTTGTAAGGATTCAATGATTGGATTATTGAATTGATTGAGTGATATTGTTAACAATCTCCAAGCTGAGATTGGCGTCATTTCTAGCTCTAAAATGATAATCCGGTCTAGAGATGTTGAATCTTGTTATGAACTAGAACTTGCATTTTGAGCATGAGATTCGTAATTAGTCTGCTGGAGAAGTGTGGTGGATTCAGTCTGTGAGGCAATAAGCTACTATTCAAATATCACTCGCCTCGAGCTGACACCCAACTAAGCTTTATTAGTTCTGATTCGTATTCACAGTGTATGGTACATTCATAGAGCCAATCTATTACGATATCACTGTAATATAGACCAAACTTCTTGTCTCATATGTGGTAATACTAAATTATTACTGGTGTTATTTGAATGCATGTGAGTATAGCCTGTCCAAGCAGAAAAGACATTCTGGCAAGATGTGAAAATGACTCCAGTTCTGTTAATATTTGTTCAAAAATTATTAATTTGGTCTCAAATTGTAGGGAACATTCTGATCTATAATTTTAGATCAAATTAATATTTTTTGAACAAATATTAACCGAGCCTGAGTTATTCTCCCATGTTGCCAGAATGTCTTCTTCGCTTGGACTGACTATAATTTCATTTCTAGAAACGGTTTTATCGTACATCATAGACTAATCAGATATTCAATTGAAATGTACGATTCATCAAGATCATAACTTATCAGATTGATAATCTAATGTAAAACCATGAGGTCTAATAGCCTGGATCTGTCCATTTTAATACACACGCAAAATAATTTTCATCATTTCTTAATGTAATTAGATTCCAAAAACTCATGATTGAATTGAAAACGCATGAAGTAGGTGCATATTTCCTGATTATGATTATGTTTTTATGGAACACAATATTTCATAATATTACAGTATGATTCTCGAACATAATCAACAAACCTATCTGAGGTTACTGTACCGCTCAGTATGAAAAATATCAGGTGGTAATGTTTTCGTATTTTGTAATTACCTGATATTGTAGAACTCTTGTTTATTGGAAACGAGACAGAAACTTTGATAAAATCCACAGAATATGAGAAATCTGTAGATTATGTACGGTTGGTTATGGCGCAGACTACAGAATCATATTGGCAGTTGCAATGTGTGCTACTGTATGTTGATTTAGCCTCCCGGAACTATAATAAAGTGTAAAAACAGTAGGTTGGCTGGAGTGATTTCACCCTAAAAATTTCAGTTCTGCGCATGCGTAGTTACACTCTCACCTCCCTCCGCCATCTTGCAAGAGGCTCTTCTGTGCTTGGTACAACTATACCACTGACAGAATATAGTAGATGCAATTGTACATACAGATATAGAGTCTGATAGAGAAAACTGAACTTTAAAACTTAGGGCTATTTAAATAATTGAAAAATAAATGAAAATCAAACACCCTTCTAAAAAGCTTTAAATCATTAAAACACAGACATGTTTCGGCACATTAGGCCATTATCAATGTTGATATGTTTTAATAATTTTAAAGCTTTTTAAAAGGGTGTTTGATTTTCATTTATTTTTCAGTCTGATAGAGGATTGGGAGAAGTTCCAATTTCACACATTCTGACAATCTGACAACTATTTTGTGACAAACCAGTTTTCAGATTGTCAGAAATTGGCACTTCTTACAATTCCCGATCAGACTTCATATCTGTACGTAGCATTTCATCGCATAAATATGTTAGTAGTATTAAAAAGTATAAGGATTTAAAGGAAATTATATTTTCTTGTCTATAAAGAACAATTATTACAGGGATGATAAGTTTAACTAGTAGTTCTATGGGGAAAGTCTAGTGTACCTTGCAATAATTGAAGCTTCGATTAAGATGCTCCGGCTGCTTAGAAGTTGAATTAAATAGTTAGATAAGGACTAAGACTGAGAGATAGAGCACAAACCTTACGTGCAGATAATTGTGTGATGACGTGGATAAGCTCAGTGCCCCGGTCTGCATTATTCGAGCGCAAAAGCTTTGGAAGCGATTGCTTAGTGATAGCGTATATATAGTAGACCGGTTAATAGATATACTATATATACTATAAACTTGGCCTATGGTGATAGCAAGCCATTGATGATATACTCCCGGGGTATCTATGGATGGCAGGTCAAGCATTACGTCGAATCTCTAGCTACTCCAAATTTAATCCGTGGATAAATTATTATGCCCCAATTACGTCACTGGTCTATCGATCTATCACATTGACTGTTGTTGTATATTGCTTGAGGGAAATGTTCTGGAATACTCTCACTTTTTCTCTTTTTCCAAATTCAATTTTCTTGTCAAGTTTAGACTAGTGCTGAAACATAAAGGACGCGAAGAGTTTTCAATTGCATGATGATAGTGATAAATTATTATGGTATTAGATGGTACCAATAGTCACTGGCGGCTCGTACCCGCGAAACAGGTGAAGTGCTGTTGGGTAAATATATGGTAAACAGGTGAAGTGCTGTTGGGTAAATATATGGGCACTTCACCTGTTCGTGGGTACTATGGGTTTGTGCGAAACAGGTGAAGTGCTGTTGGGTAAAGATATGGACACTTCACCTGTTCGTGGGTACTAGCCGCCAGTGCCAATAGTTATAGTATAATAACAAGTTGATCGATCATTGATTGTAGACAGGAATGGAAAAATAAACTATCCATAGAATCTGCCTTTAATATGTTATGAGTGAGTCGAACAGACGATTATCTTTAAAGGATAATTTCACACAACGTCGGAAACTATACTGTATCATACAATAATTCGTGAAAAATTTATTTGCATAATCACAAAATGTTTTTGCAGTTTGTATACTTTGTTAAGTCCATATAATTGAGAGGGAAACTGATGGCAACGATTGCTCAGTGAAAACTCACATAAATTATGATCGTTCGATTACTAAATAATTATTACAGAACCCCTATAAATATAAGTCTTAAGAATATTAATACGCGTTTTTAAAAAGTATTTCCAGAGACCTCATTTAGCCATAAATGACTAATTCAAATGAGAATAGATATTTAATACTATAAAAGCCTGCTTAAAACTAAAAGTCTAACATTTAAATGAAAAATAGAGGAAAATCGAAATGGAAACTTATACTTTCCTGACTTGTAATGAATCTCTATGAAACAAACTTTTATAATAATGATTGGAAAACATGGAATCCCTCTTGAAAGTTCACTCTCAAGTTCCTTCAAAGAAATCTTCTACCAGTTGAACTAGAGCAAGTAGTGGAAAAGTCAATTGATCAATCATGTACTTCAGTAAAAGATCTCAAGTCAAGTACTACTTCAAATGGGAAAAGTTTGGTAGTTTTACTCTGCTGTAACCTGTAAGTGATCTTTTCACTCACCTTTAATTCATTAAGTTTGAATTCAATAGGCTACTTCTGCAGAATCTTTGAATCAATAACAATATCACGTTCGCAGATACACATCATGTGTTTTCCAAGTTCTGTTCAATCTTGTCAAATCATAATAAAGATTTCCAAAAATCATGTTGTGTGGAACTTGAAGAATGAGGCTTGAAGAAGCTATGACTCTGATAAAACTTTTATAGTTTATAATCAGTGACTTATCAGTTACGGGATAATTCAATAGTCTGCAGCAGTTACACAAATTACAGAATTCCAACTTTGAGCATTAAATATTAAACTTTTCAAATTCAAGCTATAACTATAATCCTACTCTAATAAAAATTATAATTTTATAATTAAATTTTATTATATTCAAATTTCATTCACTTCTCTAAAATATTTTTAATAGAATCTAAATCTAATATTCTTGATGTTATGTGTTATATGATAATTTGTGGAATGTATATGAAACCTTTAATTGCTTTCCAACATAATGATACTGTAAACAGTAAAGGTTCCAGTTCTAGGCTTGACTTTTAAAACTCCAACATCTAGTTAAGATTCAAACTCCAGCTCTCTAGTATTAAACTTCATTTCGATTTCCAAACTTCAAACTCCACAAATAGTTGACAACTTGAGTCTTCACTTGAGTGTAGTATAGACTCAATTTCAATACAGAGTTGATACGGTTTTGTATACATGTTTCCATGTTATTATGACATCAGCTCTGTACATATTACATTGCTGTTTGCATCATTTGTATCCCCTCAGTGAGCCTAGTCTAATGGACAATTGAAATTAAGTAGCCTCCAGTGACTTACTATTGTGCGGAAGTCTCTGAAAATGTCAAAGCTCCACGTGCTACATAAATGTTAAACAAGTACCATTAAATCGAATGCTCGAGTTGCTAGAACGAGGATTACGCTGTAAGCGACTATTAGGAAGATTCCAAACAGGGAAGATTCGAAACTCCACTTCAAAACAAGGGAACATAAAGTCTTGGTCCCTGTTCTTAAATAGCTCGGAAGTAATTCTATTAAATGGAATTTTGTGCTCCTGCCAGATTTCTTAATCTGAAGCTGTGGCTTTGCGTTCTGTGTCTTAATGGTCTGGCCAGGGAATCGTTTTTAATATTTTCAAGGTTTTTCATGAATGAAAAACCAAAAGTTCTGTTGACAGGAAACGCTCGTGTTTGTTGACAGGAAACACAGAATCGTGTTTCGACGAGAAGGATATTCGCTCTTGAAGTTGGGTTGAACGAATTTTTTCATAACTGCTACAAACATCGGAACTCTTGAGGAAAAGTTTTGGATTCGCTGTGTTTTAAATACCTGAACATTCAATCTTTACAAAATTCCTATCGGAAATCACTATCAATTAATAGAGAGGATGATTCAATGTTTGCCTCATACCAGATTTATTAATATAATCAAGTAGTTCAGAAAAAAACACAGATTTCAGCTGAGTAAATGTGTGTGTGAGTTTCATTTCTCATGAAAAACATTTATTGGTCGACTAAGATCCACTTTGATCCAACTTAAGAGAGTTCATAAAATCAGAAAATCATCCATCACAGATGGATGATGGATCCATCATCATTCACAGATCCATCTTCCAATAAGGCTGCTTTCACACTGGTATATTAATAAGTGACTCAACTAAAACATATTTATTCAAAAACTATAATACACAATCATTATTTATCATTAAATATCAAAGTAGCATCGAGAATTGATAGTTTGAACATTTGTAAGTTTAACATTTTCTGACAGTAGACAGCTCTGATAATCTCTATAGTTTGAACTTCTCACTTTCAAGCTGAATGCCTTGCATCAATTTCGCTCAAGAGCCTTCGTTTAAATTATCATTATTAATATTCAATATTTATAATTATTAAAGAATAACATTTTTTCAAATCAGACATTATGAAAGGTAGACATGGAAGATAATATAACAAAATATGAAAATAAATCTCTCCATTAAGAATATGAACTGGACATAAGGTAAGCTGGATCATAGGAAGAACAACAAAAAACATTAGCAATATTGCTCATCAGTGCTAATGGGCTGGTTTCAGAAAGAAATTTGAACTTTGAACTTTTTACAAGCGATATGCCTTTTCTTGATGGCAATTAAAACAGCAATATTCGGAGGTGGAAAAGTATTAAGGATAATTCTGGTCGTTTTCTTCTCTCTCTCTCTGGCTACATAGCAATATCGTACATTTGGCTGTAACTTCATGTCCTTGAATTAAAACGCGGCTGCTTTCCGCACCTAGCAGCGGCTTACTGAAGATTAAAGCCACCGTTCATTCAAAAAGCACAAAGCCGGACGAACACAGAGAATGGAAATGAGTAGTAAATGAACACTTCACGCGAATGAGGCTAATGTTGGCCAATAGAGAATCACAGGATGCTGCTCTTCATCTGCCCAACCCGACTCGACTAGTGCAATTTTTGAGGCAGAATCAAATGGAAACGCACATTACAGTCTCGCGGGAGATGTAAACGTCTATCTCTAGCATATTTCGTTCAAAAGTGTGGTCATTTTCTTGATAAGAGCTTGCTTTATATGCTTGCTTGATGTGAGTTCCTTTTCGATGTAAACAAGCGTGTTGTCAGATTTGGATGTTTCAGTTAGAGATTGATGGAAATTTAGGATTAAATCGAAATATAGTTGAAAAAATTCTTACAACAAGGATACTGGATACATTCAAGAAGGATACTGAGAAAATAAAGGGTACTGAGATTTACATTTATCAAAACCTTTGATAAGTAGCCCTATTAAAAAAAAGATCTCTGCGAAGAAACTTACATACACGGACCCGGCAGTGTAGAAAAGATCATAATGTAAATAATTCCTTTTCCTATTGTATCACAAAATTTCATGATTTTTTTAGCTTTATAATTGTTTCTATAATAAGAACTATGATTTCCAGATAAAACCCGGTAGACATGAGATTTGAGCTATTCATTCCCACAATAGGAAATATTGAGATTAGAGCACTTGTTTTAGTCTGTTACTTTTTTCAAATTCAATCCTTTCTAATTATTCATAAATTAATTAAATTCTTATTTACGTCATCTATTTTCATGTTTTATATTATTAATTTCATTTGTGTATAATTCGTTCGTTAGATACCAAGTATTTACACAATCGGACAATCAGATAAACGCGATTAGGTACTATCACAATAAGCTCTATCCGTTTCTTAAAAAGCAACGGAGGGCGGTTTAGCTTGAAAAAGTTATTATACCTCAGGAAAAAGTTGCAAAAGATAGTATAAAAAATATTACTATATCCTAATAACCTACCGGATCTACTGGATGAACTTTTGTTCTTCTTTTTTGATAAATTATTATTGAATTCTGAAAAATCTTATTGTTATTATCATCATTGTGAATGATTGTTCAACATTAAGGACTATGAAAAGCATTAACAATTGAATAATTTAATTCATGTTTTCTTCAACTATTCCACTAAGCTGTAATTTCAGGCTCTTTTATTCATGATAGATTTGACCCGAAATAATGATCTCATAAGTAGACGTACAAAATGAACTGATGAGCAGCGATAATTCAAGAAGAATGGAGAGACAGGTTTCCAAGTCACCGGTTCAATCAAATAATAGAATCGTCAGTGCAAGTGAGTCGAGCGAGGTGGATTACGTATCAATTTAACCAGATATGAGAAACGAACCAATGAATGACGTGGAATGGAGCGAAGGGGTTGAAAGAGGTTTTGAAATAGGTTTTTCAGGTGATGGGGGTGAGGCATGGCCTGTACAACCAAGAAGACATTCTGGCAAATTGGGGAATGACTCCAGCTCGGTCAATATTGGTTCAATAATCATGAAATAGGTCTCAAATTGTAGATAAAAATGTTTCCTATAATTTGAGAGCAAATCTATGTTTTTTTAATCAATATTAATCGATCTACAGTCATTTTTCCATCCAGCCAGAATGTCTTCTTTGCTTGGACAGACTGCAGTAGAGATTTAAACCGAAGATGGAATGAGAAACGTGAATTGCACCTATAGCTGGCACATTGCTATTGATCCCAGCCCCAGATTCCTAGCCCCCTCCCAGGCCCCCAAAAAATCCCTTTTTGGGACCGATTAAAACCGGGCAGAGAAAACTAGACCACATCTCAACATCTATAAGTTTCCAGAAACTTTTTGCCGGAAGACAATCATTGTAACTATAGTGAAATAGGGAAAAAATTCTTATTACATGTAATTCAAATTGAAATTTAATTTTTGTGAAAAATGTACTGAAGTTCTGGAAACACAAATTGAAATACATGTTTTTTTAAATACTATATAGTACAGAGTAAATGAAACATTTCTTTGTGTGAACAGATTATTCCAATATTCTTGGAGAATACATAATTTATATGTAATTCATACATGATACATCAAGTAGACAAACAAAAGATAGTTTACTATTTAAATAGTGAATAATACTTGAGAATGGATACTATGTGAGTTGAAGAAAGTTGCCTCACCCCGCGCGAGCCCCTTTTTGGGTCTTGCTGTACCACCAATCTATGAAAATTAAGATTTTGAACCACAACTTTTTCTTGTGACAAATCATATTTTGATTCAATATACACAGCAAAATCTATCATATTCAAACAGAACCGTATCTACAAGCCTTTTCCAAATTGTACTACAACAGGTATTGTAGGATAGTCATAACAACCAGCTCCAATTCCCAACATATCTTTCTTTTTACCTGTGAAATAGAATGAAAATACTGAATTAGAATCAGGAAAACGTTTTCGTGGTTGAGAGGAAGTTATTGATCACATCGTAAAGTGATATTCCAGTTCATATAGTTCATTCTTCCATACTGTAAAAAACTTACTGTACACCATTTGATGTGATGCACAACAGTTGACCATTGGACTATTCTCATATCATATTGTGCTATCAGTAATTTTATGTCATAGAGGATCCAACATTGAATCTGATGTCGCAATACAGTATAAGAGAGAAAGTGGATGATTACATGCTGATATCAAGTTCGGAGAACGGGAGTATTATTGATTAACGGGAGTATATTTGATTCTTGGAAAATGATTATTCGTCTGGAGCTAATATGCTTGTGGAACTTCTCAACTTGATTGGAAATTATAATTATTTATCGATTTTAATGTCAGCTGTTAAATGAAACATGTTCTTGTCTCATTGGCAATATTCTATACCAATTAACTTGTTCTAGAATCAAAAACTCGTATCAAAGTCTCTCCAACCCCAATGAAGTTTTGGAAAAAATTGGAAAATCGACTATCTATCAAGCAGTTGAAACTTGTAGAAAGCACATAATTGCAATATTCTTATGTATTATATTGTATTCTATCGAAAATCCGCTAAGATTCACTTGTGAATTCTTTGGAAAATGAAAATGTATTTGACTTCTAAAAGGTAAGCTTCGAACGCTAATCTTTTTCATTTCCATGACAAAATGATAGAATTACATTAATAATTTTAAACGATGATTCTAATAATAAATATTTACTGTTTCACCTTCTCTTGGAAATCTATCAACCCAAACTTTAAAAAAATTCTCTAAAAACTTATTAGATTTGACAAACATGAGAAACGATTTGACAAAATGAGAACCAAATTGATTGATTTTTCATCACAATCCATAGAAAAAGTAATTATTTCAAGCTCCTTTCTTGGTGGAGCTGATATTTTATCGAGAAGAGGAGAGACAAATTCATCACGGTGGGTTTTCTCCGTACTAAGAAGACGGATCCACGAACTTTTCTAAATCCGATTCTAAAAAAAAAAGAAAAAAAAAAGATAAACGACGCTTTTGCACAGAATGATCGTCCGGTAGGACAATACGAAGAAACGTCTTTACGACGTGCAAGAACGTTGTAGAGTGTTTTCTGAAATGATGTACCTTTTACGATTCCCAATCTAAAAGGGCATAAAAGCTCTGTTACTCAGTGCACCTCGTTGTTTCTCGTGAGAGACGAATTTAAACCTTTTTCCGTCAGCTTTTTTTTCTCTTTTTATTGTCATCAGACCTAAGTGTAGTCTCAAAATCTCACCTACCGTTTCAAGGACAGTGTCATCCGAATCTTAAATTTACTGTTTGCAATAAGAATGCATTTATGTTCATCTCTAAACATTAGTCACAGGCTCAATGTAACAACACGACTGTCCAGAATTTTAGTCACTTCAAAATGATAGTCACTGTATTTAGTACGGTATGGATTAGGATAATATATAGATGTAAAAGATATGTCTCCAATTCTTTCCTCATTCAAACTATTTCTCCAAATTCAAATATAAATGTACCTTAGTTTGGTATATCTCATAAGAATTGATTGTTTTATTGAATTGTTTCAGAATTTTCAAGTTTATTTCAAAACTTTAAAAGTTTCAAATGTGTTTTATCTGGTGTTTTGTTCGAGATTTTGTTGTGAGTCTATTTCAAAATTCAAAATTTGGATTTCAGTGTAAAAACAATTAGTGGGAATATGTGTGAAAAATATCATATAACCTATCTTTAATATGTTTGTATAAATTGTAAGAGGAACAGTCTTTGCCTGTTGTACGTTTTTATGTAATAATAATAATGATATTCGTGTAACCTGGCTGGCTCAGGTCTGGTGTCAGAGCTTTCAGGTCGCTCCTGATCAATTTCAGGGCCTCTGACATGACTCAAAGACTGTTTTTAGGCAGCCGGGACCGACGGCTTAACGTGTCCATCCGAAACACGGGAAACACTTATCTATGTATATTATTACTCAATAAAGATGATTACGATTATTATGATTTCATAAAGGTACTTCATAATTATATGTTATTAAATACACTATCACTCATTATACTGTTTTATAGAGCACCCTCTACTATCATTGGAGACGAATTGTAATTCTTTGAATCAAATTCAACTTGTAATTCTTCGGGAATTGTTATTGTTATTGTTACGAGGGTGAAGCCCACATGAGCTCATAGGCTTGTGCGAGGGTAATGATATGGATGATAGATGACGACTACTTTGAGGTAGTCGGAACCGACGGCTTATCGTCTCCTCCGAAAGACGGCGTGGCCCGGAGTATTTATGTGATTGTGCTGTGGTCAAAAAACTGTTGATATGTCCCGCTTGGGACTTGAACCAGGGTCCACCTGTTTATCAGACCGGCGCTTCATCACTCCTCCAACGAGCCACCCGAATACGAGTAGATTTTCTTCTGTGATAATATGTCGCTTTGCAGACACTATCCTCACTCATTAGTGCAAGAAATTCAACGTTTTATTAGCATCTCAACAAATAATCCAGATGTATACACCGAGATAGATAGATAGATAGATAGATACCGTAACTAATTCATTCTTCAACCAAACAAGTTTAAAATTGAATATCCAGTTTAGAAATGGTTACTCGGAACTCAAACAAAATTGAGTATCCAGATTAGAAATGGTTTCTTGAAACTCAAACGTTCTCTATAACAAATTTTAAATAAATTATACTTATTTATAGAATTTTACATTCTTACAACATAAGTTTTAATTGTATCCCACTCATTGATGGTAACGTTCCATTCTTTCCAGACTATCCGGTAAAAGTATGAGTATTTCTAAAAGTAAAGTATTTCTAAAAATTTGCTGCTCTAAGCTTATTCAAACTTGGGAGAACATTGTTCTTATAGAATTTGTGAATAATTTTTGTGCCGTGTTGCGAAGATCAACATAAGTTTTCACTGGGATCCTACTTACTTATCGAGGAGTAATAAAATCTTTCTAGAGTATATTCTACGTAGATTTTCGTTCCAATAAGTACGTGATCGACAGATTGAATATTGTGATTATTCGAATAGTGAAGTAATCACAAAAATAGCCAGCAAAATCGGAATGCACGTGCTGCCCTTCTAGTTGTTCGTTAGAGGCGAAATTTACGATTGCAATCACCTCCCCTTTCAGGCACGGCTGGCTACGTATTTTGTCAAATTGAAATCCAACTCAGACCGCTCTCTGCTCCTGTTGACCTCCACTCACCCCTTCACACCTTCACCACCACCTCCTCCTCCTCATCCTCCTCTTCCTCCTCCTCTACCTCCTCCACCTCCTCCATTCTCTTCTTCATTTCTCCTCCTATCATTCTCTTCCCACCCTTCTTCCTACTTTTTCATCGCTACGTCACTCTCTCCCTCTCTCTCCAGTCTCGTCTATCAACCAAACAAAAAAAATCTGTCGATGTAAGTAAGAACTACAATAAATAACCGGCGCTTGCTGCCCATTGCCCTTCCAATTTTCATCAACAAACTAATATTGGTGCTTTTGAATCAATAACTGTTTTACAGGAAAAGGATGTAGTCAATACATTTCAAGCTATATATTCCAACTAGAGAATGAAATCAAATAATTGATGAAAAAATGGGATGAATGAGATTTGAAATTCAAACTCGTGAGTTGATTAGAATGACTTCATGAAAGTCATGTATGATTTGATTATTATTATTATGTTCAATATTCTATTGCAATATATCTTATTTATTCAATGAACACAAAAAATATATGCTGTGAAGAAGCTTTTCAATTTGTGATGAATGGGATTGAAGCCTAGATATTTTCAAAACAAATGACAATATTCAATTGCAATATACCTTTTTTAATCAATCAGCTCAGAAAGAATCCAAGCGGCAGAAAAGCTTTTTAATTTGTGACAAATGTGATTGAAGCCTGAAGACTATCAAGACAAATAACAATTTATATAAATTGATTGTCTACCCTATTGTACCCTTTGGGGACTCACCCTCCAAGTGCTCCCTGTAGCCTAAAGGAAGTTCAGTCCCTTTGGACTACTCTAGAAACGATAGTTGATCGGGTTTGGCCACTCGCTTACATCTCTCAATGATGAATGCTAGAATCATGGACAAGGCTGAATTTTCAAAAACTGAATTTCAATATAGTATAAAACATCTCATTGTTATATTATTTAAGGTACCGTTAATTCAAAAATATACATTTTCAATTTCTAGTAGATTTCAATGATTCACAAGAAATTGGAATCGAACAATATTCAGAGAATCACTAACATTATAACCCTTGAGTACACAGGCTAAATATCTTTACCATAGAGTCTCATGTCCGGTTCCCTCAGAAGAATAAAATATATCTCCTCAGAATCCCTCGTAGAAGAATTGAAATGATGATTTAAATTTAACAATTTGCAATGCTTAACCATAATTTCCTTGCTAGAAGATTCAAATAAGGTCGACTTCATATGAAGCTTCAGGTGCAAATTAGACCTGAATAAGACCTCAGGTCCTTAAGACCTGATTAGACTTTATAAGCAAGACTGAAAAAAATCAATTTGTGTGAAGAAATCACATTTACAAGGAATTCAATGAATATCAAATGTATAATTATTTGACTATAAAACGTTTTTGTAAACACTGTTCCACTGAAAGTTTAGTTTAATCGGAAAAAATTTAAACTTCAATGTAATTCTAGTACTACAGCTCTAGTACACTGCTATTGTACTCAATCAATCATAATTGAAACTCATCAGATCAATTACTGGAAATTTTGCGTACGGGAAAATGGAAAGTGGAAGGAAGTATCGATAATTATTAGTGAATTGGTACTAAATAATAATAGCCATTATCCTGGCTCATACCGGGGCGAGGATATTTTCGCCGTTAATGGGGTGAGGCAAGTAAGATGAGGATAATTATTTTTACGGTGCAGATGGCCGGGGCCTATGACAGGGTAGGGGTTCAAGGGGGTTTCAGAAAAGTGTTAGAGGGGGGTCACAGAGGGTTACCCAGGCCAGAATGGACGGTTCGGACTTCTGAATAATGGAATCCGCAATGAAAGGAGACGAACAAGCCCTGGGTGGATAATGTTTCAATTGAACAACGAGGGGTGGTAACTCTATGGGATTGTAACAGTAAATCCAGTTTTGCTCCTTGTTTGGCTACTGCCGCCCGACCGAGAGAAAGCTCACTGTGATATAGTTTGTCCTAGCGCAGAAGACATTCTGGCAAAACGGGAGAATGGCTACAGCTCGGTCAATATTAGTTCAAAAATTATAAATTTGGTCTCAAATTGTAGAAAACATTCTGATCTACAATTAGAGACCAAATTTATAATTTTTGACCCAATACTGATCAAGCTAGAGTCATGTCCCCATCTTGCCAGAATGTCTTCTTTGCTTGGACAGACTACAGCCAAACCACACCCCGCCCAAAATGTAAATAAACTTTCATCTCCCCTGATAAAAGTTCTCTTCTTGGCTATTGGTAGTTTATATATCTCCTTTCTATATGCGTTCGAAGCCGGGAAATTGTGATTCTGTATTGCAAGAGCGTTACAAACTTCATAAGCCGGAGCAGTTACTGCGCTCGAGTCTCCCACGAATGAACTCATGTAAGCTCCACGTATTGTGATACTACCCTCCAATGAAGAGAGTTTGGTACGATACAGTCTTGATATCATTAAGGTACTCAGTTGTACTCTCAATTCACAATAATTGGTTGTTTGTGGTGTATACGTATAGATATTTTGTAAATATTTGAAAGGGGTGTAGTGTGATGTAGATAGTGAATAAATCAGGTAAATGATAAAATAACTTGATAATATTGTCTAGAAAAGTTCTCAGTATCAAAATATGAAATATAAATTTGATGTGTTGTCATAGACTTAGTATATAGGCTATTACATCAACGATATTATGTAATAAGAAAACCGAAATATTGATACACGAAGTACACTGGTTTTACTCTGTGGAGAAGTATTCGAGTATTTCCCTACTCAGCTATAAAAGAACAATAGAATCTCAAAATTCAATAGCTCAATCCAATATTTCAATATTCAAGTAACGGATTATTTTTAGCTTAGGGTTATTAGTGAAGAGCTTCGAAGAACCTAACCACAATGTCCAAAGTATAGTCAGTCCAAGCGAAGAAGACATTCTGGCAAGATGGGAAAATGGCAATATTGATTCAAAAACTATAAATTTAGTTTCAAATCAAAGAAAACATTCAAATCTATACTTTGAGACAAAATTTATAATTTTCAAACCAATATTAACCGAGCAGGAGACATATTCCCATCTTACCAGAATGTCTTCTTTGCTTGTTCAGACTATAACAAATAACATCTTGTTACTGAATAATGAATACACTGCTTGATAGTGGATTGGAATACATACACGAGGAGCAAACATATTATTCGGATACTTTGAAGATTTCAATGAATTACGTGGGCCAAGTGTTGACTGGTCCAAGTGGAGCCGTTCATCCGCTTCAAAGTCGTAAAGGACGGATTATTATTTGTCTTATTATTGTTGGTGAACTCATGAAAATGTATGTGTTCACAGTGCTGATGAAATTACAAACATGCCCCAGGAGTAAATCTGTGTCTAATGGAGGACACTCGGTGCCGTTGAGCCGTAAACAGTACAAATAATTAGTGAGTGTCCCTCTATTTCGCGAGCGTGTACTCACACATAAACATGCATAACTACAGGACAAAATAAGTAATACATATTCACTGCGCTGGTCGTAGTGAGCCTACACAGTGCAAAGCTGCAAATTTACTGCCGGGATATCTTTTGTTTCCCCGTCCGTAATCAAACGGCGAGGCCCTTTCGAGCCGCACTTCTGGGCATTATCATATTATTGTCGTCCTTTGTCCCGGTTTCACTTGCACCGCTGCAAAAGCAAGACCCTGTGCCTCTCTCCCTCACCCCGCCAAGATCCGGTTAATTAAATCGCCCTTAAATTCACTTCTCGGTCGGGAACATCCTCTCGCCTTTTTTGTCTTTTCAAAGCCAGCCTTTTCTGGATGTAAATTCGAGCGTAAGTCAACTGTCACAACTCAGCAGTCACCAAACGCATGCGATGCCGGCCGGGACAGTGCACAGTCCCAGCCAAAAATAATTGTTCTTCTTCATTGTAGCTCCACGCAGTGAGATAAGAGATTAGCACGAGCATCTAGTTGGTGAATGCTTAGCAGTATATTCCTATTTGAAATAATTTCTTACATGTTTGTCTGAAATTCAATGGAGCTGGAAGTTACAGAGACAACTACCACCTTTCCAGTTCTATTAGTATGTAGTATTTTGATGATATCTAGGATATTTTTCAATTTTTATCACCGCCAGATAGACCTACGGTTCACGTTATGAAAAGTTGATAAAAGGCTCTCAGAAGATACGGAGTTGCATTCCCGGTTTGGAGCATTTGCCTTTCTAAGAAGTATCTTTATAACTTCTGGAACCTCTTCTCAACTATCAATATTGTGTGAGAATGATTTGGCAGAATGAACCTGGGCTTGTGAATAACAATCTCTATATATAAAAGCGAAATGGCACTGATTCATTCATTCATTCATTCATTTATTCATCACCAAAACTAAAAATCCACTGAACCGAATGCATTCAAATTTGGTAGGCATGTTCAGTTGGACGTTCAGACGCGCGCTAAGAGCGGATTTTTGAAACTTTTCAAGGATACGCCAAATATTTTAGTTTTTCTAGAGTTTTTCGGCGTTTTCCTCATTTTTCGAGAACCAATCGGTAGAAAATGTTGATATTTGGTGGGCAGGTTCAGATGAGGTCTAGAAATGTTGTGTTAGAATATTTTTGCAATTCGTTCAAGATCACGCCAGTAATCAGGTTTTCAAAATTGTAGATGTGTTGCGGGTTGTATATCTTCCGCCTTGATACGACCAATGCTAACTGTAAATTCGATGGTTCAGCGAGATTATAGATGAACTAATTTGGAAGATGTTGAATCAAGTTTCAAACTATATCCGATATACTTCCCTTAATATTAGCGTTTTACTATTTTTGGAATTTTCGGAGTTTTTCTTAGATTTTTCTAGAACAAATTGGCAGAAAATGTTGAAATTAGGTAAACAGGTTCAGATTAGGTGTGGAAATGTTGTGCTCAATAAATTTCGAATCCCTTCTGAACGGAATTTGCAGGCGAGCGAAGCGAACCTGTTTGACTCACTTACATTGCCTATACTGTCGGGGGTCCAGGGGGCGGAGCCCCCTGGTTAGGCGGAGAAGGCGAGCGAAGCGAGCCTGCCGGCTAGTTATAAATAAATCGCTAATGCAGGCATTATTGTACAGACAGACCGTTCTGAAAACAAGATATTGTAACCTTAAAACTATGAAAACTTTTTTTTTAATAATAATCACAGTACTCTTTTCAATTATTTTTTATCTGTGTTTTACATGTTTCGACTACTAGAGTCATTATCAAATTCAAATGAACAAAAAACAAATTTATTGTATAATAAAAAGGCGTATTATAGAATTAACTTGTTGGTTTGTTCATTTACATTTGAAAATGACTAAGTAGTCGAAACGTGTAATGCATAAATAAAAAACAATAATTGGAAAGGGAACTGTGATTAATTGTTGAAATAAAAAAAACAGTGGTAGAAGTAGCCGTAAAATGAAGGAAACACTATGAAAACTTGATGTGAGAAAAATGGAGTATTCAGTAATTCCATGGAAAAATTTAATTAATTTGTAATGGAGACTCATTTTCCTGAAACTTTATTATTTATACAGTAGTATACTCCTTATGAAAATTCAAAAAAGTAGACAATAACTTCCCTCTTGAAACTATTCTGTGAATGAATCGTACGATGGTTTTACGGATACTTTAATCTCTCTCTTTTTTTAGGGAATTTTATGCTTTAAAGAAATTATGCTTTTTATGAATTAGTATGTTTCGTGGAAATGTGTACCGGTATCAGATTAGAAAGCATTGTGAAAACATGAAAATATCATCTTTCGCTCCATTTGGCAATCCTATTTTCTAAGTGAAAATCTCTGTCTGGTCTAAAATGTTATCACGGTATAGTCTGTTCAAGCGAAGAAGACATTCTAGCAAGATGGAAAAATGACTCCAGCTCAATCAATATATGTTTAAAAATTCTAAAAACTTGGTCTCAAATTGTAGGAATTATTCTGATCTATAATTTGAGACCAAATTTATAATTTTTGAACTAATACTGACTGAGCTGGAGTCATTCTCCTGTCTTGCTAGAATGTCTTCTTTGCTTGGACAGACCATATCACGGTACCCAGATTCTATTCGTACAAAACTGTCCGTCTCGTTTGTACGTTTACAATATTCAGTGCCAATCCTAATCTCATACGTCCCGACGTTGTTATCCGTTTCGATAAAATGAACAGTTCTGCTCGCTGCATCTAGCCCTCGGCCATTTCCAGAATAAAAATAATTACTCCGGTTTCATTCAAATCTCCCATAGAAATCTCAGCTCCCGTTGTTCATTGTTTGAAAAAACTCCAACAAAGTTTTTGCTCCACAAGCTTTTTCACTCAGTTCCAATGTCCCCGACTCTACTCGGGAATACTGTATGACTCCTCGAACTTATTTCATTAAGTGATAATTCACTAATCATGACGTGAAATATCTCCTTTCAGACAGCTTTCTGGATGAAGTAAATTATTTTACATACAGTATTATCTGAGAGCCAAATAATATTATTATTTTGTACTCGGAAGCGTCAATTTCCAAAGAATTCCCATTGTGATGATTCCAGGTGTTGGGAGCCTACAATAATTATTAGTTTTCTCCTACTGATTGTAAATAGAATCTATATCATTTTAAGGAACGGCGGTTAATACAATTTTCAAACAACAATGACTTCGTCTCATCATCACTACTAACCTCATCATGACTGAATTGGCTTGCGATTTTAGATGGAAAAATATGTAACACCAAAGAGGATTAGATTTATTACTCTAATTTATAGTTTATTTTATTTAAATTATACCGTAAGACCTTTATGGCTAAGGTCTGGGACCAGAGTTTTCAGGTTGCACCAGATCAGTTTCAGGGACTCTGAATGGCCTAACGACTGCTTATTCTATTAGTTTAGTTACTACATGGTAACATATAAGAGATTAATCGAATCTATAATGTGAATTGATGAATTCAATTGGAACATTCCACATAACCAGTCACCATCGAACTGTTTGAAGTGCATCCACACATGAAGAGATCGTTGAAACATTGACAGAATTGGGCCGTTACTATTCAAGCTTTGTAACTGAGCCATTCTAGGCTTAGACAGACAGCTACGACAACACTCCAGTACAGCTGGAATATTCCATTGTGATTGAATTAGGAACTGGGTGAGATCAATGTAGCCGATGAGAAGCGATGGCGGTAGAGCTCAATCGTTAGATCCATGTTTATCGCACAGATAAACCTCAACGAAAAGGATTTGCCTTAGACAGTACAGTAGTCTGTCCAAGCAAAGAAGACATTCTAGCAAGATGGGAAAATTACTCCAGCTCGGTCAATATTAGTCCAAAAATTATAAATTTGGTCTCAAATTGTAGAAAACATTCTGCTCTACAATTTGAGACCATATTTAAAATCCTTGAACAAATACTGACCGAGCTGGAGTAGTTTCCCCATCTTTCCAGAATGTCTTCTTTGCTTGGACAGACTATACACGCAACGCGGCCAAAAGACAAAGGATGACAATAATAATATTATAACGCCTAGCTGGTGGGATGACCATGGCATCTAGCACTTTGATTACAAGCGCGCAAACAAAAGACACCAGGGACGTAAATTCGCGCTCTCTGCGGGGAGAAGTCGAGCTATGTAACGTGCATTGTTAATATGCATGCTGGAAACACTGTCGAGAACATGATATGTATATGGTGCGGTGTAATAACAAGCAATTCCATTCAGTGTAGCCTATTACAATTGTAGTCCTCTCGCAAACGCGAAATGCCTTGCTCTTGAAGCTTGTGTATTTTGCCCGGTTTATAAAAAAGTAGCGATATATTTTTGAGCAAAGTACTGGTTCGTTTAAAAGACACGCTGTGTGTTTTTATCGTTGCACTTGACGGAGCGTTCCAGTTCACACATTCAGTGAGAAAGAATTGCCACCATAAAAGCAGCGGCTTTGTTGTCTCCTCGCCGAGTAGAGAAAATGAACTGGCGGAAATTTCATATGGAGTTATGCATATTCAAATGAGTTGCCAAATAATAATCATGTTTTAGTTCATTTTATAATAGAATGTGGAATACAAATTCTCTCATTTCCTAATCAATTTGAAGTTTAAATTTCAGCTTCAGCTTCGAACCATACAGACTACAGAATCATCGGATCGTTTATATTCATTGGCGGCTCGTGCCCACATAACAGGTGAAATGCCCGTGTCTTTCTTTATACAGCACTTCACCTGTTTCATGGGCACGAGCCGCCAGTGTTATATTATATCTACACGCCTGTTTCGCCATCATGAGAGCCGCATTCACTTATATTATTATTGTTAATATGTATTCGTTTTGCAGAAACTATAGTATGTATTCTGATAATTGAGTTATTCATTATTTATAATGATTTACTAACATCATACACAATCATCTTATTATCTCACTCTCACTGAATCAGTGAAATGCAAACAAGAGCTCCAAGAGGAAAATCAGTAGCTGTATTTGGATGAAAATTATCATTATTGTTCTGCTTAATCTTTCTGACATGAGGGGTATTCACTTAACCAGTTGAGTATCCTTTCTGTTATTTGTTAAAGCAATGCCATAGTAAATAGTACGTAGTTCATCAGAAAAGAATTAGCAGCTTAGATTAGAATTAGCTGATTCAATTCAACAAATAACACGGCTCAACAGGAAGTGAATTGGATACCTCTATGAATATATGATTCAGAAGTTTTTTGTGATATGAATTAAAGAATATATATTGTTAATAAACGCTTGTATATAATTATTAAGGCTACCAAATCTTGATCTACAAAATGATCATGAAACTGATTAAAAAATAATTAATTATGTTCTGTATTGAGTTTATAACTTCCAGGTTCCACAGCTACGAAAATTCCTGGTACCAATTCCAGTGGTATGCAGTATAAAATCTCGAAACAGCACATGAAAAGGATGCGAATCAATAGCAGCTCTAGCCTTAGCCAGGGGCCAAGCAACAAGCCTATAAATATCCATTTCGCTCCTGAAGTAGATCTGTTGGTTTAAGAGTGTATTTATATCCATTCATAGGAAGCGAATAGAAGTTTGGGGATGAGTAAAAATTAGGTACTTTCATCCTTATGAATCAATACTGTTGAATAGAGGTTTCTGTAAGACGAAGGCTGATTGCATGAAGCTAGAAGGTAGTCTGTCCAAGCAAAGAAGAGATTCTGGCGAGATGGGAAAGTGACTCCAGCTCAGTCGTTCAAGTATTATAAATTTAGTCTTGAATTGCAGGAAACATTCTGATCTACAATTCGAGACCAAATTTATAGTTTTTGAACCAATATTGACTGAACTGGACTCATTTCCCCATCTTGCCAGAATGTCTTCTTTGCTTAGACAGACTATAGCTCTCAAGATGTCTGGCAAATCAAGTAGGAAGCCAAGTGGAACAGATAGCTTCTGTGTGAGAGATACTGAGTGAGCCCTCGGTTGGTTGATGCTAGTCTATCTAGTGTGAAGTTCCCGTTCTCTCCTTCGTCAAATTCAGGGCAACTTCACTTCCTTCCATCAGAAAATAGTGAACTTTGCCATCTCTTGATGAGTTGTGTTGAAATTATATAGAATAACTTTTCGGCAAGGATTAGATTGGAGTGTAAGAGTACTCAGTATCAGGACCCTACTCAACTTCCATAAACATTTTGATGTCTCTCAATTATAGCTGTTCCCATTACAAGATAAGTCTAAGATTGCCTTCATGGGTTTGTTTTTTCCGGAAATGATAAGTAATAATCTAGACATTGGTTCTCTACTACTCATGTATGCAGTACATCAAAATCGCTCAATAAGGAATCAAATTTCGAAGAAGTCAAATATCTGGCGAAAAAAAACTTAATAATAGGAATGGAAAAGTTACTGGGAATAAGAACTAGAAATTTAGCATAGTAATGATATTAGCGTTAAAAACTGATCATGACGAATGATTCCGTATTGACGGTTTCAATTTTTTAAAAATTATGATTAAGTTACACTATATAATCAAGCTCACAGTTTGGTTGATCAAATCAGATTTGCATTGAAATGTTTCATCGAGTTCTCAGATTGTAATGTGGCGACGACTTATTATTTAGAGAGATGAATATTATTACTTCCTGGATTAAATCAATAACTAATCAACTTCTTGAATGTTCACTATAAAATAATTTTTTAATTATTATAAAATATCAAGTTAACTTTCTTCCTGAATTGAATACTTTACAATATATGAATGGATAATAATAATGAATTTTTATTTCCATCATAAAAAATAACATATTTTTGATTTCAAAAACTAGGAAATTAACTGGCCACTATATCCAGTAAATGTGGCCAGTGCTCAAAAAAAATTACAAATCATAAGTGAACAAATTGTGAGTCTAGTCTATCCAATTTACAAAGTTAGAATACTGCCTGCAGCGCATCGTAATAAAATACAAAAATAAAAAACAAATTTTCAATCACGTTAAACTATAAGAGTTTGTACCAACAAAATATTACAAGGATTTGATATAAAAAGCCAATTAGCTATAAACTATAAGATTCAGAACCAACAAAATATTACAAAGATTTATAAAAAAATATCAGATATATGCTATGAAACATCGAATCCTCTTACTACTCTACCTTTATACACTTCTAAGCGGCCAAGTATCGATCACAGTAAATATCCATCTTCTAGTTATTTTACAAAATAGTGCATGAGATGGATATCTCCTCAATTCGATAGGCATTTTATTAAATAAGAGTGACCCCAGATACAGAAAGGGATGCCTGAAAAGCTCTTTGTTGATTTCAGGAATTCTACAAAGTAGCCTATCTCCACCTCTCATTCTGTAATGGAAGTTTTCTGCAGTATTGTTCCCACTCATCAGATAGAATAGTTTAAGGACTTCAAACACAAATAAATTTTGTATAGGTAGAATGTTTAATTTGTAAAATAATGGAAAAGAGCTCTCCCCGCGATTTTTGTTCAATATAATTCAATTTATCCAATCTTAGATGAAAATGGAACTTTGAATCAGCTTGAAAATGTGACCTGTGTGGCCACGAAACCATTGTCGTGTAAGTTACCAATTGAAAGTGTAGAAAATCGACAATGTCTGATTTCATTTCATCAAAAATAGAACTGTTTGTTGTTTTTCTGATAGTCGAACTCAATCTAATATTCATTCAATATATTTCAAATTCGAACAAGATCCAGTTTCTTTAGGGAAGTAAAATAAATATAATAATTTTTCTCACAATATTTCTAATCCTGATTTTAAGCTCAGCAAAATTGCTTGCTCACCAACCTCGAAACTACCTTTTCCTCTCTCTTTCTAGAGCCACAACTCTTCTAGTCATTCACTAACAAAAAGGGGGTGAAGTTTTTTTAACTCTCTACCTCTACCACACAATAACAGAACATAAATCCCCTCAACGTCAATACCAGCTCTCACAGCTCCATTGCTGACAATGGGTGGAATTATGCAGAAAACACCAGTTAGCTTCAAAATCGTGGGTGCATCATCATCCCACTCAACTCCTGTAAGCTATAATGAGTTAATGGATGACATACAGCCTCATTTTTGTGTTTTCATTGAGTAATCTTATGGTAATCTCTAATTAGTAATTTAAGATGCCATATTATATTATTAAAAAACTTCTCTAATTCCAGTTATCATGCTAACTTACATTACTTACGCCTACTTATAAAATACGAGCTTCGTTTTGAGTAGGCCTATGTAAACGAGAAACTTTTTTAAATTTTTTCTTAAATTTAAAAATTTTCTATTTACGATTAGTGATTTTGACTAAATTCTAAAATTGAAAATAACTGTGAAAATATTCAAGAACTTCTACCATGTTTCCTACTAAACAAGGTTATGTTGGCGAGGTGGAACATCTTTTGGTCTCTCCCCCAAATAAAGCAATACGCTAATAATAATAATAATAATAACGAGAAACTTAACTTCCAAGTAACGTACTAACTTGTAATTTTACACAAAGATCGGATTGTTTTTGACATTCAAAAATTTAATTTAATTAATAGAGATGGACATTCGTCAAACATGAGCCAATTTCATGAGTTCGTATTGCTATTGCATTAATATGAAGGCTAACATCTGTGTCACCACATTACCCCCAATGTTTCATGTTTAAAAGGGACTGCTTTTCTACTACTTTTTTCTTCTGCATGCAAATCACGGCTAGTTCTTGATAGATGAGAAATGGAATTAAAAGCTTTTTGCTACTACTGTATATCATATTCATATTCTAAGAATTTTATGATATATTATTTTGCTTTGATAAATAATAATAATATTCGTGTAACCTGGCTGGTTCAGGTCTGGTGTCAGTGTTTTCAGGTCGCCTCTGATCAATTTGGTTTGATTATTATTGTATCAGAACTCTTTTAATATTATTCATTTGGCATAATATGAATAAATTATTGGCGATGTTTTGATGGAAGACGCCTAATCTTCTATTGGTAATGTGAGATGACATTTTTCTGAGGAAGATGCCCGCGTGAGCGTTCAGGCGTGGGCAAAGAGAGGTCTGATTATGAGAGATGAAGATTACCGTACTGAGATGAAGATTACTTTCAAGGCAGTCAGGACAATATTGTTGTAAGGAGCTGGAGTTTTGAAGCAGTTATTAACACTAAATCCAAATCTTATAATAGAGTTAAGCCAATTGAAATATTATAATAGGTCATGTTTTGGCCTGAGCTTTTGACATAAATATTAGTAATTTATTAATAATTTATTTTTATTATTCTGTTCGCGTGAATTGCAAGAGAAACCGCATATGATCCTATTGTACTTTGCTTTGTAAAAGAGTATATCTCCAGTTCTATTCCAATACTGTATTATGATATCTAAAGTTATGTATTTATTTCACCCAGCAACCTGTATCTGTGGAATGATTGAGAATCTGAAAAGGTCATTCTATAGAATAGTGTTTGTCACCATCAGTTTTGGAAAAGTATTTTTTCGCTTTGAAAATGGTAATTGAATAAATCATCATTATATAGACGATGGATATGGATTTAATCAGATAATTCAATAATTTCGTATCTGTCTGATGGTTGAGTGTTAATTAAAGAGATGTCTTTGAACTACCCTCTTCAAGAATTGACATTTATGTGTCGAAACTCCGCCACTTCATGTAGATACATCACAAATTTTTATCACCGTTTGCCTGATTTAATTTCATATCTGAGTCATTTTACAACTGTCCATAGTCTTCATCTATATACTTGATTAACTCGAGGGAACTGTGTAATTATTCTCCATTTTATCAATAATTAATAAAAATCACTTTTATGTAGAAATAAACTAATTAAGTTTAAGTTTTTATTTAAAAGTGGAAAAAAGAATGGATACACAACACCATAATCCATTCTATTTTCATAGCGTAGGATTTAAGGCTTTTAAGCCTATATACTGTATTATGTAATCTATATGATTAAAGTGAATGAATCTGATTCTATTATATTTTTCAATCATCAATAGTGAGCGAGTAAGGTTCAGGGTGAAATAATGCCAATGATTTAATTTTGGGCCCAGTAGATGCGACCCCATCAATGGGCTACAGCCTTGGTCATTTGAGCAAATGATATTCTAAGTTTGCAGCAAGCCTATATAGGCTACTTTGTAGCAAAGTTCATCAGTCGACCAAGCGAGGAAGAGGCTTGATATTATGGACTAGTTGAAAAAGGGGACCGAGCAGCTTAATCATTTGCATGATCCTCCTCCATTCATGCCTCCATGCCTCCATTCATGGATGATTCATATAGCAGTGCAGACAGCTGAGAATTCTGAGGTGAAATATTGACGAACCATCAAGAAGGCTCTTTGCAATAAAGGCAATTTATTACTTCCACTCATCTGACACAATGGCGGTGGGAATTTTCATAATACCTTAGCTGATTTATCGGCGGTAGACCGCTAGCAGCTAGCACAATGTCGCCTGCCCCGCACTGCGCTGCGAAAAACTGCTTACGCACGCAACTCCACTCAGCTCACACTCACGCACACATTACGCATTCATTCACATTCCAAGTAATGGAGTAAGTGTCATAAAGAACCGTGTGCGTTGAAAAATTCAATGTTTATTCTACTATCATGAGTACCGGTACTCACATACGACTCAGCGGACTAAGTTGCTGTCAGTCTATATAATAATCCCCTATATCTATCTATCCCCTATATAATAATCAGTCTATATCCTATCTCCTGTGTCTCCTTGGCTCAACTTCCTTCCAAGAAGATACACAATTCAATTCAGTTCAATTCAATTTATTCATTAAAACACCCGAAGGACAAACATTAATAGTTACCGAAATTTCAAAATCAATATATGTAGGCTACAATAAACAATGACATATTGAACAAAAAACACTGATTTCATGGTTGGGTGTGCTGGAAAGAAAATAGAGGAGGAATAATACGTGATCAACTATGGTTTCCCATGTTATATAGGCAGGTGAAATACAATAATATAATAAATATTTATATCAAAATAGTAAATAGCCAGGTGTTATCTGGATTTTATATTATTATTCCAATACAAAGGGATCAATAATTGAAACTCTGCCTTACAAAGAGTATATTTCATATTAATAATCAATCATAAATAAATGAGAATTTATGATCAGATATATTTTATAAGCACGAAATATACATGGAAATACAGAGTGTATTGTGATTATATAAAAGACCTATCTTCCAAAATATTTTTGGAAAACAACAGACAAAATAAGAAGCTATCTTGAGGAGTGAGTACAACTTTCAGTTTGTTAATATTGTTCTTCTTTTTCTATCATAAGAACAAGAACATAGTGTCAGTTGTAGTTTGATACCTTTTATTTGTCATGAATGTTATTTATTTACAGTGATACTTCATTATAATTTATAAGGTGCTCCAATCCAAATCAATTGGAAAAAGGAATTTTTACCACATTTTTAACACTTGAAAGTAATAAATTATTAAATTTGAACTGTTTTTCATGCATCATACACTAGGAAAAATACTCCAATTGCTAAAATCAAGTGGGCAAAAGGACATTTTCTACCCTTGGTCATTAATTTATAGCTTTTTATGTCTTTGCACACCTATAATTTTAACGGCCTAAGATAGCTATGTTAGACCCTGACCTAAATTTATACAACACTTTTTTATGTAGTTGAACATACTACTTCCCTTTTGCAAAACGGGTAGAAGGGGCAACTGAATATTTTTCAAATGTAAACCCAGTAATATTGTAAATCCGAGGAAATCCAAGGAAATGAAGAATAAATCGGAAGGTGCAAACTAGAGGACTCTACGTTGCACCTCAAAAAATTTACAGCCGGGATGAGTAGGCCTAATCCTAATAATAGTAACTTCTACCGCCTACTAATAATAAATGATCTTTGAAAATCTTTGATCGTCTAACCAAACATCTAGGAAATAATTAAAGGAGTAATTTGACAGAACAAAGATTACAATAATAAAGTTTTATTCAATTTTATGATTTAATGCAGAAAGTTTCAAACTGTTAACTTTTGGCTCTTTATAAATTGAGTTCGATCACGTCAATCACAAAAGACATTACGAGACCGCCTCAATCTTTGGCGAGAGCTTCTAAAGTATTCATTGAATTGTAAATGTGAAATATTTAACTTGAATTCATCAAATTTTCAGTAGTAGGATACTCTCAATTTCAAAATATTTTATTTGATTTTTTAATTATATTTTAATTAAAAAAATATATTGGTACTCTTTTACATGTTTGACAATATTATCAAATATTATTAATTTTTTATAATAATTATCAATAACTTTGAATGTTTTTTAAAAATAATTATGAGAAAAGAGTTTTTTTCAATCTACATTGTATAATTGTACCCACCAGGGCCCTGGCTTATAAACATTTTACAATCCACATTACTCATAATTCGTGGATTTTATGGGCGTTTCTGTCTCATAAACGTTTCCAATAAAAAGCAAATTCTACAGTTTCAGCTGATTAAAAAAATTACATGAAACAAATTTACCTCAAGTAAATAGAATATCGGAATAGTCCAATGCTGTTCCTTTAAAACCAAAACTTTGCTCCTAATTTAATGATTTTGATATATTAATTGATTTATTATTATGAATATATTTAATAATAAATATCAATCATTATTTTTATAGTGAGATTTGAACAGGAATCATTTTTGTCGCTAAAATATTATCATAACCTACAAAGAAAATCGTAAACAAACCAAGTCAGAAGACCCTAGCCTTGTAATCTAAAATGGCCGCAATGATTTGAGTTTGAACAGCGATATCGTGAATTTTTCGTCTGAACCAATTTACATAGACATATAACCTACATCTTAAACCTTCATCATTCATCATCACTCATTCATTCTTTGCTTAAAATACTTGGAAACCAAGTCACAATTGTAAAGAAAGAATAAAGAATACATGGGATTTCCTATTTTACTCGAACCATCGTGGACATTTTGGATTCAAATGTTAGGGTCTCCTAGTGAGTTTTGGCTGATCGTTGATTCAACAGCTGATTCTTCCCAAAATTTGGAACATTGTAAATCGAGAGTTTTATTGGTGAATCTACAATCCCAATCACTTGTTTTTCATCAGAAAAACAAGCTGTAAATCTTTATAAGCCAGGTATCATAAATTGAACCATGTACATCTCATTATTTTCATCAATATAAAAAATGTGTGTAATTCAAAAAGTTATAAAATTCAAAAGGGGGAGATTTATAATGAATTTTTCAAAAGAATAATTTTGTTGTTGGTTGTATAGACAGGCTATTTAGTTGTAATAGACTGATTTTAAAGCCACCGATTTTCTTTACACAGGAGTTAATAACATTTGTGATTAACTTATTATTATAAACTCATATATTATACAGAGTGTTTTAGGAGGAATGTGCAATACTTTTCAGGCTGATTCCTTACACCAAGTAGACAAAAAAGTTCCATGGGACCAACCCCCAAAAACGCTTTGTTACTGAGATAACAATGGCGGAAAATTGAGATTTTTCAAAATATATTAATTTTTCGAATTCTTTAGAGGCTTTAGTGAGGTTCTAAAATAATCAATTCCTATGTAAAATTAGCTGAGGAATTCAATGAAACCAGTTCCAAGTTTGTAACTTCAACGGTTATTGAGATAATTGGAAAAATATGCTAAAAACGCCATTTTTCAACAATAAGGGTTATAACTGGAAAAGGAATCATGAAATTGTATTTTTTATTAATGGAAGGTGAAGAGAGCCAGATTATCAAGAAAAAGTTGAATGGCGGCTATTGTGTAAATCTTACCCAAATCTCAGAAATAGCGATCAAAAATCGCAAAATCGCTACTAAACACAAATTCATCACTTTTGTAAATTTTGCGATTTTTGATCGCCATTTCTGAGATTTGGGTAAGATTTACACAATCGCCGCCATTTAACTTTTCTTTAGAATCCGGCTCTCTTCAACTTCCATTATTAAAAAATACAATTTTATGATTCTCTGAGACTTGGGTAAGATTTACACAATCGCCGCCACCTAACTTTTTCTTTAGAATCCGACTCTCTTCAACTTCCATTGATGAAAAATACAATTTTATTTTTCCTTATCCAGTTGTAACCCTAATTGTTGAAAAATGGCGTTTTTTAGCATATTTTTCCAATTATCTCAATAACCGTTGAAGTTACAGACTTGGAACTGGTTTTATTGAATTCCTCAGCTAATTTTACATAGGAATTGATTATTTTAGAACCTCACTAAAGCCTCTAAAGAATTAGAAAAATTAATATATTTTGAAAAATCTCAATTTTCCGCCATTGTTATCTCAGTAACAAAGCGTTTTTGGGGGTTGGTCCCATGGAACTTTTTTGTCTACTTGGTGTAAGGAATCAGCCTGAGAAGTATTGCACATTCCTCCTGAAACACTCTGTATAACTTATTATTATAAAACTTATTATTAACTCCGGTGTAAACGTGGCTTAACACAAACAATTTCTGTTTCAATTAGGTTTAACCTATTGCAAAAGAATAACAGTGACTTCCCGCTATGTGTTGTATGTCCAGTGAAAATCTATTGCTATTTCCTCTTCAGTCACCAGAGCGCTAGTATCTGTGGTCAAGCGCAAGGTCTGTAGAAAGCTTCTACATACCTTCAAGCTTTCAGACCTAAGTTTTTAAATCTTCCCGCTCTTTCTGAAACAGCTGTGCGCTGAGACTACGCATAACCAGTGGGATTTTACAAATTGTTTTGTTTCAAATCATAAGAATTATCCCATTTTATCAATAATTTATTTCTCTTGGAAACTATATCATTTCTATCGAAAGTAATAAATGAACAACCCATACCTGATGTATTGATTTTGAAAAGATTGGTAAACCTGTCTTTGATTTCCTTTGTTGTTATCTCACTTGCTCATTCTGTCATCGCGTTATTTCTTCTCATTCTAACTCTAGATCACGTAAAACTCTTGAATGTTCGTCTGTTCAGTAGTGTTCGTTCACTGCACTGTTTTTGTTGTTTGTTGTGTCTGATTTCGCTTTGTGGTTGTGTTCGTGTTGTTTGTTGTTTGAAATCAGGATTATTTTAAATCTTTATTTTCAATTACTTAGTATTGATAAAATTACTAATTCATGAATTGATTCTCGTATTTAGAAATAAATAAACGTGGCCAATATCGGAGATGCAGACGCAATGCTACCGGTACCAAAGAAACACAAAAAGCACAAAAGAGAAAAGGGCGAAGGTGAGTTTAGGCGTCATTTTTAGCTTGGCAATTAATAGTGGGCCTAAGTTATTGTATATAAACTATAAATCTATTTAATATGAAAATGAACCAAAACCATGTAGATTATAATGTAGTATTGTCATGAACGAAAAGAGAGGGCTAATATTCCGGCTTTTTTAGCAGTGAGTAGGTTAGGCCTAACGCGTTTTTCATTTATAGTTGATGGATCCTAGCCTAGCCTTTTTGAACTTAGGATCTGACACCGGGAATTCGGCCTAAACGTTCTTCTAAAGATATTTCAAAATAATTTCCAGATATCTTTAATTTTTACTGTGTTGATTATCTTGCTAGTGTATAAATTCCTGGAAGCCTGTTGCAAGTTCTTTTCAACTATTAAGTTGGGTAAACTTGTTTAGGACAAGGACACCCAAGAAATATTCAACTGCATTGTAGGCCTACAAAAATGCTAGGCTATTGAATATGAATGCAATGAGATTGAAATCATTTGCGATAAACCCTGGAATATTATACAAGAATGTACATCTCTGGTGTAAATTTAGTAGCTCAGTCTTCCCTAATGAATGCTGAGAAATGAAAAATTTCGGTGCTAAGAATTTTCATAACTTATTAAAGATCGGATTTGCTCAAAACACTCAACTAGTGTTGTTTTAGGGAGATTATCTAGAAAGACATCAGAAGATTTCTGAAGTCATTTCAGAATGTTTGTGATATTGCAATGTGGGCTACTAACTTAAGTAATCTTGAAACTAAATTAGGGAAATGTTTTTATTTAGGTCAGTCTAAGTTCTATCAGAATCTTATCACATGAAAAATTATTCCCTATAAGTTGATTTATTCAAGGATCTGCAGGGGTAAATATATCTCCCTCATTTTTTCCATTGTAAGACATTATTTCATAAGCCCCATACATCATCGAAAAGCTCCTTTTCTCCTATATTGCCCTATCTCCTATTTTTCATTACTTTAAAAACCAATGATTTATTAAAAAATCGTTTTGGACTTCCTCTGTGCATCAATCTCATTGTATTGTAATCTCGTAAATAAATAAGTTACATGATGAATGGATAATTACCTATTTGATCGAATGCATCTAGACTATAGGATCCCGATTCATTTATAACATTATAGCAAGCCGTTTTCCAACGTTTTATTTTTCATCACTCCTCGAATGTGCGTGGTTTATTTTTCCAACTCACTATTAGTAAATTAACATTGGTTTTTCTTAATTTCAACAGACCTTGTCTGTTTCATAAAGATAGCGGCGGAGAGAAGCCAGCAGCTGGTCTAAGGCTGATACTGAAAGTTGGCGGAGGCAGCTCGTCGACTCCCGAACACAGCAACGACTCCTTCCCGAGCGCCATCGAGTCAGACTCGCTTATGGCGTCAGCGATGCACTCGCTTATGACGTCATCGATGCAACCGCACCGGCCGCCAATGCAGCTGGATCCTGCGGCAATGGTGGTGGCTGCCGAACAGCAGCGACTGCACAAGAAGGCCAAGAAGAAAAAGAAGAAGAAGGAGAAGGATAGGGAGAAGAAAAAGAAGCACCATCATAAGGTAAGATGAGTTGATGTTCAATTAATTTTGTAATGTAGGGCTATGTTCATGGAAGGGTACTTGAATTTTCAATTGATTAAAATAACATCAGTGGTATAAGTTAGTCTGTTCGCATACAGTCGACATTCCTTCAAAATGGCAACTGTTTAATGCTGCTAGAAGTCTAAATAAGAATCGTTTCACTCTCACCAACTGCCTCTCATCACATCTCACCAACGGTGTGTTTGCAAAAATGATTTTACTCTACCTTTTTCAGATCTGCGCATGCGTAGTTACATTCTAGCTTCAAGTAGCCAGTTTTAAGGAATTGAACTGCTTGCGACCATTCTATACAACTGATGTAAATTTAATAAAATGAGAATCAAGGACCTATTAATAAACATTCTATAACTGCTTTACATGTTTCAACACCTAAGAGCCATTTTCAAATGCGACACGTTTGCAAATAAAATATTTACAGAAGGGAACTTGGATTTCCTATTTATTAAAATAAGCTGACTATACCATATTCAGGATCACTTCATACGAAGTAATCAAACTTTTTGCGTGTGTGTATGTGTGTGAAGGTAGGTTCTCCTTTATCCGTAACGGCCCACAGTTGAACAGCTGTAGCCAATCTCAGCTCTTGTCTTGTCCTTGAGGTTAAACAACAAAATTTTCGGCTAGTACACAATATATTTATATGGAAAGCTAGGGATGATACTTAGTTTTTTATATGAATAAAACATGGAATGGAAACATTAGGCTTCTTCCGCTGTTTCTGTATTGTATTGTGAATTGTATTAAGTCTTGTACTTCAGCTTAAACAACAAGAGCTGCGAGTGGCTACAGCTGTTAAACTTCGGCCGATCGTCAGACAGTTTCCCATAAAGGGAAAACCGACCTTTACACGCATAAACAAGCAAAATGTTTCTTTATTTCGTCTCAAGTGATAGGGTATAGGTTTTTTAATGCATTTCATTCGAAAAAATGCACTATTGGTCTTGCCCTGACAATCGGAAATTTATGATGTGATATATTTTTTACACGTTTCCGAGCCCCTAGAACACGAATTTGATGTCCGTTCATATTTATATATGTACAGATTCTTGTGAACACGATAACTCCCGAAGGGCTAGTCGGAGAGCGACCGAATTTTGCACAAAAATCATTAGTGCTAATATCTCGGTCAAGTTCGTTAACCAGCCAAATTGGTCCAAGGGTAGGGGGTGAAATTAGGGGATGAAAGTTTTGAAAAATCCCTACAAATCGACCAATTACTTGATCGTTTTGAAAATTGGTGTGTATAATACCCTTATTATACTCTACAATTTGAGCCATGAACGAAAAAATCCAATCAAAAATGGCGGAGAAAACGGCGAATAATATGCCAAAAATGGTGTTATCTTTGGTTTTTTGAAAACGGCACTTCTGAATTCACACCCTGAGTAGCTCATTATAAGTCATATGATTTGAGCTATCATAGAATTGCATTTGAAATGCACTCTTTCCGACCGCCAGCTGCCGGAGAGGATTTTTTGTATTTTATTACGAGTTTTGTCTTGGTGGACCTGTTTCATTATATCTTCCTTGTACCACTGAAAATTATACTCACTCTATAGTCTGTTTTCTCACCTCTTTTGGTCAAATTAAAATGTTAATCCAAATATTTTGCTATGATCAATGTGTTTTTAGTACTAATAATAATTATTTTCGAATTACAAATAAAAAATCAAAGCACCCTTGAAGTATTTTTCTCATTAACTAATTACAACATGTTTCGGCTTCTTGAGACATGTTTCGGCATCTTAAAATCCGGAAATTGATCTTGAAATGCCGAAAGCATGTTGTGATATTGAAAAATCAATGCTTCAAAGATACTTTGATTTTTAATGTCTTAATTAAATCGTGCAATGATAATGAATATTCAGTTTTTCTACTAGAATTAATTTCATATCACATCCTCTTTGTACCGTAGAAAATCCACATGCTAATCATTATTGATATGTAATGAATGGTATTTGACAATCTTATTAGGTTTTTTCAAATATCGTAGGTTCCATAATACCAATTATAGCCTACAGGCCTCATGAATGTGTACTATGTTTGACTGAATTTTACCTGATAAGATGAGCAATAAAAATGGACGAATTGCTTATCGAAAGCAGGCATAATAATAAAATCTTGCTCATATTGACCAAATTCGAATAAAAAATTGAAGGGCTTAGTTTTGGACTATGTGAAAGCTGTACACTCATAGCATTAGCACAAACTATACAAGTGCCGTTTCTGCAGAATACCGAATAAGGTTGGAAACAATGTTTCATATTTCAAAAATGGGCTGACGCATGGCCTATGAACAATATTGTGTCTATGTCCTTCGGAGGCTATGGCTGACGCCCTTACCCTTTTTGCATTAAGTGATTCAAATACTCTTACTTACACTAAACCTTGTATTTTCAGTATTATACTGTATTTTCACCTAACCTTAGCCTAATGTATTTTGTATTCCTTGATTTATCACTTGACCTTATACAGTATTTTAATTGTATTTCTTGATTTTTCACCTAACCTTATACAGTATTTTCATTGTATTCCTTGATTTTTACAGGAAAAGAGAAAGCGACTGAGAGATGAATCCAGCCAGGAAGATGTGAGTTTGGGTGAAGAGTCGCTACCTGAACCTCCCAAAAGGCTGGCGTTCGGTCATGATATGAAAGTCAGTCAACCGTCTCCCAGCATCCATGACTCTCTAGGTAACAAAAATTCATATGGAATCTTCAATTTTATGCTACTGGGTGGCCCATATGCCTAAGTCAGTAGTAACTCGCAATATTTTCATACGATGTTTTCATTTCACATGTCAACTGAACTGAAACAAATTATTTGAAATTTATTTCTGACAACTGACTTATGGACCATGACTTTATAACTCATGGTATTTCATCCGCTTTTAAAGTTTGTAGTCTACTTATTCATTTAATCTATTTAAGTTGACCTTTTGTCCTTTCAAGAATAATAATTTTTTATTAAATTTTGAATGCAACAAGCTTGTGCCCAAAATTTTTTCTAATATACTTATAAGACTTCTATAATTGATTAACTGTTCCAAAGATTTGCTCGACTTAATCATCGCTTTTCACAATTTTTGAGAAACCTGTTTAATCAGAGCGACATTTTTGTTTGAAATGTGCATATTTCTACATTTTTCCAGGAGGAGTAGGTAGTCCCGGTCGTGAACCGAGGCTTTGTGTGCTGAGAATGCGACAGGAACAGAAATCCCCTCTTCAGAAACTGCTTGAGCATCTTCAGAGGCTTCTGGAGAAGAAAGATCCACAGCAATTCTTTGCTTGGCCTGTAACCGACCAAATCGCTCCCGGCTATTCGCAAATAATCATGCAGCCAATGGACTTCAGCACGATGAAATCGAAAATTGACGACCAAAGCTATGGAACGCTTAATGATTATATTGTAAGTTTTTCATAGAACCCTGATATTTTTATATGATTATTAACATCTGTTCAACAAAATTTTATAATTCAGCCGAGTGTAATATTGGAAAACATAATAACATTATATTACTTATTGATAAGTGAATTATTTGTATTGGAGTCTTGATTATTAACATCTGTTCGACAATATGTTGTATTGAAGCCTAGTTCATTATTGGGGAAAAACATCATATCTCATGATATCATTGACGAGTGAAAAGTTATTGTAAGTAATTATTCATATGAAAACAATTTTTCATTAGGTCTGAAACAGAAGGTCCTACAGTAAACAAAAAAAAACAGTAAACCCCGTTAGGTCTATATCTACAACATATTTCATTGCTGAGCGCTTCTCATACATTCCATTTAAATTCAACAAAGATTTTCAGAAGTTGTTAGTAGCCTATATTTTAAAGTTGACATACCACTATCAAATAAACGAATTAATTATTTACTAATATTTGGTAAAATTCATTCCTTATTCGTAAAAAGTCTACGAAATTTTAGGCTAATATCATTTGGTTCAGTCTGAAAAGTTTAAAAGTTTAATTTTCTTTTCATTGTCTCTTTTGGCTTCTTTTGTTTCCTTAGTTTTCACTTTGAGAATGATTTTTTGACCTAGGACATTATTTCCACTGTGTCACAAAAGCTTATTCAAGTTGGTAGCATTCACGAATTTTTTAATATTTTTCTTGAGTGATGCTTTTCATTTGTAGTCATTTTTATGTTCTTGCAAATGAAATCATCTCTAAACTATGACGAAATTAGCTGTGATTGCTCACTGTTCTAAAATTAAGCGCAAAATGCACAATCAATTTTATTCAATTTTACAGGATGACTTCAAACTGATGTGCGGAAATGCAATGGTTTACAATCATCCAGATACAATTTACTACAAAGCTGCAAAACGACTCTTGCACGGTGGCATGAAGATAATGAATCTTGAGAAAGTAAAGCAAATGGCTCCCACGTTACCATTCATGTCGCAAATTCCAAGGGATCAACTTGGATTCGATTTAGGAGAGTATAAGGTAAGTTATGTTTGGTTTGAAAATTTAAGTTTTGTCTTGTTAATATACGAAAGACCAAAGACTTGGTAGCCGAAATTGCAGTGATCAGACTCAGATTCAATCACTTCATGTAGATTACATAATACAGTAAATCGGCTTAAATCCTATGCTATAAGGACAAAAAATGACACTAATTACACAATTCGCATGAGTTAGTTAATTATGCACTATGGAAACGTGTAAAATGATTCAGATATTATAAATGTGTGCTATATCTACATGAAATGGCAGAGTTTAGACGTATAAATGTCCATTTTTGCAGTGGGATGTTGAAAGAAATATCTTCCATTAATATAAATTTCCACTTTTTGAGTGGTTGTGAAGGTGATATTGTGGTAGTTATCCATATTAAATGAAAAGACAAGATGTTGTCAAACCACTGATTTAAAATCAGTGGTTTGAAGACATCTTGTCTTTTCATTATCATGGAGTTGGTGAGATTCAGTATAATAATAATCCAAACTTATCTCAAGCTTTGTAATCTGCAAAATTCAGTGTTATTAAAATTCATAATTCAATGCTACCTAACATTCGTGTTCTGGCAACTGGTCTTGAATTATTAACAATCCATGAGATAAGATTATTCACTTGATAGTTAAGACATTTTTGACAGTAACTTACTTGTTTGTCAGTGGCCTACTTAACTTATCTATGTATTTTTATCGTTTGATAAAAAGTATTAAATCAATAACTAAATGAAAGAAATTAATTCCTTTGAGATTGAATCATTCAATTAGCCTTTTATCATTTCGAATGAACTAAAACACACCGATATTGTCAATTCTACTGTTTCATCATGAAATAATTCTAGAATATCAACA